>JARQOD010000004.1:13134529-13239332 GCA_033576555.1 Oophaga sylvatica
CGGCAAGCAGCCCTAAATGTCGGTACGTAATGGGGTCGGGGGAGTGAGGACCTTGAGTCTCTGAGGACAGATGGAATTCGCCTCTCACAGGAAGGCTCCGACCAAAAAACTGACTGGGCAGTACAGCTTGGAGAAGTGGGATTATAGAGGGAATACGCTTCTGCTGGTTGTATCTTTCCCATTTGAAGTAAAGGGGGCCCCCTAATTGTCCAGCTGTATTCGAAATACTTCTCCTTGGACAGCCTCCCTGGGACCTGCCTGAACAACTTGAAGTAAAGGTAGGAAAGACGTGATGTGTGGACGGGTGTTATTTGATTGTTCCTGCATACCCTATCTAACCATCACCTGGGGAAGGTCCCACCTGTAGGGACCCGAATCTAGTGCCCACCATCCCCCAGAGATCTACAGCAGCGGGTACAAATTTACCAGAGACTAAGGGCGTCACGAACGTATTATATATCCCTGTAAATTTACCCCCAAATCGCCTGACCGCCGGGCCAAGACGAGCCCCGCTCCTTGAAATCCCTTGATTCTACGGGCTGGCTCTGGTCCCATTGCCCTGGAAACCCACAATTGTGGGGCGTGGTGAGAACATGGCTCATTCCCCCACCCTTTATACATGGCTCCTCCCATTTTATACATGGCTCCTCTTCCCTCCCTTGTTACAAGGCTCCTCTCCCACCCTTCCTGGGCTCCCCCGTCCCCCCCATCTCTTCCTCCTGTTGTCGCTGAACTTCCCAGCTCCCGTCGCGCCGGCAGTTCCTCCTTTGCGGTGCGGTCACGTAGTACCGTCATTAAGGGATGAATATGGATGCCAGCTATGGGGTGGCGTCACATCCATATTATCCCTTAATGAGCGGTATAGTCAAGCTCAGCCTGGATGAAGCTGCCCGGCCGGGAAGGGATCGCAGCGGCGGAAGGTGAGTATCGATGTAGAGCGGCAACTGTAGCTGTCACTACAGCGCTACAGCCGCCGGCTCCATGTGGGTCCAGGTTCTGGCAGTGGCCCGCGGCCGGCATCAGAAACTGCTACTCCCGGCGGTTGGGGCCCTGGTCTAAGAGATCAGTAAGATGCCTTATAGGTGAGTCATGAGTAAGGCCGGCGACCACATGGCGGTGTAAGGAAGTAAGTGCACGGACTTTTGGCATCAACACCCGGCACGCCCGCCCTGCTCTGGGACCAGATGTGCGGCTGCTAGAAATAATGCAGCCGCACACTGGGTCGAGAGCGGGCGGCCGTGCCGGGTGTTGATGCGAGAAAGTCGGCGCCTAATGCATCCCTCGCCAGTGGAGGGCCTAAATGAGAAGAAAACAGGGGGGTCATATCCTATGTAGCAGCAAATTTAGAAAACATCAACATTTAAAAAAAAAAAAAGCCAATTGCAAATTTCTCATATTTTAAATGTCTTCCACAAAAAAAAGGATAACAGGTTTTTGGGTTTTTTTTTTTTTCCCGTTGTTGCAAGCATGTAACATATTCATGATATTTTATAATTACTTAAAGGGGGGACCCCCCCCCTCTAAACAACAGACGAAACACCCCTTTGCATTCTGCTACTTCCTAATAGAAGCTTTTCTTTTTTTGAATTTATCTAAAAAAATATTGAAAAATAATGAAATAAAAATAATTTTAAAAAATGCAATCGGCAAAGCCTGTGGACAAGAGTGGTGCTGGGTTTTTGTGTTTTTTTTTTTTATACAAATAGAGTTTGTAGATTTAAGTGTAATGGATAGACACTGGACAAATATCTTATTATGGACCTTAGTTAAAGGGGTTGTATGGGTTACAAGCTTATTTTATTAAAGCATAACCGTCATTTAATTTTATTTCATAATCAATAGCCACGTGAAAAATAAGGAATTTTGTATATATTTATCAGAGAAATTGCTTATTTCTCCCTGGGGTGTAAATTTATGGAAAGGGAGGGCTTGAGGGACACAGACATTTAGGGGGGAGAGAGGCAGACACAGACTTTGGGAGGGCTGAGGCGACACAGACATTTAGGGAGGGGGAGGCGACAGCATTCTAGGGGGAGGTTAGAGGCGAACAGACATTTGGGGAGGAGCTAGAGGCAGAGACGGCATTTAGGGAGGAGCTAGAGGCAGACACAGACATCTGGGAGGAGTGAGGCAGCACATACTTCTAGGGGGGTAGAGGCAGACAAGACATTTGGGAGGAGCTAGAGGGCAGACCAGACTTCTAGGGAGGAGCTAGGGCAGAACAGACATTTAGGCATGAGTAGAGGCAGTTACGACATTTGGGAGGGTAGAGGCAGACACAGACTTCTGGGAGGATAGAGGAAGCACCGACATTTAGGCATGAGTAGGGCAGTTACAGACATTTCTGGGAGAAGTAGAGGCAGACACAGCATTCTGGGAGGGCTAGAGGAAGGAACAGACATTTTAGGGAGGAGCTAGAGGCGGACACAGATTCTGGGGGAAGGAAGGCCGACACAGAATTTAGGGAGGAAATGGAGGCAGACACGTGTCGAACGGTTTTTTGTGAAGATTGCCACACGCTGGTCATGTCGCCCAAAAGGTTGTATTTAATTAATATATTTGCGTTTTTTTATTTATTGTTTCGAAGTTCAGCCCTTCTTTTGGGAAAAAACACTGTGGTTATAGCTAACCAATAGGGATTTTCCAAATAAACAAACCCTTCAACTTGAACGTATTTATGAGAAAATTGTTCACCGCAGCAATGGTAGTGGTGGGGGGGGGGAATGCAAAATATTAATGGGCCCCCTCTCATGTGCTTTTGCATACTCGTAGCTTGTATTTGGTGAAGGGTTTTGAGCCCAATCAGTTGCCATGGGTAGACGTGACTACCACTTAAACCCTTTTTGCTAGTCCCTACCCCTTTATATGTATTAAATTCTATTTTTTATGACTTTTTTGTTATTACATTTTATAAGGAATGTGTAAGAAGAGGCAGCCGTATAAAAAAAATTTTTTAAATAGAAATGGTTCATTATTCCAAATCTGGGGTCAGAATTGTTGACGATGCCGTATTAAAAATGTAAGAAAAAAAATGAAATAGATAATTAAAATCTTATGAAAAGCCATTTTCAAGTGTTTGATGCCATGATGGCGATGCTTGAATGTACGTTGCCATCTTTGGACTCTCAGTTGATAATGATGATTAAAAAAGTTGTTTAAAAACAAAAAAAGTTATCCCTTTCCATGATAGGTGATAACTTTTGATCGCTGGGGGTTGGATCGGTAGGGTTTTGGACTTGTTGTGAATGCGGGAAGGTGCTCTGGGCGGCCTTGCTTGTTCATTGTCTATGGGACTCTCGAAAAAAGGAGTACCATGTCGTTGGTGGGCCATCACAAGAAATGGGGGAGGTTGAGCTTGTCCATAAAGGCTGCAGGTTTTTTCCCAGGGTCCCAAAGTCCAAATTGAGACCCAGTGTTTGAACTTCCATCACAAACATTATCCCCTATTGTTGGGTAAGGGTGTTTTTTTTTCTTGTGGTTTCCAATTAATATTTAATTCTGGTTTGTTAGCTATGGTTCCTTTGCAATTTGAATTCCATTTTTTGTTTGTTATAGGAATAGGAAACAAATTGTCACGGGACAGACACAAAAAATCCTATTGGGGCTCCATTTTTTTTCAGAGCCTATTGAGTTGTTTTTTTTTTGAAAGGTAACGGTCATTTTAATTTTTTTTTAAAAATCAACAGTACACAGAAAATAAGCAATATTGTAATCTTATCAGGAATCTGCTCATCTCCTCCTGGATGATTTTTACTGTAAAATCCTGGGTAAAATCTGTATTAAATGCGAAGATTTCTCCATTAACTGAAATAAGAGTGACAGTTGGTGCTTCAAAATTCTGTGGAGATGGAGAGGGGGAGGAGCTTTGGCAGTCACAGACTTCCAGGGAGGGCTAAGGCAGGTCAGACATTCTAGGAGGAGTGAGGCAGAACAGACATTATAGGGAGGGAGAGGAGAAGACATGTGGGGAGCTAGAGGCAAACACGACATTTAGGGAGGAGCTAGAGCAGACACAGACATGTAGGGGAGCAGCTAGGGAAGACAGACATGCTGGGAGGAGCTAGAGGCAAACACAGGACATTTAGGGAGGAGCTAGGGCAGCAAGAATGCTAGGAGGAGTAGGGCAGCACAGACATTCAAGAGGGCTAGAGGCAAACACAGACATTCTAAGGGAGTAGAGGCAAAACACAGACATTTGGGGGAGTAGAGGAGAAAGAATTCTAAGAGGGCTAGAGGCAAACCAGACATTCGGGAGGAGCTAGGGCAGACACAGGCATTCTAGGGAGGGCTAAGGAGACACAGAAAATTCTAGGAGGGCTAGAGGAAACCCAGACTTCTGGAGGAGCTGAGGAGACACGACATTTAGGGAGGGCTATGGCAGACAAGACATTCTTGGAGGGCTAGAGGCAGACTAGAGGCGACACAAATTTGGGAGGAGCTAGAGGCGACACAACATGCTAGGGAGGAGCTAGATGCAGACAGACATGTAGGGAGGGCTAGAGGGACAAACACGACTTCTAGGGAGGAGCTAGAGGCAGCACAGCATGCTAGGGAGGAGTGAGGCAGCCCAAAGCTTTTGGGAGGTGCTAGAGCAGACACGGAAATTTAAGAAGGAGTAAAGGCAAACAAGAATTTCTAGGGAGGAGTAGAGGCGACACAGACTTTAAGAGGAGCTAGAGGCAGACACAGAATTTAGGAGGAGTTGGGCGACAGGCTTTAGGGAGGAGCTAGAGGCAAACCCCCCAGACTTCTAGGGAGGAGTAGAGGCAGACCAGACATACAGGAGGGCTAGAGGCAGCAGAATTTAGGAGGGCTAGAGGCAAACCAACCCGACTTCTAGGGAGGAGCTAGGGAACACAACATAATAGGGAGGAGTAGAGGCGACACAGAATTTAGGGAGGAGTGAGGCAGACACGACATTCTAGGGGAAGTTGAGGAGATACGACTCCTAGGGAGGGCTGCAGGCGGGCACAGACTTCTGGGGGAGTGGAGAAGATACAGGACATTTAGGGGGGCTAGGGCAGACTAGAATTTAAGGAGGAGCTAAAGGGACACAGACCTTCAAGGAGGAGCTGTGCGGGGGAAGTTTATTTAGGGGAGTACAGGCAGAACCGACATTATGGAGGAGTGGGCAGCACAGACATTTAGGGAGGGGAAGCAACATAGACATTTTAGGGGGGTAGAGGCGCACGCTTCTAGGGAGGGCTTAGAGGTGACACAGAATTCTGGGAGGGTAGAGGCAGACACGACTTTCTGGGGGGAGCTGAGGCAGCACGGAAAGCTAGGGATGAGAGGAGGAGTAGAGGCAGACCAGGACATTTGGTGAGGGAGTAGAGGCGAACAGACTTCTAGGGGGGTAGGGGCAGACACAGGATTCTAGGGAGGAGCTAGGGTAGACACGAATTTGGAGAGGGCTTGAGGCAGAGACGCATTCTAGAGAGCTAGAGGCTGACACGGGAATTCTGGGGCAGCTAAAGGTGCCACAGACATTCTAGGGGGAGCTAAAGGCAGAAAAAGACATTTAAGGGGGTTTGAGGCAGACACAGACATTGTATTGAGGAGTAGAGGCAGACACAAACATTCTGTGAAGAGCTGGGGCGACACAGACATTTAGGGAGGAGTTAGGGCGACACGACATTCTAGGGAGTTAGAGGTGCACAGCATACTAGGGAGGAGCTAGAGGCAGGGACAGGATTCTGGGAGGGTTAGAGGTAGCACAGACATACTAGGGAGGGTAGAGGAGAGCAGACATTTCTAGGGGGAGATAGAGGCCTACACAATTCTAGGGGGAGTAGAGGCGCCAGGCATTCTAGGGAGGAGCTAGGGTAGCACAGCATTTAGAGGGAGTTGAGGCAGAGACGGGATTCAGAGAGTAGAGGCTGACCAGAATTTCTAGGAGCAGCTAAAGGTAGGCCAGACATTCTAGGGAGGAGCTAAAGCAGACACAGAATTCTAGGAGGAGTTAGGGCAGACACAGAATTGATTAGGGCTAGGGGAAGCATTTATGAAGAGCAGAGGGAACAAGACTTCTTGGGAGGAGTTGGAGACACGACATTCTAAGGAGGGTTGGGTGACCAGAATACTAGGGGGAGCAGAGCAGGGACAGACATTTAGGGGGAGTTAGGGAGGACCAGAATACTGGGAGGAGCTGAGGCGAGACAGAATTTAGGGGGAGATAGAGGCCTCAAGGCTTTTAGGGAGGGCAAGTGGCGACACAGACATTTAGGAAGGAGTTAGGGCAGAACAGACATTTTGTTCTCTGAAATAAGTTACAGTTTTTATGGATTGTTTTAAGCACTTATCTCTGTTTTCAGCTGGGAAAATCTTTTTCATGAAGACGATTTGATATGAATTGAGGGTTTTAAAAATGAATGATCAATAAGGAACAGAAAAAAAAACGTTTTTCCTGATAAGATATATTAAAAAAGTTTTTTTTACATTGAATATTGATTGATGAAAATTTTAAAAAAATTTTCATAAAAGACAAAAAAATCTTTAAGGGAATGTTTTTAGGTCAATCCACCTAAGCCAATGTACGTCATGGCCAAAAGTTTTTGGAATGACACAAATATTAATTTTTCAAAGTCTACTGCTTCACTTTTTTTAATGGAATTTGATAATCCAATGTTATAAAGATGATCGCTTTCAGCAATTACTTGCAAAGTCAATATTTGGCTAGAAAATGAATTTATCCCCAAAAAATTTCAAACCTTGCAGCCCTGCCTTTAAAGGACCAGCTAACTCTTTTCAGGTTGCTCCTTAACACAGGTGTGGATGTTGATGAGGCATGGTGGGATCAATTGACATGATTAAGTGAATGCACCTGGACACTTTAACCCCTTACTGCCATGGATTACTACCCGTCCTGGTACCTGGGGGCCCCTTTGACCGGGTAGGGATAGTAGTCCCAGCGACGGAGGCGTCCGTCGCGGGGGTGTCAGCTGATTTCACGCTGACAACCCAGCATTGTGTCGAGCGGCCGGACCGCCCCGGCCTTAATCCGGCACACTGCGATCAAACGACACGGTGTACCCGGGGCACAGGGGGGGGTCCGCAGGCAGGGGGCTCCCTGCGCGCTCCCCTGAGCCTCAGAGCAGCGCGAGTGTGCGCTGTTCCGGGGCCGTCCTCCCTCCGGTCCGGATCCAAGAGGGGCGCGGGGTCCTGCGGAGGGGCTTCCTCAGTGCCTGTGAGAGCAGGCACTGAGAGCCTGCGCGATGCCAAGCGATGTGGTGTGGACAGGTGTGTGACACTGTCACACCAGCGTTGCTAAAATTCATGATGTTCCACCCTGGGACAAGTAAAAAAGTTAAAAATAAAAAATAAAAAGTGGTAAAAAAAATATAAAAAAAAAAATTTCCCAATAAATTCATTTTTTTCTGTAAATAAAAAAAACCAAAGCAATTTAAAGTACAATATTTGGGTTGCCCGTCCGTAAGACCCCCCCTTAAAACTATCCCACTAGTTAACCCCTTTAGGGAACCCCTTAAAAAAAAAAAAAAAAAACTAAGAAAAAAAATCATGCTTTTCTATACCGCCGAACAAAAAGGGAATAACCGCGATCAAAAGACCGATATAAAATAAATTGGTACTGCTAAAAAAGTCATCTTGTCCCGCAAAAAAAGAGCCATCCACAGATCATCGCAAAAAAATAAAAAAAATTTGCTGCAGAATTTTTTTTTTAAGGATGAAAAATAATTTTTTTAGAAAAATTGCTTTTTTTATAAAGCCCCAAAACATAAAAAAATGTATAAATGAGGTATCGTGTAATCGTACTCACCCGAAGAATAAAACTGCTTTATCAATTTACCACCGCGAACGTTAAAAGCCCCCCCAAAAAAAGAAATTCATGAATTGTGTTTTTGTTATTAACCCCCCCAAAATCGAAATAAAAAGCGAGAAAAAACGTCCATGTCAAAATGGTCCAATAAAAAATCATCGTCCCGCAAAAAAAAAAAACCTCATGCTTGTGGGCCAAAAATGCAAAAATTTTAGCTCTAAAAAAGTGGTTGATGAAAAAAACTACTTTTTGCAATAAAAAGCGTCTTTTAGCGTGACAGTGGAATCAAAAACCCGCTTTAAATGTAAATCAACCCCCTTTATCACCCCTTAGTTAGGGAAAAATAATAAATTAAAAAAAAATGTATTTTATTTCCATTTTTCCTTAGGGTTAGGGTTGGGCTAAAGTTGGGTTGGGTTGGCGCTAAAGTTTGGATTAGGGTTAGGGTTGGGATTGGGTTAGGGGTTGTGTTAGGGTTAGGTTTGTGGTTAGGGTTGGGATGGGTTAGGGGTGTGTTGGGGTTAGGGTTGGGTTGAATTGGGGGGTTTCTGCTGTTTGGCAATCAGGGGCTCTCCAAATTGGACATGGCGTCTGATCTCAATTCCAGTCAATTCTGCGTTGAAAAGTCAACGGTGCCCTTCACTTCTGAGCTCTGCCTGCGCCCAAACAGTAGTTTACCCCACATATGGGGTATCGCGTTCTGTTTCCAAGGTTATTGTGCAATTTGTCCTATTTTTTGTTCCCCCTTTGGGGAAAATAAAAAAAGGGGGCGAAAAATTTTTTTGTAAAAAAAAAAAATGTTTTTTTTTTTTTTTCGGCTGTTTATGTTATAAATTTGTGAAGAATTGGGGTTCATAGCCCCACCACACATCTAGAAAATTTCCTTGTGGGGTCTATTTTCAAAAAATGGGGTCATTGTGGGGGGTTTCCCTGTTTAGGCGATCAGGGCTCTCCAAATGGAATGACGCCCCCAGGACCATTCCATAAAGTCGTAATCCAAAACGTCACTACTTCCTTGAGCCCTGACGTGGCCCACAGTGTTTTCCCCATATTGGGTATCAGCGTACTCAGGACAAAAATTTGGGCAACAACTTTTGGGGTACAATTTTCCCTGTTACCCTTTTGAAAATAAAATATTTGGGGCGAAAAATATTTTTGTAAAAAAAAAAAAAAAATTTTTTATTTTTACGGTGTAGTTTTTAAATTCTGTGAAGCACTTTCGGGTTCAAAGTGTCAAACATCTAGACAAGTTCCTTGTGGAGTTTATTTTCCAAAAGGGTCCTTGTGGGGGGTTTCCACTGTTTAGGGATCAGGGGTCTCCAAATGCGCATGACTCCCCAGACAATCCATCAAAGCTGCATCCAAAAGTCATACTTCCCTTCCAAGCCCCGCGGCGCCCATACGTAGTTCCCCAATATTGGTTCGGTACTCGGACAATTGGGGAAAAAAATTTTTGGTCCAATTTCTCCTGTTTTCTTGTGAAAATAAAAATTTGGGGGGCAAAAAAATATTTTTGTAAAAAAAAAAAAGATTTTTTTTTTACGGTGTTTGTTATAAATTTGTGAAGCACTTTCGGGTTCAAAGTGTCACACACTCTAGATAAGTTCCTTTGTGGGGTTATTCCAAAAGGGTCACTTGTGGGGGGTTTCCATGTTTTGGACTAGGGCTCTCCCAAATGCAACATGACCCCCCGACCAATCATCAAAGTTGCAATCCAAAACGTCATACTCCCTTCCGAGCCCCGACGGGCGCCAATACAGTAGTTTACTCCCCATCTTGGGTATCAGCTACTCAGGACAAATTGGATAAAACTTTTGGGTCCAATTTCTCCTGTTCCCCTTTTGAAAAATAAAATATTGGGGGAAAAAAAAAAATTTTTTGGAAAAAAAAAAAAAATTTTTATTTTAGGCTGTACGTTTAAATTCTGTGAAGCACTTTGGGTTAAAAGTGCTCACCACCTAGATAAGTTCTTGAGGGGTCTGTTTCCAAAATTGGTGTCTTTGTGGTGGGTTTCCCATGTTTGGCAGATTTCGGGCTCCAAACAGCATGGCATCCAGCATTTGCGTTGAAAAAGTCAAACGGCGCCCTTCCCTTCCAAATTGCCAGCACCCAAAAGGGTTTCCCCCAATATGGGGTATCAGCGCACTAGGACAAATTGCATATAACTTTTGGAGTCTGTTACCCTTGGGAAAATAAAAATTGGGGTAAAAAAAGATCAATTTGTGGAAAAAATTGATTTTTTAATTTTTACGGTTCGTTTTAACCTTGTGTGAGCTTGGGGGTTCAAATTGTCACAAAGATTAGATAAGTTCCTTGGGGGTCTAGTTTCCCAAATGGGGTCACTTGTGGGGGGTTTCCACTGTTTAGGCACATCAGGGGCTCTCCAAATGAAAAATGGGTCTAATCTCAATTCCAGCCTTTTGGTTGGAAAAAGTCAAATGGTGTCCTTCCCTTCTGGATCTGCCGTGGCCCCCAAAACAGTGGTTCCCCCCCATATGGGGTATCGGTACTCAGGAAAATTGGCAAAAACAACTTTTGAGGTCCAATTTTCCTTTACTTATGGGAAAAAAAAATTAGTGACTAAGAGATAATTTTTGTGGGAAAAAAAATAGGATTTTTTATTTTCATGCCGGGCATTTTAAATTGTTGAAGACTTGGGGGTTCAAAGTGCCACCAAAGATTAGATAATTCCTTAGGGGGTCTTGCTTCCAAATGGGGTCACTTGTGGGGGGTTTCCATGTTTAGGCTCTTGGGGCACTAACAAGTGGAAATGACCCCCCAAATGTTTGCATTCAAAAAAGTTATGTTCTTTCCAAGCCCTGCATGGCCCAAACAGTTTCCCCCCCCAATATTGGGGTATCAGCGTACTCAGGACAAATTGGCAACAACTTTTGGGGTCCAATTTCCTTGGGAAAAAAAAAAATTTGGGACTAAAAAATATTTTTGTGGAAAAGTTTTTTTTTTTTTCACACCAGGCATTAAAAAAGTTTGTGAAACACTTGGGGGTTAAGTGTCAAAAGTCGATAAGTTCCTTTAGGGGGTTATTTTCCCCAAAAGGGTCACTTGTGGGGGGTTTCCATGTTAGGGTTCAGGGGCTCTCCAAACACATTGGCGTCCAATTCAACTCCAGCAATTTTGTTTGAAAAAGTCAAAGGGCTCCTTCCTTGAGCCTGCCGTGTCCCAAACAGTGTTTTCCCTCACTATGGGGGTAGGCGTAAGGAGAAATTGCACAACAACTTTTCTGTCCATTTTCTCCTTTTCCTTGTGAAAATAAAAAAAAGTTTGTAAAAGATTTTTTTTTGTGGCTAAAAAGTTAAATATTCTTTTTTCGTTCCGTTGTTCAGCTCCTGTGAAGCCCTGAAGGGTTTAATAAAATTCTTGAATGGGTTTTGAGTACCTTGGGGGGGTGCAGTTTTTTTAGAATGGTGTCCTTTTGGGTATTTTCTGCCTATAGACCCCTCAAAGTGATTCAAAGTGAGGGTTTCCCTAAAAAAAGGCTTTTAAATTTTGTTGTAAAAATGAAAATCAGGTCAAACTTTTAACCTTATAATTTTCTAACAAAAAAAAATTTTTGGTTCCAAAATTGTGCTGATGTAAAGTGACTGGGGAATGTTATTTTTAATACCGTTATTCCGGGTATGAGGACTTTTTAACCCCTGAAACGTTCTTCAAAGTCGGGGCGCTTTACGCCCGGGTTTGGCGTTTCGAGGTGTTTACCTGGGTCTAGGCGTGGGGGACGTGGCGGCTCCTTTGTGAGCCCCAGAGGCTTGGCTGGGGGGCGGCGGCGCGGTCTCTTGTTGCAGCCCCCGGGCTCTGGCGGGGGACGGCGGCGGTGATTCTTTTCCAATCCCCGGAGGCCCCGGGCTCCTTGGCGATGCGGTGGCTCCGGGAAAAATGGCCATGCATGCTCAGCTTCAGATCTCGTCTCAAGATTCGGGAGACGAGACTGAAACTGGCAGCGCCGCCCTCAGGCCATTTTCCCGGAGGCACCGCATGCTTAATGGAGCTGGGGGCCTCCGGGGATTGGAGAAAAGATCACCCCGCCTCCCCCAGCTCAGAGCCTGCGGGGGCTGCCGGAGTAGCCGCCGCTGTCCCCAGCCAGAGTGGGGGGGGGGTCACGAGAGGAGCCGCCGCCGTCCCCCAGAACAGGCCTGGGGGGCTGCAGAGAGGAGCCGCGCCGTCCCCCCGCACGAGCCTGGGGGGCTGCACGGGAAAGGGGCCGCCGCTGTCCCCCAGCCAGGCCTGGGGGGCTGCCGAGAGGGCCGCCCGTCCCCAGCAAGAGCCTGGGGGGTGCCGAGGAGGACGCCGCCGTCCCCCAGACAGGCCTGGGGGGGTGCACGAGAGGGCCGCCGCCGTCCCCCAGACAGAGCCTGGGGGCGCACGAGAGGAGCCTCCGACTCCGTCCCCGCACAGAGCCCCCCCCGGCTGCAAAAGGAGCCCGCCGCGCCAGGCCTAGCCCTAGGTAAACACCTTGAAAAGCCCCCCCCCCCACCTATGTTTTACCCGGTATGATGCCCCGGCGTATAAGAAGACCCCCCACATTTTAAGACAAAAATTTTTTATTTTGTGTAAAGTTGGAGGGTCATCTTATCACCTGCTGTCTAAGAATTAATTAAAAATGACCCTGTTAAATTCAAGTTTTTTTTTTAAATTTTACCGGTGTTTGGTAAGGTTGGAAAGGGGTTGTCTTATACGGGAATTATCCTAAAACTCTATATTTTAAAGGAAAAGTAGGGGGGTCGTCTTATCCCAGGTGTTTTACGCCGGAATATACGGATTTTGTGTGACTATTTCTCTGTTTTAAGGGAAAAAAAAATTCAGGTTTGAAAATTGCAAAAATTTTTAAAATTTTGCCAATTTGCATTTTTTTCAAAATTAAAGCAAGGTTCTGTAATCGAAGAAAATTTTACAATAAGTGAAGAAATATGTCAGAGAAAAAACAATTCAGAATCGGAATATCCGTTTGAAGCGTTCCAGAGTTATAACCTCATAAAGGCGTGGTCAGAATTGTAAAAATTGGCCGGTCATTAACGTGCAAACCCCCTTGGGGGTGAGGGGGGTTAAAAGGAGGTGGTTTGGCATCATTTGTTCTCTTCTGCTAACCTGGTTATCTCTAAAGAAACCGTTTCGTCATATTGCAATGCACAAAATGGCTTAACAGGAAGGATGCGCTAGAAAGAAGCCACTTCTCTCCAGAAAAAAAACATCATGGACAGATGATATTCTGCAAAAGGTACAGGCAGTGGACTGTGGGACTGGGTAAAGTTATTTTTTCTGATTAATCCCCTTTCCGATTGTTTGGGACATCAGGAAAACGCCTCATTCGGAGAAGACAAGGTGAGCGCTACCACCAGTCTTGTCTCATGCCAACTGTTAAGCATCCTGAAACCATTTATGTGTGGGGTTGCTTCTCAGCAAGGGAATCGGCTCTCTCACAGTCTTGCCTAAAAACACAGCCATGAATAAAGAATGGTACCAGAATGTCCTCCAAGAGCAACTTCTCCCAACCCTCCAAGAGCAGTTTGGCGATCAACAATGCCTTTTCCAGCATGATGGAGCACCTTGCCATAAAGCAAAGGTGATAACTAAATGGCTCAGGGAGCAAAACATAGAGATTTTGGGTCCATGGCCTGGAAACTCCCCAGATCTTAATCCCATTGAGAACTTGTGGTCAATCATCAAGAGACGGGTGGATAAACAAAAACCAAAAAATTCTGACAAAATGAAAGCATTGATTGTGCAAGAATGGACTGCTATCAGTCAGGATTTGGTCCAGAAGTTGATTGAGAGCATGCCAGGGAGAATTGCAGAGGTCCTGAAGAAGAAGGGTCAACACTGCAAATATTGACTTGCTGCATTAACTCATTCTGTCAATATAAGCTTTTGTTACTCATATGTTTGCAATTATTATATTTCTGTCTGTGATAAAAACATCTGTCAAACACACATAAAAACCAGAGGGCAGCAGATCATGTGAAAATATAATATTTGTGTCATTCTCAAAACTTTTGGCCATGACTGTATATGGGCACACAGGGCATAGGAAGTTTAATACAATGATATTTTGATGTCTTATTTCAGAGAAATCCACATTTTTCTTAATATATAGATGAGTTGTTAAGATCTATGGACTGGACATAGAACTTTCTGAGAATCTGCCTTCAGAGGTTATTTTTAATGAAAGGTGTTGTTACCAGTGAGAGACATGTAATGTCTGACAGTCTGCTCTCCTGATCTCACTGCAGAGTTGTTATTACAACTAACACTGTAAAGCAGAGCTGAACTTTGTCTCATTACAAACACATTGGCAGCTGAAGTTGTCTTCTCATTGTGCTTCAGCTTCTATCTAATCTGATAGTCAGTCAGTTTGGGAAGAGGGGCAGTATAGCAGAGCTAACAGCACTATGAGAAGAGAGCTGCAGCTGCATATGTGTTTGTAATGGGACAAACTCAGCTGTACTGTTCTGTGTCAGTTGTAATCAAGTTCAGCTCACCCATGTGATCAGGAGAGCAGAATGTCAGTCATTACATGTCTCACTCTGGTAACAACTCCTTTTATTAAAAATAAGCTCTGGAGAAAGATTCTCGGGGAGATCTATGTCCGGCCCATAGATCTTAACAGCTCATTTACCTATTAAGAAAAACATGGATTTCTCTGGAATAGGACATGGGATCGCAGATATCAAGGTATCATTTTATTCAGCTTCCTATGACCTGCATTTCCATATAGACTATGCATTTTCCTTTAAGAGTGTCAGTCATTGTTAATGCTGTGATTTTTTCTTCCTGAGAAAATGATGAATTATCCTAGCAGATGCTCATATGTAGGTGTGAACGAAGCCGTAGACACACACATTCACAGAAATTAGGTTCACTGGTATAGGAAGCCAATGTATATCATTTAGCCAATACACAGAGTGAAAGTGACGACGCCGGAGAAAGAGGAACTAAGTCTGGAAGTTCTGCACTAATATAGCTCTGTAATATTAGTCGTCTGCACTTGTTTGTAGACAGGAGCCCTGGGCGTAAAGTATTTTTTACAAAAGCACCAATCACATGAATCCTGACTAGTCAATTAAGAACCTGAGTCGAGTTGGTGAAGCTCTTGGGAATAGGTAAGCTGGTTTGTAGTTCCCCGTCATCTTCATGATCTTTCTCTGGAGACGAAAAACAAGATTTATAAAATGATTTTCTATAATATTTAAAATGTAACTGTCACTTCATGAGAATTCTGTGTCTGTCTCTAACTCCTCTCCTTCCCCTCTCCATAGAACTTCATGAGCACCAACTGTCATTTCTATCTCAGAAATATGAAAATCTATATTCACTGAAGACACTTTTTATCAGTGAGTTGAGAGCGAAAGATCAGTCCAGGAGGAGAAAGAACAAGATTTATCTGATAAAAATATATACAGCATAGTATGAATACTCTAACGCCTCCTCAAGAAAGGTAAACCCTCAGCTCAAGATAAGACTAAAAAGGTTAATCTATAAATCCAGAAAATCTGTGTTTTCTGCATACTGAGGTATTATCTGTCATTGTACAGGAGGAGGAGGAGGTGAGCTGTGATATCACCTGCTGTGAATGGTGGATCCTGTGTTATCTACTGTATATAGAGGTGTTATCAGTCATTGTACAGGAGGAGGAGGTGAGCTGTGACATCACCTGTTGTGAATGGTGGATCCTGTGTGATCTACTGTATATAGAGGTGTTATCAGTCATTGTACAGGAGGAGGAGGTGAGCTGTGACATCACCTATTGTGAATGGTGGATCCTGTGTTATCTACTGTATATAGAGGTGTTATCAGTCATTGTACAGGAGGGGAGGAGGTGAGCTGTGACATCACCTATTGTGAATGGTGGACCCTGTGTTATCTACTGTATATAGAGGTGTTATCAGTCATTGTACAGGAGGGGAGGAGGTGAGCTGTGACATCACCTATTGTGAATGGTGGATCCTGTGTTATCTACTGTATATAGAGGTGTTATCAGTCATTGTACAGGAGGAGGAGGTGAGCTGTGACATCACCTATTGTGAATGGTGGATCCTGTGTTATCTACTGTATATAGAGGTGTTATCAGTCATTGTACAGGAGGAGGAGGAGGTGAGCTGTGACATCACCTATTGTGAATGGTGAATCCTGTGTTATCTACTGTATATAGAGGTGTTATCAGTCATTGTACAGGAGGAGGAGGAGGTGAGCTGTGACATCACCTATTGTGAATGGTGAATCCTGTGTTATCTACTGTATATAGAGGTGTTATCAGTCATTGTACAGGAGGAGGAGGAGGTGAGCTGTGACATCACCTATTGTGAATGGTGGACCCTGTGTTATCTACTGTATATAGAGGTGTTATCAGTCATTGTACAGGAGGAAGAGGTGAGCTGTGACATCACCTATTGTGAATGGTGAATCCTGTGTTATCTACTGTATATAGAGCTGTTATCAGTCATTGTACAGGAGGAGGAGGTGAGCTGTGACATCACCTATTGTGAATGGTGGATCCTGTGTTATCTACTGTATATAGAGGTGTTATCAGTCATTGTACAGGAGGAGGAGGTGAGCTGTGACATCACCTATTGTGAATGGTGAATCCTGTGTTATCTACTGTATATAGAGGTGTTATCAGTCACTGTACAGGGGGAGGAGGAGGTGAGCTGTGACATCACCTATTGTGAATGGTGGATCCTGTGTTATCTACTGTATATAGAGGTGTTACAGTCATTGTACAGGAGGAGGAGGAGGTGAGCTGTGACATCACCTATTGTGAATGGTGAATCCTGTGTTATCTACTGTATATAGAGGTGTTATCAGTCATTGTACAGGAGGAGGAGGAGGTGAGCTGTGACATCACCTATTGTGAATGGTGGACCCTGTGTTATCTACTGTATATAGAGGTGTTATCAGTCATTGTACAGGAGGAAGAGGTGAGCTGTGACATCACCTATTGTGAATGGTGAATCCTGTGTTATCTACTGTATATAGAGCTGTTATCAGTCATTGTACAGGAGGAGGAGGTGAGCTGTGACATCACCTATTGTGAATGGTGAATCCTGTGTTATCTACTGTATATAGAGGTGTTACAGTCATTGTACAGGAGGAGGAGGTGAGCTGTGACATCACCTATTGTGAATGGTGAATCCTGTGTTATCTACTGTATATAGAGGTGTTATCAGTCATTGTACAGGAGGAGGAGGAGGTGAGCTGTGACATCACCTATTGTGAATGGTGGACCCTGTGTTATCTACTGTATATAGAGGTGTTATCAGTCATTGTACAGGAGGAAGAGGTGAGCTGTGACATCACCTATTGTGAATGGTGAATCCTGTGTTATCTACTGTATATAGAGCTGTTATCAGTCATTGTACAGGAGGAGGAGGTGAGCTGTGACATCACCTATTGTGAATGGTGGATCCTGTGTTATCTACTGTATATAGAGGTGTTATCAGTCATTGTACAGGAGGAGGAGGTGAGCTGTGACATCACCTATTGTGAATGGTGAATCCTGTGTTATCTACTGTATATAGAGGTGTTATCAGTCACTGTACAGGAGGAGGAGGAGGTGAGCTGTGACATCACCTATTGTGAATGGTGGATCCTGTGTTATCTACTGTATATAGAGGTGCTATCAGTCATTGTACAGGAGGAGGAGGTGAGCTGTGACATCACCTATTGTGAATGGTGGATCCTGTGTTATCTACTGTATATAGAGGTGTCATCAGTCATTGTACAGGAGGAGGAGGTGAGCTGTGACATCACTTATTGTGAATGGTGGATCCTGTGTTATCTACTGTATATAGAGGTGTTATCAGTCATTGTACAGGAGGAGGAGGTGAGCTGTGACATCACTTATTGTGAATGGTGGATCCTGTGTTATCTACTGTATATAGAGGTGTTATCAGTCATTGTACATGTGTCGACCCGCCACCACAATTGTGGGTTACCAGGGCAATGGGGTACTCAGAGCCGAGCCCGTAGAAGTCTATGGGATTGTCACAGGTAGCGGTGGCTCGGTCTGTGGCCCTGGCGGTCTGGCGTATGTTGGGGAATATTTACAGGGGATAGATATATTTACAGTTCGTGACGCCACCTGTAGTCTTCTGGTAATTTGTACCAGCGCTGCTGTAGATCTCTGAGGGGATGGTGAGGCAGCTAGATGTCGGGTCCCCTACAGGTGGGACTCTTCCCTCAGAGTCTATGAAGTTAGTGAAGTCGGGTGCAGATAAATAACACAGTCTCACACGGTCAGCGTCTTTCCATACCTTTACTTGTAAGATGTTCAGGCAGGTCCCAGGGAGGCTGATCCAAGGAGAGTGTATTTTGAGACAGCAGCTGGACAAGTTAGGGGCCTCCTTTACTTCCAACACGATGAGTACAACCAGCCTGAAGCGTAGTTCCCTCAATAACTCCAGCTAATCCATAGCTGTACTGCCCAGTCAGTTTTGTGGTAGGAGCCTTCCTGTGAGAGAGCTGAATTCCTGTCTTGTCGTGCACGGACTCAAAGTCTTCACTCCCCCTGACCCCAGTTACGTACTGACTATATGGGGCTGTTTGCCGCGACCTAAGGTCCGGTAAATCCCTGGTTTTCTTACCACTATGCTTGAAGCTAATAGTGATCCTTCGGTCCCCAGTGACCGGTTGCAATGTGCAGGACTTCTTCAATCCAAAAGCACTTTTCCAATAATCTTTCCACTGTGCCTTTCGCCTTGTCCTCGCTGGTAGCATAAACACTCACACTTGCAAAAAGTCATGTAATCACTCCCTTCTTCACTTCCTTTAGAGTTAGTTACAGATTCTCAGTTATCACTAGGCAGGAGCACGTCTCTGAACCTTTCACTGTCCTTGAGACAGGTGACTGAAGTATTTCTGCACTAAGCTTCTTCTTTCTTTGTCAATGTATTCAGGTGAGGTACAGCTCTGACTAGGCTGAGGGGATCTATATCTCGCCCGTACTGGCCTCCACTTTCTGAACTGCTGCAGAACCAGGCTGGACTGCTTCCTCCCTCCAGCTAGACTCCACATGTCTGCTCTGTCCGAAGACAGGAAACTGACTACACTAATCACTCAACCAATATACACCCTGACCACTCCCTAACAAGCAACTACACTACCCTAAGGGTGTGTCTAGTGTATGTTGAGTGAATGGGTATTGAGCATTAAACTGCTGTCTCGCCACACACTCTCCAGGGTACTGCGTGTGCCTAACACCAGGGCTACACATTCCCCCATGGTAAAAGACAGCACTCCCGGGCTGTAAAATACAAAGAGACATTTTGTTTATGCATTAAAACATCAAACATGAACATTAATTCGTCCCATCCGGGAGGTGAGAATATCTTGAACGTTGCAAAACAATAACATTATAGAGAAAAATACAAATATTAAATAGCATTCAATAAATACACAATATTCTTGTGAAGGACCCGCACCAAACCTTCAACGTGGGTCCTGGGTGGGCTGCAGGACATCCGAATGCAGACCTCACTCAGTGCCACACCACACGGGTTTTTGTATTCAGAGGTAGTTGTGCTGGTTTTATGTAAAACCAAGATAAAGCACCGAAGCGCAACTATATACAAATAAGTTCTGGGCTGGCACAGTCCTCAACCTCAAAGTCCATTGTAAAACAAAGACACAGATATAATATCACATTATAGTACTAAAGTGCAAAACTTTTTCTCTGTTTACCCAGCCGGGCATTCTACTGTTGGAAATATATATATGTTATATACATTATACTCTTCAACTTGTGCAAAAATTTGTAAAACATTCTGAAACTTTCTACAATATTACTTATGGTAGACCCTATATGGATCTCACCGATTCTTCTTTACTGTTTAACTATTCAAATACATTTTCCACCCCGGGGGCTGGAACAATGCGGTGTTCCCTAGATCCCAGAACTAACAAGTCATGCGCTGCTATTAGGGTCTGGGTCGCCACAGTTCTCGTGCGAACCTCTAGGGGCGCAACGGGTACATTCTCCTCACGAGACACCGATTGCGTTTCAATCACAGTTAACGATATGGACCGTGTCATGGATTGCGATTGAGACTGGGTCGCATGTTGCGATGTAGATATTGCTTTAATTTGCGATGAACTTGCAGGGGGCGATGCTGGGGCACGGCCGGATGCTGCTTGAGCTGGAGACGGGGACGCTGCGGTAGTGATGACGTTACCTGCGTCGGGGACGGGGTCACGGACGATGGTGACGTTAAGGGCATACCATCCCTTCATTCCCCAGTGCCGTGTGTACGTGACAATGTCTCCATTAACTAAGTTCCTCCCGGGATGGCCTTGCGGTAGGTGGGATTCTACGTCACGCCTGCTGACAAAGACCCCTGGGTAGAGGCCCGGTTCACGGATGAAGCCCCAGCCCTTCCGGAGCTGGAACTCAGTCACACACCCCTGCCGCCGCGGTTCCCTCAGGGTACCTTTCTCTCTCCGGACACTCTCCTTGTCCGCGATCAGCTCTGCATGTTGTCGCTGACGGTTCCGCTGAGCTTCCCGCTCTTCCTCCTGCTGGCGTTTCTGCTTCTCCTCACGACGCTGCCACTCATGTTCCCACTGGGCGGTGTAGGCGACGTCATCCAGGCGCGCCATTTCGTCCCAGTCGACGTCTGGTAACGACGGACAGGACCCCTCCGGTGTCCCTGTCGGGGACCGATCATCTGCTGCGGCCTCCTGGCCGGGCGGGCGTTCCGGAACTGGCGGTACCTCCTCAACCTCCTTCGCCTCCACCGCTTCACCGGTGGGATCAGGATCGGTACTTTCGGGGGCAGCCTCCGGTTGCTCCTTCGCCTTGGGCAGCAGAATCTTCGGTAACTCGAATCGTGGGGGGTCGTTGAGGGGAGAGATCACCGCGTCCCACAGCCTCCGCTGCTCCAGGGTACGCCGGCGTCTCTCGATCTCTTCAAAGCCAGGTTGGTGCTGGACCATCTTCTTCAGGCGTGCATTTTCTTCCTGAATTTCTAGCAACGCCTGCTGCAGGTGCAGGACCACGGATAACTCCGGTGCTGGTGGCAGCTTGGCTGGGGCACGGGGCCTGCCTTCCTCCGCTTCCCTGCTCGCTGCACACGTCCTGCTTCCATGATGTTCCAGAAGATTCTCTCTTCTTCCTCCAGAGACATCCGGTCTCTTCCGTGGAGGTGGGGTTTGCGTCTCCTCCTCCTCGCAGGGAAGGTGAAGAGGAGGCGGACCTCCTTTGCTGTAGGGCAGGATCGCATATTGTAATAGCACTTTGAGAGGGCAGGCATTTTCTTCGCGCCACAGGGGGGTAGACGCCCACGAAGGTACGCCCACCTTCTTCTCCAGCGCCTGAGGGCGCGAATATGGCGACAAAGATGGCGAATTTTTGGCGCCAAAAGTGCAAACAGTCCTTTTCACAAAAACAACTCCATAGGCACACAGGGCTCGCAATTTTGCGAGTTTCGCATCCTGTTCGTGACGCCAAAGTTTTGTGTCGACCCGCCACCACAATTGTGGGTTACCAGGGCAATGGGGTACTCAGAGCCGAGCCCGTAGAAGTCTATGGGATTGTCACAGGTAGCGGTGGCTCAGTCTGTGGCCCTGGCGGTCTGGCGTATGTTAGGGATATATTTACAGGGGATAGATTTATATACAGTTCGTGACGCCACCTGTAGTCTTCTGGTAATTTGTACCAGCGCTGCTGTAGATCTCTGAGGGGATGGTGAGGCAGCTAGATGTCGGGTCCCCACAGGTGGGACTCTTCCCTCAGAGTCTATGAAGTTAGTGAAGTCGGGTGCAGATAAATAACACAGTCTCACACGGTCAGCGTCTTTCCATACCTTTACTTGTAAGATGTTCAGGCAGGTCCCAGGGAGGCTGATCCAAGGAGAGTGTATTTTGAGACAGCAGCTGGACAAGTTAGGGGCCTCCTTTACTTCCAACACGATGAGTACAACCAGCCTGAAGCGTAGTTCCCTCAATAACTCCAGCTAATCCATAGCTGTACTGCCCAGTCAGTTTTGTGGTAGGAGCCTTCCTGTGAGAGAGCTGAATTCCTGTCTTGTCGTGCACGGACTCAAAGTCTTCACTCCCCCTGACCCCAGTTACGTACTGACTATATGGGGCTGTTTGCCGCGACCTAAGGTCCGGTAAATCCCTGGTTTTCTTACCACTATGCTTGAAGCTAATAGTGATCCTTCGGTCCCCAGTGACCGGTTGCAATGTGCAGGACTTCTTCAATCCAAAAGCACTTTTCCAATAATCTTTCCACTGTGCCTTTCGCCTTGTCCTCGCTGGTAGCATAAACACTCACACTTGCAAAAAGTCATGTAATCACTCCCTTCTTCACTTCCTTTAGAGTTAGTTCCAGATTCTCAGTTATCACTAGGCAGGAGCACGTCTCTGAACCTTTCACTGTCCTTGAGACAGGTGACTGAAGTATTTCTGCACTAAGCTTCTTCTTTCTTTGTCAATGTATTCAGGTGAGGTACAGCTCTGACTAGGCTGAGGGATCTATATCTCGCCCGTACTGGCCTCCACTTTCTGAACTGCTGCAGAACCAGGCTGGACTGCTTCCTCCCTCCAGCTAGACTCCACATGTCTGCTCTGTCCGAAGACAGGAAACTGACTACACTAATCACTCAACCAATATACACCCTGACCACTCCCTAACAAGCAACTACACTACCCTAAGGGTGTGTCTAGTGTATGTTGAGTGAATGGGTATTGAGCATTAAACTGCTGTCTCGCCACACACTCTCCAGGGTACTGCGTGTGCCTAACACCAGGGCTACACATACAGGAGGAGGAGGAGGAGGTGAGCTGTGACATCACCTATTGTGAATGGTGGATCCTGTATTATCTACTGTATATAGAGGTGTTATCAGTCATTGTACAGGAGGAGGAGGTGAGCTGTGACATCACTTATTGTGAATGGTGGATCCTGTGTTATCTACTGTATATAGAGGTGTTATCAGTCATTGTACAGGAGGAGGAGGTGAGCTGTGACATCACCTATTGTGAATGGTGGATCCTGTATTATCTACTGTATATAGAGGTGTTATCAGTCATTGTACAGGAGGAGGAGGAGGTGAGCTGTGACATCACCTATTGTGAATGGTGGATCCTGTATTATCTACTGTATATAGAGGTGTTATCAGTCATTATACAGGAGGAGGAGGTGAGCTGTGACATCACCTATTGTGAATGGTGGATCCTGTGTTATCTACTGTATATAGAGGTATTATCAGACATTGTACAGGAGGAGGAGGTGAGCTGTGACATCACCTATTGTGAATGGTGAAGGCTGTGTGATCTACTGTATATAGAGGTATTATCAGTCATTGTACAGGAGGAGGAGGTGAGCTGTGATATCATCTATTGTGAATGGTGGATCCTGTGTTATCTACTGTATATAGAGGTGTTATCAGTCATTGTAGAGGAGGAGGAGGTGAGCTGTGACATCACCTATTGTGAATGGTGGATCCTGTGTTATCTACTGTATATAGAGGTATTATCAGACATTGTACAGGAGGAGGAGGTGAGCTGTGACATCACCTATTGTGAATGGTGAAGGCTGTGTGATCTACTGTATATAGAGGTATTATCAGTCATTGTACAGGAGGAGGAGGTGAGCTGTGATATCATCTATTGTGAATGGTGGATCCTGTGTTATCTACTGTATATAGAGGTGTTATCAGTCATTGTAGAGGAGGAGGAGGTGAGCTGTGACATCACCTATTGTGAATGGTGGATCCTGTGTTATCTACTGTATATAGAGGTGTTATCAGTCATTGTACAGGAGGAGGAGGTGAGCTGTGACATCACCTATTGTGAATGGTGGATCCTGTGTTATCTACTGTATATAGAGGTGTTATCAGTCATTGTACAGGAGGAGGAGGTGAGCTGTGACATCACCTATTGTGAATGGTGGATCCTGTGTTATCTACTGTATATAGAGTTGTTATCAGTCATTGTACAGGAGGAGGAGGTGAGCTGTGACATCACCTATTGTGAATGGTGGATCCTGTGTTATCTACTGTATATAGAGTTGTTATCAGTCATTGTACAGGAGGAGGAGGTGAGCTGTGACATCACTTATTGTGAATGGTGGATCCTGTGTTATCTACTGTATATAGAGGTGTTATCAGTCATTGTACAGGAGGAGGAGGTGAGCTGTAACATCACCTATTGTGAATGGTGGATCCTGTGTTATCTACTGTATATAGAGGTGTTATCAGTCATTGTACAGGAGGAGGAGGTGAGCTGTGACATCACCTATTGTGAATGGTAGATCCTGTGTTATCTACTGTATATAGAGGTGTTATCAGTCATTGTACAGGAGGAGGAGGTGAGCTGTGATATCACCTATTGTGAATGGTGGATCCTGTGTTATCTACTGTATATAGAGGTGTTATCAGTCATTGTACAGGAGAGAGAGGTGAGCTGTGAATCACTATTGTGAATGGTGGATCCTGTGTTATCTACTGTATATAAGGTGTTATCAGACATTGTACAGGAGGAGGAGGTGAGCTGTGACATCACTATTGTGAATGGTGGATCCTGTGTTATCTATGTATATAAGGTGTTATCAGTCATTGTACAGGAGGAGGAGGTGAGCTGTTACACTATTGTGAATGGTGGATCCTGTGTTATCTACTGTATATAGAGGTTTATCAGTTCATTGTACAGGAGGAGGAGGTGAGCTGTGATATCATCTATTGTGAATGGTGGATCCTGTGTTTCTACTGTATATAGAGGTGTTATCAGTCATTGTACAGGAGGAGGAGGTGAGCTGTGACTATCATCTATTGTGAATGGTGGATCTGTGTTATCTATTGTATATAGAGGTGTTATCAGTCAGGAAGATTTTTTTTAATATATATAGATAAAGACATGGAATATTGAAAATAACATTGTAAAAAAAACATTTGACAAAAATAGGTCATTTTCTGATAACACATTCCCTTTAAGGGAGAAGTGTTTGCTTTACTTGATATTATGTGCCTTTAATAGTCACCTGAGAGAACACTTACTTTTTTTGATCTCCAAAGACACATGTTCCTTCTTATCATTGAATGGTCCAGGGATCTCCACACGGCAGCAGTAGTTCCTTCATCATCTTCGTGGCCCCAGAAATGGTCAGGGACACGTCCCCCTGACTGATGTTCCCCAGTAATTGGTATCTATTCGATATCCTCCAAGTCACAGTTCTGCTGTCAGCCTCAACAATCTTAATTTTACAATAAAACTTGTCACAGCTGCCTCGTCCCCAGCACATGGTGTAGGCCCCTTTGCTGGTGGAATAACTGCAGGGTAACGTTGCCGTTCCATTAATTAATCCGGTCACGGTCACATGTTTTGCCAATATAGATACAACTGCACATTAAAGAGACTTGTAAGAATTTAGAAATAAATTAGAAATAAACATTGATCATTGCATCTAAATTTCAATATTTCAGTATCGTATTAACATTCAGTATGAAATACATCCACACATCATGGCCCTGAAGTTATTCAGACATGGCCAAATGGACCTCGGTGGAGAAGTCAGATTAGGAGTGGTCCTTTCTTAGGAGATACACAGAGAGGAACATCCTGGTAGAAAAGGAAAGTTTGCCATAAAATGGGTAGTGGACACATTGCGACACTATCTCTTAGGGCAAAAATTTAAATTAGTGTCAGACCATCCCCCACTCAAGTGGATCGGGAATGAAAAGGGGGAAAGTTCTTGTGTTGCCAGCTAATTTCAAGTCCTGCAGGATTTTCACTTCCATGTAGAACATAAAGCCCGGAGTTAATTGGTAATGCCAATGCCCTCTCATGTCTAGCTGTAGAAGTAGCCAAGCACACGACTATAGGCAGAGGGGGGAGGTATGTAAGGTGGCTGTCGACACCTAGTGGTTGGGAGATAAACTTGAAGAAATGGTTTAGTACAATGAGAGCTGTTTGTCTCACACACGTCTGTGTGTATGGAGGTGTGCAGATTTCCTGGATTGAATACCTTTGCTAAAGGACTAAGAATATGTACTCTAAGCCAAGCTGGCTAACCAGCACTATTGTATGGACTTTATGCGTTGTGTTGTATTTTGAGCCTTACAAGGGCTGTGTTTGAGTTTCTTGTGATGTGGTTTATGAGGACTGCAATAAACCAGCTGTGGACTTCAAATAGAAATGGTTCCTGTAATAGTTCAGATTGCTCTCAAGTGAGTAGCATTTCTACAGTACAATATTCTCTAATATTAAAGTATTGCAATGTATTGTTCAAGAGATCACAAGTTCAAGTCCCCAAGGTGGGCCAATAAATGATGTGAAAAAATAGGTAAAATATTTAAAAAAAAAATTAAAGATTATCTCAGCACCTCTTTTTTCCAGAATGTAAATAAAAATGAACATATTTAGTATTTACATGTGTGTACCTGTCGGAACGGACACAGTATCGTAATATTAATCACTTAGGGCGAGCATCAAAACGAAAAATCAAAATGGCAGAATTGCTGTTTTTTGTTCTCTTCTCCCCCCCCCAATAAAAGTTATTAAAAATAAAGCAGAAGGTGGTAGACTCCAAAATGGTAATGATAAAACCTACAGCTCATGCTTCAAAAAATAGGCCCTCATATAGTCCTATTCACCAAAAAAATAAATAACAAAAGTTATGGCTCTTTGGAAGTGAGGAGCAAAAAAAAAAATCAAAATTGAAGGAAAGAAAGGCCCACAGGTAGTCCGTCACATGAGGATCAACATAAACCTGGAGTCAGCCCTGATTTTGGGTCACAGGTTTTAATCTGTTTCTAAGCTGCAATATTTTGGCTTTTGCAGCTGCTGTTTGGCATTGAGTACTGCTGCTAAGCATATAGGTAATCCGAATGCTCAAGTAATTCTCTTTTTTATATATGCAGTAATACTGTTGATGCAAGAGCATCCTCATTACACCGCTCTGGGTATATCTGTGGTAGGTATGCTGTTTCACGGGTGTCTGAGCTGGTTTTTCTCGTCTGAGGGTGTATGTTGTAGACAAGCACTTCTACAGGCATCTGAGGTGGACCAGTTATTCAGAGAGAATACGTGGTGGGCATGCTTTTCCAGATGGTAGACATGATGATCAGTGCTTGCTGTTTCAGGGGCATCAAAGCTGGACATGCTATTTTGGGAACATAGTTGGAGGGCATGATCTTCTGGAGGTAACTGAGGAGCACTAGATGTTCTGTGGTGGGCATGCCATTCCATGGGCATCTGAAATGAACCCTTGATGATGCCCTTAGAATATATGCGGTGGGTATACTCTTCTAGAGGCATCTATGATGGACATAATGTTCTGCGGCATATGCGGTGGACATGCTCTTCTAGAGGCATCTATGATAGACATGATGTTCTTTGGCTTATATGGTGGGCATGATCTTCTTAGGTGGACATGATGTTGTGGGCTATCTGTGATGGGCATGCTGTCTTCATGGCATCTCTTTTGGGCACACTTTTCTGGAGGTATGTGTTGCTTGTACACACTGTTATAAGACATCTATGGCTGGACAATGTTATAGGATCTTACTATACGTACAAACTTTGGTTAAAAAAAGGTTTTGTTTATCATTCTTCTTTGCCAAACTCTTGGACAGATCTCATCAGAGTGAGGTAGAAACGATGTTCCTACATATGTAAAAAAATAAATTTCCACCAACAGCAGCAGTTGGCTTTGTGGGGTGAACATGCACAACTTTACTCAGACCTCTCGGAAATGTCTACACTCTTCTTTTCATCTTCATCTCTTATTGATACGACCGTTTTTCCTTCGTAATTCTACTTCACATTGTCTCACAACATGACGTATCTTCAGCCAAAAAGACACCAGAACACAAAGTATCAGGACATATACAATTATTATCAATTCTGGATAATTAAATGATGCCGCCCCTAGAACGAGACACATCTACTAGAGAGTGTGAAGAGTCCTAGTCTACGCCAAGTGTTGGGGTCTTCACAACTTCATGTAGAACCAACCCCAGAAAGTTTTAGTTGACAATCTAGATTGGACACATATGGTTAAGTAATAATATGTCGGCACCCACCAAACTATAAGACACAGAAGTGATAAACAACACAATGAATGCTCACCAGACAAAATCCCGAGAAGACCAGATATGGACACAACCAAGAAAATCATCTTGTTAACTGCCTAGCAGAAAGTAAATTTTATCTTGGATTGTGTTTCTGCATTACAGGAAATTAGTGAAAGGAAGTTCCCAAAATAAACTTTACTTAGTGGTTAAAAAAATGTAAATGATCTAGTTTTTCTTTTTTTTTTCGTTGCGTGTACCCAGTGCAGCAGCATGCCACAGGCCCCTGCAAACTTCAGCTATGTCACGTTTGGAAAATATATCAAATAGCGCCCAATACACATCCAGATCTTTGTTAAATGGGGATCAGACACAGCTGCATTAAAGGGGTTTTCTAGGACTAACATATTGAAGCCCTAAGGATTGATCATCAATATGTTAGTCACAGAAAACCCCTTTAATGAAAGTTCATCTCAGTACATGACTTACATCTGGCCATTGCTGGAGCAGATAGCTGTGTCACGGGGAGACCACGACAGAGAGGGGCCAGAAGATCGCAGCATCTTGTTTCATGAAATCCTGCACTGGTTTGAAATACTTCACCATCTTATTAAACAGTGCGGGTTTTTTCTTGGATGGCAGGTCAAGGGTTAATCTGTTCAATTGAAGCTCCTGGAGCTTTCCTACCTGGATTGTCTCAGCTGTTCAGTGTTGGACACTCCCCCTCTGCTATATATGCTCTCCTCTGGCAATTAGGAATTGCCAGTATTAGCTCTTACCGCCTGGTTTGGAGTTGGAGGTGTAGTTCGCTATTGGAATAGGCGTTTCGAGATTTGTTCAGGAGATTGTTGCTTGGAATTTTGTTTGTGTGGGTGGATATCCTCATCCTCTCCTATTTGGTTCCTCCTTCCTTAATTTCCCTGTGTTCCTCTCTGTTGTTTGGTGAGTGTATTTGTATTATTGTTATTTTAATTTATCCCTGTCCATCTTCCCTTGTTTGCCTGGTTAGTTTTATTGTATATACATCAGATTCCCACCTCCTTGAGTGGGGGAGGAGACAGATCAGAGTAGATATATGAGCATAGCAAGTCACGTGAACCCGTCGTCTTCTCCATCTTTAGGAGTAATCCAGGGGACAGGGTTAGATTATCTCGCCCCTAGTTCTAGGGACCTATTCGCACCCACAGTCCCAAGGCACTGCGTGACAAGCTGATTGCTTGGGGTCACATGTGTTGGACCTCCACAATCTCATACTGATGGCCCATTTTACGGTCTTGGACAACACCTTCAACTGATAAATCTATCAAAGATTTTATCAGGCACTTAATAGTTTAAACCAGCTTTGTCTTGGAAGCAGTATGCCCAATGGGCAGGTAAAGGTTTGCTTTGCCACATGCAAGGGCACTTTGCCTTTGAACTGCTCCTGCTTCTTACGAGTGATGGTACAAGTCGCTGTCAGAACATCTCCTTCTGTTCTTCCCGGGCTACCAACAATGATCATTCTTCTTATTATATTTGGTCCACTAAAGTAGACATGCTTCTGTGTCTGCTACATCCTTCAAAGTTGAACACATAAGAATTTAGTTCCCTGTTAAGGAGGTCATTCAAGGTTTGAAAATTGCTGTGATATGAAATATTAGATTATGGGTCAAGTTGAGCAAAAAGATTTGAAGGACCCTGGACTAGACGCCACGGTGGTAGTCTGTGGCCACCAAACCAGAGGCCTGTGAATCTCCTTCCTACCTGTCAACATCCTTGGCACCTTTTCTTGTTAGTAGGCCTGTTGTGATGTCTACTAATTAGAAGAGGTGCCGGGAAAGCCTGCATGTAGGAGATGTCCGTAGGAATCTGGTCTGGAGACCATGGACTAACGTGCATCCCTGGTATCTCTGGTTAGTAGATGTGTTGTGATATCATGTGAGTATTGTGCCGAAGTTTATATCCATTTTTATTCTATCTATTTACTTCTGAGCACCACGGACTAGATGGTCGAGCACCCATTCTCTATTACAATATTGTGCCACAACGATGACATAACAGGTCTATGAGTCAGAAGAGGTGCCAGGAAAGCCAACAGTTAGAAGGAGGTCTACAGAGTTCTGGTCTGGTGACCACGATCTAACGTGCATCCCTGGCACCTCTACTGGTTAGTAGGCATTTTGAGATGTCATGTGTGTATTGTGCCATAACGAGGACATCACAGGTCTACGAATCAGAAGAGGTGTCGGGAAAGCCAGCCGGTAGGAGAAGGTCTGGTGACCACGGACTATCGATGAGGCTGCTGAATAAGGGTTTTGTGCACATTTTTGGTGATCTCTAATCATGTGTTCTGATTTATAGAAGCCCTGAAGATCTGACAAGCTCCACATCCCCTTTATTGTTTACCAAACACAGCTCTGGTCTTTTATTTGCCAACCTCCACAATATCGGTGGCAAATCCTAAGAGAAGACTATCGATTTTAAAGTCACGGACAACCCGTTGAAGTCACCCATGGAAAGTCACAAACTTCAGTCTGAGAAATAATGTTTTAATGTTCATTTTCTTGGTCACTACAAGCAGAAGATTGAGGCAGCTGCACTGAGAGTTGTAACAAAGCTTTAGCAAATCTTGTCAAGAATTCTGCTATGGACGCTGTGCACACAGCAAAGAATGGGAGGAAGCAGCCGCTGGTCTTCAGCCTGTGGCGTCCGCCGCTGTACTAGACCCTGTCCTGCATTATTACCCAGATTTTTCTAATAGTGAATTTAGGAGGAGATGACATAATTAACCCCGTTTATTGGCAATGACATTCATTTACATCACAATACAAGGTCCACAATTAAAAAGGTGCAAAAATATCTCCTAATTATAACAACAACAATAAAAGAAATTAGTACAATTATTTTCTGTGGGAAATTAGAAAATGAATGCGGCGCCCTGCGGTCCACCTCTTATACCGGTCATCTGGTTATGAGTAGGGTACCAGAGCCGGAGCGTTTGGGCCCAACTGCTAAGAGGTGAGGGGCAGTCAGTGATGACTATGGATGATGAAAGATGACCTGGAATATTCAGGTTTTGTTACGGAGCACCATGGTTGCATGGTTTTTGCACCCCTTTTGTGTGCATTACCCTACTTTGGCAGCATCGCGTCTAACACTATTGTGTGCATTATCCTTGTACTGTGACATCACTGTGTGCAGTATTCATGTATTGTGTGCATTATCACAGTATTGTAACATCAGTGTGAGCATTTTCCATGTAGTGTGACATCACTGTGAGCATTCTCCATGTAATGTGACTTCACTGTGAGCATTCTCCATGTACTGTATTATGACATCACTGTGAGCATTATCCCTGTACTGTGACATTACTATGTGCATTATCCCTGTACTGTGACATCACTCTGTGAATTATCCCTGTACTATGACATTACTATGTGCATTATCCCTGTACTGTGACATCACTTTGTTCATTCTAGATGTAATATGACATCACTGTGAGCATTTTACACGGACTATGACATCACTGTGTGTAATATCCTTGTACTGTGACAGCACTGTTTATTATCCCTGTACTGTGACATCACTGTGTGCATTATCCCTCTACTGTGACGTTACTATGTGAATTATCTCTGTATTGTGACATCACTGAGAGAATTCTCCATGTACTGTGACATCACTGTGAGCATTTTCCACGGACTATGACATCACTGTGAGCATTCTCCATATAGTCTATAATGACATCACTTTGTGAATTCTCCATGTACCGTGACTTCACTTTGTGCATTCTACATGTAATGTGACATCACTGTGAGCATTTTCCATAGACTGGCCACACTGAGCCTTTTTCATGGACTGTGACATAACTGTGAGCATTCTCCATGTACTGACATCACTGTTTCCATTACTCCTGTGTTGTGACTACACGTCGTGCATTGTTCTGCTGTTACTATTGTGTGCACGTTTCTGGCTCTGCGATATCACTGTGTGCATGATCCCTGTATTGTGAAATCTGTACACGATTCCTGTCCTGTAGCACCTGAGCTAATTATTTATTTTGTGTGGCATTACCAAGTGTATTATCTCAGTGTTATGACATGAGTGTGTGCACTATCCCTGTACTGTGACATTACTGTGTGCATTGTACAGACCTAGGGAAGAGAGCTTTGTAACGCTTTGGGTTTTCTTTGGCGATTTTCATTTCTTGGAACCACCATTGAGGTAATGGTTTTTAAAGGGGTTGTTCAGGGTTGGGGTACAAGTCTGAAGTCACTGTGCGCGCAGTCAGGATTCTCCAGTGCCGGGAGTGGGCAGTCAAATAATTGCAAGTATGTAATTTGCACACTTCCGGACACATTCCAACTAGTCGCGAATCAATACACTCTAGTCGACATGTGACTGCAAGCAAATTGCATCCTCCTGCTCCCAGCGCCGGAGAATCCTGACAGTGTGCAGCACTCTACACGCCCAGACCATAGACGTTGCATGTGATAATCATATCTCAAAAAATATTAGTACCTAGAATATAACAAATAAAAGAAAAATATGAGTCAAGGTTCTGTCGACTGTCGACTGGACTGGTCAGCAGGTTTTTACATATAGAAGTAGTGGCATGGCTGTGTAGGCGCTTGTCCGCCAATAAAAATTCTGTCTTTTTTGTGGAAATCCGATTTGCCAGTCATGAGAAATCTAATGTGGAAATCACATGCAAATGAAGCTGGAAAAGCGCTGAGGGCGTGAGAACTAATTTGGAAAAACATAATCTAGTGCACTGACACGCCCCCAGTGCACTTCCAACCTGATTTGCATATGGCTTTTACACTAGATTTCTCATGACTGGCACATCAGATCTATACAAAAAAGGTATTGTTTTTATTGGGGGACAGACACCTACACAGCTTTATCATTACTTTTATATTTAAAAACATACTGACAGTTCCCCTTTAAGAGGACACTGGTCAATTTCAAAGGGATACTCCGATTTGTACATTAACTTTTTCTTAGGTTCCCAAACAATCAGCTGATCACAGGTTTTCTGCTTCTGGAAATCCCAGCAATCAGCTGCAATCTGTGGTAGAACCTGCCAGCAGTAATCCAATTTCCCTACAGCGCCCCCGGAGGGGAAAAAAAGTATTACACAATTCCTATTGAAATCAATTGAACGGACATGGTGCATCCTCTACCATACGAAATGGAGGTTTGGAACAGGGGGACCTTATTGGAAAATAGTTTTATTTTCTAAATTAGAGAAACCCTTTGTCCCGTTAGTGACTTTGAGCATACTGGTGTATGCCCAGAGTCGGCTCCCTGGCTTTGATGCGGGCTCAATCTTTTTTTCCTCTATTAAGAATAAAGAAATAAAAAACATATACATGTGTTGTAATTCCACACCCGTAAAAGTCCGATCTATCAAAATATAAAATTAATTAGCGGAATCAATAAATGCCGTAAAGAGAGAAAAATGGAATGCCAAAATTACGTTTTTTAGACGGCTACAATCTCGCAAAAAATGCGATAACAAGAGATTAAAATGTCCTATCTGCCTCAAAATGGTCTCTATAAAAACGTCTGCTCATCCCGCAAAAAACAAGCCATCACTCAGCTCCATCAACCGAAAAATTAAAAAGTTACAGGTCTCGAAAAAAAATGGTGACATAAGAAAAATAGACATTTTTATCAAAATTTTTGATTTTTTTCAACACCCAAAAATTTTTAAAAATTTTGTAACGTCGTAATCGCACTGACCTGTACAATCATATCTTCAGGTTCTTTTTAACAAAAGGTGTAAAAATAACCCACCTTCTACAAAAAAAATGCAAATATGGAATTACAGTGATTTTTTTTGCAATTTTCATTGCACTTGGATTTTTTTTCCTGTTTTCCGTTACATCACGTGGTTAACATGGATGATGTCATTTAAAAAAGTATAACTTCTTCTTTAAAGAAAAAAATCAAATGTTGATAGAAAAATAAAAAAGTGATGGCTCTTGGAAGAAAGGGAGAAAAAAAACAACCCAAAAAGCGCAAAAATGGAAAATCGCTCGGCCGGGAAAGGGTTAAGGAGTAATTCCATTGAAGTGTACAATTATATAATAAATTCTTATTAAAAAAAAATATATGTTTTCCATATATCGTTCCCATCATGCATCGCGATACAGCATTTATTTCCTATTACTGGTCTTTGTCGCCCCCTGCTGGGAAATAAGTTGTGTGATATTAATCACTTCATACTTATATGTTACAACACTGCCACCTAGTGACAAGAACGTGTAGAAAAATGTTCTTATCTAATTAGAATTGTTCTTTAGCTGATTTTGTGCATGGGACGCCCCCAGATGAGTTATGGTTCCAGATGATCCATCTCAGACATGAGAAAGGGAGCATTAAAGATGGTCTTGATCTCCCTAGAAGAAATATGGTGATGGTCCAAGGAAATGGGAAAGACAGAAATCTCCATTCTGGTTATGAATCATCTGCAGCTTCACTTGTGCTTCTTATATGATTGGTTACAGCTCTGTCTTCCTCATCTCTTTCGGGCTCCTTCTCTTCAGTCTGTAGTTCGGTCAATGGTTGGGTGACAAGCTCGAGACTGGGGACAAGAAATGAAGGTTTCAGTATACGGGAACTAATGTACTGAGGCAAAAAAAATATGACAAATAAGCTTTTTTTAAAGGGAATCCGTCAAGAGGTATTTGCTAGTAATCTGATGTAGGGGTTGAGACCCTGATTCCAGTGATGTGTCATTTACTAGACTGTGTTTTTGTTTCAGTGTTTTATCAGCAGGAGATTATCACTAGAAGACTAGGTGTCTTGTGCCTCGTAGTCCAACCACGCCCCCTCCAGTGATTGGCTGCTTTCTGTCAATATACAGTGTACACAGAAAGCGTCCAATCAGTGTCCTGCTGCTGGGAACCCTGCAATTCCCCATAATCTATGGAGGAACTTATCAATTTTTCTGCAGCGCCTCCGCAGGTGAAATAAAAAATTGCACAATTTCTCATTTATATCAATGAATTATTCTAGCTCCTCCCTCCTCTGTAGAATTTTAAAAGCACCAACTGTCATCTCCTATTTCAATAATATTACTGAATAAATATTTTACAGATTTAACCCTTGAATTGAGTGAAAGATCAGTCCAGGAGGAGAAAGAAGCAAATTTCTCTGATAAGATATATTAAAAAAAAATTACAAAATTTTACAAAATAGTGGTCATCCCCTTGAAGAAAACTTAATGGTGTCACTGGCAGGATAGAACAGTCAGTTGAACTCGTACTTACCGAGGATCAAATCCTAACAGGTAACGCACTCTTTTCCGGCCTAATAGGAGAAAGAGAATTTTTAAAAAAAATTTGGATAAAGATAAAGCTGCAAAATTTTAAATTCCGTTTTAATCTATAGTTTAGAGATTTGGGGGGTAAAGCAAGGGACTCACATGTGAAGACTTCAGTAGGAAGATTTTTGGTTTGTTCCACAATCCTTTCAAAAACTAAACAAAATCATACTCCCTCACCCCCATCCCCAAAATATGGACCACCTTGCCTTATTCTGAACACTTTGTCTCCAGTTTCTAGATATCCAGAGCTTAAAGCCTCCTTAGTTTTCGAATATCAGTTTTTGACTATCCCTTTTTATTGGAAGAGCCCCCATAAAACACATTCTTGTTCTAGAACCCTAGTGATCAGGTGTAGCTGAATTCCATTTGAACTGTTGTATTTTCCTACAGCACTCCCGCAGGGAAAGCAAGGTATTACATCATGTCCTTTGAAATCAATGTACTGTGTGGATGTTTTGAGTCCTCCAACTCAGAGACGCTCCGGCTAATGGATGGATTTCCTAAATGTGTTTGGATATTTTTTTATTTTATCGACTTACCTTTCAATTGTAGAAGTATCACGCAGATCACTATCACTGCAATTACAGATAAGCTGATAGCAATGATGACAGTACTTCTATCCTGAAGAAGAAAGAAATGTCAGAGCACTGATCTACTGGATCTACGCTCCCCAATATTCTACTTGGTAATTCCAAAAATTTTCTCAAATTTTTACATTTTTTTTCTAGAAAGGGACTTGATGATATACCGGTCAGCAATCATTGATCTCAGGTCAAAAAAAGCGTAATTCTGAAGTTTAGATTTTTTTATTTCGCCTTTTATTTCATATTTTGATAGATCGGACTTTTATGAACACAGCGATACCAAATATGTTTTTTAAATTTTTTTTTTAAATTTCACTTTTTACAGTATTTAATGGTCCCCTTAGGGGACTTGAAGTTCTGATCGTCTGATCGCTTGTGCTATGTATAGAGAAAATCACGATCTTCTATGAACGGCAGCCATGGGTTGGCTTTCGCAAGAGATTCATCAAGAAAGTCACGGTGGTCATCAGCAGACCTTCGGCCGTAATGGCAACCCTTCGGCTTCCCCTCAGAGGTGTGCCTATGAAAGAGTGGAATGATGCTTCCCCCCCGTCGGCGAACGTTAAATGATGCTGTTGGAGATTGACAGTGGGATTTAACAGGTTAACAGCGATGCTCCACCCACTGCTGTTAAAGGCACATGATGGCTGTTTAAATCAGCCATCATGTGTGGGGAAAGATGCATGCTCGGCATAAGAGCCCGCCGTCAATGTCAGTGACAAGACATATGACATAAATGTACGTCATATGTCGTGAAGGGGCTAAATACCCTAACCATACATACATACATACAGTGTATACTCATACATACCGACACAAGCATACACAGTATACAGATTGGTCAGTACTCTGGGGTTTATTGGCAGTTGTGAACCCTCTGTGGATCAGCAACAGGTCAATAATGGCCGTACCACAGTAGTGGTATCAGCTCTATACTGTACAGTTACTGGCCCATAGAGGACCTATCAGCTACCGGTAATTTATACGATAAAGCTGGGACTGTATTGATTATCAGGATAAAATTTGTTAAATTTTTACCTTTTTTGGTGATTTTGTGACATTTCCTTGAAACAAATCTGAGATTCCTACAATTAAAAAATTAATTAAAGTAACAGTTCACACAACAATTATATGTTGGCACGAATATCTCTCAATTACTGTGTTTATTCACTAAATTGGTTTAATAACAGGCCCCGATAATAGGTACAGTGACATTCTTTCTTATGTCACAGGACCTTTAGGGTGCGGCTGCAATTTTTCCACCACCTACTGTTCCACCCCTGATTAGGATCAAGTCACCCATCATTAGTAGTCTCTCAATTGCATGATATGGGCCTCAAACCAAAAATATAAAAATCAGCTCAGATGTTTGGGGTTTTGGGAAAAATTTTTGGGTGTCTGCTGTAATGAATGAGACAAAAATTTCTATAAAACTAAACAAAAAAAAATCTAAAAAAAAGACGTTTGTGTAACTCATAGGAATTCAAAGCCAATCAGATAAATGACACCCTTGATGACGGATCCAATAATACAAAAAAGCTATAGTTGTTTTGTCAAGGTCGTCTATTTTGTCGTAGCGACTTACTTTACTGAACATGAAAAATAAAAAAAAAATAATAAACTTTATCTACCCTCCAAATAATCTGGTCGTAGTCTTACCATTATTATTAGGAGAAACACTTTCAGGCAATAAAGGTATATGTTCCTGGTCTTCTTCCTTCGATTCTTCAGAAGAGGGAAGTTCATGATGATCAGGAATAAAATTGGGCACAACTAAAAATATAGAAGAAAAATATAAAACAGTATAAGGTATAAAAATATTCAAAGTGATAATATTTTTTATCCAAGTAAATAGTAATTCTATCTTTATTTTTTTTAGTAAAAGTTCATTATCTGCCCATCATTTTCTCCTTATTTCACTAAAATATCTTGTGAGAAAGTGCAGCCGCATCTCCCTCCTCTCCTCTCACTTTTATCTGGTGACTACTGTTTGTACACTAGATGGATTTTTTCGGTGGCTAAGAAGATTTCTGAACATTTACCAAGACTACCGGCATTTTAGAAAATATTCCAATTTATATATTTACACATATTGCAGGTTTATGAAAATTATATCAGTAGGGTATATAGTCATGCCGTTAGTGTTAGAATCTATTTAGTTTGACCATCCGCCATCTTGTTGTGGTTTTCTGGCTGCTGGTCTTTTTCCCCTGGTGCTGGGCTTGTCTTTGGTCAAGTGATTATATTACCCTTTATTACCCTGCACCTGCCTCCCAGTTCTTGCTGGACATCAGTGTTAATCCGCTAGAGTTCTGGCTAGGAGCTTTGATAACTTTTTGTATTTAACTTTGTGCAATGCTGGGAACTCTAGTTCTGCTTGCTTAGTCATTTTGTTTTTCCTTTCGTTTCTGCAGCTTCCTCTATTTCCCTGCTAGGAGGTCACCTGTTTTTGTTCCCAGTCCCTAGATCTTTCAGGGATTCCCTTCCTCCCACCTTTAGGTCTTCGCTTGAGTCTAGACTAGGATCGTCGGTGGGTCTATTCACAAGGAATAGGTCGCCCACTCCAGCATAGGGATTGAGTTTAGTCCTAGTGCAGGGTCAGCTTCTCCCTCCTGCTCTATTCCTGAGTTGCAGACCCGTAACAGTTAGAAGAAGGGGAAATGCCAGTGATTTACCTGAGGGCTCATCGGTAGTAGGTTTCGTTTCTGAGATTTCATTTCCATTTGTCACCGATGGGAATTCCGCACAAAAAAAAAAAAAGAATCGTTAAGCTTTATAGTTTTTAAGGTTGAAGATAGATATAAGTCCATTCAGTTCAAGACGTAACCTAACATGTTTAATATTTGTAAGATCATCATGTTGTTCCTGATGAAGCTCTGGCTAAATTCTGGACTCAAAAACTTTTAAAAAGTTGAATTCGAAAATTCACTTATATATGGAATAAATTTTGCTGACTTTACCTAAACTCTTTGTTGTCAGTTCTGCATGTTCTGTCGTTCCAAGAGGGAAGACCTTTGGTGATAGGTCAATCGTTCTTGCCGTAAGAGATGGTAGGGTATCTGTCCTGATAAGTGCCGGTGAAGTATTTTTGAGAACAGATGGAAGTAATTGAGTAGTTTCTTCTGCAGATATAGTAAATGAACTGGTCCAACCATAGAAAGATTCTGGAGTAGTTGGAAAAGTTGGTGGTTCTGAAGTTGTCTTCATAGTTGAAGGTGCTTGAGTTGTCTTCTTAGTGGTGGGTTCTTGAGTTGTCTTCTTAGTGGTGGGTTCTTGAGTTGTCTTCTTAGTGGTGGGTCTTGGAGTAGTAGTTCTTACTGTTGTTGTAGGTGCTACAAAAGAACAAATACTTTTACGTCAAGGACTATTGATCAAAAGATAACCAGTCAAATAAATTTGTCAAACATATCAGTTGAGATCTGCTAGTTAATTTATGGTTGGACCCACATGAAGTATACCCTACAGGCAACGAAGATCCTAATAGGGTTGTCTAATTATGGACCTTTGAAACTTAAAATTTTGACAAACCCATCCAATGGGTGGGTCATTGCACCCTAGTCTACCAGAGTTTCAGCCAGATAAACCATACATCAATATGGGTGCGTATGGTATAGATGATGACTCTGGGAAATTTATCGATGATCAAAATTTCAAGACCTAGGATACCTTTATTGGCTAACCAGAAAATTATATGTTGGCAAGCTTTCAGAGCGCAGAGGCTCCTTCTTCAGGCAAGATTACATCCAAATGTAATCTTGCCTGAAGAAGGAGCCTCTGTGCTCTGAAAGCTTGCCAACATATAATTTTCTGGTTAGCCAATAAAGGTATCACTCTAAGAATACTCTTGTCATAATTGGACGGAAAAGTATTCACATCGATTTTTCTGGCTAATACAGTACCACAATATAATTTATTATTGTACACCAAGACCTAGGATAAATACATTATTGATAAGAGCTCTACATTTTCATTTATCAAAAGATCAGTTAAGAAATTGGTCCTTGTTCTAGGCAAGGGTCCTCTTACATGGGAAGCTGAATTGCCCATAATGAGCTTGGATCGATGATTTAGTAGATTGATCGTCACGTGTTTCCTTGCATTTTTGTTTGAATGATGGTATGATTTTCTAAGAAATGATCATTTAATTGTCCTCCCCTGTTCGGGTTTGTTAGGATTAAATTCTACGTCAAACAATAGGGAATTATCGTTGGTCGCTTGATCACTGGACATGTAGAAACTGGGCAATCACGGTGAATGCTCATGTGTACGAGAGAAAATCATGTGTACGAAGAAATGTTCAGCCGATTGTTCCCTCATGTAAAAGACCCTTAAGAAGGAATTTCATAGGTTCTGAATTTTGGAGCCAATAATGTTGCTACCCAAATTTGTCAAAATATCTACGCAATCACATAGATGATTTTTTTTATCTGTTACAGGCACCTTTTTCAACGGTCAGCCTTATGTTGATCTTCTCATCGTTGAACCACCCCGAATGTTCGATTCGGCAGCAATACGTCCCGGCATCATTCAGGCTTGCTTCAGCGATGGTCAGAGACACCGTTCCTTGTCTGATTCTACCGTTCAGTTGGTAACGTGAAGATGATCGAAAAGTGACCTTGGTGCCGTCAGTCCAGATGAGTTCTTGATTACACTTTGAATTCGGACAACTTCCTTTACCCCAGCACATGCTGGTGAGGTCACTGCTTTGTTTTACTTTGTACGAACATGGCAAAGTGACCGGTTGTCCTTCGATTCCTACTATTGTTCTTTGACATAGCACCGTAACTGCAAGAAAAATAAATATATCATGGTACATAAGCAGCATTATCTTATGGTTATACTTTTATAGGGAAATCATGTTCATTGAATGGGTGGTCACCACATTTTTAGGTCCCAGAACATGAGGACCATACCGTGTTTGACCTCCAACTCTTCCAGAAGCGAAGGGTGGCATTTAGCGATTCCGCATTGTTTACTTGCTAACCTTGGAGATAAAAAGTGCCTGTGCTCACTTCCGAAAATTTCAGTGAGCCCCATGATACTCATTCTTGGTGGCCAGGGTCTGGGTGCTAGACATCTGACAGCAGGCAAAATCAATTTGGACTTTTGTATACTTAGGCAAGTTTGGGCAAAACGCTGACTTGGAGGACTTGAAGTATCTTACGCCAAGGGAAACAAAAGTGAAACTTGATAATGTGCCTAGTCTTTCCAAAATTTTGCCCAGAAAGTTTTTGGAAATGCTAAATGCCGGTGAAATATATCAATGTAAAATGTCAAAGCAGAACCCAACTGCCTTCCAAACGCTCAATGAGCCCTATGGTATTCCCACCTAACGTTCCCTTTTCGTAGGGTACAGCCATGGTTGTAGGCATCTTACTCCAGTTAGTTGTGTGAAACATCATTTTAGACCTTTGTACGTCTAGCCAAGGTTTTGAAAAATTACCGTGATGGAGAGTCAATCAGTGATGGTCACAAAAATGAATCTTTATAAGATGACCGGACCTTCCAACATTTACAGCAAAATTTTATGTTATGCAGAAATGCAAAAGGTCAAAGCAAGAATTGATGAGAGCCCAAATTCAAGATGTCCCATTGTGCTCACACCCATCATTTATTTCCTTGGTGGTATGTAGACAGGGCATTCGTTAGTTAACTGTAGTTTGTCTGAAATATTGATTTAGTCGTTACTATCATTAGCAGATACCGTGATAATTTTTGGGGGAATTTGGGTGAAATTTTTGGACTCTGTAAGGTTGGATGTATCAAACTCCATGGATAAATAATTACATGTCTGGGGGAAGTAAATGACAGTGATATTAAGAGTCAATAGCATTATCTCAAAAGTCAAAACCAAAAAATTCAAAAAAAACAGGAAACTAATATAAGCGACAAAGTCTGAGGAGACAGTTGAATCCTGGCTCCATAATGGCTGCTATATGAAAAATGTAACTTCCTGAGGAGGACGCTGCAGAAGAAGAGAAAGTGGAAATCAGCAAATTCGCTTCCTTACATGTATTTAAGGAAGTTTCACAAATCTTGAAAGTAAGAAATGTCAAATATACCTAAACAGTAACCACAACGATTGACCATGTCACGTGGTAGGAGGTGGGTTGTATCTTTGGGATAAAGGTCAGGGGGTGAGGGTCCTGAACCCAAGATATCGGGTAAAATGCTGTCATGAAAGATATGCCCTGTCCACAATAGAAAGAGCCGGATGGAACCTCGAAGACCATTTATTACTCATTCACAAGTTCCCCAAGTGATGACGATGACCTCGGATCACAATAGGTCCAACTTACAAGAGTGTTTCCTGGGCCTTTACTTGAACTACACTTCACTCCGCCTGTACTACATGTACTCTACTACTCCCTACCTGTACAATATGTGCTGTACTGCTCTCTACCTGCACGATATGTGCTGTATAGCGCTCCATCAGTACTACATGTACTGTGCTGCTCTCTACCTGTACTGTACATGTGCTGTACTGCTTTCTTTACTTCTACTAAATGTACTGTACTTCACCTGTACTACATGTACTCTACTACTTCCTATCTGTACAATATGTGCTGTAATGCTCTCTACCTGCACGATATGTGCTGTATAGCTCTCCACCAGTACTGTATGTACTGTGCTGCTCTCTGCCTGTTCTGTACATGTGCTGTACTGCTTTCTTTACTTCTACTAAATGTACTGTACTTCACCTGTACTACATGTACTCTACTACTTCCCATCTGTACATATGTGCTGTAATGCTCTCTACCTGCACGATATGTGCTGTATAGCTCTCCACCAGTACTGTATGTACTGTGCTGCTCTCTGCCTGTTCTGTACATGTGCTGTACTGCTTTCTTTACTTCTACTAAATGTACTGTACTTCACCTGTACTACATGTAATCTATTACTCTCTACCTGCACAATATGTGCTGTAGAGCTCTCCACCAGTACTACATGTACTGTGCTGCTCTCTACCTGTACTGTACATGTGCTGTACTGCTTTCTTTACTTCTACTAAATGTACTGTACTTCACCTGTACTACATGTACTCTATTACTCTCTACCTGCACAATATGTGCTGTAGAGCTCTCCACCAGTACTACATGTACTGTGCTGCTCTCTACCTGTACTGTACATGTGCTGTACTGCTTTCTTTACTTCTACTAAATGTACTGTACTTCACCTGTACTACATGTACTCTATTACTCTCTACCTGCACAATATGTGCTGTAGAGCTCTCCACCAGTACTACATGTACTGTGCTGCTCTCTACCTGTACTGTACATGTGCTGTACTGCTTTCTTTACTTCTACTAAATGTACTGTACTTCACCTGTACTACATGTACTCTATTACTCTCTACCTGCACAATATGTGCTGTAGAGCTCTCCACCAGTACTACATGTACTGTGCTGCTCTCTACCTGTACTGTACATGTGCTGTACTGCTTTCTTTAGTTGAACTGCACTTCCCTCCGCCTGTACTACATGTACTCTATTACTCCCTACCTGTACAATATGTGCTGTACTGCTCTCTACCTGCATGATATGTGCTGCATAGCTCTCCAACAGTACTATATGTACTGTGCTGCTCTCTACCTGTACTGTACATGTGCTGTACTGCTTTCTTTACTTGTACTAAATGTACTGTACTTCACCTGTACTACATGTACTCTATTACTCCCTACCTGTACAATATGTGCTGTACTGCTCTCTACCTGCACAATATGTGCTGTAGAGCTCTAGAACTGTACAATACGTTCTAGAACTGTACTATATGAACTGTGCTGCTCTTTACCTGTACTGAACAGTTGTCTACGTGTCCATGAGTTGTACTGATCTCGACTTGCACTAAATGTACTGTACTGCTCTCTACCTGTACAACATGTACTGTACTGCTCTCTATCTCTCTACATGTAGAGTGCAAATATAGTGCAGTGTATATTGTATTTGCACATTACAGGTATTATATGTAATTTACTGTACTGCTCTCTACCTGTACTACATGCATGGTATAGCTTTCTACCTGCATTACATGTACTGTACTCATTTACGGTTTTTAATCAAAACAATATAAACTAAGCACCCTATGTTATTTACACGTATTACTATTCATTTACTTATTGCAGGGTATTCACTCGTTTTGTTTCTATTTTAGGTTCTGCTATACAAAATGTAATGTACAGTATCTGTACATCTGTAATGTGTAGTATCTGTACTACAAGTACTCTACTACTCTCTGCCTGTGCTACATGTACTGTGCATGTCCATGTACTGTGCTGCTGTCTACTTGTACTTTATGTAGTGTACGGTTCTGTACCTGTACTATATGTACCGTTCTGCTCTACACCTTTACTGCGTGTTCTGCACTGGTCACTAGTGTACTACATGTACTGTACTGATCTCCACCTGCATATATCACTATACTACATTTACATACCTGTACTTCATTTATTGCTCTACCCTCCAATGGGTCCAATGTTCTTCAGTCTGACACTGCCTATAATGTCGACATAGGGAGGGGACTGTAGTTGCCGGATCTCTCCTTTACTGCTCTTTCAGACATCCATAATTATCTGTCCGATCTCAGATAGCAATGCTCGGACTGGCCGCGCTTTTCCTGCCCCGAGCATGACAACTTTGAATATTTCTATGAGGCTGTCCTGCTCGGGTCGGGAGAAGAGATCTGAGATTTGACCAATGATCACAGATGTCTGACAGAGCCGAAATGAGACAAACGGTAAAGTCGACACTTTTGGGGTTTTTTTTTTTGCGACTTCTCCTCAAAACTTTTCTAAAACGTGAGTGACCTTAGCAGGAGAGATGTCCACACAGATTTGCTATCATTTGCATCAGAACAGGCAAAGATTTCAGCTAAGACCGGTTGAAGAAGATCCAACCTTATCGAGAGACTTGTGAGAATTTGGCGGACCTTACTCCAACGGCCTTTTGATCAAGACTGACATATCAAATGCCGATTTTGATGAAGTCTCCCCTAAACTTTGTAAGAAGTGGATTAAGAATAGCACAACAGCAAGGATTGACGGAAGAAAACAGAAAAACTGCCGCTGCCCCTGATCGCTTATCTGCGAGATCGCAGCGATCGCCCTTCCCTGCAGGATTGATTAGTCATGCCTGCGCTTCACAGATGGGATTCATTAGAGCAAGAATTGCTTTGCGATATCAATCTATCTTCTTAACAGAACTGACAATTAAAATTCTTCTGTGACAATTCGTCCAAAAAAATTATGGAAAATCTCATGAGAACATCCAAAGGACTGAAGGCCACTCACGGAAACTGAAATATCCTGGCACATCATCTCATATTAAGCTGAACTTGGTGAACACTAGGGACAAAATTGTAGACTTCCACAAGGCTGGGATGGCCTACAGGACAATCTTCCTCGGTCTGTGGCTCCATGCAAGATCTCATCTCTTGGGGTAAGGATGATTCTGAGAAAGGTCAGGAATTGGCCCAGAACTACACAGGAGGACCTGGTCAATGGTCTAAAGAGAGCTGGGACCACAGTCTCAAACATTACCATTAGTAACACACTACACCGTCATGGATTAAAACCCTGCAGGACAGAAAGGTCCCCCTGCTCAGCCAGCACATGTCCAGGCCCGTTTGAAGTTTGCCAATGACCATCTGGATGATCCAGAGGAGACATGGGAGAAGGTCATGTGGTCAGATGAGACCAAAAATTTTTATTTTGGTACACTCACCGTGTTTTGAGGAAGAAGAAGGATGAGTACAACCCTAAGAACACCATCCCAACCGTGAAGCATGGAGGGGGAAACCTCATACTTTGAAGGTGCTTTGAACGGCTGCATCGTATTGAAGGGAGGATGGATGGGGTCCATATATTGCGAGATTTGGGTCAACAACCTCCTTCCCTCAGTTAACGCATTGAAGATGGGTCATGGTTGGGTCTTCCGGCATGACAAAGGCCAATATACCGATAATAACGCATACAAGAGATAAATAATACCGCCACACCTTGACCATATATTACAACCACAATATATTACCACCATACTGATCATTATATCCAAAACACTCTACACATTCTTATATTACCCCCATACTGTGACCATCTGGTAATATATACCAGTTATACACAGGTGCTCTGTAGATAGTATAATTGTATACAGGACAGGTAAATCTAGTAACTCACTGGTGATGTCTCCCATTGAAGTTTTCAATTTTCTCTTTTATTCTCCATTCGGGCAGACCGCTATGACTTCTTCTGGCCACAACTCATCTCTGCACAATATAACGCACAGATATCGCACCTTCCCAACTTTTTCCCATCTCTTTTAGATGAAGAATATAGTGCCATTGTGGCCCCTGTATATTAATAATGCTGAACTTTTTTGCACCAATATACTAACAATGCCCCTTTTTTTTGCAGCTATATATTACTAATGTCCCCATTTGTGACCCCATTTGCAGTAACTACCCCCCAAAAATAATAATTCCATGCCCCTCTCCTTTTCTTGCTTTCATGATAAGTGTCTCTAGCTTCCTTCTCCCTCAAAGCAAGCTGCACAATGGAGTGACCTCACTATACCGCCTACGAGGGGTCACCGGCGTCCTATCCTGCTTCTCTGGGCTTGAATAGCTAATATTAGGCAGGAACGGACACAGACAGGAGAGGGCCCCTGTGCATATATAATATATAGGCCCTTTGCAGTACTATAGCTCCCCACAATGCACCATTACACCCGTTTTGGAGGTGGCAGTGGCCCCCTTACTTCTTGGGCCCCTGTGTGGCTCCACAGGTTGCACCAATGGTATGTCCACCCTGATGCTATGGAAGAAATCAATAAACTCTCTGCTCCGCGATAAACTGGATGTATCTCCTCGGACACATCTTCTGTTGAAAAAATAGTGGGGGCCACCGGTGGACCCCTGCTGTGTGAGGCTGGTCATGGTCACACTTCCTGTGCATGGACACAATCATTTTTTCCCTGGTACATGGGTATCTGTAAAGGAAATATCCCAGACTACTAGGCAAAGGCATCTCCCAAATTCTAGCACGTTAACCTTTTGGCTCCCAGATGGTTAGTATGCATTCCAGCACCCCTGACAGTGATGAGGCTGAGCTGCTACCAGATCCCTCCACACAGTACATGAGACCCCCTCTCTGTGGCCCCTTCTCCTTGTAACTTGCACATTCCTTTACAGACCCTTTTGTTAGTTAGCATCTTTCTCCTGCACAGCAGAAATTATTATTATTGTTATTATTATTATTTCTAATCTGTCTTTCCTTCTTTTCTGTCTTCTTTATAGTTTTCTCTTCCATATTTCTGTAACTATTATCTATAACCTTTCTTTTTGTCTATCTTCTCATATTTATCTATCTAGTGCTATTTTCTAGCACTTATCTAATGTTCCTTTTTTCTTTCTATATCATTTTTTATGTACCGTACCTCTTTTTATTTTTTCTTTCTTTCTTTCTTACTATTTATGTATGTATCTATTTAATATTTCTTATCTATCTATTATCTATCTATTTATTATCTATTTATCTATCTATAATGTATCTATTATTATCAATCTATTATTCTATACTATTCTATTATCTATCTATCTATATATTATCTATCTATATATTATCTATCTATCTATCTATCTATATATTATCTATTATCTATCTATCTATTATCTATCTATCTATCTATATATTATCTATCTATCTACCATCTATCTATTATCTATCTGTCTATTATCTATATCTATCTATTATCTATCTATCTACATTATCTATTATCTATCTATTATCTATCTATATATTATCTATTATTTATCTATTATCTATCTATTATCTATCTATTATTTATCTATTATCTATCTATCTATTATCTATCTATTATCTATGTGTCTATTATCTATTATTTATCTATTATCTATCTATCTATCTATCTATCTATTATCTATCTATCTATCTATCTATTATCTATCTATCTATCATCACTATTATCTATCTATCTATCTATCTATCCTATCTATCTATCTATCTATCTATCTACTATTATCTATCTATCTATTTATATATTATCTATCTATCTATCTATTATCTATCTATTATCTTCTATCTATCTATCTATCTATCTATCTATCTATCTATCTATGTATCTATCTATCTATCTATCTATCTATCTATCTATCTATCTATCTATTATCTTCTATCTATCTATCTATTATCTATCTATCTATCTATCTATCTATCTATCTATCTATCTATCTATCTATTATCTATCTATCTATCTATCTATCTATCTATCTATCTATCTATCTATCTATCTATCATCTATTATCTATCTATCTATCTATCTATCTATCTATTATCTATCTATCTATCTATCTATCTTATCTATCTATCTATCTATCTATCTATCTATTATCTATCTATCTATCTATCTATCTATCTATTCATCTATCGTCATGTATATATCCTTCCATCCCTTCTTCCCTCTTTTCATTCTTTCTACTTTAATTTTTTCTTTTTCTTTCTTTCTTTTCTTTATCCATCCATCCATCACATGAACCCCCCACCAAATACTGTCCCCGCTGCGACCCCCTATTTGCCGTTATGCGTCGGGTCACCTCCATGCAGTAAGTTACATGCAGCAGAATTACAATAATGCGGATACAGATGTAGCAGAGCTGCATTAGTTTTTTGCCTGCTCTCCTGCTTGCGGTGATAATACCCATAGCTGTAGGGGATCCTGGTCCAGCAGTTTTATTTTGCATAAAAACAATGTTTTTTTAAGATGTCTTGGAATAAAAAGAGGGTGAGAATTGCAGAAATGTAGAATTTTCATTGCTCTTACCTGAGCTGACGAGGAGAAGGATGGAAATTTGTAGACTCGTCCTCCAACTTGTGCACAACTTCATCCTGACTGTTGCAGGGTTGGTGACTTCTGCAGGGCTGACAGCTCCTGATAGACTTCACATGCAGGAGGTCCCTCCTCCCACATCAGCACATGTCAGATCCAGAGGAACACATAAGACCCATATGCATGCTCTACATAGGAGGGGGGCATATATATATATATGCACGTATGGAAGTTATTGTGTCCTAAATGGGAAAATGAATTTAAACTGAGACCAAAACTGCTTCTTCTGGTGCCTCCATGACATCAGTGCTGGCTCTGGTGCTCGGCGCACAGGGTGGCGTTGCTGGACTGAGCTCCGAAGAGACTCGCGGGAGGACCGAAGAAATGTTATGTTCTAAAATAATGATCACGAAGTCCAATGAGACTATTCAGATCATAAATATATTAGCCACTTGTCCTCCTGGGTGTCCAGGTGCTTAGGGATGATGACCATGAAAAAGGGGGTTGCTTATTATGGACATTGGTCTCTCAAGAGGTAATGTGGACACTGGCCCTTTAAGCCTTTAAGTCATTGGGCACTTTGTGTAAAACATGCAAAATTACTCATTACCTAGGTAACCGGCCATCTCTGCAGTCTTTCGGACAAGAAGCACAGCGCTTACAAGCTTTTTTCTAATAGAGCTTGTAAGTGCATATCTGAAGATCGATCCGGCCAGGTTCAGTGTCCATGGGCGCCTCCGATGCTGCAGAGGCAAAGCTGCTTTTGTTTGAAGTATCGGCATAACCGGTCAAATAGGAACGCACAGCTCCCTAGCAAGCAACATGAGACAATCCCTAAAATATTTACTGGGTGGATTGACCGTTTTGATAGACCTGTGCTGATAGTCCAGAGCGTGGCACTGCACATACTCTATAATTAGATAAGTTCGGACTATAAAAAGCACATTATACCACAACTTATGATGAGGCGCCTAGTGATGGCTATACGTAAAGTGCGCAACTGAGTGCAGCTAATCAAAGTGCCTACCAAGTCACTGGGGAAGAGAAGTAGAGTATCAGGCGGCCTAGAACAGTAAGTGGTTATGAACCACTCCATTATATTTTCCTGTAGGTGACCTCCGCCGATTAGAGGGATGCCCTTTCCTAAAATCATCATGCTCTGTGCCTCAGTAATGAGCTGTAACCACCCATCTTAGGTTGTTCCTGCCAGGGGCCGGCCCTTGAAGTCAGGACGTCGGCCAACGCTAGGCCCGTTTTCAGCTGACATGTATGGTGGAGCAGATATCCACCAGATTCCAGTGTTGCAATAGTGGCTACCAGTCAATTAGGCCGGCAGCTGACATCAGCGAGCCCATCATGTGCTGCGCATGGCGTCACTGCCATGTGCCGCTCATCACCATGCGCCAGTTATGGAGGAGGAAGAGGGCACTATTACAGGATGGGGCCCAAGTGAGGGGACATTTATATAGGATGGGCCCAGAATGGGAGACATGTACATTGACAGCACCTGGAATCAATGGTGCTCTAAAAAAATACTAATAATAACATTATTATAAGATAGGGGTTATTATTACAAAATGGGGGATGATATTACAAGACTGGGGACATAATTACAGAAAGGGGCCGGTATGGTGGACGTTATTACAGAAAGGGGCCATAATGGGGGACATTATTACAGAAAGGGGCAAGTATGGGGATATTATTACAGAAAGGGGCCAGTATGGGGGACATTATTACAGAAAGGAGATAGTATGGGGGACATTATTACAGAAAGGGGCCAGTAAGGGGGACATTATACCAGAAAGGGGCCAGTATGGGGGACATTATTACAGAAAGGGGCCAGTATGGGGGACATTATTACAGAAAGGGGCCATTATGGGGGACATTATTCCAGAAAGGGGCCAGTATGGGGGACATTATTACAGAAAGGGGCCAGTATAGGGGACATTATTACAGAAAGGGGCCGGTATGGGGGACATTATTACAGAAAGGGGCCAGTATGGTGGACGTTATTACAGAAAGGGGCAAGTATGGGGACATTATTACAGAAAGGGGCCGGTATGGGGGACATTATTACAGAAAGGGGCCAGTATGGGGGACAATATTACAGAAAGGGGCCAGTATGGGGGACATTATTACAGAAAGGGACCAATATGGGGGACATTATTACAGAAAGGGGCCAGAATGGGGGACATTATTACAGAAAGGGGCCGGTATGGTGGACTTTATTACAGAAAGGGGCCATAATGGGGGACGTTATTACAGAAAGGGGCCATAATGGGGGACATTATTACAGAAAGAGACCAATATGGGGGACATTATTACAGAAAGGGGCCAAGATTGAGGACATTATTATAAGAGCCCATACATCTGACGAACATGATGATGGGGACCCAGGTTCAAATTTTGCACTGGGACTGACTCATTGGACTCAAGTTACGCTACTGGTTCCTGCGTGGCTGTAACCACCAAGTACAGTGCCTCCACGGTGATGTTTACCAAAAAGATTTGTGCCTTTGCGTTGCTGTGTGACTATCAAGCTTGAGTCACTGAGAGAGGCTGCGTCTGTTACTGTAGTATCAGATTAGAGATGTTCGAGTTACCCCATATTTTTTTTCCCAAAAAACCTGTGTAAATGATCCTATTTTTTTTTACTAGCGGCTGGTATATATCCTGCAGTTATCAGCAAAATTTCTGGTCTTGTGATTCTCCATTAACTGTAAATCGGCTTCAGCAAAACAGGAACAGATTCATTAGTTTTGAGATAATTTTGGTTTCTGTAAGACTTTCACATTTAGGCAGCTCTTCAAAGTAAATCTCTTCAGTCCGGGCAAGAGGACATTTTCAGTGGTGAGAAAGTACAGTACAGACCAAAAGTTTGGACACACCTTCTCATTCAAAGATTTTTCTGTATTTTCATGACTATGAAAATTGTAGAATCACACTGAAGGCATCAAAACTATGAATTATCACATGTGGAATTATACATTACACTTAACAAAAAAGTGTGAAACAACTGAAAATATGTCTTATACTCTAGGTTCTTCAAAGTAGCCACCTTTTGCTTTGATTACTGCTTTGCACACTCTTGGCATTCTCTTGATGAGCTTCAAGAGGTAGTCACCGGAAATGGTTTTCACTTCACAGGTGTGCCCTGTCAGGTTTAATAAGTGGGATATCTGGCCTGGTGGTGGTTGGAACCAAAGATCTCAAATTTGGACTCATCAGACCAAAGCACAGATTTCCACTGGTCTAATGTCCATTCCTTGTGTTCTTTAGCCCAAACAAGTCTCTTCTGCTTGTTGCCTGTCCTTAGCAGTGGTTTCCTAGCAGCTATTTTACCATGAAGGCCTGCTGCACAAAGTCTCCTCTTCACAGTTGTTGTAGAGATGTGTCTGCTGCTAGAACTCTGTGTGGCATTGACCTGGTCTCTAATCTGAGCTGCTGTAAACCTGCGATTTCTGAGGCTGGTGACTCGGATAAACTTTTCCTCAGAAGCATAGGTGACTCTTGGTCTTCCTTTCCTGGGGCGGTCCTCATGTGAACCAATTTCTTTGTAGCGCTTGATAGTTTTTGCAACTGCACTTGGGGACACTTTCAAAATTTTCCCAATTTTTCGGACTGACTGACCTTCATTTCTTAAAGTAATGATGGCCACTCGTTTTTCTTTACTTAGCTGCTTTTTTCTTGCCATAATACAAATTCTAACAGTCTATTCAGTAGGACGATCAGCTGTGTATCCACCAGACTTCTGCACAACGGTCCCAACCCCATTTATAAGGCCAGAAATCCCACTTATTAAACCTGACAGGGCACACCTGTGAAGTGAAAACCATTCCTGGTGACTACCTCTTGAAGCTCATCAAGAGCGTGCAAAGCAGTCATCAAAGCAAAAGGTGGCTACTTTGAAGAACCTAGAATATAAAACATATTTTCAGTTGTTTCACACTTTTTTGTTAAGTATATAATTCCACATGGGTTAATTCATAGTTTTGATGCCTTCAGTGTGAATGTACAATTTTCATAGTCATGAAAATACAGAAAAATCTTTGAATGAGAAGGTGTGTCCAAACTTTTGGTCTGTACTGTAGATGTCAACTTATTCTACGGCGCTGTACAGAGATTGTCCTCACTTATCAGTCTAAGTCACAATCTTACATCATGAACACAGTCAACTGCCAAATAACCAAGTGCGGTTTTGTAGAGTAAGAAAAAAAGGACCCAAGTAAGAATAAATGGAGAAACATACAATCTGCTCACAGAAGTCACCATAGGTGGGATTTGATCCCATGTCCCTATTGCACTAAAGGTCCAATACTTAAGGGGTTTTCTAGCCTTATGGTACAAGTCCGCATCCTCACATTATGGGCACTGTGATCAATGAGGATTCTCTCGTGACGAGAGCAGACAATTTTTGTGATTTGGATACTTCTGGCCACATTCCGACTAGACTTTGTCCGGTCTTGCTCAATTCACGTCTAGTCTTCAAGCAACCGCATGTAGGCAAATCACATACTTGCGGTCACATCCACACCCGCGGCTGAAAAGAAACCTAAAAGCACGCAGATGTGAGAATTCACATGCGTGCAATCATATAAAGTGATGGCAGACTTGTAGCCTGCGGCCAAACAACCCCTTTAACCACTAAGCCACTGAGTTCACAGAGTTTGCAAGTTGTTAGATCCCCAAACAGCGCTAAGCTAGTGGAAATTTTTTTCTCCCACAGAACGATCACTGGATTCGTCATCCAGGACAAATCATAGGACCAGCCCTACTGTGATCCCTACTGTGTATTGTAATTAGTGTCCCTCTTTATTGCTTTTCCTCTAAAAACTTTATTAACTGCATCAAATAGCTTCAACGCCTCTGTTACACTTTTTCAACCTCTTCTTAAGTCAACTGGTAAATTTATCACAGAAAAACTCAAGCTAAAGCAATAACCTCAATAAAAAAAAAACTATAAACATTTAAAGCGAATCTGTCAGTAGGATCAACCCTCCTAAGTCGTCTATATGGACATGTAGGTCATAGAAAGCTGAATAAAATGATACCTTGATATCTGCGATCCGATATCTTATTACAGAGAAATTCACATTTTTCTTAATATGTAAATGAGCTGTTAAGAACTATGGGCTGGACATAGATCTCTCGAAGAATCTGCCTCCAGGGAGCATTACCAGTGTGAGACATTTAATGACCGACAATCTGTTCTCAATCACACACAATTGTTCTCAATCACACAATCATTCCAAAGAAATCCACATTTTACTTAATATGTAAATGAGCTGTTAAGATCTATGGGCTGGACAGAGATCTCTCGAAGAATCTGCCTCCGGAGCTTATTTTACATGAAAGGGAGAGTTACCAGTGTGAGACATGTAATGACTGACAGTCTGTTCTCAATCACACACAGGTCTGCATTGATATCAGAACTAACAAGGTATTGTAGGATAGGTGATTAATATGTAAATAATGGACAACCCTTTAAAAATGTAATAATGTTTTATTTCACTACTATTTAAAGGGTTAACAGCAAACTAAGTGCATTGCCTAAGTATCCAGCCTCATACCACAGACAGGATACGGCATAATGTAAAACACATGTCCTCTGGTCAGGCCGGTGCTACATGCTTGTTGGGGAGAACATGGCGCTCTATGGGTGCAGATGCACGGGCGTGGATTCCTTCCTGTCTTATGTCACCTACATCGGAGTTACTCACATTTATGAAGTATGAGGTGGATGCTTCGCTGGTTTTTCTTGTGATCTCAACCAGTCCAGGAAAAAAAATATGTACATAGAGAACACGATTTTCACACCGAGCGGCTATTATTGCCCTTGTGTTTTGTGTATTTTAGTACTTTTGTGTTTGGTTTTGTCGGTATGTACAGTATATACTTATGAACGCTTTAGTATTTTCCCCTTTATTATCTCTTTACTGGTTTTAGGCCTTTTTGGCACCAACATTAAAGAAGTTGTCCAGAAAGCCAACTTCACATTTAGTGAACTGTGATTTAACAGCGTAGGGTCCTTATTCAGGATCCTAATTTTTTTTGGCCAGAGTAGAGAACTACTAAAAGGATACGTCTTGTTGTGTCTTATCATTCATTAGGTTGCATTCAAAAGGCCATACAAATCGGTTCGAGATCGGACTGGCCGGCCGGTTTCCCTACCCGAGCGTGACAGCTTCATGTATTTGATTCAAGGTGTCACGCTCGGCTAGGGAGACCCACCGTCCAGTCTGTGCATTCTGGTCCAATCTTGGACCGATTTGTACAAATCTAAATGCGCCCATTGATTTTGAAGTTGCTTTCCCAATAAATCCATTTATCATCTGTTCATAGAAAAAGCGATAAGTGTAAGATTACTGGTGGTCTCGTGTCTGGGATCTCCACTGCCTACTGGAATGGGGGATCTGTTGATGGATGGGTGTCCAAGCAATGGGACTCCCCAAGATACTTACTGTGGATTGGTGACAAATGTATTTGATGTGAAAACATTAAAGGGGTATTCCCATCTCCAATATCCTATTACCAATTTGCAGTAGATGTAATAATAATATTAGCAAATATCACCAATTAGAAATGTGGTATAGTTCTTCTGATTAGCTATGCCTCTTACCCTATGTGAAGGGCAGGGCCGGCGTCAGCACCTAGCAAGTGCTGGGGTCCGAAACATGCGGGGGGCCAACTCGCCATCGGGAGATTGGCATGCTATGGGGGCCCGGCGCATGTGCCAGTGGAGGAGCCCGTGAGTGGGCCCTCCCGCTTCCTCAGGGCCCCGGCACTTGCAATACTCACCTCTCCCTGCTCCACCACTGCGGTGTCTTCCACGTCTTCTGACAGTGACGTTAAGGTCAGAGGGCGCGATGACGTGACTATTGTGCGTCCTCTGCCTGAACAATCACAGTGTAGAGAGCCGGAAGACGCCGATGCTGAGAAGTCCGGAGCAGAGCAGCGGCCAGCGAGGAGAGGTCAGTGTTTCATTTATTTTTTTTAATGTTTGGGCCCATCATACAGTCATGGCCAAAAGTTTTGAGAATGACACAAATATTATATTTTCACATGATCTGCTGCCCTCTGGTTTTTATGTGTGTTTGACAGATGTTTTTATCACAGACAGAAATATAATAATTGCAAACATGTGAGTAACAAAAGCTTATATTGACAGTTAGAATGAGTTAATGCAGCAAGTCAATATTTGCAGTGTTGACCCTTCTTCTTCAGGACCTCTGCAATTCTCCCTGGCATGCTCTCAATCAACTTCTGGACCAAATCCTGACTGATAGCAGTCCATTCTTGCACAATCAATGCTTCATTTTGTCAGAATTTTTAGGTTTTTGTTTGTCCACCCGTCTCTTGATGATTGACCACAAGTTCTCAATGGGATTAAGATCTGGAGAGTTTCCAGGCCATGGACCCAAAATCTCTATGTTTTGTTCCCTGAGCCATTTACTTATCACCTTTGCTTTATGGCAAGGTGCTCCATCATGCTGGAAAAGGCATTGTTGATCGCCAAACTGCTCTTGGAGGGTTGGGAGAAGTTGATCTTGGAGGACATTCTGGTACCATTCTTTATTCATGGCTGTGTTTTTCGGCAAGACTGTGAGAGAGCCGATTCCCTTGGCTGAGAAGCAACCCCACACATGAATGGTTTCAGGATGCTTAACAGTTGGCATGAGACAAGACTGGTGGTAGCGCTCACCTTGTCTTCTCCAAATGAGGCGTTTTCCTGATGTCCCAAACAATCGAAAAGGGGATTCATCAGAGAAAATAACTTTACCCCAGTCCCCAGCAGTCCACTGCCTGTACCTTTTGCAGAATATCAGTCTGTCCATGATGTTTTTTCTGGAGAGAAGTGGCTTCTTTGCTGCCCTCCTTGAGACCAGGCCTTGCTCCAAGAGTCTCCGCCTCACAGTGCGTGCAGATGCACTCACACCTGCCTGCTGCCATTCCTGAGCAAGCTCTGCACTGCTGGTAGCCCGATCCCGCAGGTGAAACACTTTTAAGAGACGGTCCTGGCGCTTGCTGGTCTTTCTTGCGCGCCCTGAAGCCTGTTTGGCAACAATGGAACCTCTCTCCTTGAAGTTCTTGATGATGCGATAGATTGTTGACTGAGGTGCAATCTTTCTAGCTGCGATACTCTTCCCTGTTAGGCCATTTTTGTGCATTGCAATGATGACTGCACGTGTTTCTTTAGAGATAACCATGGTTAACAGAAGAGAAACAATGATGCCAAGCACCAGCCTCCTTTTAAAGTGTCCAGTGATGTCATTCTTACTTAATCATGACAGATTGATCTCCAGCCATGTCCTCATCAACACCCACACCTGTGTTAATGGAGCAATCACTGAAAAGAGGTTAGCTGGTCCTTTTAAGGCAGGGCTGCAATGATGTTGAAATGTGTTTTGGGGGATAAAGTTCATTTTCTAGCCAAATATTGACTTTGCAAGTAATTGCTGATAAGCTGATCACTCTTTATAACATTCTGGAGTATATGCAAATTGCCATTAGAAAAAGTGAAGCAGTAGACTTTGTAAAAATTAATATTTGTGTCATTCTCAAAACTTTTGGCCATGACTGTACACTGAAGCATCACATATGGGGTCCATTATATATGGAACATTATATGAGCCCATCATACACTGGAGTGTCTTATAAGGGGCCCCTTATATATGGAGCATTATATGGGGCTCATCATACACTGGAGCATCATATATGGGGCCCATCATATGGGACCCGTTATATATGGAGCGTCATATGGAGCCCATTATATATGGAACATTTCATAGGGCCCATTCTGTATGGAGCAACATATGGGGCCCATCATATACTGTATGGAGCATTATATGGGACTCATTATACTGTATGGAGCAATATATGGGGCTCACTATATTGTATGGGACCCTTCCTATACTGTATAGAGCATTATATGGGGCCCATTTTGTATGGAGCAATATATGGGGCTCATTTTACTGTATGGAGCATTAGATGGGGCTCATTATTCTGTATGGAGCAATATATGGGGCTCATTATTCCGTATGGAGCAATATATGGGGCTCATTATTCTGTATGGAGCAATACGTGGAGCTTATTATACTGTATGGAGCACTACGTGGTGCCCATAATACTGTATGGAGGACTATACTGTCCGGTTTCTGACCTAATGTAGAAGTTACAATGGATATCACTCATGTAATATAAGAAGAGAGTGAAATCTTTGGCATTGTACTATATCTATATTTCTCTGCCGTATCTGTGCATCATATATTGTGGTCTGTGTTAAAGGGGCCCACTGAGACTCTTTTGACCGGGGCCCACAAAAACCTGGAGCCGGCCCTGGAGCAGGGCATTGCAGGACCTTAGGTATCCATGATTACGACCACTAATATAGTGATAGATAGCTAGTTGCTAGTGGTTGTAACCATGGATACCTAAGGTCCTGCAAAACCTGCACATGAAGAAAGAGACATATTAGCGAATCAGAAAAACGATACTACATTTCTAATAGGAGATAATTGCTAATATTATTATTATTACACCTACTACCTGTTGGGACACGATCTTGGAGATGGGAATACCCCTTTAACTCCTCTTCATTGGTGGATCATTCATCACATTCCTGGTGAGCTTGTGCTGGGCATCTGCAGATACACAGAAGCCAATCTGTGCACACAGAGCTACAGGATAAGAACATACTGGAGGAATTAACATTCTGAGCTTCTGATGTGACATGGGCATAAAAAAATCACAATGTACTGTCCTGAAAATTTGGGTACAGTCGATGACTATGTGCTCTAGTCTAATTAGCACCTTCTGTTGTGAAATGTGTGCATTATGTGCCCTACTACACTAGGTATCAGGAAAATGAGAACTAACATCTCAATCACCAGTGGAGGTAAAAAGGAGCCAATAGAAACATCAGTCCTGAAGAAGGTCTCCTTGCAATCTACGGTAATCCATCATGGACCCCTGGTAATGGCTCAGGTTGCCTCCTGACACTGTTTTTGAATTTATAGGATGAGATGGGAGTTGGACTTTGGTTTTATAGGAAAATCAAAGAAAAAGAGGGCATAGAAGAGAAGACCAATGATACGGTCTAGGGCTGGAGAAGTGACTTTGGAGATAACAGTTTATATCAGGAGGTGAAGAGTAGAGATGAGCGAATATGTTCGGAAAACGATGGCCGAATCCGAATAATCCATATTCGAGCCATATTTGCCATTCAGGTTACATCATTTGCCAAGTCATTCTGCTGTTTGTAGTTCTGTGGGGGTGGGCTAGACAGGTGTCTAAAGCTGGCCCCGCCTCTTCCAATTGTATACACCCCCGAGCTACTATTTTGATGAGAAATGTTCATTAGAACGCAAAGCTTAATAAAAATTGCTTCCAATATTGTAAATATAGAAAGAAACCTTCCTGATTTATGCAGCTTGATTCCAGGTATTGTTTGTTCTTTATAGCTAACTTGTTGCTTCATCAGAGGTTATTTTAATTTCTGACTCTTCTGTAAACTGTTGAGGAATTTGTCAATGTAATATTTAATGACTCAGCCACTTTTTACACAGATATATTGTCTTCCTCAAACTCCAAGTCAGCAAATAAAAAGTACCATAAAATCGCTTATGCTTCTTTTTTTTTACTAGGCAAACAGAAAAAAAAAATGTGAATACAATTCTAAGAATTTTTATTTTTGATTTGTGTCACTTCATTAAAGAAGTTAAACTGGAAAAAGCTTAACTTTAGAGGCATTAAAAAATATTTGTAAATAATTTATATTTGCGAAATAAAAATTTAATGTTGTGGTCGAATAACCATAATGAAGCAAATGGATTTGGAGATCAAGTTGACCTCAAAATGTGATTGAGTGTAAATAAGGGAAACTGTTTAAAAAAAATAAAATAAAATATTGCATAGGAGAGTGCATTAAAAAAGGAGGTCCTAAATCAGAAATTTCATCTGTTAATGTCACGCTGTCTAATGATATGTATACAATGTCAGTAAACTATTAATACAGGAACAACACTCTATACAACAACTAGTATAGCAACATCAGCATGTAAGTATAGAATAGATTTACCTGACACGATATCTGCTGAACTCAGGGTTAATCTTGAGGACTTGATGAGCTGAAACAGGAAAGAGGTGGACCGGGATCTAACCTGACCCTAAACTGGGGTCCTAACTAATCCCTCACCTTGGAGGTACTGATAATGGTTCAGAGGTCCAAGTCTCCAACCTAACCCTGTCTCCTATCAGACCCTGAACCCTGTAATCAGTCCTAAGAAGGATCCTGACTACAACCAAAGGGATATGGGCTGATCTCAGCTAAATACACAGATTAGACATATAAGACAGACAGGATAACACTCGCTTGCATACACACTCAAACACCAAAGGAACATAAATGGTCTGGGAAATAAACTCTAACCAAGTTGAGCTTAGAACAACTAAGGAGCTCACAACTAAAGTCTATACAGATTCATTCCTATCTGTGGTCTGCATGAAGGTTTCACTGGCAACTCCCCAAGCAGACAACCAGGAATTTAAAGGAAACCAATCAACAAATAATCAATTGCAGCCGGGAGAAACTGCACCCAGTCCCAGCACCGAGCACAGACAGAATTAACTCCCTAGCTGCCAAACACAAAGAAACAGCAGCTCAGCTGTGAGAAGTCAAAATGTGCAACCACGACGATCTTCGTGGCAATGCACACATGACAGTACCCCCCCTTCTACGAGGGGCCTCCGGACCCTCAGGGCCAGGCCTGCCCGGGTGAGTTCTGTGGAAGGTCCGAACCAAACGATCTGCGTTAACATCAGACGCAGGGACCCACGTCCTCTCCTCTGGACCATACCCCTTCCAATGCACCAAGTACTGAAGGGACCGGCGATTCAGACGTGAGTCAATGATCTTTGATACTTGAAATTCCAAGTTACCATTGATCAACACAGGAGGAGGAGGTAGAGGTGACGGTATGACTGGTGCCACATACCTTTTAAGTAATGACTTGTGGAACACATTATGAATTTTAAACGTAGGAGGGAGGTCCAGACGAAATGCCACAGGATTAATTATGGAACTGATCCTGTACGGCCCGATGAATCTGGGACCCAGTTTCCAGGAGGGCACTTTAAGTTTTATATTCCTGGTAGACAACCATACCAGATCGTTCACATTCAGATCTGGACCAGAAACTCTCCTCCTAACAGCCATACGTTTGTAACGGTTCCCCATCGCACTCAGATTATTCAATACACCTCTCCACACAGAAGCAAGTGACGACGAGAAACGCTCCTCCTCAGGAACCCCAGAAGGGCCCCCCCATTGAAAGTACAAAACTGGGGATGGAAACCATATGCCCCAAAAAACGGGGACTTACCAGTGGACTCGCTGCGCCTGTTGTTAAGAGCGAACTCTGCCAGAGGCAAGAAAGAAGACCAGTCCTCTTGTTCTCTGAGACAAAACACCGGAGATATGTCTCTAAGCTCTAATTCAGACGCTCTGTCTGACCATTGGTCTGCGGATGAAAAGCCGAGGAAAATGACAATTGCATCACCCGACGTAAACAAAATGCCCTCCAAAATTTGGACACAAACTGAGACCCCCTATCTGACACCACATCAGAAGGCAACCCATGAAGTCTAACGATCTCCCTAATGAACACCTGCGCCAGAGTTTTAGCATTAGGGAGTGCAGGAAGAGCAACGAAATGTGCCATCTTACTGAACCTGTCAACAACCACCAGTATGACAGTATTCCCTGACGACGGAGGAAGGTCCGTAATGAAGTCCATAGATAAATGAGTCCATGGACGCTCCGGAAGTTTCAAGGGTAAAAGGGTCCCAGACGGACGGGTATGAGGGGTTTTAGAGCGAGCACACACCCCACATGACGCGACAAAAGTTATAACATCTTTATTAGCATTAGGCCACCAAAACCGGCGAGAAAGGAGATCTAAAGTAGCCTTACTCCCTGGATGTCCTGCTAGAGCAGAATTATGATGTGCCTCAATAACCTTTTGTCTCAACAGATTTGGGACAAACAGTCTCCCTGGAGGTCCTGCAGGGGCGTCCCCCTGAGCCTCTAACACCTCCTCCTCAAGCTCAGAAAATACAGCCGACACTACCACCCCCTCCTGAAGGATAGGACTCGGGTCATCCGTTTTCCCGGCCCCTGGGAAACTGCGAGACAAGGCATCAGCCTTTACATTCTTAGACCCCGGGCGATAAGTGACGACAAAATTAAACCTGGTAAAAAACAACGACCATCGAGCTTGTCTGGAATTCAGACGCTTAGCGGATTCCAAATACAACAGGTTCTTGTGATCAGTAATAACGGTAACCGGGTGGACTGCCCCCTCCAAAAAGTGACGCCATTCTTCAAAAGCTAACTTAATGGCCAAAAGTTCCCTATTGCCGATATCATAATTCCTTTCGGCGGACGACAATTTCTTAGAAAAGAAAGCGCACGGATGCCATTTACCAGGGGACGGACCCTGGGACAATATAGCACCCACCCCTACGTCAGACGCATCCACCTCCACAATGAACGGCTGAGATGCATCTGGTTGGATGAGAACGGGTGCCGAAGCAAAACATTTCTTCAAAGAGGAAAAGGCTTGGCAAGCTTTGTCCGACCATTTAGAAAAATCCGTCCCTTTTCTTGTCATGTCAGTGAGAGGTTTGACGACAGATGAGAAATTACAAATAAATTTCCGGTAGTAGTTAGCAAACCCCAAAAAACGCTGCAGAGCCTTAAGATCCCCTGGCTGATCCCATTCAAGCACTGCTCTCACCTTTTCAGGGTCCATACGGAAACCGGAGGCTGACACCAAAAAACCCAAAAACTGAAGTTCCTGTACGGCAAATACACACTTCTCCAGTTTGGCGTATAGTTTATTGTCTCGCAAGATCTGCAACACCTGTCTCACATGCTCCTGATGAGACACAAGATCTGGTGAGTAAATTAAAATGTCGTCCAAATATACAACCACAAACAGCCCCACAAGGTGACGAAAAATGTCATTAACAAAATGTTGGAATACTGCTGGTGCAGTAGTCAGACCAAAAGGCATGACTAGGTTCTCATAATGTCCCTCCGGCGTGTTAAACGCCGTTTTCCACTCATCCCCCTCTTTTATCCTAATCAGATTATACGCCCCCCTGAGATCCAATTTAGAAAACCATTTGGCGCCAACAATTTGATTGAAGAGATCAGGAATAAGAGGGAGTGGATACGGATCTCGAACAGTAATCCGATTAAGTTCGCGGAAATCCAAGCAAGGGCGTAGGCCTCCATCTTTCTTCTTCACAAAGAAGAACCCCGCGGCTACTGGGGAAGATGAAGGTCTAATATGCCCTTTGGCCAGACTTTCAGAAATATAATCTTTCATAGCCTGCCTCTCAGGACCAGAAAGATTATACAACCTAGCTTTAGGCAACTTAGCATCAGGAAGGAGATTAATAGAGCAGTCATACACGCAATGAGGAGGCAACTCCTGACACCCCTCCTCAGAGAAAACATCCCCAAAATCCTCCAAAAAAGGAGGCAATGTACTAGGCACGACCGCACAGATGACTGTGTTCATGCAGTTGCTTTTGCAAAACTCACCCCATTGGCTTATTTCTCTGGACTGCCAATTAATCACAGGGTTATGTTTAACCAACCAAGGAAGTCCCAACACAATGGGAGTAGGTAGACCCTCCAACACATAACAAGATAATTGTTCCCTATGTATTGCCCTACCCGAAGGTCAATGTTATGAACCTCATGAACAAAGCTACCTTGGCCGAGAGGCCTGGCGTCAATGGAGAATATAGGGATCGGTTTGACCAATACACTCAGATGCATACCTTGAGCCTGAGCAAACTGAGCGTCAACCAGATTAGCCCGGAACCACTATCAAGAAGAACAGACAATCTCTCCACTCTCGTACCAACTACCACCTCCACTGGTACAAGGAACTGAGAAGAACTGGCGGATGAAATACATACTCCCAGGTTGTCGTCCACCACACAACCTGGGATTAACAGTTTTCCGGCGACTTTTGGCTCAACAAGGCACGGGATGAACATTCTCCAACAAAATGTCCCTCTTTCCCGCAGAAAAAACATCTTCTAGTCCTGCGGTGTACCGCCAATCCCCTCCTACGAAATGATGTCCCTCCCAACTGCATAGGCTCATCCGAACAGACAAGGGGAACCTCAACATAAGGGACTTTAGTGGTAGGTGGAGAAACAACAGGGAGTGGGGTTACCTCACCCCTCTCCCGAAGCCGTCTATCAGTACGGATAGCTAAGGCCATAGCAGCCTCCAGAGAAGGAGGAGACTCATACTGAGCCAAAACGTCTTTTAATTTATCAGAAAGCCCATGACAAAACTGGCTCCTAAGAGCTGGGTCATTCCACTGAGTATCTGTGGCCCATCTACGAAACTCAGAAGCAAATTCCTCTGCCGGACGATCTCCCTGCTGTATCTTACGTAATTTTGTCTCAGCAAGAGAGACCCGATCTGGGTCATCATATACCAATCCCAGGGCAGTAAAAAATTGATCTACAGACAGTAGAGCCGGGGATCCCGGAGGAAGGGAAAATGCCCAGGATTGAGGGTCCCCTTGCAGAAGTGAGATAACAATTCCCACTCTCTGCTCCTCACTCCCTGATGATCGAGGCCGAAGCCGAAAATACAATTTACATGCCTCCCGGAAGGTGAAAAATTTGTCTCGCCCACCAGTGAACCTGTCCGGGAGAGCTACTTTAGGTTCAACTCTGGTTTGCTCCAGGGGAGACAAAACTTTGGACTTAATGTCCGTCAGCTCCATGGATAATCCCTGCAACTACAGAGCCAGCTGGGCTACTGGATCCATGGTAACTGGAGATAATTTTTATGGCCAGTGAAAATGTCACGCTGTCTAATGATATGTATACAATGTCAGTAAACTATTAATACAGGAACAACACTCTATACAACAACTAGTATAGCAACATCAGCATGTAAGTATAGAATAGATTTACCTGACACGATATCTGCTGAACTCAGGGTTAATCTTGAGGACTTGATGAGCTGAAACAGGAAAGAGGTGGACCGGGATCTAACCTGACCCTAAACTGGGGTCCTAACTAATCCCTCACCTTGGAGGTACTGATAATGGTTCAGAGGTCCAAGTCTCCAACCTAACCCTGTCTCCTATCAGACCCTGAACCCTGTAATCAGTCCTAAGAAGGATCCTGACTACCACCAAAGGATATGGGCTGATCTCAGCTAAAACACAGATTAGACATATAAGACAGACAGGATAACACTCGCTTGCATACACACTCAAACACCAAAGGAACATAAATGGTCTGGGAAATAAACTCTAACCAAGTTGAGCTTAGAACAACTAAGGAGCTCACAACTAAAGTCTATACAGATTCATTCCTATCTGTGGTCTGCATGAAGGTTTCACTGGCAACTCCCCAAGCAGACAACCAGGAATTTAAAGGAAACCAATCAACAAATAATCAATTGCAGCCGGGAGAAACTGCACCCAGTCCAGCACCGAGCACAGACAGAATTAACTCCCTAGCTGCCAAACACAAAGAAACAGCAGCTCAGCTGTGAGAAGTCAAAATGTGCAACCGCGACGATCTTCGTGGCAATGCACACATGACAGTTAACCAGGGAGAAGAGGGCCTCTTGCACTGGAGGACCTTATATCCATATGCATTACATAGACAGCCTATGCAGTTCAAAAGGAAAGGTGTAATACCAATGTTCGCCTGTGGGTGTGCTGCAGGGAAATTAGTTTGTGAACAATTGCTGCCCAACTGATTTTTAACCACAAACCAAGTTGGTTTTACAAGACTTTGATATTGATGGCCTATCAAACGTAATATTTTTTTTTTACCTTTATTTCCCTCGAAAAGAAGTGGTTGTTGGGTTTGTTAAATAATAACTCCTCTTATGTATGGAATATTTGTGAAAATTATGCAAAAAAAATATCAGATTGGTTGGAGTCATGCCACCTCCACTGAGTGCCGCAGGGATCCATCAAGCAACGCTTCCACATGGTTGTTTTCCAAGTCCAGCTTTGTACGCTAGGTAGCGATAGGTAGTGGACATGCCTGATGGTGCAACCTTTCCTCCTATTTTAATAAAAAAAATTATCAAGGAAACAAAAAAAAAATAAAATTGGACCTGCAGATAAAAAGTTATAAAAGAAGCAAAACTTTTCCTTTTTCATGGCCACAGTTTTCTACATGTTATTCTCCTGACTCAACAAGAAGTTGCACAATCAGTGTGGGTGTTGAGAGGTCATCCAGCTGTCTTCATACCCAAAGGAGGAAGAAAATAATTGTGTGGAAGAAAAAAAATAGGAAAAAAATAATTGTGTATTAAAGACCCACTGATACCAAAGAAGGATCGGACCACCTGGTTCTGTGTGGACTACAGGGGCTCAAACACATCACCGCCTCTGATGATGCACACCCAATGCCGCGCATCGATGAGCTGCTTAGCGGTAAGCAAACACGAAATACCTATCCATCATGGATTTGAGTCGAGTGATACTGGCAGATTCCCCTGAGCCCCGAGGCGCAGGAGAAGTCCGCCTTTATCACCCCCTTCGGACTGTATGAGTCCACGGTCATGCCTTTCGGCATGAAGAATGCCTCTGCCACATTCCAGCGAATGGTCAACCACCTGCTTCAGGGACTGGAGAGGTGCACAGTGGCGCACCTGGATGACATTACCGTCTTCAGTTTCTTCTAGGAGAAACACCTTCAGCATTTCCAGGAGGTGCTCAGGCACGTCCACCAAGCAGGCTTGACAATCAAGCCGAGAAAGTGCCAGATGGACATGCGAGAGGCCCACTACCTGGGGCACCGGGTAGGCGGGGGTTCTATGAGGCCAGAGCCCAAGAAAGTGGATGCTATCGCGCCCTGGCTCACCCCTGGACCAAGAAACAGGTGACGTCCTTCCTGGGCACTGCAGGGTACTATAGACGCTTTGTACAGAACTATAGCAGCCTTGCAAAGCCCTTGATGGACCTCACCTAGAGGAGGCTACCCCAAACAGTCGACAGGACAGACAGCTGTGAGGTGGCCTTCCAGGCTTTGAAAACAGCCCTGAGCAACTCTCCTGTGATAAAAGCACAGTGCAAACTGACGCCAGCGAATTTGGCCTCGGTGCTGTGCTTAGCCAGGTCGACTCGGGGAATCAAGAGCACCCCGTGTTGTACCTGAGCTGGTAGCTTCTGCTGAGGGAGGTGGCCTAGTCCACCATAGAGAAGGAGTGTCTGGCCATGGTTTGGGCCCTGCAACGTTTGCAGCCCTACCTGTACGGTCGCACCTTCACTGTGGTGACTGACCACAACCCCATGAGCTGGCTGCACACCGTGTCGGGTACCAACGGAAGGTTTTCTACGCTGGAGCCTTGCCCTCCAGCAGTACGACTTTACCATTAAACACAAAAAGGGCAGCGAGCATGGCAATGCAGATCGGTTGTCCCGCTGTGGCGAGCCTGCCGAGGTGCGCATGGAGGAGTACCGAGCGGTCTTGCCTCCTCCATAAAGGGGGAGGTGTCATGATATTATGAATATGCTCATATGCAAAGTACCCTTCTAGAACTTTCCATTGCTTTACTAGCATGCAGCCCAGCACCCAAGCTGCAGCTGTGATCCCCCTTAACCCTCCTCTCTCTGCCTGTTTGTGTAATCCTATACTCCTTCCCCCTCCCTGATGAATGTGTTGTGATCAGAAACCAGTCCTTTGTCTGAAACACGTGTTTCCTTTGTGTGGGTATAGTGTTCCTTTAAGACCCAAATATCTTAACACAGAAGTTTCACAGAAATAGGACGCTCATATTTCTTGAAACTGCAGGGTCAAGGCTCCCAACTGGTGAGTTTTGGGGGCTCAGTGCCTATCGGGAGCAGGGAAATGGATTTCTGCTTAACCGGGTCTTACATTCCCTCCATGTTTGGATCTGATAGAAAACAAGATTGGCGATGGTCCCGCCGTCGCTCTGCAAGGTTTCCAGCCCAAGATATGGAATTAATAAGGTTTTAACAAGTTTTCAGTCCTGGTAGGGGAGTGTAATCCATAGCTTCGCCCACCCCTTAGGTCATCCTGTGGGGAACCCTTAGTTTTGGGCAAGGGTATAAAACTCATAGGCCCAGACAAGGGTGGCCTTTTGCCCAGGAAGTTAATTACCAGAGACTGTGCAGCCTGCTCTGATGCATTCGGATTTCTCTCTTCCCCCCACACCACATGGCTTAACATGGTCTGAGATAACTGTGTTTTCATCTTTAATCCCTTTTTTATTTGCAATTGTTTGTACATACTATAATTGTCTCATTTTGTAACATCTTTTTTATTATTGTAAACACTGCCAATTCTTTTGGAGTAAAAATATAAAATTTTACTAGCTTCATTCTCCTTGCTCTAGAAGTATTTCCACGTCCTCCAAACTACGTCAACACTACAGAGTGGGTTGGCTCCTGACTCAATATTAATTAAAATCAGGAGCCAGTGGCAGCGAAGTGAGTTCTGGGATATCGGGGAGACCCTGGCAGTGACAGACGGCAGTTTATGTGTACTTCCCCGTCTGTGACGGGAATAGGATATTGCCCTCACTGGTAGTGTGCTTAATAGCCAGTACACATCAAGGTGGCTTGTCTGGCACTACTTATCCTAGGTGCAGATCCTGACTGACCTGAGGGTAAGGAGGGCGCCAGAGAGCTGCAATTTCGACCGGAACTGGAAAGTAGGATAATAAATTCCCCTAAAAGGACCTGGGGGAATCAAACACCTCAGTTCATGACGGGGGTTGTGTCGTCTTGGGTGCCTTCTTAGACGTAAGGGGTGTGTCACTCCGGTGCCTTCTTGGACTAAGGGGCGTGGGTCATCCCGGGTGCCTTCTTGGATGTAAGGGGGTGGTGTCATTCCAGGTGCCTTCTTGGATTAAGAGGGGTGTCATCTCGTGTGCTTTTTTGGAGTAGGGGGGTGGTGTCGTTCCGGGTGCCTTTTTGGACGTAAGGGGTGGTGTTGTCCCGGTGCCTTCTCTGACATAAGGGGGTGGTGTCATCCCGGGTGCTTTTTTGGATTGTTTTAATAGGGGGTGGTGTCATCCCGGGTGCCTTCTTGGACGTAAGGGGGGTGGTGTCATCCTGTGCCTTCTTGGAAGTAAGGGGTGGTGTCGTGTGAATCAGGGGTGCCTTCTCGCACATAAGAGGGGGTTGTGTCGTCCTGGGTGCTTTTTTTGGATGTAAGGGGAGTGGTGTCATCCTGGGGCCTTCTTGGAGGTAAGGGAGGTGGTGTCATCCCGGGTGCCTTCTTGGACTAAGGGGGTGGTGTCGTCCTGGGTGCCTTCTTGGACATAAGGGGGGTGGTGTCATCCCGTGTGCCTTCTTGCATGTAAGGAGGGTGGTGTCATCCCGGTGCCTTCTTGAACGTAAGGGGTGGTGTCGTCCCATGTGACTTCTTGGATGTAAGGAGTGGTGTTGTCGTCCCGGGTGCCTTCTTGGCGCAAGGGGGTGTGGTGTCATCCCGGGTGCCATCTTGGACATAAGGGGGGTGTCGTCCCGGGTGCCTTCTTGGACATAAGTGGGGGTGGTGTCATCCCGGGTGCCTTCTCGGATGTAAGGGGGTGGTGTCATCTCGGGTGCCTTATTGGACGTAAGGGGGGGTGGTGCCATCCCGGGTGCCTTCTTGGATGTAAGGGAATGGTGTCATCCCGGGTGCCTTCTTGGACGTAAGGGGGGGTGGTGTCATCCCAGGTGCCTTCTTGGACGTAAGGGGGTGCCATCCCGGGTGCTTTCTTGGACGTAAGGGGGTGGTGTCGTTCCTTGTGCCTTTTTGGAAGTAAGGGAGTGGTGTCGTAACGGGGCCTTCTCGCACATAAGAGGGGGTGGTGTCGTCCTGGGTGCTTTTTTTTGGATGTAAGGGGAGTGGTGTCATCCTGGGGCCTTCTTGGAGGTAAGGGAGGTGGTGTCATCCTGGGTGCCTTCTTGGACATAAGGGGGGGTGGTGTCATACCGTGTGCCTTCTTGCATGTAAAGAGGGGTGGTGTCATCCCGGGTGCCTTCTTGGACATAAGGGGGGTGTCGTCCCGGGTGCCTTCTTGGACATAAGTGGGGGTGGTGTCATCCCGTGTGCCTTCTTGCATGTAAGGAGGGGTGGTGTCATCCCGGGTGCCTTCTTGAACGTAAGGGGGTGGTGTCGTCCCATGTGACTTCTTGGATGTAAGGAGTGGTGTTGTCGTCCCGGGTGCCTTCTTGGCGTAAGGGGTGGGTGTCATCCCGGGTGCCATCTTGGACATAAGGGGGGTGTCGTCCCGGGTGCCTTCTTGGACATAAGTGGGGGTGGTGTCATCCCGGGTGCCTTCTCGGATGTAAGGGGGTGTGTCATCTCGGGTGCCTTATTGGACATAAGGGGGGGTGGTGCCGTCCCGGGTGCCTTCTTGGATGTAAGGGGATGGTGTCATCCCGGGTGCCTTCTTGGACGTAAGGGGGGGTGGTGTCATCCAGGTGCTCTCTTGGACGTAAGGGGGTGTCATCTCGGGTGCTTTCTTGGACGTAAGGGGGGTGGTGGTGTCGTAACGGGTGCCTTTTTGGACATATGGGTTGGTGTCGTCCCGGGAGCCTTCTTGGACGTAAGGGGTGTCATCCAGGTTCTTTCTTGGACGTAAGGGGGTGATGTGTCGTCCCAGGTGCTTTTTGGACGTAAGGGGGTGGTGTCATCCCAGGGCCTTCTTGGATGTAAGGGGGCTGTGTCGTTCGGTGCATTTTTGATGTAAGGGGTGGTGTAGTCCGGTGCATTATGACGTAAAGGGGTGTTATTCATCAGAGTGAATTATTGGTAAGGCGGCTAGTCGTCACGGGTGCATTATTGGACTTAAGGGGTAGTGTCGTCACGGTGCATATGGACATAAGGGGTGTTGTCGTCATGCATTCATTCTGGACGTAAAGGGGGGTGGTGTCGTCACGGGTGCATTATTGTCGTAGGGGGTGTGTAGTCACGGTGCATTTTGGAGTAATCGGGGTGGTGTCGTCACGGGTGCATTATTGGACGTAAGGGGAGTGTCATCACGGTGCATTCTGATGTAATGGGGTGGTGTTGTCACGGTGCATTCTTGGACGTAAGGGGGTGTGTTGTCACGGGTGCATTATTGGACGTAGGGGGTGTTGTCGTACACGGGTGCATTATTGGATGTAAGGGGGATGTTGTCGTCACGGTGCATTCTTGGACGTAATGGGGTGTGCACGGTGCATTATTGTACGTAGGGGTGTTGTCTACACGGGTGCATTATTGGTCGTAAGGGGGGTGGTGTAGTCACGGTGCATTCTTGGACGTAATGGGGGTGGTGTAGTCACGGGTGCATTATTGGACTAAAGGGGGGTAGTGTCGCACGGTGCATTATTGGACGTAAGGGGGTGGTCATCACGGTGCATTCTTGGATGTAATGGGGGTGGTGTTGTCACGGGTGCATTCTTGGACGTAGGGGGTGTTGTCTACACGGGTGCATTAATGGATGTAAGGGGATGGTGTCGTCACGGGTGCATTATTGGATGTAAGGCCTCTCATCATGGCCCCATGTGCCTCCATCCTGCTCTTATATGTCCACACATCCTGGCTCCATATATGTCCTCCCAGCCTGGCTCCATAGGTCCCCTTCTGCCCCTCATATGTCTCCATCCTGCTCCCTCATATGTTTCCATACTGCACCCCATATGTCTCCACCCTGCCCTCCATATGCCTCCACCCTACCCCCTCATATGTCTCCATCCAATCTTCCCATATGTCTTCCTCCTGCCCCCGTATATGTCTCCCTATATTGCAGATTTCAGTAAAAAAAAAGTTTCTCCTTACCTAGTCACGCCGTCCTCCTCCTGTGCCTTTTGAGGCACGGACTGGCCAGCACATGACAGTGACGTCATACAATGGCAACATGTGCGCTAACGTTAGCTGCTGGCCTCCAATAGGCTGGCAGCTCCTATTACAGTGGAGGAAGCGGCCCTGCACAGCAATAGATTGCAACCAAATGTGCATCGAGGACACATGATCAGTTACTGAGCGAATGGCCAAATCCTGACCCAGGGGTAGGAGCGCCGGTGTCATCTTAGCCAAGTCCCACGCGCCAGTTAGCGCAATAGTGCCCTGATAGCAGTCCTGTCATAAATAAATTTAACTTGCAACTATTTAGCATATGATTAGTTATGCAGACAAGAGAAACAGCGTCATCCAGCTCATTGATAGCGGTCTCTCGGTCAAGAAAATTGCCAAACTGCATCATGTGAGCGCCATGAGTTAGAAGAATACAAATTAAGTCCATCCATCCATTCAGAAGCCAAGAAGTGGACGTCCAGACAAAATATCGGAGTCAACAAGTCAGCTCGTCCCAAGGTCTATCAATTCTGAAGACAAACATGGCAGTGGAGGAGGCTCGAATGCTCCATAATAGTGAGATCACAGACGTCCATACAAACACCATGTGACGCACATTACACAAGTCTGGAATGGAGGCCCGAACTTCAATATCGTCAGAAGAAGCTTCAGTTCGAGATTGCCAAAAAGTACGAAAAGTGGCCATTAGTAGGAGATTGGAAACGGTGATTTGGAGCAATGAGATGAAAGTCAATAGACTAGGCTCTGAAGGGTGCAAATGGGTCTGGAAGAAACAAAGGAAAAAAGGGCTAACAGATTGAGAAATTGAACAAACTGTCAAGTTCGGTGGAGGAAGCCTGATGATGTGGGGTTGCTTCACAGTCAAGGGTGTTGAATATTTGACCAGGATCAATGGTGGTCTCAATGCTGAGCTACATGTGAGTATCCCACAAGGCAAGGATGCACTCAAGTACTATGGGGATGAAAAGAACGACATAGTGTTCCAGCAGCACAATGACCAGAAGCATACTGTACATCAAGATTAGCAAAGAAATGGCTGAATGACAATGAAGTAGAGGGGCTGGATTGGCCTACACAGTCCACAGACCTTAACACAGTGGAACACTGGGAAGAGTTGAAGAAAAAGCTGTATTCATGCCCAAGTGAGGAGACCAGTATGTACCAACTTCGGGAAAATGTAGAAGAGACCTGAGATCAGATTTCGGTCGAGACATGATTGAATCTGACCGAGAGCAGTCCAGAAGGATTCAGGCAGTGTTGAAAGCCAAAGGTGGATTTACAAAATACTAACAAAATAATAAAAAATAAAATGTATATTTTTAGGAGCAAAACAGTAACAATGCAGTGACAGGACAAGAATCTGCATAACTAATCATATGCTAAATAGCTGAAAGTCAAATTTATGTATGAGATAGCCAAGATGATTCTCTATAAAATGATGGTGGTCTCACATTCGAAGCAGGAGTGGATGGTGAGATATGGAGCCTGTAAGTCAAAAGTCCAAAACATTGTTACCCTTTTGCTCGTCGGTGTATGTCCTTTCTCACTTCCCTTAAGACCGGGATTCCATAGGTGCACACAAAAATATATCATATATGAACTTCCAAGATGCTGTGTAGACCTTCAGGGTGATTTGATTTTCTCCATATCTTGCAACTATTGCTTTTTATCAGGATATACCTACCATACAGACCAGAAGTTAATGTCCCGATCCAAAAATGTTTTGCAAATCCTTCCAAAATGTGTTCATTCCCAGTCAGCATTTATTTTACAACTTTTTTGAAACATTCTTCTATTTTGTCGTAATTTATTTTGGGCTGGTTTCTACTTTTTATAATTTAATTTAGTCAAATGTTATAGCAATTTGTTACAAGAAACAAAAAGAACTATTGGTCCCATGTGTAATAACCATCCCTACTATGAAAACAGTTCGGTAATCTTTAGAGATTGTGTGCCAAAGAAACTGCACGGAATTTCACAAAATGCTTAATTTCTTGGATTTATTGGATAATTTATATTTGAGGATCAAAATAAAATATTCTGTAATAATTAATGCTGAAATGACTTGTACTTTTGAAGACAAAATACTTAAAAATGAAAAGCTATTTCAGCAATGTCAAAAAAAAGTTTTGGAAAGGAACCAAACTAAGGAAATTTGGAAATCCAAATTTAGCATTCAGATTGCAAAAAGTAGCATGGCCTACAGAATTGGTGTATGATGGTCGCTGAGATATCAGATCCTCTATGGGCTATGGCACCCAACTGGTGGCTGAAATTCAAAATGTCTTGATTTGTGCAGATAGCTTTGCACGACCCTGGTCCATGGTCCACATCTGCTGGCACTGGCTTGAATTTCCTTACCCTCTGAAATTCTAGTCTTGATTTATAATGAGCCGGTCTGTTGAGATGTCACCTGTGAGCTGCACAGATTATAGCACTATAGGTCGGTAAATCAAACACTGTGCCGGACAACCCAGAAGCTCAGAATATTCATGCCACTCCTGACCACGGCCAGAGACTACTGACCTGGACCATAGACTGTGGTCACTCAAGCAATATGCTCATCTCTAGTCTGAACCTTCACTGCCTGACATCTGCCATTGTGAAGGGGGTTCAGGAAATCTCCTGACACATTGAATAGTCAACCAATCCTATCTGGATTGGAAGAGGCATTACATTTTTCTCTAATATGTAGAGGACCTCTAAGAGTACCCTGAATTAACAGAGACACAGCGTTTGTGATGGACTGGACTTCTGGAAAGCACCATAATCATTGGAGTCCGACAACTTTATTAATTTGCCAATCTCAGTGTGGTCCTCATCAGGCTTAGAAAATCTCAACTCCACAGGAGTTCCTACCAAGTTGGGTTGAGTTGAAGTGAGTAAGGAACAAGAAATACACTGTTAAAGGTCCTCAAATGTGTAGAGGACCTTTAACAATACCCTGAATTAACAGAGAGATATGTTCTTAGGAAACAGTTCAGATGGGCTTTCGGAGTGCACCATAGATATTGGAGTCCAACAGCTTTATTAGTTTGCTGATCTCAGTGTGGTCCTCATTGGGTCTAAAGGATCTCAACTCCACATGCGTTCCCGCCAAGCTGGGTTGAGTTGAAGTGAGTAAGGGACAAAAAGCATCCCATTTCCCACCTGCATCAGGGATGAAGTCCCTAATACATTGTTTAGGAGACTTTCTCAAAAACCGTAAGTCTTATCCGTGGTCATCCTCAGATTACCAGGCTCTTACATCTGACATCTGTGGTCATCCTCAGATTACCAGGCTCTTACATCTGACATCTGTGGTCATCCCCAGATTACCAGGCTCTGGCATGTCTAATGGGGCAGAATGGGGTCTGGCACTACTATTAGGTGCTCTTTACTATACGCTTCGTTTGAGTTGCACTGTGGGCGCTTCGTGGCGTCACATCTTTAAAACACTTCCCTCTTCGCTTCCTGAAATGGCAGAACATTGATGTTAGGTCTCTCCTTTATTCCATGCAGACTGAAAGCCAGGAAGCTGTGTTATACTGCTACCAGGAGTAACACAGAAAAAGGAGATAGCAACTAAGCATGGGTGATGCCTAAAATTAATAAGAGTCATTGGTGTAACTTAATGCTTGTTCGCCCCAATGCAAAATCTTTACTGGGGCCCCAACTATCAGGGTTGGTCTGCTCATATGGGTCAAAGAAAACTTCACCCTTGACTCCAGTGCCCGGATGCAACTGCAACCTTTGACCCCACCATAGTAACATCCCTGGTGAGGATTTAATACTCCCTTACAAGTGCACCAACTCTGCCTAGGTTTTTACGGTCAAAAGTATAACTTTAAGGGGAGCAGAGGAAAAAGTTGCATCCATATCCAGGTGTCTAAGGGGACATAACAATGCAATGACAGGATAGTCGTGGGCAACAAATCTGCATGGCTGAATAATGACACCTTACAGACAGCATCAACATTTTTTCTGCCTGATCTGATATTCTTACCACCGTATAGATTAGCAAAATATGGATATCCCTAAAATGGGAAGTCCTGCCCTAAATCAACCCCAACCGGATGGGAATGGATAATTTTAGGAATGGTTCACAAAACCTTTTCGGACTGGGATATTCACAAATTTGTTGGAATTGTGTCACAATTCCTCCCCTCATTGTGTCTTGCACTGACAGTTTTGCTGCCCTATGGAATTAGGGTTGTGCTGAGCTGTCAGTTTGGTGAGTGACAGCTCAGTGATCCAATCTAGTGCAGGTGCTGACAGCTCAGCCGTCCAATCTGAGACTGTGTGGTGCTGAGCTTCCTTCAGGTGTTCCTTTTTCTTAGTGTTTACCCAGCTATTTAACTAAGCTGTCAGTTCGAGACCTCTGCTAGTTGTAGCTTTCAGCTCAGGGGTGTGTTAGCTCTGTGCTCTTCTACATTCTTATCTTTTGCTGTCAGACGTTGGATTTGCCTTTTTGACTACCCATTTGTATTACCCCTTTTACCTTGACGCACTTTGACAATGGAATTCTGACCCTGGACTGTGGTCTGACTACGCTTTTGTCTCGTTGCTCTGTTGTGACGTACCCTCCTGGCTCTTGTCCTTGGACTCCTTGACTTCCCTACCTCACGGCTTGTCCTTGAGAATTCTGTAAAATTTGAGAGCTGTTGGCAAGTATGATTGAATGGTATAGGCGAGACCAATATGTTACAAACCACAATGCACAAAAACAGAAAGGAAAAAAAAAAAGAGAGCCTGGACCACACCTCCAAAACAAAAATCATACATTGATCTTATGCCGCTAGGCAAAATATATATCACTGAACATGAGGTTCATAGTTTACCATTGTGATTAGACTGTATGAAGCAGACTGCCATGTCACGGTGAACCTCTCAGCGGGTCCTAAATTTTATAGTCTTAAAGGAACAGCGTTGTGCGCTAACCAACATCGCAGCAACAATGCATCAGCACGGCTGGTGGCCTGGTGCCTCACAGCAGCCATGGGACTTCATCTTGAAGCATGGGTGTTGAATCATGGGTGTTGTGAGGCTCCAGGCCACGCACCCTTTTTGGAGTGGGGGTTCATGCTCTTTTTTTAGCAGACAAACCAGAATGGTGCATAAAATGTGCAGTTGTAACCATATTCAGCAGTCATCCATCTAAGGTGGGCATGTGTGCGATCCATAACTGTCACGGTGTGACATGACTCAACGGGTGGTGGGTCAGCAGAAGGCACAACTCACAAACAACAAGATTTGAAAAAGTGTGAGGAAGGCCCTACCAATAGGGAATGAGGGATGGTCACCACCTGAGCTCAAACCTGAGCTTGTCCCTGCACTCACCTAACGCCCTATGTGGGTCCTTCCCCCCCACCACCGTCAGGATACCTCGTCCCTCGCTGTCACCTAAAACTACCCTGGCTAGTGCACTGGCCGGCATAGGGCACTAGCCTTGCCACTAACAGGTAATACCACACAAGGTATAGTGACAAACACGTAAGGGGCGGAGAAATAATAAATTAGCTTATAGACACCGATGCTAAGCTCCATCAAGCAGATAACACAGCAACTGGACTCCAAACACCAGAAGTGGCTGACACCAGAGAGCTGCTCCTGCTAGGCTGGTCTCCAGAAAGGAATTGTATCACCAACAGTCAGCTGATGCATCAGGTGACCTTTTAAAGGATGGTGGGAGTGGTCACTACCCACATCAACTGACCCAGCAGTGCTGCAATAACACCAGATTGCCAGCGGAGGGAAAAACTGACATTAACCCCCGCAGGCCTGAAAGGAAAAAAGTTTTAATTGAGTGGAACCATAACTGCCACAAATGCAAAAAAGGATTGTGACAATAACCTTTTCCCACCATCAATTTCCAGAAATAATTAACAGGCTCTGGTCAAGAACAATCTTACAAACTCTATGATGTGATCAATTAACATGTCTCTATTTTAATATGTCAGGACAAACCTGCACATGTACCCTCATAAACAAAATTTCCCTTCACAGCGCTCCATGTGGACAAATGTGGGATTACAGGTGCAAACATTATTTTTACTTTTTTTTTAAAGAGACAGGCTCTGACAATTATGGTACATTTATCATTTTATTGTGGTTGCAGTTTCATAATACATTGTTGGAAAAAAAAATATCTTAAGCAGCTGAAATGTTGAAATTTAATAGCTCTGAAGAAATAAAAAGCCAATTTTCAGTAGGGACATTTACCCCTAGGTAATAACTGAGTGCATTTGACAGATTTATTAAAAGCATACAATATTTAGGCAAAGCAGTGGTTTTAATCATTTTTTTTATTATTATTTTTTTTTTTTTAAGGTTGATGTATGGTGATGTTAATAAAGGCCAGATTTAGCCATGGTGTCCATATTACCACCACTATACTAAGCCTGAATCCAAGGAGGGCGGTGTTTGTGCCTGTACACGCTAAAATGTGGACTTATTATTGCCGCCAGTAAGAAAAAAAAATTACATTTGGCATATAGGACCCAGACTGTTTAAAAATATCAAAATTTGTTCCTTATAATGATGACACAAATGGAAACTATATACAAATAAAATGAAACCTGCCTGTCGAAAGACTTTGAAGATGGATTAATAAAAGAGTGAAAAAAAAAAAAATAATAATAATACTATATATTTAAATGAGTGCTGTGATCCCAATGGTCAGGATTTCCAAATTCATGCCAATTTTTAACAATATTTTTCTTTTATTCTGTTTTATAAATTAATTAAATTTTTTTACGCCACTCTCCCAAATCTGAACTAATCAGTACTTTTTGTAATATAATGTACCTATAATTTTTTTTTGTTTGTTTTATACATATATATTTTGATTTTTACCTTTAATTCCAGGATGTTTTTTGGGCTTATAGGTGTAACTTTTTTTTTTTCTATAGGTTACTGAAATTAAAAAAAAAAAAAAAAAAAAAAGTCTAAAACTAAAAAAAAGTGAATTAAACAAAAGCTGTGATATTGGCTAGTATGTAAAGAAACAAAAATAGAGATATATTTTAGCACATATAAAAGCGTTCTGCATTTAATAGTGTTGTCAGATTAAAAGCTACCGGTAATATATAATGTGTATAAAAATAAAACAAAAAAAAACAAAAAAAAAAAAACAGTTGAACTATTATAACACTATAAGGTCAACCATAAAAGTACCACTGCTGGCTAATACAAGCCAAAATTTTTGGCAATACCTGTAACAGAACGAAGAGGTTGATTTTTCTTTTTTTTAAGCATATTGCAATAAAATAAAAAATATAATAAGAGTAAAAAAAAAAAAAAAAAAAAAAAAACAGTATTTTTTTTCTTTAATGGACACAAGAAAAAAAAAAAAAAAAAAAGAGTAAACCGTGTAATACTCTAAAGTGCAGCGCGATTCTGCTGGTGCATAATCTCATGATGATTGTTTTTCCTCTTTTGCTGCCACTCAAAATTTCCGTAACAATTTCCGTAAATATAATTGTATCAGTAGAAATCGGTTTGTTTCACAGCTGAGATTCCTGAAGATCTTGTGCAAAGGCAGTGCTGTACTGGAGGGTTCGGCATCCGGAGAGGTGGCCTATTAAATACAGTGCTAATATACATGGTTTGATTCAGCGTAATGAGAAACACATTTTTTTTTGGTAAACATAAATAGAAAAATGACATTTTTTTTTAATTTTAGCACTTTATATATCAGAGTTGGTCCGGTGGTTTCGAAAGCGTTTTATGGCTCCTTTTCAAATCTTAAACCTGCTGGGAAGAAAAAAAAAACATTGAGAAAAATGCGCCTGGGCTCATGAGTTTTGCATAAAATAAAAAATGTTTTTTATTTTTTACTTTAATTTTTATGCAACTTTTTAGGTCTAAAATGTCGAAAAAAAATTGCAAAAAAAAATAAAACCCCTCCAGATGGGTACTAGACAATATTTGAAAAAAAGTTTGCTGACTTTTTCAAAAGTTGCAATTGATAAAATCAGACAAAAATACATGAAAACCCCATGAAATACATAGTTAGAAATCTCCTGATCCATTTTCTGGCTGTCTGTAGCCACCAGTAGAGGGAGCTTACTGCATACTGTGTATAAAATGGAATTCAATGAGAAACCAGTATGCAGCTAGCTCCTTGTCTCCCTCTAGTGGTGACTGCAGGCAGCAAGAACTAAATAAATTAACCCTGTGTGTACCTAGAGGACTTGCTTTGTGTTATCAAGACTGAACTTCCAGTGCTACAAAGTGTGAATGAAACCGATCATCTTATGGTGTGGTAGGTAGAGACTCACCTTAAAAGGTGTACTTATTTTAAAGAGTAACCTTTGTTGTTGATTTTTTTAATAAATTAATAGTAGACGTGAAAATAAAAAGTTTTATAATATCTCTTATTAGAGAAATCTGCTTCTTTTTCCTCCTGGACTGATCTTGCATTCTCAAAATTCCCAATTCACCTGTAAAATGTGTCTTCAGTGAAGACAGATTTTCCCAATACTGAGATAAGAGATGACAGTTGCTGCTTATAAATTTCTGTGGAGAATGTCGTTTTGGGATAACTTGCAGTAAAATGTCTGTGTCTCTGTCGGCCTCTAGCTCCTCCCTAGAATGTCTGTGTCTACCTCTAGCTCCTCCCTAGAATGTCTGTGTCTGCCTCCAGCTCCTCCCTAGAATGTCTGTGTCTGCCTCTAGCTCCTCCCTAGAATGTCTGTGTCTGCCTCTAGCTCCTCCCTAGAATGTCTGTGTCTGCCTCTAGCTCCTTCCTAGAATGTCTGTGTCTGCCTCTAGCTCCTCCCTAGAATGTTTGTGTCTGCCTCTAGCTCCTCACTAGAATGTCTTTGTCCGCCTCCAGCTCCTCCCTAGAATGTCTGTATCTGCCTCTAGCTCCTCCCTAGAATGTCTGTGTCTGCCTCTAGCTCCTCACTAGAATGTCTGTGTCCGCCTCCAGCTCCTCCCTAGAATGTCTGTATCTGCCTCTAGCTCCTGCCTAGAATGTCTGTGTCTGCTTCTAGCTCCTTCCTAGAATGTCTGTGTCTGCCTCTAGTTCCTTCCTAGAATGTCTGGCGTCTGCCTCTAGCTCCTCCCTAGAATGTCTTTGTCTGCCTCTAGCTCCTCCCTAGAATGTCTGTGTCCACCTCTAGCTCCTCCCTAGAATGTCAGTATCTGCCTCTAGATCCTCCCTAAAATGTCTGTGTCAGCCTCTACCCCTCCCTAGAATGTTTGAGCCTGCCTCTAGCTCCTCCCTATAATGTCTGAGACTGCCTCTAGCTCCTCCCTCTTCCATAGAACTTTAAAAGCACCAACTGTCATCTACTATCTCAGTAATGGGAAAATCTGTCTTCACAGATGTTACAAGAACAGTCCAGATGGAGAAATCAGCACATTTCACTTATAACATACATTACAAAGTTTCTTATTTTTATGTGTACTATTAATTTATGAAATAAAAAGGAAAACATTGGTTAATCTCTGAGGCAAATCACGTTATAACAAGACCAAAAAAACGATGAGAAATGTTACTTACCATTAGAGTCAGACTTTTTCCCTCCAGTTGTCATCTGTTAAAAAAAATATTACAAATATTGTTCATCCCTTGGTTTATCCTTAGGTCATCAATGTCAGACTGCTAGGATCCGAATCTTAGAATCCCCAAGCAATCAGTTGATTAATCAGTTCAAGACCAGATTATTTACATCCATTCCAGACTATTTCCCATTTTCGCTTTTTTTGCACATGCGGTTTTAAAATTGGTTGTTCTTTTTTTCTCTCCATGGAGATGAGTCCCATAAGAGGAATTTGAATTAGCAGTGGCTTTTGGCTTTTTATTGTTTTTTTTTTAAATTTTTCATTAGGGTTAATCAACATTTAAATACTTTTTTAACCTTGTTTCACCAATAACTGGGGCAGGTATATTAGTCCCAGTTACAGGAGAACTTCCTGTTTGCATAGCAAAACTGACTGGGTCTCCTGGGACAAAGCAGTTCCTGCTCCCTCCTTATACTCGGTAATCACATGATTGCAGGGTCCAGAGATGGAAGCACTATCAGTCAGTGCTTCTTATACTGCATACACGGCGCTTGTTCAGCTTGTTCAGTAATCGGGTACGCATAGACAATACTAAAGCCTCTCTCCTCTTCCCTATGAGCAGTCATCTGTGTCTGAAAGCTTGCTTCCCACTCCCACTGTTGCATGATCGCATGTAGCTGCTTTACTCTGCAGTGACATTCTAAAACGTCACTGCAGAGTAGAACATGGACCGCCTGGATGTTTATTATCTATGGGGGCTCCAGAAGAAGTTAAAGGGAATCTGTCACCCTAAATTGGCGGGATATTTAAATGATGGCAGTCAGGTCAGATGGGCGGTGTTTTGGGTACTTGCCTTAACATGTTGTTCGCCGCTGTCTCCATTATTTCTGGGAATTGTAGTCGTTGCCCTCTATATAACGCGCCTGCGCATTGCAATCTGCGGGCAAAGCATACTGCGCGTGCGCAATTCAAGATTGCAATGCGCAGGTGCGTTATATGGAGGGCAATGACTAAAATTCCCAGAAATAATGGAGACAGCGGCGAACAACATGTTAAGGCAAGTACCCAAAACACCGCCCATCTGACCTGACTGCCATCATTTAAATATCCCGCCAATTTAGGGTGACAGATTCCCTTTAAAGTGGATGTGGCACATTGGAAATGGCACAGCTCCCTGTATTATGGAGTGGCCATGAATGGCACCACTTTTTTTCTCTATACAAGTGAATTAGAAGAACTTTCAAGAAAATTCATAGCCATTACACAACGGGGGCAGATTTCCTAAATCGGTCTTAAAAATTAGATGGTTAAAAATTCATCACAGGGGTAGTATGGCAGCCATGGTAAGTGTTCTGCACTCACCTTTGTTGGTGACCCAGGTTTGTCCGTCTGTTGCTTTTCCCAGATATTACGTTTGCCGGATACATCTCCAGGTCTTAAATCCTGAATGTGAAAAATATAAAAAATATTATAGATCATAGATAGGTCATCAAACTCATCATGGTTCAGAGAGAGGGCTTTAGAAAGGGGAGATCCCAACCTATAATATCTGTATGCCCTAATAGGGTCTATAAACAAAATATCCTGGTATTCGGAGTTAGGCCGGGATCACACATGCGAGAAATAAATCTTGCATGTTAATTCCCGGCACTGCCACCGGCACTCGGGAGCAGAGCGAGCGGCTGCATAGAAATACATGCAGCTGAATGCTCCGCTCCAGAGTGCAGGCGGCAGTGCCGGGAATTAACATGTGAGACTCATCCGTATTTCTCGCATGTGTGATCCCGTCCTTAAAGAGATTGTCCTCGAGAGACATTAATTGCACCATTTTGACCCACACCCATCTCTTCCGTTATCCCCCGTTCTGGCCATTATCTTACCTCCTGTGAGTGGAGAGGTGGCTCTCTCTGCATTCATTGCATGGGGAGTATGAAAAAGCAACTATAGCAATGAATGGAGACAGCACCATCTCTTCCCTCACTGGTGTGGTTCTTGTGAGACAATCCCTTTAAAGGCAGTCCGTCATCTGTGAAAGTCTACATGGACTGTTGCATAATCTGTCCTGCATTATACGGGCCGCCCATTAATTTTTGGTTGAAACTGTGCTATCCATAATTTTACCTGTGGGGAACAGAATATTGCTGGATTCCCCAAAACAAAAGGGATCCATCTACACAAAGCATACTTGTTAAATTTCCTGGAAAATGGGAGACCTCCTTGACTACTGGAGAGTTGGCAAATTTCCCAGGAACATTAAAATCCTCCTTGAACCCAATTGTAAGTGGCTGCAGATCTTAAATGTTTCCTATGCATGGCAGCAAGATGCCCTGGAGGCCAGAGGCACATTCAGGAGGTGGTAAATAGATTAAATAGAAACATATAAGGAGAGTGGTCGGCATGGCTGTGGAAAAATTTGACCTCCATGTTAAGGGAGGTGAAATCCATAATCTCCTGTAAGACCATTTAAAAAAGTTAGCAAGTATGCAAAAAATATACTATCCACAGTCATACTTGGCAACTTTTCACCACTAGCATCTACCAGCAGATTTCGACCATAATCGCGTCCCTTTTTGGAAGCCATTCTCTCTATCTGCTTAATCCTTGCCTCTCCCAGCCCTGGTCCCTGCATGAAGAAACATCCGAGAATCCCTGCTTTCTGGTTGGTTTCAGGCAGGTTCAGAGGGGTGTTGGAGATTTGCTCACTCTCTCCGAAGTTTGGGAGGTCTCCTCTTATTCTTGGAGCCTCCTAGATGTTGGCAACGATTCGTTGTAAGGCTGTCCAAAACCAGACATGTTTTCTTGAAATTTAGTCTAGTAGCTCTGTTCTACACGGGTCAGAGCACAATGACCAAAATTTGGGACTGCCTTAGGCAAATCATAACTATCCAAATCAACCATTACTTCCTTAGGTCTATGGAAGTGAGAAGAAGAAGATAATGCCAAACTCATCCTGAAGACAGACCATCGGTATAGGCCAGGAGAATCAGCTAGCTCAGTCTACTCTTTCTTCATGGATGGTTGTGTCTTAAAGCCTTCAAAACATCGATTTTGGCCCTTGCAACCCATTGTAATTAACCCATTATTACCTGATCAGCTTAGTGAAAAGATCCGGCAAGTAAAGAAGAAGAAGGAAGAATAAGGCATCAGAGAGGAGATTTCTTCGAGAGGGGGCAGATGGATAGACAAGCAAGGAAAGAAAATCAGCTGAGAAAAAGATAGGGGTCAAAAATTGCTTAAAAGGTGAACATAACAGACATAAAAAATTATCAAAATACTGTATTATTGAGTAAGCATAAAAGAAAAAGGCCTCATTGCCAATTTAGACAACCTGGTTTTCTAAGAAAACTGCCTGACGTTCAGTACAGTATAGTGTATCCATAGCCAAGCAGTCACTCGATCTGACCGGTGGGGTCCGACCATCTGAATTCCCACCGATCATCTGTTTGAAGGCCCCACAGTGGCCATAAGTACATAGTGTATAGAGCCAGGAACACACAGCTCCATACACTATGTAGTGGCCATTGCTGGGTACTGCAGCTCGACTCCTATAGAAGTGAATGTGATCTAAGACGTGGTACTAGAGAATAGCACTACATGATGTACGGAACAGTGATGTCTCAACTCCATATACGGTTTACATCTAGCCAAGATGGGAGCTGAAGAACTTAGCGGTGGGGGAAATGGTTATCGGAGCGCCACTGATCTGATATTGATGACCATCAATATCCAAGTCCTGTACAATCCTTTTGAAGGGATTAGAAGATCTGCTTTCCTCTATCTATAGTGCCACACCTGTACACAGGTTGTTTGTGGTATTGCATCACTAGAAGAAAAGAAGTCATGTTTTGTAATCCTGGACAATCCCTTTAATCCCTGTGTTAACCTGTATTCACATACTATAAGTCCACACGGGGAAACATGGTAGGTAAGATGGCTGCAGATCACATTGAGCTTTAGCACTTACTGAAGGTTTCGAAGAAGGCGTTTTGTTGTTCTCTGGAGTTTTTGTAAGCCATTCATTAATACGGCTTGAGACGCCCACCTTTAATCCTGCCGTTTCCTGGAGACACAGAACACCGGACAAGATCTTAGCATAAAAAAATGTTAAAAAGGGAATTACGAGAATAAAAAAGCCAGACTTGACCCAACACCTTTTAGAACAAGTAGAAGAAATAAGTGGATCCTTGACCAAATTATGTAAATTATTAAAGATCCAATGACAGGAACGTTTTATATTATTTTGGAAAAACGATGAGATCATGTCACAGCCAAAGAGTCAGACGTACTTATATTATGAGCACACCCAGGGAGGATACTTGGAAGAGTTGAAGAAAGTGAGCAAGCGGGGCGACCAGAGGAAGCAACCACAGACATGAACACATGAGGTCCATATGTCCTTAAAGAGTACATGGCCGTCATTCGTGAGAGGCGCCAACTTGGCCAGAGATACCAGAAAGTGATTCCCATTCTGGTGGATCTGACCTGCCTGTCCATTTATTACATGGGTAACCATTCATTTGACTGGCTGATCGGTTCCTTCATGACAGTATCCTCATTGGTCTTCCAATAACCATAAAGTTCAGATGATCAGGAGTTTTCTGAACCAGTCGATGGTGTCTGTTGGTTTTTTGACAGCCGCTCCACTGTCAAAGATCAGCTAATGGGGGAGTTGGGTTTTATGATGCAAGTAGCATGTTTGATGTTTATAAAGCATCTTCTGTTGGCCAGCTTACCCTCTAGGACTTAGTTCAGCTGCCTAAATGTTGATAGAAGGTTATTCTCAACTTCATGAATGGGCATTGTCGGATAGAGCATTTAAAAGCAAGCAACTTTGCAATTAACTGCTTGTTAAAAATTTTTAGCCGTTCTTGAGATATTAACACTTTTCATTTGTTTACAGCTCGTTGCCTTGGAGATCGACCACCAAGGCTAGACAGCAGAACAAGCGCATTGCTTATAATCTCTTTTCTATTGAACTTGAAAGCACTATTTTGCGGAACGTACTGTTACGTCCTAGATAAACAGCATTTGTGGTCGGTCTCCTAGGCAACAAACTAAAAACAAAAGAAAAGCGTCAAGATCTGAAGTATCTGAAGAGCTAATTAAAGTTTTAATAAACTGTAAATTGCAAAAGTGCTTGTTTTTAACAATATTCATTTATAAGGATGGAAATATCCCTTTAAAGGGTATCTCCAGGACCTTCTAAAAAACAAAAAATGTGCCCAAGCACTAACAGGCAGGTAGATGCTTCTTACCTGCCTGTTTTGCCCGGTGCTGTTCTTCCCCAGCATAGACCGCTCCTGCCGGTGATTCAGCTGCCTCTGCTGACGTCACGTCGCCAGAGCGGAGGCTTCTTTTCTGCTCTGCTCTGTCAACAGGGCGGGACTTCTGACGTCATTCTGATTGACAGCCGGCTCCCCCAGTTAAGCAGAGGGAATCTGGCTGACAAACAGAATGTTGACGGAAGTCCCGCCCTGTCAACAGAGCGGAGTGGAAAAGAATCTGCCTCTCTGTTGACATGATGTCAACAGAGGAAGCTGAATCGTCGGCAAGAGCAGTCTGACCGGTCTATATCGGGGAAGAATGGCGCCGAGTACAACAGGCAGGTTACTAGCAACTACTTAGTTTTTCAGAAAGTCACGGATATCCCCTTTAAGGCCATAACTATAAAGTAATATATTTGTGGCTATAATAAAACAAGCAATGGTTACCTTATTTGGTGACACTATTCCACTGGGGGATGAGAAAACATTTCCTTTTTCCCACATGCTCTTTATGTTCCGCACACCCTCGGTCGCCAAAGGAAGGTCAGAAGGCGCTTGTTTGGCAGGTTTTGGGCCTTTGTTGTTCTACAAAAAAAAAACAAAAAAAAAAACAAACGAATTGAGTACCTCGTTTGAACAGTTACATAATTGGTGGGACCAAAAGAAAATTTAAAGGGGTTGTTCAGTGAATAAAACTATTTTAAAAGGGCACACACCAGTCCAGGTATGCCCTCACAGAGTTTTTCTTTTAGAGCAGATTTAGCGCCAAATCCACATAAAGCTTTATATTCATTTGAATGAGAAAATGAATAGGAAAATTTGTTTTTAGCAGTTTTTTTATGTGCTTTTTTCCTCAAAATTTTTGTAGCATTAACACTAACCCCCTAAAAAAAACAAAAAAACAAAAACACGCTATTGCTGAAAAAAACTCATATAAATTTATACATGTCTTTTAGAAGAGGGTTTTAGATGTGGATTTTCCATGTAAAAAAACGGTGTAAAAATAATTCTTTAATTTTTAAGGGTAATTCTTCTCGAGCTCTCTTCTAAGTCTTAGACCCCTCTCGGTACAATGGAAATGGCAGGAAATGTCCAGTCAATTACAACCCGTAAAGGTGACACCCTCAACCAATAATTGTTAATTTCTTGCCATTTCCGTGGTGTCAAGACTGGACCTGAGAGTAGAGGCAAGCAAGACACGGGTAAGAAATGGATCGGGAGCTGTGGGGATCTCTGAAGCCGAGTATCATTTCTTTTATATAGATTTTTTTGACTTGTCAGAGCCCTTTTAGAAATCTTCTCTCCTATCGGGAACCTATTTAAAGAGGACATATCCAGTGTCCAATTTTTTTTCACCTATTCTATTCCTCGCTGATCCACTGAGTATTCAGTTTTTTCTTTTTTTAAATCCACCGTATGGTTCCTGAGTTATGGGCTTTTTTATTTAGTGTGTCTAATATGCTCTAAGAAGGCATCAAGATGAACAGAATCCTCGGGGGCGTGTCTTTAAGAAGCATTATCACTGTTTTAACCACGCCCCCTTGTAATAACCATAAAAATTAGAACTGAATAAAAAGGCCCATATCTCTAAAACTGTATGGCGGATTTTTAAAAAATAAAAACTGGAATGCTCAGGGGAGCAGCGGGAAAAAAATAAGAATAAAAACTGGATACTTTTTTACCTGGTGACAGGCCCCCTTTAAGATCATAATTAACCTTTTGTTGATCCAGAAGAAGCCATTTTGCCTTTGGGTTGTTTTTTTTTTTTTTTACTAACTGGGAATGAAGTAGTCTCAATGGAGGCCTAGAACGTGGAACTAAAAATAAATCTTGGGCCATTTGAAAAATTATCCAACCCCAAATTGACCGAATTCTTACCCCAATCGCACTGGTGTATTGCTCAAGTCGGCTGTCGATCTTGGACACCACTGCTGGTTGTGAAGGTTTAACGCTGAAAGAAACAAGTCATCTCATAAATGTCATGGTACCAAAGCATCATTATACTGGAAAAACAGCTATGCAGTCCATATAATTAATGGTCTATACTGGATAAATTTTATTAAAAAAAAAATTACCAACATGAATGGCAAGAGGTTTTGAGTCTTGACATGAAAAAGGCAAATGTGTAGCCCAGCTGCGCTTGGAGCCACATGTTCCCAGGAGAATGCACCGAAGGTAAACCCACACACACCTGATATTCATTCACACCTTCACTATTTCCTGGAGCCACCAGAGGGAGCCCTTGAAGAGTATGTATATATATATATAAGGGTAGTGGAGGACAGCAGTCAGTCTACCTCAAGGTCAGATCTTGTCAGTCTACCTCAGAGTGAGATCTAGTCAATTCGATTAGAGGAGATGAGCTGAGAGGGAGAGTTACCTCAGATCTCAGATTACCTCAGAAAGAAGTGGTAAAGACTGTTGTGTTCCCTTGGAGCGTGGAAAGTTAGCTCTTGAAGTGTGCATAGATCATTAGACGGAAGGTCCTGATAGCTGCTTCAGACTGAGCTTTAGAAAGAAAGAAGGAAAGGGAACGCAGTGACTGAAAGACTGAAGACTACAGCTTGAGCTTAGTTTAATATGTGGAGGCCAGTATAGTGGAGGAAGATAGCCACTTCAGCCTGGTCAGAACTGAGTCAACTGGGTGTAGTTTCAGTGAGCAAGCGTGCCGACGCTTTGAGAGCGGTGAAGAGAAGGAAGAATCAGCTATCTACTGCTAGTGTGCTTATGTTAAGGGTCGGAGTAGGACGAAAGGCGAGTGGAAGGGAAAAGAGAGTGACAGAGGTTGAAACAGCATTGATCGCTTACCTCTACTCTGAACAACCGGACACCAGGTCCGAGCTTGCTAGCATGTACACGACTAGTAGGAGATACCGGAGACCCTGTGGGACTTCAAGTCGCAGGGGCCCAGCAGTGCTGATACGTAAACGAGGTCAGGAAGAAACGGGGGTCTAGCAGGACGCTGCATACAGAGACACTGTTCTATCCAAGAGAAGGCCTCACCACAAAGTCAGCCGGGCGTATATGAGAAGACAGAGTTAGACTTCGTTTCATACAGGTCAGAAACTCACACATGCAGGAGTACGGAGGCCCTTCACCTACTCAGTGGGATTACTGACGTGCATCCTCCACCCTGCCAGCTTCCCGGGACGTGCCTGCAACTATACCATCAGTAAAGGTACAGAAAGAGACTTTCGTGTGTGTGTCTGCCTTATTGGCTCCTGCATCCCTACACCGCCATTTACCCTGAGGGATCCAGTCTTGCCTGTGGAAGACTTAACACCTTGCTGCCCAGTAACAACCCCTCAGAGGATCTACCTGTCACGGGTGTGTCGCTGCGAAGATCGTCGCGATTGCACACCCTGATTCTCACAGCTGAGTTTCTGCTGCTGGGTGTTTTTTCGGCAGTGAGAGAGTTAATTCTCCCTCTCTCTGTGCTGGACAAGACCAGCCTCGCTCAGCTGCAATTAATGTTCGATAATTGGATTTCTTCATATACCTGCCTGTCTGCTAGGGAAGTGTCGGTGAAAGCATTCATGCAGACCAGCAGAGCGGATCATATTGAGAAGTCTAAAGCTAAGAGTACCTGTTGTGGTTTTCCCCTCCTCGCTTTATTATTTATCTCCTTACCATTTGGTGTTCCCTCTGTAGTTGTTGTTTTGTATGCAAGGTGTCTTTTGTTTTACCCCTTGTACTGTCTCGTTCGTCTTATACTGTGTGTAGGCATTACCTTCCCGTTCCCTGTGGTGGTAATCAGGGTCCTTCTCAGGACTAGATTACAGTTGTCAGGATTCACAGGAGATAGGGTTACGTGGCGGCCTGGACCTCTGTACCATCAACAGTTCCCCAGGTAGAGGGATTAGTCAGGACCCCACTTAGGGTCAGCATAGACCCCGGTCCTCCTTATGCAGAGACAGCGTGACACTACCCTGCAGCGCTGGTCACCCTGACCAGGTATCACAGGTGGCGTCACGAACAAACTGTATGTACTTTAAATCCCTGTAAATATCCCCCTTTTTAGTGAGCGCCCAGGGCCACGGACCGAGCTGTGCTACCCGTGACATCCCCATTGAAGTGAACGGGCTCGGTGCCGAGTACCCCACAGGCCCTGGCTGTGCGACTCACAAACAAAACCCACCTTCTTTAATCAGATTTATGAAGAACCTGCGTGACAACCAATATGGCCATTTTATCTCCTAGTAGAGTTCTCACCCAGCTCCATCATCAATGTCAAATTCTAATACAGTGACTACATGCTATAGATACACACCATCAGTGGTTTACATGGTGTTGCTAAGGAGAAGGTCATAGCAACCGGCCGTCACAGATTACTCAGGCCATAACTAGGCCGGAGCAGAGGACCGGGAAGGAGCAGAGAGATTGACAGTACCAAATCTCACTTTTCAGCATCTACTACTGCCTTAGCATTTTAGATATTACTTAAAAAACAGATTATACTGCAGATATCCGTTTGTTTTTGTCCCTTGCACCATATGGCAATTTGTGAAAATTCTCTCTCATGTTTCAACCAGCCTAAACCCCAGGTACCACCAGCCTGTACCTTCAGCACAACTAGCCTATACCTCACCTCAAGCAAAACCAGCCTATATCTCAAGCACAACCAGCCTGTACCTCAACCACAACCAGCCTATACCCAACCACAACCTGCCTATGCCTCAACCACAACCACCTATACCTCAACCACAACCTTTCCTATGCCTCAACCACAACAGCCTATACCTCAACCACAACCTGCCTATGCCTCAACCACAAGCTGCCTATACATCCAGCACAACCAGCCTATATCTCAACCACAACCAGCCTATACCTCAACCACAAGCTGCCTATACATCCAGCACAACCAGCCTATATCTCAACCACAACCAGCCTATACCTCAACCACAAAACCAGCCTAGACCTCAAGCACAACCAGCCTATGCCTCAAGCACAACCAGCGTATACCTCAAGCACAACCAGCCTATACCTCAAGCACAACCAGCCCATACCTCAAGCACAAACCAGCCTATACCTCAAGCACAACCAGCCTATACCTCAAGCACAACCACCTATACCTTAAGCACAACCAGCCTATGCCTCAAGCAACCAGCCTATGCCTCAAGCACAACCACCTATGCCTCAAGCACAACCAGCCTATGCCTCAAGCACAACCAGCCTATCTCACACCAAAATGTACAGTCTGACTGTATCCAAATATACTTAATAGAAAATAGCATAAAAAAGAAAAAAATTCCCTAAATGTAAAACCCAGGTCTTCATTATTCCCCCAAAAACATTTCCTCACACAACTAGCCTATACCTCACCTCAAGCAAAACCAGCCTATACTCAAGCACAACCAGCCTGTACCTCAACCACAACCAGCCTATACCTCAACCCCAACCTCCTATGCCTCAACCAAACCGCCTATACCTCCGCACAACCAGCCTATAAAACCCCAGCACAACCAGCCTATACCTCAACCACAACCCTGCTATGCCTCAAAACCACAACCACTATACCCCAAACCAAAACCGCCTATGCCCAACCAAAGCTGCCTTACTCCACACAACCACCTATATCTCAACCACAACACCTAAACCCACCCCCAACCAGCCCATACCCCAACCCCAACCCCCATACCTCAACCACAAAACCCCCTATACCTAACACAACCCGCCTATCCTCAAGCAAACCCGCCCATGCCTCAAGCACAACCGCCTTTTTCCCCCAAGCACAACCCGCCTAAGCCTCAACACAACCACCTAACCTCAACACAAACCCCCTATGCCTCAAGACAACCCCGTATACCCCAAACACAACCCCCTTACCTCAAGCACCCCCCATACCTCAACACAAACCCCCATACCTCAAGACAACCATTACCTTTAAGCCAACACCTTCCTAAGACAACCCGCCCATACCCAACACAAAACCCGCCTTGCCTCAACCCCCAAAGGCCCATACATCCCCCACAAACCCGCCCCAAACTCAAACAACCCGCCTAACCCCAACCCAAACCGCCTAACCCCAAAACAAGCTGCCTATACTCCAGCAAACCAGCCTATAAACTCACACAACCCCCTATATAACCCCAACCACCTAAACCCCAAGCCAAAAAGCCTATGCCCCAACACAAACCCCGTTTTCCCCAAGCACAAGCCTATACTCAAGCAACCCCCCCCAAACCCCAACCAACCACCATACCCAAACACAACCCGCCTATCCCAACAAACCACCTTACCTTAACCAACCAGCCCATGCCTCAAACACAAACCCGCCAAAGCCTCAACACAACCACCCTTTCCCAAGCACAAAAAGCCCCATCCTCAAGCACAAACCCCTATATTCACCCAAAAAATACAGTTTGCTGATCCAAATATACATAATAGAAAAAATACAAAAAAAATAAAAAAAAAAATCCTTAAATTTAACCCAGGGCTTATTTTTTTTTCCCCAAAATCAATCCTTTACCAACTAGCCTATACCCACCCAAGCAAAACCACCATACTCAAGCACAAACCGCCTTACCTCACCACAACCGCCTAACCTCAAACCCCAACCTGCCTATGCCCCCACAACCCCATACCTCCTGCACAACCAGCCCAACCCCAAGCACAACCCCTTACCCCAACCACAAACCCCCCTATGCCCCAACCACAACCCCTATCCTCAACCAAAACCTGCCTATGCCTCAACCACAAGCTGCCTATACATCCAGCACAACCAGCCTATATCTCAACCACAACCAGCCTATACCTCAACCACAACCAGCCTATACCTCAACCACAACCAGCCTATACCTCAACCACAACCAGCCTATACCTCAACACACATATCCCAGCCAACAGCTATGCCTCAAGCACAACCAGCCTATCCTCAAGCACAACCAGCCTATGCCTCAAGCACAACCAGCCTATACCTCAAGCACAACCAGCCTATGCCTCAAGCACAACCAGCGTATACCTCAAGCACAACCAGCCTATACCTCAAGCACACCAGCCCATACCTCAAGCACAACCAGCCTATACCTCAAGCACAACCAGCCTATACCTCAAGCACAACCAGCCTATGCCTCAAGCACAACCAGCCTATGCCTCAAGCACAACCAGGGTATACCTCAAGCACAACCAGCCTATACCTCAAGCACAACCACCTAGCCTCAGCAACCTATGCCTCAAGCACAACCAGCGTATACCTCAAGCACAACCAGCCTATGCCTCAATCACAACCAGCCTATGCCTCAAGCACAACCGGCGTATGCCTCAAGCACAACCAGCCTATGCCTCAATCACAACCAGCCTATGCCTCAAGCACAACCGGCGTATGCCTCAAGCACAACCAGCCTTTGCCTCAAGCACAACCAGCCTATAGCTCAAGCACAACCAGCCTATACCTCAAGCACAACCAGCCTATACTAGTGCCACAACTCCATTAATAGCTGGATGTTATACTCAAAGCTCTAAACACAGACATGTAATATGGGATCCATCAACAGCAGCTTGGCAATGTTCTCCATCTATCACTAAGACCAACATCGACAGAAAAGTGCGTAAAACCGCAAACAAATCAGAAGGCGGCTAGATCTTGCATCCTGCCTGACTTCACACCAAAAAATGTACAGTTCTGACTGTATCTAAATATACAGTAATAGAAAATAGCATAAAATAAGAAAAAAAATCCCTTAAAGTGTAACCGAGATCTTCATTTTTTTCCCCATAAATCAATACTACATGTGAAAATATGAAACTTTGTAATATATCTCATCAGCTAAATCTGTTTCCTTCTCCTCCTGGACTGATATTTCAATCTCAACATTCTCAATTCACAGATAAAATCTGTCTTCAGCGAAGACGATTTCCCATTATTAAGACAGAAGATGACAGTTGGTGCTTATAAAGTTCTATGGAACTTGCAGTAGAACTCCTGTGTCAGGCTCAATCTTCTATCTCAGTAATGGGAAAATCTGTCTTCACTGAAAACAGGTTTTAGAGATTTTTTTTCCATGAATTGAAAGATCAGTCCAGGAGGAGAAGGAAGCAAATCTCTCTGATAAGATATCTCACAAAGTTTCTTATTTTCATGTGTACCATTGATTAATGAAATAAACAATTAGAACAGCGGTTACTCTTTAAATGCAGGATTTGACATCTGAGCTGATTTATCGCGCTTTTACCGCGCACCCGTCTACATAAAATTATATTTATGGTGTCTAGGGCCCTTACATTCGCAGACTTTCGAGTAAAAAACGTACAGTTTTTACTGCATCCGCATAATATTAGTAAAACATCTAAAAATAAAAGTATAAATAATATATGCATCTAAATTTTACTTCTAAGCTTATTTATCGCGCTTTACAGTTGGATTTTTTATGGTGCACCTGTACACATAAAATGATATTTATGGTGTGTTCGGCACTGTTTACGGAGGTGTTACGTCCGCCGTGACTTCACTAGTAGAACGCCAGGTGTTGAGAGTTTTAATGGCAATTGGAGAATGTCGCCCTCTAGTGTTGATTGTCTGGAATGATATCTGTCAGGGTTATTATGACTCACTGCACCCAGAAGTGAAACACAACAATTCCATTGATGAAATGTGCACTGCATGTACGTATGCAGCAAGCTCAGGATTGGCAATCTTACAATACACTGCCATAGTACAGCATGTCAATGTATCATACAAGTGATCAGAGAGAGATTCAAGTCCCACAGGGGTCCCAGTAACAAAAAAATGTAAAAAAAAATATAATAAAATTATATATATATAATATATATATATATATATATATACAATTAACAGTATAAATTACTCTTTTCTGATAGTTCATCTAACAAAAAAGTGAAATAAAGAGATCAAAAAGTAATTTGGACCTCAAAGTGGTAATGATAAAAACCATAGCTTGTCCCCCAAAAAATATGGCCTGATATGGCTTTATCAACTGTAAAATAGAAAAAAATTATAACTCGTGGTAGGCAGAGAGACTAGTCAAAAGTGAAGAATGGCCCACTGGGCCTCTGTCATTCCATGGCCTGACTAAGCCTGGAGCAAGAGGGACACATGTTCCACTCTCAGCATGTGAAACTACTTCTTATCACTCACCTTTTTTGGGCAGACCTGTTTAAAAATTCCGCCCGTTCCTCAATCTGCAAAGAAAACATAACAGAAATTTATATTTTTATTCCAGACATGAATGCCATTCTATATACTAATTTCTAAGGCAGTTGGTAGTATAGAAGCCTCTCACACAGCTGCTGTTGGACCTAAGAGAGAAAGATGCCCCAACCTCCAGTAGTCATTATTAGCAACTGAAAAAGTGCATGGATTATAAAATATAGAGTGGTATGTTGGCCTGGGTGATGTTGAAAAAAGAGGAAATATACACCAGGCCTTTTTGCAAAAAGGTACCGTAATGGGGGTTTGAATGAGGCCCTTTCTCCTTTTTAAGCCAAGGCTAATATTATACACAATATATAACACAACAAACCCAAACCACAAGTTAGCACAGCCATGCAAAATAAGAAAAAATGTATAAGAATATAAATCAAATAATATACTTATGACATTTCATGTTACATGTATAGTAGACTTTAGTGTAGCATAATAAATAAATGTTACTATTCTAAAATTTATATAGACTTCACAGGGTTCTAAAATTGGATATATTAGAAAAATGTCAGAAGTGAATCCTATCTTGCATCATTTTCCTCGCTCTCAGTTCTACTAAACAGCATTCATTTTCATAAAACACTAAAGTCTGCTCTACGTGTAATCACAGGCTAGAAAATAAAATATCTGCCACTCAATGTTTAATGTTGCAAAGAAACTTTTATTATTTTGTTTTCTTTTCATAGACCTGTTTGTAATTTGTATTTTTCTTTTAATCATTATTTTTTACAATTATTTATATACCCCAATACAATGAGAATTAAAAAAATAAACTATTCATAATTTTTTGACCACTAGGTGGCAGATTTTACTAAATCTACCAATATGTTTCACACACACGACACACGCTTATTTTCAATGACATACACTGTATAAAATCACAAAGTACTTCTGTAAAAAGAATTTAAAAAAAAAAGAAAAGAAAAAAAACAACATTCACTTTGAAATCAGTCCAAATATTGTCAATATGATCAACAACAAAACAGAATCAGGGTGATAAAAAATTTTCCCCACAAGAAACACTTTGGGGAGGGGAACCTTAAGGAGACCAGATGTGTATAGAATTATGGGAAAAAAGTATGTAAACTGAGCTTCTCTAACATCAAAATATTATCTCTCTAGTGCCACCTGGTGGAGGTAGCTACCCTGTAAGTCAATATCTGACCATTGAAGGAACCTTGCAAAGGAATCTTTCTCGGATATTGCCAGTTGAAGTGGGAGTGTGGTTGTAAAATATATATAAAATACAGCCACTTCTTATCTTCAGAAACTAGTACATTTCAACATCACATACTGTAAGACAGTCATCTGATTTTTAACAAGATAAAACAATGTAATTCTTCATTTCCCCTGTGGTGGCGCTGTGGAAAAATGGAACACTTGCTGCCAAGTTCCAACTGATTGCTGTGATCAGCTTATTGCCAAGAGTCTTCTAAAAGTGGAGATCCCGCCAAGGTCAACCTGTAATTTTCACTCTTGATCAAGAACCACAGGAAGAGAAACAGGTACGTATCCAGAAGGAAAGAAATGTGGGGTTGTACCTTAAAAGCTGAACCTTTTGGAGTAAAACACTTGAATGGTTTCTTCTCCTCTGATAGCCCATCATCTGGAACTTTCTGGCGTTTTTCTGCGGCTTCTGCTCGTCTCCTCTCTATTTCTTCTTTTAGTTTCTTCTTTTCTTCCTAAGGCGAAGGAAGCAAAATTTTGAACTTTATTTCGTCCACTTGCTAAAAACAATGGAAGCAACCAGCTTGTAGACTGGGCAGAACACCATTTTCCACCCTTGAAGGACTTTGGCTGTTTTTGTTTCCAAAATCAGCGCCACAACGGTTCACAGTATTAATGGGTCATCAGAAAATGACCTATTGTTTAAACTAGGATTTTTGTTATTAATTGTCATTCTTTTATTTATTTTGGCAATGTTTTTTTTCCCATATCTTTACTTAAAAATAAAAAATAGAAATCTTGCAATTCTCATGCCGGCCACTGGGGCTTTTTTAGACTCTAACTTCTTGTTTTTTCAGGAAATGGACTTGTACATTAGCAGCAATCTTTTTGTAATAAAGCATCTAATGAGCGTGTGCAAATGTCATGACCAGAGTGAGCTGGGATTGCAATCCTGCCTCTGATGATTAGGAGCTTGATGAAAACTCCTCCTAAAAGGACAGGAAGTATGAGTTTAAACAAAGCCCCAGTGGCAAGTGTGAAAATGTTAAGATTAATATAATTTAGCTTTTTTAAAATGCTCGAACATATTTTTCAACATTTAAAAATAAAGTTTATACAATTTTCTAATGACGCATTCACATTAATTAATATCTTGTCATGCCTAGTAATAACGGCTTCTCACCTCTTCCTTAGCTTTCTTCTCTGCTTCTTCTTGTTTCCTTTTTTGTTCCTCCTCTTCCATTATTTTCTTTCTTCCTTCACGTTTTTTCTTCAGTTCCTCCAGCTCCACGGCAGCATCTTGTTGCTTCTGTTTTAGCTTCTCCAACTCTCCGGTTTCTGACTCGCCCCTACGACGCTTAAGTTCGTCCAGCTTCTTCCCGGCTTCCACCTTGGTCCCTGGTTCTGTCTCTTCAAAACTTGGTTGTCCTTTGGCACCGCTTCAGAAGAAAAATAAAGCAGAATATGACTGCCGAATACACAAGGAAATTTCTCTCTCTCGTCAAATTTTAAGACATTTTGAGGCCAAACATAGAATACATCCTAAAAAAAAAAAAAAAAAGGTAGAACATGACCACAATCATATTTACCAAAAAGTCAAATTTTGTAGAAGGACATTTCAGGTGTTAACTGCATGAAGAAGATGGTGGATGGTAGTTTTAGATGTTTCCTATGGGGGTTGCTTTTTAGTTAATGGGTTATTCCCCTCCAAAATTAAGGTATCTCCTATCCATAGGATAGGCCTTTAATAAGGGCAGATTATTGCCCATAACAAGCATTCAACGACGATATAAAAAGTCAACCATGATGCATAATTGGTCTTCTTTTTTTAAATTAGCCACTATTTAAAGAGGTAAATTTTTCCCTAACTTTTAGATAGTGGCTAATTTTCAGGCAATGGCTAATATTTGAATAAGCCACTACCTAAAGAGGACTTGTCACTAGTTGAAAGGTGATCAGTTTTTGCTCTTATGACATTTCTCTGCCTCCTCTGAATATTCCTTTTTTAAAAAAATTCAACATGCGGTTCAAGATATAAGGGTCTGTTATGAATGTGCTAGATATGGTTTCTGAGCAGAGGCTCCCTCTGGTGGTTACAGACAGTACTGAACCTTTCAGCGAGGAATGGCAATCTGGGTTCACTGACTGGTCTGATATAAGGGAGGTTCCCTCCCATGATGGTTGCCGGTGATCAATTGTTCTTGTCTCAATTGTGGTTCCTGGTTCATTTGGAAGTTTGCTGAGTCTTGCCTGCATCTTCTGCTATCAGATAAGATATTTTCTGCTTTTATTTTTGTGCTTGCTTTTTGCATTATTCCCTGCACTTCTGTGGAGTCAGCCAGGTCCCCTCGGGGGCCTGTGTCTCCAGTTTATCTGAAGCCACTGTTATTTGTTCATTTTCTTTTTCCTGTTTTTCAGTGGCTGCGGCTTGGTTTGTTCAACTGGATCTGATTAGTGGTAGCGAGATCGTTGATCTCAGTATTTTTGTAATCAGAATTGTTGGATTTTTGTAGGTTTTTATGGGTTGCAGAAAGTAATCTCTCCTGTCTATCCTATTTAGCTGGTTTCCACCCCGGGCTTGCCGCCCTCGGCATTTTCGCAGCGCATCTGTCTGATCGCCGCATGCGCTTTTTCCATTGATCTTAGGCCGCTGGGCGCTGTCATGCTTCTGGGTTTTGTCCGGATGCGGCGTCAAGTGACTTCGGCTTCCGGATAATACCCATGTAACTTGTTTTTTGCCGGATTTTCTCTCCCAGCATCAAACCAGGTCATTAAACTGCATTTGGGCCGGGTGTGGCCACAGGGCGTAAGCGTAAAGTCCGGCTGCCCGCCCCCATGTGTGAAAAGGCCTATAGTCAGCTTGTGGCCCCAGCGTTTTCTCATTCCATTTTCTGTCTGTGTTCGTGCTTTTTCTTGTCTAACCGCCATTACATGTTTGGGGGCTTCCTATTTTCTTTGGGGATCTGCTCCGGGGCAGATAGCTTTCATCTTTCTGCCTTTAGGTGTAGTTATCTCTCAGGCTGTGACGAGGCGTCTAGGATCAACGTAGGAACGCTCCACGGCTACCTCTAGTTGTGTGGTTAGTTTAGGAATCTGCAACCCATTAGTTACCAACATCTCAGGTGTTCGGCTGCCCGGCTGTTGTTCCTGTCCTCCTCAGCTACCTAGCATAACAAGGGTCTATTTACTGAGCGCTAATTTTTATGGTCTTTACCTCGGGGTGTTGCTAACAGGGCGATAATGCAGTCTAAAGACACGCCCAAGAGGATCCTGTGAGCCACGCCCCCTTTGATAAAGCCCATATATTATATTTGGGGAATTTTGGCTCTTGGGAGAAAGAAGGATTGAGAAAATGGATTTCAGATGAGACCTATATTCCGGTCTTTCGAGCGGCTCTTACAGTGAAGTAGTCCAGCCTAAGTGTATTAGAGCAGCTCCTTTATGGACTTGGACCATTGTCTAAGCCAGAAATGTGCTCAGAGTAAAATTCCTTCCATGGAAAAAAATCAATGAAGTATGACGGGAATTAAATTAATGAAAATTTGCCAAATCTAAATTTTTGCAAAAACATTTGAGCATATATTCTTAATCATTGATGTTAGTAGAACTGATAAGATGGTGTTCATGGGCACTTCGGGACATTTTTAACCCTGCTAAGGTCCATCTTGGCTTGAGGACAGTAAAAACAACAAAATTTTGTTTCCCCAAATTTTTTTTTTTAGACAAAATAGAATTTTCGTGGGAATGGATCGGCCCTTGAAACTCATTGGAACTTGTCTATGAAAATGTTTATGGAAGCCGTAGCCGCTTAAGAAATTCTTCTTTCCCAGGCATTTCCTGGTCAAAGATGATAAGTTCATTCGAAGCTCTGTGCAATTATGAACATGAAGTGTCAACCAGCAGCTGCGGAGTCTGAAATTAAAGTGATGCCGGGATCCAAATATAGGAGAAGATCAAACGATTTTGCTTGGCGTGGATCAAGTGTTTTACCTCAATGCCAATTTCAATTTCCTATAAGTTATGAGCAGTTTCCTAAACTTTCCTGAATATACATAATACACGGGTTAAAGTGATTTTTCGTCTTTTAACTTTATGACATTTTTAGGACCAAAACAGATACAGAACTCAAAATCTGCATAAACGTAGAAGATATCACAATCTGCAGCCGCCACTAGAGGGAGCTTATGAGCTTTCTGCATACTGTAACAGTTGAGCTCAGTGTTTATGCAGCTGGCTCATAAGCTCCCTCTAGTGATGGCTACAGGCAGCCAACATTTTAACAATAATCTTGCACCTGGGTATTAAAGGTCTCTGCATCAAATGAATTATTGCATATGCACCTTTAATTGTTTAGTTTTTCTGTGTTTTTATTTTGAACCCAATTCTTTTAATTTGCTTTGATTCTAAAAAGTCATTTTATATGTGTGTCTGTTTTTTTATGATTGCCCTTATGGGAAAGGTTTGGTGGTTTCCAGATGTTTTCAGCTGTTTCATCAAATGCAGCTTTAAATTTAAAAAAATTAAGGAAAAAAACAGGCAAAATCTTTGCGCAAATTACTCCATTTTTTGTTGAAATTTTGGAGTAAAATTTCTCTAACAGATTTCATTAAGAGCATTGAATTATGCTATTTACACGGAAAATATGCCATTGGACCATATATCATGATATCAATGGAGGGAGATGGATATATTAAGCCCTATATATAGAGACTAGAGAGCCAATGGAGACACAAGTTGAAAGACATCATTTTACGCATAGTAATACAGGAGGGAGAGGTTATGACAGAAGTTTAGACATCATTGGGCCTTGAAAAGCTAAATCAGTGCCAAAAATTAGCAAACATAACCAAATATGAAGTTGTTTTGTTTGTGAAGAAGACTTATTACCCAAACTTGTCCATATGTTTAAGCTTCTGTGGTGTAACTTCATGTAAACTTTCTCCATTTTGAGTTTTGCTCTTGCGTTCCCAGCTGGCCTTTAACTCTTCCTTTCCACCTTTGTCTTTAATGAATTTTTCATCTTTAACCTATTTGGAAAAATAAATTTAAGAGGACAGAGGACAAAAGACAAAAAAGTATATTTGCAGCAGTATAAACTTCACTAGAGTAATTGGTCACCAGAAGCAATATTCCCTCAAAACAATTATGCCTCCTGAACATGATCGTATAACTACTCCAAACAAGTTAAGAGTTATATAGTGCCATAGTAGGGCACCCAGATAGACCCATGGCGGTACCCCTCAAAATATTGAGCCATGCTCCCTCAGATGGTATATTATGGTGATATATATATAGGGCGCACTTACAGCTCCATAGTAGAGAACCATAAGCACCAGAGACATTACAGGTACCTGGCAGCAGAGGTTTCTGTCCTGGCTCTTTTGCCCAGTTCCCTAGGTGTCTTTGAGCTAGTGGGCAACACTTTTAGTTGTAATTTCCCCTTCATGTCTATTGCAATGGGATCAATATTTCGTTATCAGTGTCACAAATTGAAGCTTGTGGTCACCAAGGTAATGTCTCCAACTATCGAAAGTCTTCAATAGTTTTGGTCTTCTCATGTTGGTTGAAGAGATGTGGTCCCCAAGGTGAAGTCCTCAACTATGGAAAGTCTTCAATAGTTTTGGCCTTCTTTTGTTCGTTGAAGGGATGTGATCCCCAAGGTGAAGTCCTCAACTATGGAAAGTCTTCAATAGTTTTGCCCTTCTTATGTTCGTTGAAGGGATGTGATCCCAAGGTAAAGTTCTCAACTATGGAAAGTCTTCAATAGCTTTGGTCTTCTCATGTGGGTTGAAGGGATGTGGTAACCAAGGTAAAGTCCCCAACTATCGAAAGTCTTCAATAGTTTCGGTCTTCTCATGTTGGGGAAAGGGACCTTTTGGGCCCAGCCTAAAACTAAAGGGCTCAGGAATAACTGCAACCCCTGTACCTACTATAATTATACTCCGACTTCTTATTAATTACTTATTCTTAGCTAAGACTCTAGGGACCTTACAAACCTCCAAGCAATAGATCCTCACTATGCTATACATTGATCAGCCTTTGTGGGTGCCATAGTTAATGTGATTCCCTTGAAATCTATGATTTTCTCCGACAGCCCATTCAGTTCAATAAAAACAGTGCAATTCTCTATTTTGCCTGTGGCGGCACTGCTGGAAAATTGAACTCTTGCTGCCTGGTTCCTTCACCGATTGAGGCTGATCACTGGTGATCAGACCACTGGATACACCTAAAAGGAGAGTCTTCTAGACAGAAGAATTCGTACTTACCGTGTTATACGATGCTATTTGCACCAGTTTTGTGTTTGTAATAAAATGTAATGCAGCACGAACGGTCATTTTTTATGGATTAAAAGATTAGTTTTAGAATTTTTTTTTAGGAAAGATCAGATTTAAGAGGTTTTATCGCTGTAAGTCAGCTAGAATACATTATTACAGAAGATACTGTTGGAACATTTAACATGGGAAGGGGGAAAGAAAAATGTAGAAAAGTTAAAGTATGCTTAGTAATATCAGATACATAAAGGGGCAGTAAACTATTATTGTAAATCAGTAAGAGGATAAAATAACAAGTGGATCCTATTTTTCCCCCTTTTTTGATTTTTTTGACAACAGGAAGTGCCGCCATATTGGTTGACTACTAAGAAAACAATAGTAAAAAAAAAAAAGATCAGAGAAAATAGATAGTTACCTCCTCTTTTTTGAAACCAGGTCGCCCTTTGTCATCTTTTTTAGCGTCAAATTTATTTTCTTTGTCTTCTCCCTTTTCAGGACATTTCACAGATTTGAGAAAGGTTTTGGAGATTACGAGCAGACAAGGTGCGCTCAGGCATCTGCAGGCAATCTAGTGCTCGATAAGGTGGTGTCGCGTTGACATGACTGCCTAATCATCCATACCACTGATCACATGGGCACTCATTTTATGTAAATGTCCGTTAATATTCAAAACAGCCAATGGCAAGAGAGTATTCCAGACGCCCATAAGACCAATCCTTCAACATCTGTAGGATCGGGCCACCAAAAAACTGGAAAAATCTAAGAGGCCAAGAAAATACTTCAAAAAGGGTAAACTAAAAAATAATATCCAGCAAATGTGAGGGCTAAATTTAAGAAGGGGCTTGTCTACGGTGGCACTCGTCCTCATGAGTAGTCAAAATAAAGCTTCATCTAATGTCAATGTCTGGGAATAATAATTGTGTCTCTGCATCTACTCCCTGTTTCCAAGTACTCAAAGCAGGCCCCTTTACTCCCTAGAAGTCACAACAGGCCCTTTCCCTACCCAATGGTCACGATCGTTGGACTAGTCATCTGAGGCTCCATTACTTCCAAGCAGTCACAGAAGGCCCCTTTTCTCTCTACTAGTCACAGCAGGTCCCTTCATTCCCCAATAGTCACAGAAGACCATTTGCACCCCACTAATCATCGCCGGTCCCTTTATTCCCAGCAGTGATAGAAGGCCCATTTACTCCAACCTAGTCCAGAAGACCCCTTTACTCCATAGTAGTCACATAAGGCCACTTTACTCCCCACTAGTCTCAGCAGGCTCCTTCCCTCCCCAATAGTCACAGAAGGTGACGTTACTTCCCATTAGTCATCTAAGGCTCTTTACTTCACAGTAGTCACAAAATGCCACTTTACTCTCTAGTAGTCACAGTGGCCCCTTCATTCCCCAAAAGTCACAGAAGTCCCATTTACTCCCCATTAGTGATCGCAGGCCCTACCCAGGAGTGACAGATGTCCCATTTACTCCTAACTAATCTAACAGACCCCTTTACTCCCTAACAGTTGCAAAAGGCCACTTTACTCTACACTAGTCATAGCAGACTCCTCTACTCCCCAGTAGTCAAGAGAACACAACTTTATTCCTGAATAATCCAACAGACCCTTTACTCCTTAACAGTTTCAGAAGGCCCCTTTGTTCCCCCTAGTCATAGCAGGCCCATATGCTCCCCACCAATCTTAGCAGGTCCCTTTTCTCCTCACTAGTCTTAGCATGCCCTTTGCTTCCCACTACCCATAGCAGGCCCCTTTAGTCCTCACTAGCCATAGCAGGTCCCTTTCCTCCCCACTAGCCATAGCAGGCCCCTTTACTCCACACTAGCCATAGAAGGTCCCTTCACTCCCCACTAGCCATAGCAGCTCCCTTTACTCTCCACTAACCACAGCAGGTCCCTTTACTCTCCACTAGCCATAGCAGGTCCCTTTACTCCCCACTAGCCATAGCAGGTCCCTTTACTCCCCACTAGCCATAGCAGGTCCTTTACTCCCCACTAGCCATAGCAGGTCCTTTACTCCCTTCTAGCCATAG
>JARQOD010000004.1:13239432-13390465 GCA_033576555.1 Oophaga sylvatica
AAAATTGAACTCTTGCTGCCTGGTTCCTTCACCGATTGAGGCTGATCACTGGTGATCAGACCACTGGATACACCTAAAAGGAGAGTCTTCTAGACAGAAGAATTCGTACTTACCGTGTTATACGATGCTATTTGCACCAGTTTTGTGTTTGTAATAAAATGTAATGCAGCACGAACGGTCATTTTTTATGGATTAAAAGATTAGTTTTAGAATTTTTTTTTAGGAAAGATCAGATTTAAGAGGTTTTATCGCTGTAAGTCAGCTAGAATACATTATTACAGAAGATACTGTTGGAACATTTAACATGGGAAGGGGAAAGAAAAATGTAGAAAAGTTAAAGTATGCTTAGTAATATCAGATACATAAAGGGGCAGTAAACTATTATTGTAAATCAGTAAGAGGATAAAATAACAAGTGGATCCTATTTTTCCCCCTTTTTGATTTTTTTGACAACAGGAAGTGCCGCCATATTGGTTGACTACTAAGAAAACAATAGTAAAAAAAAAAAGATCAGAGAAAATAGATAGTTACCTCCTCTTTTTTGAAACCAGGTCGCCCTTTGTCATCTTTTTTAGCGTCAAATTTATTTTCTTTGTCTTCTCCCTTTTCAGGACATTTCACAGATTTGAGAAAGGTTTTGGAGATTACGAGCAGACAAGGTGCGCTCAGGCATCTGCAGGCAATCTAGTGCTCGATAAGGTGGTGTCGCGTTGACATGACTGCCTAATCATCCATACCACTGATCACATGGGCACTCATTTTATGTAAATGTCCGTTAATATTCAAAACAGCCAATGGCAAGAGAGTATTCCAGACGCCCATAAGACCAATCCTTCAACATCTGTAGGATCGGGCCACCAAAAAACTGGAAAAATCTAAGAGGCCAAGAAAATACTTCAAAAAGGGTAAACTAAAAAATAATATCCAGCAAATGTGAGGGCTAAATTTAAGAAGGGGCTTGTCTACGGTGGCACTCGTCCTCATGAGTAGTCAAAATAAAGCTTCATCTAATGTCAATGTCTGGGAATAATAATTGTGTCTCTGCATCTACTCCCTGTTTCCAAGTACTCAAAGCAGGCCCCTTTACTCCCTAGAAGTCACAACAGGCCCTTTCCCTACCCAATGGTCACGATCGTTGGACTAGTCATCTGAGGCTCCATTACTTCCAAGCAGTCACAGAAGGCCCCTTTTCTCTCTACTAGTCACAGCAGGTCCCTTCATTCCCCAATAGTCACAGAAGACCATTTGCACCCCACTAATCATCGCCGGTCCCTTTATTCCCAGCAGTGATAGAAGGCCCATTTACTCCAACCTAGTCCAGAAGACCCCTTTACTCCATAGTAGTCACATAAGGCCACTTTACTCCCCACTAGTCTCAGCAGGCTCCTTCCCTCCCCAATAGTCACAGAAGGTGACGTTACTTCCCATTAGTCATCTAAGGCTCTTTACTTCACAGTAGTCACAAAATGCCACTTTACTCTCTAGTAGTCACAGTGGCCCCTTCATTCCCCAAAAGTCACAGAAGTCCCATTTACTCCCCATTAGTGATCGCAGGCCCTACCCAGGAGTGACAGATGTCCCATTTACTCCTAACTAATCTAACAGACCCCTTTACTCCCTAACAGTTGCAAAAGGCCACTTTACTCTACACTAGTCATAGCAGACTCCTCTACTCCCCAGTAGTCAAGAGAACACAACTTTATTCCTGAATAATCCAACAGACCCTTTACTCCTTAACAGTTTCAGAAGGCCCCTTTGTTCCCCCCTAGTCATAGCAGGCCCATATGCTCCCCACCAATCTTAGCAGGTCCCTTTTCTCCTCACTAGTCTTAGCATGCCCCTTTGCTTCCCACTACCCATAGCAGGCCCCTTTAGTCCTCACTAGCCATAGCAGGTCCCTTTCCTCCCCACTAGCCATAGCAGGCCCCTTTACTCCACACTAGCCATAGAAGGTCCCTTCACTCCCCACTAGCCATAGCAGCTCCCTTTACTCTCCACTAACCACAGCAGGTCCCTTTACTCTCCACTAGCCATAGCAGGTCCCTTTACTCCCCACTAGCCATAGCAGGTCCCTTTACTCCCCACTAGCCATAGCAGGTCCTTTACTCCCCACTAGCCATAGCAGGTCCTTTACTCCCTTCTAGCCATAGCAGGTCCCTTTACTCCCGACTAGCCATAGCAGGTCCCTTTACTCCCCACTAGCCATAGCAGGTCCTTTACTCCCTTCTAGCCATAGCAGGTCCCTTTATTCCCCACTAGCCATAGCAGGTCCCTTTATTCCCCACTAGCCATAGTGGGTCCTTTACTCCCTTCTAGCCATAGCAGGTCCTTTACTCCCCACTAGCCATAGCAGGTCCCTTTACTCCCCACTAGCCATAGCAGCTCCCTTTACTCTCCACTAACCACAGCAGGTCCCTTTACTCCCAACTAGCCATAGCAGGTCCCTTTACTCCCGACTAGCCATAGCAGGTCCCTTTACTCCCCTCTAGCCATAGCAGGTCCCTTTACTCCCCACTAACCATAGCAGGTCCTTTACTCCCTTCTAGCCATAGCAGGTCCCTTTATTCCCCACTAGCCATAGCAGGTCCCTTCACTCCCCACTAGCCATAGCAGGTCCCTTAACTCCCCACTAGCCATAGCAGGTCCCTTTACTCCCCACTAACCATAGCAGGTCCCTTAACCCATAGCCAGCAGTCCTTACTCCCCACTAGCCATAGCAGGTCCCTTTACTCCGCACTAGCCATAGCAGGTCCCTTTACTCCCCACTAGCCATAGCAGGTCCTTTACTCCCCACTAGCCATAGCAGGTCCCTTAACTCCCCACTAGCCATAGCAGGTCCCTTTACTCCCCACTAGCCATAGCAGGTCCCTTTACTCCCCACTAGCCATAGCAGGTCCCTTTACTCCACAATAGTCACAGAAGGTGCAATCTTCCAATAGTTATTAGATATTTAGCTGGTCACTTAACGTATGAAAATCTTTTTTTGCCATGTCGACCTGGTGACTGGGTTTTGTTTAGCTAAAATATACTTGACCCTCTTTTTCACGTGTAAAAATTGTGGTTGGATTTTTTTTAGCTCTGGTTTTCACAATCAGTCACAGTGGGTGAGACCTTACGGAAGCTTGTGATACACACCAAAATGCTCGATGCACGTGTGGCCATACACCGGAAGTGAGACAAACCAAACCAAACCTGTGGCACGCAAGAACTTCAGCTAAACTTCCCACAACATGCCTCACGTTCCCTTGACTGAAGAGGGAGGAGAGGAAGTTTGGTCATGCAGTATTAGCAGTGAAAGTTGTAAGCGAAGTGTTAATGTACAAGTAGCAAGTCTCAGCTTAGAGCAAGAGGAAATTTTAAAGAATTGCAAGGTGTGAACAAGATTCAGAGTTTTTGCTGCCATTCCATTTTTTTCAAACACATGGTGCAAAATAGGCTAACAAAAAATGTACCTGCTTCCTGAGGAAGGCTGGTTGAATTTTGTCTTCCAGCTTCTTTCCTTTTACCTGTTTGTCATCAACTTTCACTTCTTTTTTCTCTTCTGTTTTTAACTTCTCCTCTTTCTTTTTGGCCTCTAACCTAGTCTTCTCTTCTGCTGCCCTTTTTTCCTCTGCTTTTTTCCTTTCCCTTTCCTCTGCAGCCTTCTGCTCCTCTGCTTTCCTCTTTTCCTCGGCTTTCCTCTTTTCCTCTGCTTTCCTCTTTTCCTCTGCTTCTATCCGTTTCCTTTCCTCTTCTGCCCTTTTCTGTTCTGCTTTTTGTCTTTCCTCTGCTGCCTTCCTTTCCTCTTCTTCTTGTTTTTTCTGTCGCTCTCTCTCTTCAGCCCCAAGTCTCTCCCTTTCCTCTGCGGCTTTTCTCTCTGCCTCAACCCTTTCCCTTTCTGCAGCCTCCCGTCTTGCCTCTTCTTCTAGTCTCTCCCTTTCCTCAGCTTCCTTTCTTTCTGCTTCAATTCTTTCTCTTTCCGCTGCCTCCCGTCTTGCGTCTTCCTCCAGCCTCTCTCTTTCTTCAGCAGCCCTTTTTTCAGCCTCAACCCTTTCCCTTTCTGCTGCCTCCTGCTCAAGTGTTTCCCTTTCCTCAACCAATTTTCTAATCTCTTCTGCCTTATCCTCCCTCTCGCTATCATCTCTTGTGATGACTGCCTCTATCCTCACTTCACCATCTGTCTCAACCCTAGATGTCTCTACATTCTTAATTTGGAAAGTTACTTCTACCTGATTCTCCTCTATGTGAGGTTCCTCGGGTTCTTCTTCTTGTTCATCCTGCTTGACCTCAACCTCTTCAGTTTCTACATGTTCTACTTCTTCTTTTCTATCGTTCTTTTCTAAAGACTTGTCAAAAATTTCAGTCTCTTCGACTTCATGTCGGCCCCTATAGGATTCAGTACTGTTTTCCTTAGGTGAGGTATCGTTCTCTTGGACTTCATTTTCTCCATTTCTGCTACTTTTTGTGACGGAAATAGTTTTGTTGACTGAAATAGATACGGTAGGGTCTAATTCTTTCTGCCGGTCCATCGCCTCTTGTAGACGTTTCTGACGCCTCTCTTCTCGTTTGGCCAGTCTCTCCAGCAATGCAGCTTCATCATCCACCGAAAGGTCAGTGTTTGTTATCGAAGAAGACTTGGTTTCTTCTGATGTGACGCTGTTAAAAGAATTGAAAAAGGAATAGATTTAATAAATAGATCTGGACAAGCTATTTGGACCATTAGTGACCACAACCCAAAATCCTTCCACTTTAATCACAACCACCAGAGGTTGGTTGACCTGGTATTGACTAGATTCTTAAATTCTGACAACTAGTTCATATGAACTAGGTAATAAAATCCTTTCACCAGTGAAAATCTAAACCACGGTTGAAAAATTTAATAGACACTATTGAATTCTATTCTTCAAATAGGACTTGTCATTGGGTCAAAAGTGGCCTTTTTTATTTTATTTTATTCCCGCTTTCAGCTTTTTTCTTTTTTAAAATCCATCATACGGTTCAAAAGCTATGGGCTTTTTTTATTTAGCACCACTTTTTATGATCTTTAACAAATAGGGCCTGGCTCACGGGGAAATTATGCAAAGAAGGAATGAGACTTTTGTGAGCCACGCCGCCTTTTTAAAGACCAGAAAAAATGGCATGAAATAAAAAAAGGCCGTATCTCTGGAACCGTATGACGGATTTAAAAAAAGAAAAAATTGGAGTACTCTGGGGAGCAACGGGAATATAATAAGTGCAAAAACTGGCCACTTTTTCAAATGGTGACAAGACCCCTTTAAGGCAACTCTTTGAGATAACAAGCTTACCTCTCGCACTTACTAGACCCTCCGACAACATGACATCATGTGAGGGCTATTTACTAGGTCTCATGTAACACCATGATGTGCTCCTCAATGTCATGACGTCTTTGGGCCTAGTAAGCACAAGAGACACTCTGGATTGAGGCCAAGGAAGTAGAGACCTACTTGGTACACAGGCTATGTAGGATCAGTTTGGACTCCGGACCATAACAACGTGAATTTTTTGCACAACACTAGTTTTTGTTTTTCCGAAAATACATAGAAATCAGCAGTTGACACTAAAATCCCAAAATCTTTGTTTAGTCCCAAGTTTAGTCAGTGACAACGGGTCCTTCGAATTTTGGAGTCCTTGGATGGATAAATAACATGCAAACGTTTCCTTGAATTCCTGCATGTTCAGTGATATAAATGCAAATACAGTTTGACCTCAGAGCAGACGGTCGCTTTTAACCTCCCTTTTAATCAACTCTTATATTTACATTCTTATGGGTGAGTGGAAGTTCTCCAGCTTCCCATTCTGCCTTTGCAGAGAGATTGCTGTTTTTGTGAACATTTTCCCATGAGTTTTACCAAAAGACGGTGGATTACTATGGAAGAAAAACATATTGCATTTTTAATTATAAATTTGATAAAACAGATGGTAGTCGATTATGGTGCAGAGTTGATTTCCTCCGCCTGGACCAGTTCCACTTCCCTTGTGCAAAATCAGTTTCTCTGAATCGGGGTATTCCGCACAGGTTCCTATCAGCCGATAGCAAAAGACATGAAAACAACCAGGGCTAGGACTTCTCACCCTCTCCTAGTTTCTTCCTTAAAGAACAAAGAATCAAGAGATCTACTCCACTGGATTTTTAGATGGGTCATGCTTAGGTAGCAACTTATGGATGTTAAGCAACTGGGGTCTACTGATGGATCATGAGATCTTCTGTTGGGTAAAATGAACTAGTATATCTCCACTCCAGATGTTGTCAGATGCTTCCATTCCATTCATGCACTGAAGGAGGCATGCAGCCCACCAATACACACTGTATTTCTGAAGGCCCGGTACACCCTCCTCCATGTAACGTGTAGGCCACCTAGCAATGGAGTCAACATGCACTGCTCAACATTGAATTGGTGGTAGAACCAGTGGTACAACCATCTCTCCAAAGTGTCCCAGAAGCCATTTTCCAACACAACAACATAGCATGGTCTGCAGCTTCTCTGGTCTTGTCTTCCATCAAGCGCATATGGGACTTTATTGGTCGGCAATTACAAAGATAGCTGACAGCATCGGATCTTGATGGTTTGCCCAAATGTGTTCAGAGCTGCAGAACATTCCTCATACAACCTCATTTACAATGTGATCATTGTGATTTCCAGTATTCCATAATAGTTTTCCTTCAAGGTGGTCCAACTTCGACATAGAGGAGTGTAATCCATGTTGTCACTCATGGTTTAGTTGGCCAGTTAATCTGGGCATCCGACCAGTATTAGGATTCAGTTTGAGGGCCAACGGGTTAAATTTTCTCAGTATACTTTGCTGTTTCCAGTTATTGTGTATCTTCTACTACTCAGGTGCACTTTGACATCTGTTTTTGCTAAACGTATTCTGTTTACTCTGATGAACTAACCTTGGAAACCTTTCGGGATGTGACCTTTGGAGTGTCTGACAATTTTCTGCCTGATGGCAGTACTTGACCTCCAGGATTTAATCTCAACTATCCTCTTACAACAGATTTGATTCTGATTTTGTCACTGACCAACCCCTCTCTGAACCCCAACTTGGTCCAAAAGCCAGCAGCAACTCAGTGGATGCAACCCAGAGACCCCAAAAGTGAATGGTGAACACCTAGTATCCCCTGAAAACTGGTAAGGAAAGTGGCTTACACAAAGTCCACCAATTTGAGTTGATGGATACTCAAGCATTTACACTGGTCGATAGGAACACTCGTTTCTTAATATTAATGAAGAGTAGAAAGGCTACCAATAGTTCGACAAGTGAGATAAACACTCGCTCATCAGGTGAAATTAGTTTTGAGATTGCGTTAAAAAAATCATTGTTCTCTGCAGCACATTGTGCTTTGCCTTTGCGCAAAGAACGATCTATTACTGATCGTTCTGGGCACATGGAAAGTGTGGTCTTCCGTCTAAACATGTAGCTGATTGGTGATCGTTTAAGGGCCACCATCTGCAAATGTGAACGTAGTCCAAAAGTGGGCCAGTCCAGCCCCGTATGTGGATCCATTGCTCTCCACCATGTAGTGCTGGATTTTTTTCCATAACTTTAGATGTCAACCACAATGAGACAGGCATGGATTGACCATTTGGGCGCTTTGTGATGGTCCATGACCAATAAAGACTCATCGGTTTTTAGCCACTAGCAAGATTTTTTTATCGGAGTATTCCAACAGACATTTTAGCAAAATCACTGTAAATATCTTATGGTTGGGGGTCCCCATGCTTGGGACCTCTGTCTTTTGAACAATAAGGTCCTGCATCTATTGCATCATTGTTGTTGCTGTAAAGTCGAGTAAGAGGATGAGATATCATCATGCAGAGCACTCCGCTGTACCAGATGTTTCCATAATAAGGCAACAGAATTGTAGAAAGGGCCCATGCCATGATCTTTATATTAGGGGCCAAGACAACTTTCACTCCGCCCTCAAGCACTGAAGAGCAAAGTTTGCCATATATCTCTTATTCATGGAATGGGGTGGACAAAATAATTGATTGTCTAGGCGATGGTCAAAAAAAAAATCCTTCCATTTATCAGTCTCAACAGAAACGATTCCAAAGAGTACTAAGACTACTTTGCTATCTGATCAAAAACATTAAGTCATTCCCAAGGTCTATTGCAGAAGAAAACAACAAAATCATCCAAGGTTTACCTATTCTGAGTGCCATCATGCCCTTCTACATCATCCCTATTCAGCCGTTGTCGTTCTTGGCGAGCCCGCCGGCGTCTTTCTCTTGCAGCTTCTTCTTCGTCGTCGTCATTTCTCTGATAAGTGGTTCTACAAAAAACACACAAAAAAGACACATAGAGTAATGAATGCATTATAGTCTCTATAGTAATAAAAAATATATGGCACCTACTAAAGAGGATCTGGTTGGGAGTTGTAGAGCGATTATACAGCGAGGTCATATAGAGTGCAGTGGAACTGAATTATCACAGATGATGGTCAGGTGAGAAATAAAGTGTCCTATGTCTCTACAGAAGCTTTTTTTTATGAGCTGGACTAGTAAAAACAACTTTAGGTTGCCCATTTTAATATTTCCAGACCCTCATTTTAGTCCAGAACTAAGGTCTATATACAGAATGTAACAACATATACGAATCCCTTCGTACATACCAGTCACCAAGAGAGGTCTCCAACCAAGGAAAATGTCTCATTGGGAATGTTCTCCTTTAAATGACCCCCAAAACCAGATAATGAAAGGACAATTTATGGAGACCAAGTATATCTAAAACAATGAGATTCCTCATAGCAACCGAGCAAATGAACCTTTGAACTACGAGGGAAAAAAAAGCCTAGAAGGGCAAATGTTTCCATTGGGTCAAAAACATCTCCGAATATCTCAGGTTAATTTATACCGGTGCAACAAGCCATCATCAATATCCTATAACAAGAAGGTCAAAAGCTAATGATCCCGCTCGCCCGTCATGAAGAATTATGGGATAATGAGCTTTCACATAAAAAAAATGCTAAAAGAAAAAGCCAAGAAAATAACATAAAAACACCTAAAAAACCCAAACCTGTAATCCATCTCTTCTCCCCTTCCTCCTCATACCGGCTGCTCTCCAAGGCAAAGGATACAGTTTCGCCGACTGAAGCCATTTCCTTTTCTTTACTTAGGGCCGATACTTAATCTGTTGCATTAAAAATGTATGCGAGGCAATGTAATCCATATAAAATATTGGAGGGCCTCCGCCCAAGTCACTTTCCCAGACAATTACTTGAAAGAGAAAGGGAAAAATTCTTACATGACTCTTATGTGGCTTCTATCTTAGGACTTTTCTTCCAGCAAAGGAGATGGAAATGAGGCGAAACACCCTAAGGAGTCACTCAGGGGTTAATTCGGTGACTTCAGGGGTTAATTCATTGACTTATGTTTTAGGTGTGTTTTTATACTTTTTTGCACTATTTACACATTTTGCGTTCTATATCATTTCTTTTATGTTGTCTCCCCTGACAATGGAGACCTTTATCATGCAGGTGGCATTATCTCACCGGAGATAAAGATCTCTTGGTGTTATTTTATGAAGGTGACTCACGGGAGGACGGAGAACTGTGATTTCACATGAGAAAATTCGCTGATATAATCTATACCCCCCCAAAAAAAAATTAAAAGATAAAACAAACACTACAAAGTGTAGCACAACTAATCCGAAACTCTTCTGACCCCGCTTATGGGGGCGCTCTGCTGGCACGGTGAGTGGGGGAGAGCTCTCAGCAGACTCCTCTTCTGTAAACTGTGACTCCAGATTCTGTTTATGTGACAATATTAGGAGCACTCTGCTCAGTCCATGTGTGGGGGAACTCTCCTGACACTATTTATCAGGGGCACTCCAACTCCACTTAGCATGTAAGGAGGAAGACCGTGCTGCGGGTACCTGTGCAGCGCCGGGTCCGGAACTGTCGAGGCTGCGTCTCCTGTTTCCCGGGGGGAAAAAATAGGGGACCGGACAGGCCTGCATCCGTTAACTCCCGCCGCTTCCAGCGGGGACTTGAGAGAGAAGAGAGAAGTGCAAGGCGCCCGGTGACTACCAGAGAGCAAGGTGCCGTACGTTCTGTGTCCGTGAGTACAGCGCACGTGCCACATAAGAGAAACCGTGTATGGGACAGACACTTGCACCCTGATTTGCCAGTTGATACTTGCCGGTCTACGTTGCAACCGGACAGCGCTGTGGCCTTAATTGACTCGACCGCATCAACTTATGAACTAGGAGCTCAGCGGAAGGTATCGGAGACCGACCGCTGCCGCCAGAAGACGGATCCTCGTTTCCTACTGGACCCTCTTGGATAAGCATCGCGCCAGCCGTTGTTGGCGCTATTGACTTCCCAGCCGAAGCCACAGACTGAGGAACTTCTGCCCTTACCTGATTCATTGTTCCTTAAAGGTACTGCCACACTAAGCTATCCCGCTAGCGATCTCGTTAGCGTTGCATACTAATGAGATCGCTAGCGGGATTGTTTCTATATCGCTAAATGCTGCCGCATTTAGCGATATAGTTAACGACGCTATCGCCGTTAGCGATCTTCTTAACGACTTTAGCGGTACAAAAGTACCGCTAAATCGCTAAGAAAAGGTGCCACACAGCGATTAGATACTTACCCAGCGGGAGCGCCAGCGATGAAATAGGGTCCGGAACGATTCCAGCGACGAGCGAGATCACAGCAGGAAGCTCGTCGCTGGAAGCTGCCGCACTGAACAATATCGCTAACGGGATCGCTAAATAGTGACGTTTTTTAGCGATCCCGTTAGCGATATTGTTTAGTGTGGCATACCCTTAACTCTGCATATCCTTTGCAAATTGAACTGTTTATTCCATCATTTAACTGTTTACCTCCCTGCGTGGAGTCTCCCATTGTTAATTAAAGTTGTTAAGCCTTGCTCTGCCTCTTGTCCGTCACTGCATCCCGCAACCTGCTACTAGCACTCCCACTTGGCATGTTAATGGGGGAGCATTCCACTCAGAATGTTAATGGGGGAGCACTCCACTTAGCATGTTAATGGGGGAGCATTCCACTCAGAATGTTAATGGGGGAGCACTCCACTCAGCATGTTAATGGGGGAGCACTCCACTCAGCATGTTAATAGGGGAGCACTCCACTTGGCATGTTAATAGGGGAGCACTCCATTTGGCATGTTAATAGGGGAGCACTCCATTTGGCATGTTAATGGGGGAGCACTCCACTTGGCATGTTAATGGGGGAGCACTCCACTTGGCATGTTAATGGGGGAGCACTTCACTTGGCATGTTAATGGGGGAGCACTCCACTTGGCATGTTAATGGGGGAGCACTCCACTTGGCATGTTAATGGGGGAGCACTCCACTTGGCATGTTAATGGGGAGCACTTCACTTGGCATGTTAATGGGGGAGCACTCCACTTGGCATGTTAATGGGGGAGCACTCCACTTGGCATGTTAATGGGGGAGCACTTCACTTTGCATGTTAATGAGGGAGCACTCCAACTGGCATGTTAATGGGGGAGCACTCCACTTGGCATGTTAATAGGGGAGCACTCCACTCAGCATGTTAATGGGTGAGCACTCCACTCAGCATGTTAATAGGGGAGCACTCCACTTGGCATGTTAATAGGGGAGCACTCCATTTGGCATGTTAATGGGGGAGCACTCCACTTGGCATGTTAATGGGGAGCACTCCACTTGGCATGTTAATGGGGGAGCACTCCACTTGGCATGTTAATGGGGGAGCACTTCACTTGGCATGTTAATAGGGGAGCACTCCATTTGGCATGTTAATGGGGGAGCACTCCACTTGGCATGTTAATGGGGGAGCACTCCACTTGGCATGTTAATGGGGAGCACTCCACTTGGCATGTTAATGGGGGAGCACTTCACTTTGCATGTTAATGAGGGAGCGCTCCAACTGGCATGTTAATGGGGGAGCACTCCACTTAGTCTGCTATGGGGGTGAGCACTCCAACTGGCATGTAAATGGGGGAACACGCCATTTAGTCTGTTAGAGATGAGCACTCTACTTAGTCTGTTAAGAGGGTGAGCACTCCAATTAGCATGTAAATGGGGTAGCAGTCCATTTAGTCTGTTTATGGGGTGAGCACTCCACTTGGCATGTTAATGGGGGAGCACTTCACTTGGCATGTTAATGAGGGAGCACTTCACTTGGCATGTTAATAGGGGAGCACTCCACTTGGCATGTAATGGGGGAGCACTCCACTTGGCATGTTAATGGGGGAGCACTCCACTTGGCATGTTAATGGGGGAGCACTCCACTTGGCATGTTAATGGGGGAGCACTTCACTTGGCATGTTAATAGGGGAGCACTCCATTTGGCATGTTAATGGGGGAGCACTCCACTTGGCATGTTAATGGGGGAGCACTCCACTTGGCATGTTAATGGGGGAGCACTCCACTTGGCATGTTAATGGGGGAGCACTTCACTTTGCATGTTAATGAGGGAGCGCTCCAACTGGCATGTTAATGGGGGAGCACTCCACTTAGTCTGCTATGGGGGTGAGCACTCCAACTGGCATGTAAATGGGGGAACACGCCATTTAGTCTGTTAGAGATGAGCACTCTACTTAGTCTGTTAAGAGGGTGAGCACTCCAATTAGCATGTAAATGGGGTAGCAGTCCATTTAGTCTGTTTATGGGGGTGAGCACTCCACTTGGCATGTTAATGGGGAGCACTTCACTTGGCATGTTAATGAGGGAGCACTTCACTTGGCATGTTAATAGGGGAGCACTCCACTTGGCATGTAATGGGGGAGCACTCCACTTGGCATGTTAAAGGGGGAGCACTTCACTTGGCATGTTAATGGGGAAGCACTCCACTTTGCATGTTAATGGGGAGCACTCCACTTGGTATGTTAATGGGGGAGCACTCCACTTGGCATGTTAATGGGGAGCACTCCACTTGGCATGTTAATGGGGGAGCACTCCACTTGGCATGTTAATGGGGGAGCACTCTACTTGGCATGTTAATGGGGAGCACTCCACTTGGCATGTTAATGGGGGAGCACTTCACTTGGCATGTTAATGGGGGAGCACTCCACTTGGCATGTTAATGGGGGAGCACTCCACTTGGCATGTTAATGGGGGAGCACTTCACTTTGCATGTTAATGAGGGAGCACTCCACTTGGCATGTTAATAGGGGAGCACTCCACTTAGTCTGTTAAGAGGGTGAGCACTCCAATTAGTATGTAAATGGGGTAGCAGTCCATTTAGTCTGTTTATGGGGGTGAGCACTCCACTTAGCATGTTAATGGGGGGACACTCCACTTTTTCTGATAAGGGATAAGCTCTCCACTTAGTCTGTGAAGGTGAGAACACTCCACTTAGCATGGTAATGGCAGGAACACTCCATTCAGTCTGTTAAGGCGGTGAGCACTCTACTTATTTTGTTTAAGAGTGAGCACTTCATTTAGTCTGTTAAGAGGGAACACAATGCATAGTCTAGAATTGCAGGAGCCCTCTGCTTAGGACACTTTGGTACCACTGTTTATAGGGTCACTTTGGTTACTCCATTCACATTGGCATCAGAGTGACACCAGGAATAGAGGCACTCTAGCGATCCTCAAGTGGGGATTACCTTAAACTTGGGTGACATCCAGACCAAAAAAAGTCTTCTAAAGTTGAATCCCAACGGTAAAAGCGTGTGTATTCCGTTGCATCAATCAATGTTTTGTATTCCATGCGAGGCCTGTGGACAGGTGACTAATAACCCCATAGCCATTGTAAAGTCCCACATCTTTTATTCAAGTTCCTTCTAGATTATTTTCACATTTAATTAGATAGGCTCTTCTCAAGAAACAGCACCACTCCCGTCTATAGGTTATGTCCGGTATTGCAGTTCATCCCAATCTATTCACATCAATATTTTTAAGCTGCAATACCTAGGCATAACCTCATGACAGGAGTGGCGCTGTTACTAAAAAAAAAAATAAAGAATTCTGCTAGCAGAAAACATGATGATCTAAAGAGCTAAATTCTTTGTTAGAAAAAGAGAAGCTGTCACCTGTGGCCGAGGGAAATGTTTAATGCAGATATTTTGGCATGGTAACCAAAAAAAACAGAAGAAATCTAAAAATGATGTCCCATAGAGCAGTCATGACACCATGGTGAGCCAGGCTGTGGATGTACCCGCCAAGCCACACCTCATCCTCATTAATCAGCAGCTCGCTGAATAGTCACACGCTGACTTTTTTTTTTTTTTCTTGCATCACCAAAAAGAATTGAAATCTTTTCCCTTATTAGGACAATGTGTGTGTAATAATAAAAAAAAGCAAAAAAAAAAAAAAAAACCCATCCCCACTAGAAATCATATACCGTGACGACGAGCATGTGTTTGGAAGGGAGAATAGCGAGAGGTCATGAACAGCCGGTATGGTATTCTGCCCCCCCCACCGCCATATTACACGAGTTGATTCGCTCAATTGAAACAATATGTTTAGCTTTGGAGAAACATTGATAAAGGTTAGGACTGGGCAGCAGTGACTTCTGGGATATCCTATTGTCCCAGTAGTATTTTTTTTTTAGGCTACGGTTTAATTCCTCTGCTTTTCCGAGAACGACAGAGGAATTTTACGAAAGTTCTTTTTTGAAGCTTCGGTTTCCTTACTAGTACCGGAAGAATTACACAAAAAAAGGTAACACCTACAGATAAAACAGGGATCGCCTTCTAGAATAGAAAAGATTATTCTCACCTCCTCTCCCTCTCTGCGCAGTGATCTCTGCACAGATCATAGAGCATGCCCATATCATTCTACCGTAAGGGTTGATACATGTGCAGAAGCCCCCTTTGGCTACACATTAGACCCATACATGTCAAATTCTGGCCCGTGAGCCAAATCTGGCCCAACGAGTGGTTTTATTTGGCCTGCGACACCAGAAACACCAACCCTATGTGGGACCATTATTCTGTAGGGAGGGCTATGTGGTGCCCATAACACTGTATGGAGGACTATGTGGTGCCCATAACACTGTATGGAGGGCTATGTGGTGCCCATAACACTGTATGGAGGGCTATGTGGTGCCCATAACACTGTATGGAGGGCTATGTGGTACCCATAACACTGTATGGAGGGCTATGTGGTGCCCATAACACTGTATGGAGGGCTATGTGGTGCCCATAACACTGTATGGAGGGCTATGTGGTGCCCATAACACTATGGAGGGCTATGTGGTGCCCATAACACTGTATGGAGGGCTATGTGGTGCCCATAACACTGTATGGAGGGCTATGTGGTGCCCGTAATACTGTATGGAGGACTATGTGGTGTCCATAATACTGCATGGAGGACTATGTAGGGCCATTATTCTGTATGGAAGAATATGTGGGGTCCATAATACTGTATGGAGGACTATGTGGGGCCCATTATTCTGCATAGCGGAATATGTGGAGCCCATTATTCTGTATGCAGGACCTTGTGGGGCCCATTATTCTGTATGGAGGACTTTGTGGGGTCCATTATACTGTATACTGGTTGGCCCGTGAGTTTGTCCAAGTTTTTAATTTTGGCCTTCTGTGTGCTTGAGTGTGATATCCCTGCATTAGACTAAAGTTGTATGAAGTATGTATGTGTGGGTCATCAGTTGGGTGGAGAGAACGATACTACTTGTTGAATTTCAAATGTCCGACCCTTTTGTTCTTCCTGGAGATAAGCCACCATCAGAAGTGTCTGGCAGCAGGTCTCTCAGAGGATACAGGAGCGCTTGGGCACACCTTGAAGTTTCTGTATAAGAAGGGGTCAGGAGAGAAAGCCGTCAGCTCAATGATCGTTTGGCCAACAGCTATCTATTGTGTAGGGATGAGTGGGCTTTATTCTGCATAGTACTGGTGCCCCAGGGTGGTCCAAAAAGTGTTTTTAACCCTTATAAAAAAAATGTGATTGTTTAGGCATATTGGAGATTTTGCATTGAGGCCAACAAGCTTCAAGTTACTTCACTGGTCCATCTGCTGTGCAGGGAAATGCAACAGAACACCATAAAGCAAAATCCCCATAACTTTTTACTCTTTTTCCCTCGAAGAATTGGTGATGGTGAATATAGAAATATAGGAGAACTATAACGAGAGTCCAAATTGTTATTGCCACTAAACAAGCCGTCAGGCTCCGATGATTGTGTTGCTGGGGCCAAATGGTGGAACAGAGGCCTCACCCCTGATTAACTGCTTAGAAACTGTGGTAGGTGTTCACCATAGCATCTAAGGGTGTTAAAGAGGATCAGAGTTAGCGTTAATCACAAGTACTGTCGGGCATCTGCTGGTTAAAATAGTTGGCACCCACCACGTATGGAGTTGGCTAAACTTATGATTCCATGCTGTACCTCCTGAATTTCTCATTGCCCTCCCACCCACTTACATACCCCCCATCTTAACAGTTCACTGGCCTCATTGCATGTTGTGCGGGACACTACTGGCCTAACCTGCGTAAAATTTTGATAAATTCTCAACTGTAGGTCTGAAAGGGATTTTATTCCCATTCACTGACAGCAAGTAGTTTTCTTACTTTAGAAAAGTAGAATGAAAATGTTGCATAACTCATTACCATCTTGAAAACCTCTCAAAAGTATACGTTCACAGCACAGAACATGATTCAAGGAAGTACAGGCTACGTGCAAAAATTTGTTTGCCACGGAAACGCATTGGTCTGCATGGGGGCTGCGTACAAAAAAAAAAATTTAAGCCATTTGAATTCATTGGTGTGAATGGTAACAGAAGCTTGAACTTTGAAAGCTGCTGATTTTAAGGCTGGTGGCCCTTTAAATGACTGCTTAGACCTACTTTTCCAACAGGAGCTGCAGAAAATACACGCCTTAGACTTTAATGAGAAGATTAGTGAGTGACAGTCGTGGAATACTATGCGCAGTGTGCACCGGTCGGACTCCTGCGGAGAGGAATTCCATCGCTTCTGCGTTATTATGCGGATGATGTGATACTATAGCTGTCATCACGCACAGAAAACAGTAATTAAGATTCTTATGTCATCTTGTAAGATTAAGCCCACACCCACGGAGAGACTTCGAAAAGTTACGTCTAGCCAGAATCAAATTTTTTTTTGGCAGGTAAAATTACATCAACGTGTCTGTATCTGCTTCGTATAACTTATTGAACCCATTCAAAGACCATTTTTACTTAATTTGATACTTAAAGGGAACTTATACAGTTCAATCTGAGGGCTGCATGATATAGAGCCGGAGGAGCTGAGCAGATTGATATATACATGTGTGGGAAAAGATCAAGTGGAAATGGTAATTTATTCATTTAAACCTTTGTGACTTCTGGGACTTAGAAGTCCAGTGGGCGGTCCTACTCAGTGATGTGGAACCGCCCACTGGACTTCAAAGCTCAGAATGAGCAGAGGTTAAAGTGGATACATTATTAAATCTACTGAATCTTTTCCCACAAATATATATATATATCAATCTTCTCAGCTCCTCCTGCTGTAACTAATGGTGCCTGCAGATTGGACTGAGCTTTTAGCACGAGAAGTTCCTTTTAAAGCGGCAATAACTATAAACAAAGTACGTACAACCACACCATTGCTTGATAACAATTCTGTTCCTCTGGGGAGGAAAGAACATATATGTACCATTCAGTAGTAAAGAGTATGGGACCAACCAGAGCTAGGCCCCACTTTTCAAGGAGCCCATGACTGCTTCCTGTTTTGCCTCTATAGTATTACTGACATCCTCATGCAGAACAGGGACATCAAAGTGAACAATTCAGACTTTTTAGTAGCTGAGAACTCACAAAAGTTCTTTAGAAAAGCAAATTTGGCCACAGATATAAGCTCAAGGGAACAGGGTGGGATATGTGGCTCCAATTAGAATTTGGCGCCTATCACTTTAAATTTTAATCCATTTATGACATGGCAATTTTTAGGGTTTGAATTTTTTTGACACTTTTAAGAGACATATCTTTTTTATTTTGTTTATTGACGTAGCTTGTATTGTGTGTTCCCTCATTCTATTTTGGGGTACATATTGACTTTTTGATATTTTTTTAAGGGTAAAGTGCTAAAAAATTAAAAATAAAATAGATAAATAACTTTAGGAGTTTCATTTTTTTTTTAGCTAAATAATTTAATATTTTCATTGACATGACGATACAAAATATGTTTATTTATTTTTATTTCTGAGCTTTGAAACGGAGAGGAAGGGAGTAAAACTACAATTTAATGTCATTTTTATTTCTTTTATATCTTTATTATATATATATATTTTTAAACTTTATTTTTTTTTTAGTCCCCCCAAGGGGACTTGAAGCTGGATCGTACAACTGCTTCTTATAATGACAGCAACTGGAGCTTCAGCACAAAGAGGGTTAAACAAAAGCAACAACAAAAAAAAGTTAAAAAATATAGAATCCGGGTATGAAAATTGTGTTGGATCAAATGTCTAAAAACTGCACTACCAGCCATGGGCAGTAGACAAAGGTGGCGCTATTCTGAAAAAAAAATTATCTTTTTTTTTGCACATACCCCGTGACTTTTGGCTTGTTTTAACCCTATAGAGTATCTCTACATTTCACAAGGAAGAACATCCAAAACAACAGGTCCTTGTTCTTCCCCGTCACATTCTTTTTCATTCGCATGTTTATTTGCCATGACCCAATGTCATCTCCTGACTTCCAACCACTTCACATTAAAACTCCTGCAAATTACCCACAAGGTCTGGGAGAAACTGCTGCTTTCACCTGAAAGGGCGCCCGTCCCAGCATGCACCGGTGCCTGAGATCTCTGTTGGGCTCTGAGTTGTGAAAATAAACACTTGCAACAAAAGTGTATTGTTTCCCTGCGCTCTGCGGCTTTCAGGACATTTCTGTTTTTCTTTTCGCTGAAAATTTGCTTTATGCCAGACTTTATTCTCACCTTAGTAAGGTTGACAGATTGCAGTGAGCTGGCCCTTAAAGGGATTGTCCATACTTTATAAAATGTAATTATTTTAAGCTAAATAGATCCCACATTTTGTGCTAATTAATCCCTTAATATATCTTTATAGCGCTCCATTTTTCCGATACATAGCTCCAAATCCTCTGCATAGACATAAATGATAAAATTCTGACTACCTGAACTCACCACTAGAGGGAGCTTATAAGCCTACTGTATACATTCCATTCATTAAACTGTATAATAAAACAGTATGCGGAAAGCTCCCCCTAGTGGTGACTGCAGGCCAAAAAAATTTTTTTTTAAATTCCTATCTCCTTTGTGAAAGCTGAACTACAGCCATTGCTGCAGGCGCTCAAAAAGGGACAGCACCTATAAGATTATAGGGATAGGGGGTGTATACAGAAATAACAATCCTGCAGAGAAAAACTCTACTGAGCCTTTATTATGGACACTGGAGTTGTGTACTATAATCAGCTGGGATAGGGCGCCCTTAAATTTAAAGGGTTATTCCCATCTTCATAGATGGATATCGTGTTGGATACATCTTGTTATAACAAGCACTTTTGTAATTTACTGCTTATTAAAATTTGCAGCCGTTCTTGAGATATTAATACTTTTATTTTGTTCACAGCTCGTTGCCTAGGAGACCGACCACCGCTTCTGTCTGCTGATGTCTAGATTATAAACTCTCCACTAAACCTGGCTGGTATTAGAAGGTAACAGCGCGCCAGCAATCCTGGCCAACTTCAAAACACCTCTTACAAGCTCAATACAAAAGAAATTGTCAGCACTGCACGTGTTCTGCTGTCTAGCAGCGGTGGTCGGTCTCCAAGGCAACAAGCTGTAAACTAAAGAAAAGTGTTAATATCTCCAGAACGGCTGAACATTTTAACAAGCAGTAAATTGCAAAATTGCTTGTATTTACAAGCACTATCCGATAATACCCATTTATAAAGATGGGAATCATCCCTTTAATATTCTAATAGGTCTCAGTATTAAAGTCCCCTTTGAGAAGACAAATTAAAAATTAAAGGGAATAAATGGCGCTATAAAAATCTATAATAATAATAATTGCCAAAAACAATTTACAATCTCTAGTCTTAGAGATATAAGGCAATAAAAAAAAACCTCGGCTGTCAACGATTGTCTGCAGTGGTCACATGGCGTATATGGGGCGCCAAGCTGAAAAGAAGTGGAGGTCAAAAATCAAAGTGTTGCATAAAACAAAGGACAAAATATTTGAAGTGGTTAATCTCAGCTAATAAATGGATTTGATAGAGGAAAAAGATGATTTTCTACTTTTAAAGAGCAGAAAGCGAAAGTGATCCGATGCTTTAAACCCGAGTCCTCGTATTTAATTAACGGATTAGGTGCGCTGTGAAGTTTCCTCTGAATTCCAAATCTGCTGACCTCTGCGCACATACCACTGTCAGCGGCAGGGGAGGCAGCAAAAAAAGTGAATGAAAGATCACTGTCCAAAAATACATCCTGAAAAATTATCATAAGGGGAAAGATAAAAATAATTAGATTTTACTCTACTTTTGGGAAAACTGACAATTCATCATAAAAATGTCATCATGGCTAGCATTTACTTAACAGCGATTGCCACTGTCCTCAGACAAACAAGTGCAACAGATTCCATAATCCTACGGACATTACCTTCCATTCAGACCCCATTTTTTTTCTTATCATGGTATGTTCCTGTGATGTCATTGGAGTCTATACCATATATGGGCAGAAAGTCTGAGGTCCATTGAAGGACCTTAAAGCTTTTTGGTAACACTGTGTGTTTTTAGGGAATTCTTGAACCAAATTCACACTAACATATTAGGGGGATCCAATATTTTTCCGCCCATAAGTTTTGCAGCAAATTCTTGCCCAAGTTTAGTCCTGCAGCATCATAGAAATTGGGGTTTGTGCCTCTAATACACAAAAATTGGGGGCATGTCGCACTCATCTGAAGCCAAAAATTAACAGAATAATCAATTGAAAGTTGAAATTCCCTTTTGAGATCAGCCTCGTATAGTCAGGTCAACCTAAAAAGGAAAAAAAAAAACCTACAGAATGTAAAAATGGGCCAAAATTGTTCAGGTGATTTAAGGGTTCAAATTCCCACAGGTCACAGTGGCAGTGAAGCGGTTAACCTGCCATAGAAGAGGCCGATCTGGGGTCATTCCACCCGGGGCAGTGCCCTATTATCCCATTATAATTAGATTACCAGAGTACACAGAACATTCAAGCTGCAGAAAGTCCAAAAACCAAGTATGAAAACCACTATAATGGATAATGGGGTCATTAGCAAAAATATTTTAGAGAAAAAAAATGAATGTGTGTTTGTATGTCTGTACCGTGTACATAATGTTCAGACGCTGTTTTGCATTGTCTTACTTGCACCATATTTTTTTGAAAATTGCCACAATTGTGTGCTTAATAATCAAGCGCCTACTGATGACTACATACACGAGAAATTAATACATACCTATATAAACAAGAAATATCTACATACCAGAAACACAATAGAATACATTCCTACTTACACAATAAGCACATACACACAAGAAACGCATACACCTACACACAAGATATACAAATACATAGACATACAATAAATGCATACACACAAACCTACATACATGCAAACCTACGTACACATCAAATCTAACATACACATCAAACCTACATACACATCAAACCTACATACACATCAAACCTACATACACATCAAACCTACATACACATCAAACCTACTACACATCAAACCTACGTACACATCAAACCTACTACACATCAAACCTACTACACATCAAACCTACGACACATCAAACCTACGTACACATCAAACCTACGTACACATCAAACCTACGTACACATCAAACCTACATACACATCAAACCTACATACACATCAAACCTACATACACATCAAACCTACATACACATCAAACCTACGTACACATCAAACCTACGTACACATCAAACCTACGGACACATCAAACCTAGTACACATCAAACCTACGTACACATCAAACCTACGTACACATCAAACCTACATACACATCAAACCTACATACACATCAAACCTACATACCACAAACCTACATACACAACAAACTCATGCACACATACTACATACACATACCTACGTACACATCAAACCTACGTACACATCAAACCTAGTACACATCAAACCTACGTACACATCAAACCTACGTACACATCAAACCTACATACACATCAAACCTACATACACATCAAACCTACATACACATCAAACCTACATACACATCAAACCTACATACATATCAAACCTACATACACATCAAACCTACATACACATCAAACCTACATACAATCAAACCTACATACACATCAAACCTACATACACATCAAACCTACATACACATCAAACCTATGTACACATCAAAACCTACATACACATCAAACCTACATCAACAAACCACATACACATCAAACCTACATACACATCAAACCTACATACACATCAAACCTACATACACATCAAACCTACATACACATCAACCTACATACACATCAAACCTACATACACATCAAACCTACATACACATCAAACCTATGTACACATCAAGCCTACATACACATCAAACCTACATACACATCAAACCTACATACACATCAAACCTACATACACATCAAACCTACATACACATCAAACTCATGCACACATACCTGCATGCACACAATACCTACATACACACATACCTACATGCACACATCCTACATGCACACATACCTACATACCTACGTACACATCAAACCTACGTACACATCAAACCTTCATACATCATGCACACATACCTACATACACATACCTACGTACACATCAAACCTACGTACACATCAAACCTACATACACATCAAACCTACATACACATCAAACCTACATACACATCAAACCTACATACACATCAAACCTACATACATATCAAACCTACATACACATCAAACCTACATACACATCAAACCTACATACACATCAAACCTACATACACATCAAACCTACATACACATCAAACCTACGTACACATCAAACCTACATACACATCAACCTACATACACATCAAACTCATGCACACATACCAGCATGCACACATACCTACATACACACATACCTACATGCACACATCCCTACATGCACACATACCTATATGCACACACAACAAACCTTACACAGATACCTACATGCACACATGCCTACATGCACACACAACAAATGCTTACACACATACCTGCATGCACACATACCTGCATGCACACATACCTACATACACACATCCCTACATGCACACATACCTACATGCACACATACCTACATGCACACATACTACATGCACACATCCCTACATGCACACATCCCTACATGCACACATCCTACATGCACACATACCTACATGCACACATACCTACATGCACACATACCTACATGCACACATACTACATGCACACTACCTACATGCACACATACCTACATGCACACACAACAAACGCTTACACAGATACCTACATGCACACATAATGCTTACACACATACCTACATGCACACATGCCTACATGCACACATGCCTACATACACAACAAACGCTTACACCCATACCTACTTGCACAAATACCTACATACACAAAAAACCTATACAAACATATACAAGAAACAAATACACACATGATGACTTATACAATAAACACATATACACATATTCACATACACTGATGAGCAAAAGGGTAACAATGTTTTGAGCTTCTGACTTTCAGCCTCCATATCTCACCATCCACTACCGCCCCGAACGTGAGACCACCATCATTTTATAGAGAGTCATCTTGGTTATCTCACACATAAATATGACTTGCAGCTACTTAACATATGATTAGTTATGCAGATTGTTGTTAGGTCACTGAATTGTTACTGTTTTGCTCCTAAAATTATACATTTTTTTTTAAATTTTTTTGTTAGTATTTTGTAAATCCACCTTTGGCTTTCACCACTGCCTGAATCCTTCTGGGCTGCTCTCGATCAGATTCAAGCATGTCTCAACCGAAATCTGATCCCAGGTCTCTTCTACACGTTCCCAATGTTGGTGCACACGGTTCGCCTCACTTGGGCATGTATACAGTTTCTTCTTCAACTCTTCCCACAAGTGTTGGATTGGGTTGACGTCTGAGGACTGTGGGGACAATCCAGCCCCTCTACTTCATTGTCATTGAACCATTTCTTCCCCAATATGGATGTATGCTTCAGGTCGTTGTCCTGCTGGAACACTATGTTGTCTTTTTCATACCCATAGTACTCGGAGTGTTCAAAGTAACATCTTGCAGGACACTCACATGTAGCATTGAGACCACCATCGATCCTGGTCAAGTATCCAACACCTTTAGCTGTGAAACATCCTCATATAATCAGGCTTCTTCCACCGAACTTCACAGTTCCTTCAATTTCTCAATCCGTTAGCCACTTTTTTCCCTTGTTTCTTCCAGACTTATAAAGAGCCTGGTCTACAGACTTTCATCTCATTGCTCCAAATCACCTGTTTCCAATCTTCTACTGTCCACTTTTCATACTTTTTTTGCAAAATCGACCTGAAGCTTCTTATGCCGATATTGAAGTTGAGGCTTCTTCTCCTTTTTTCGGGCCTCCATTCCAGACTTGTGTGACGTGCGTCGCACGGATGTCTGTGGTCTCACTATTACGGAGCATACGAGCCTCCACTGCCGTGTTTGTCGCACCAGAACTGATAGACCTTGGGATGCGCCGACTTGTTGACTCCGAAATTTCGCCTGGACGTCCATCTCTTGGCTTCGGAATGGATGGACGGACTTCATCTCGTCTTCTTCCAGCTGTCATGGCCTCACATGATGCAGTTTGGCAATTTTCTTGGCCGAGAGACCGATATCAATGAGCTGGATGATGCCGTTTCTCTTTTCTTGGGAAATTTTCTTCATGGCTGATCCTCGAGATTGGAACCAGTGACCTTTCACTTGGGAACCAACCTAATAACACTGAGCTATTAGGGGATGTGAGAACAGGTTGTGATTTGTAGTATTTAGGAAGAAAAAGAATGCAGCGACAAGACAAGAACTTGCATAACTAATCATATGCTAAATATCTCCAAGTCACATTTATGTATGAGATAGCCAAGATGATGGTCTCTAAAGTGATGGTGGTCTCACCATCAATGCAGTAGTGGATGGTGAGATATGGAGACTGAAAGTCAAAGGTCCAAAGCATTGTTACCCTTTTGTTCATCAGTATACTTGCATACACACATACATAATATACACATGAAAACGCATACACACAAGACTATACACACAACAAAGACATATACATGAAATACAACCATACACAAGAAACACAATACAGTACATACACATAGACATGAAATACAAACATACACAAGGAACACAATACAGAACATACACATAGACATGAAATACAAAACACATCTGCACACACAAGAAACGTACACACATAACTACATACACAAAAATACAAATACATACACACATACCTATAGACACAAATGGATACCTGCACAGACACCTGAAAATCTCACCATACAGAAATACCTGCATATTGAAGAAACATACACATACCCATACCTGCATACACAAGACAGCCATACATACACAAATAATTCCATACAAAAGAAATAGCAACACAAAAACTTGCATGATGAGAACATACCCCTATGCCTACATACACCAAAAATGGATGCATACACACATACACGCAATCTCCACATCCAGGGAGATTAGTTACAGTGTCATGGGTTGTAATCTTCTTGAATATGTTGAGCATCGTGGACACAGGAACATCAAGATCTCTGGAGATGGACTAGTTACCTTAAGATTGATTATATTTTTTCAGCAACTTTGGTTCTCAAGTCCTCAGACGGTTCTCAAGTCCTCAGACAGTTCTCTTCTCCTCTTTACGTTCTCCGTTTTTAGTGTATCACACACAGACACACAATGTAAAGACTGAGTTTTTATCTGGTTTCAGGTGTGATTTTCATATTGCCCACACCTGTTACTTGCCACAGGTGAGTTTGAATGAGAATCACATGCTTGAAACAAAGTTGTTTACTTATAATTTTGTCCGGCCTATTTTGGGGATTTTGTGTGAAATTATGTCCAATTTGCCTTTTTTTCTCAATTTTTTTTTCTAATACACACAAATGAAATAAACATGTGTATAACAAAACATGTGTAATTGCAATAATTTCTGGGAGAAAGACTTCATTTTCTGGAACAATTTCAAGGGTGCCAACACTTTCGGACATGACTGTACATGTGGTGCCACAACTTGAAACTGGTGGGAGCCAATGCAAAATCTCCAATAGGGCCCCCAAGTATTACAGATCTTTAATAGCATTGGTCTTCTCCTATTGGGCCAAACAGGTGTTGGGCCCCCCTAAGCTTTTAGGGCCCTGGTGCGACAAACCCTGTACCTACTATATATACGCGCCTTCATACACTAGATATGAAGACACACATGTACACGATGCAAGTAAACAGTAACAACCAGAAAATGCAGCCGAAACAAACTCTATTTCAGAGTGCCCCCATAACAGTGCTCCTATAACAGTGCCAGAGGGCCTCCATAACAGCGCCAGAGGGCTCCCAGAACAGTGCCAGAGGGCCCCCATAACAGCGCCAGAGGGCTCCCAGAACAGTGCCAGAGGGCCCCCATAACAGTGCCAGAGTGCTCCCAGAACAGTGCCAGAGTGCTCCCAGAACAGTGCCAGAGTGCTCCCAGAACAGTGCCACAGGGCTCCCAGAACAGTGCCAGAGGGCTCCCAGAACAGTGCCAGAGGGCTCCCAGAACAGTGCCAGAGGGCCCTCAGAACAGTGCCAGAGGGCTCCCAGAACAGTGCCAGAGGGCTCCCAGAACAGTGCCAGAAGGCCCCAGAACAGTGCCAGAGGGCTCCCAGAACAGTGCCAGAGGGCCCCCACAACAGTGGCAGAGGGCCCCACAACAGTGGCAGAGGCTCCCAGAACAGTGCCAGAGGGCCCCCAGAACAGTGCCAGAGGGCCCCCAGAACAGTGCCAGAGTGCTCCCAGAACAGTGCCAGAGTGCTCCCAGAACAGTGCCAGAGGGCCCCAGAACAGTGCCAGAGTGCTCCCAGAACAGTGCCAGAGGGCTCCCAGAACAGTGCCAGAGGGCCCCCAGAACAGTGCCAGAGGGCCCCCAGAACAGTGCCAGAGGGCCCCAGAACAGTGCCAGAGGGCTCCCAGAACAGTGCCAGAGGGCTCCCAGAACAGTGCCAGAGGGCTCCCAGAACAGTGCCAGAGGGCCCCTGAACAGTGCAGAGGGCTCCCAGAACAGTGCCAGAGGGCCCCCTGAACAGTGCCAGAGGGCTCCCAGAACAGTGCCAGAGGGCCCGAACAACAGTGCCAGAGGGCTCCCAGAACAGTGCCAGAGGGCCCCCACAACAGTGCCCGAGGGCCCCCACAACAGAGCCAGAGGGCCCCCACAACAGTGCAGAGGGCCCCCACAACAGTGCCAGAGGGCTCCCAGAACAGTGGCAGAGGGCCCCCACAACAGTGGCAGAGGCCCCAAACAGTGGCAGAGGGCCCCCAACACAGTGGCGAGAGGGCTCCCAGAACAGTGCAGAGGGCCCCCAGAACAGTGGCCAGAGGCCCCAGAACAGTGCCAGAGGGCCCCCAGAACAGTGCCAGAGGGCCCCCAGAACAGTGCCAGAGGGCCCCCAGAACAGTGCCAGAGGGCCCCAGAAAGTGCCAGAGGGCCCCAGAACAGTGCCAGAGGGCCCCCAGAACAGTGCCAGAGGGCCCCCTGAACAGTGCCAGAGGGCCCCCTGAACAGTGCGAGAGGGCTCCCAGAACAGTGCCAGAGGGCTCCCAGAACAGTGCCAGAGGGCCCCCTGAACAGTGCCAGAGGGCCCCGTGAACAGTGCGAGAGGGCTCCCAGAACAGTGCCAGAGGGCCCCCACAACAGTGCCAGAGGGCTCCCACAACAGTGCCAGAGGGCCCCCACAACAGTGCCAGAGGGCCCCCACAACAGTGCCAGAGGGCCCCCACAACAGTGCCAGAGGGCTCCCAGAACAGTGGCAGAGTGCCCCCACAACAGTGGCAGAGGGCCCCCACAACAGTGGCAGAGGGCCCCCACAACAGTGGGAGAGGGCTCCCAGAACAGTGGCAGAGGGCCCCCAGAACAGTGGCAGAGGCTCCCAGAACAGTGCCAGAGGGCCCCCAGAACAGTGCCAGAGGGCCCCAAGAACAGTGCCAGAGGGCCCCCAGAACAGTGCCAGAGGGCCCCCAGAACAGTGCCAGAGGGCCCCCAGAACAGTGCCAGAGGGCCCCAGAACAGTGCCAGAGTGCCGTCAGAACAGTGCCAGAGGGCCCCAGAACAGTGCCAGAGGGCCCCAGAACAGTGCCAGAGGCCCCCAGAACAGTGCCAGAGGGCCCCCAGAACAGTGCCAGAGGGCCCCCAGAACAGTGCCAGAGGGCCCCAGAACAGTGCCAGAGGGCCCCAGAACAGTGCCAGAGGGCCCCCAGAACAGTGCCAGAGGGCCCCAGAACAGTGCCAGAGGGCCCCAGAACAGTGCCAGAGGGCCCCCAGAACAGTGCCAGAGGGCTCCCAGAACAGTGCCAGAGGGCTCCCAGAACAGTGACAGAGGGCTCCCAGAACAATGCCAGAGGGCCCCCAGAACAGTGCCAGAGGGCCCCCAGAACAGTGACAGGATGCCCTTGAAATCACTGGCTGTCAGGGCATGCTGGGAGTTGTAGTTTTGCAACAGCTGCAGGATGGATTCACACAAATATTAACGTAAGGGTTAAAGACGTCCCAAGATAATAACCATCATTTACTAAAATGCTGTAAGAAAGAACACTGCAGCTGTAAAAGCCGCCACGCCTGTCCGCATCCAGGCTCTACATTACAGGAAAGTCTCTTATGAGCCGCTCGTAAAACAACAACTCCCATCATTGACTCTAGAAGATCAAAACTGAAAATTGCCCTCTCGAATTTCTGCACGCCTCCGTACAGATGTAGCAGAGCTGACATTATCATAGCTCCGAAGAAGGCTGCAGTAGGGTTAACCTATGTAAAACCCAAGAGTTGTAATATCGCAAGATCGACCAACCCAGCTCTGCTATATCCGAACGTCGCACTATCCAGGTTATTGAGGTGATTGACAAACTCAGCCCTGCTATACCTGTAGGAGATAATGCCCAAAACCATCACGTCCATCCAGTCTTTACATTACAGGTGAGTCCCTTAGTTTCTACAACTGTAGCAAAAACTTGAATATGTAAATCAGCTCTCTTATATTTCCCAGAGTGCATTGCCTGATCTCCATAAGCTGAACCAGTACCCCAAAGAGATAAGTAAAAAAAAATGCAAATCATAAAGCTACCATCCGATTTAGCGCAGTCCATATGGATGTAGCAGAGCTGATATTGTCACCCAGACAAACACTTTGAGATGAGCAGAAAAGTTTTTTTTTTTTTCCAACTCGGATCTGCTACGCAAAAGCGAATCTAGCTCACATTATCGGCTGTAACAATGCACAGGTTGGAGCCAGAACAGTTGCAGAAAAAGTTAATAACTTACTTGGAAAGGGCGGAGAGGCTGTGCCGGCTGTAGGATCTGCTGATCATTTCTGCTCCTGATTCTTTTCCAAAAAGCTCATTAAGAACAATGTAAAATGGGATGAGACAATGTCATATTCCTCCCAGAAGCTGCAACCCTGCAGGATGCTGTGCACACCTAGGCGTTTGCCTTGCCCATCAGCCTATGACGACAGCGCCTGCCAAGCTTGACCCACCACTTATTATCACATGATCTCATATGTGAATGTTCCCCCTCCTTTATTTTTTTTTTTTTGCTACCGTAATCACTGTAGTAAAAGCTCTCTACTCTTTGTCTTCTATTTTTCCCTCCCTCCACCCCCCTCTTGTCCATCCATCTGACCACCCCCACCACCCCCTGATAATACAGGAATGTGTACTCCAAGCTTACATCAGCTGAGAAAAATTGCCTTAAATATTTTCAGGTCTGCTATCTGGGAATTTTTCTCCTATGCCGAATATCTTGCACCAATTTAAATCGTTTTACCCAGAAGCGTCTGATAATTTATGTGGATGTTCCCGACTCCCTGCACAGCTGGTTTGGCAACTATCTAATATTGGGAGTGAGAGTTTGTTTCCTTGTGTTTTTTTTTTTTTATATAGGTCACTACAGCCAGTATGGACATAAAACGGGCACAAGCTCGGCCTCCTTGTGTACATACGGCCTTAAAGGGGTCGTCCACTTAGAAAACTTGATTTTTATTCTATAGGTCCATCAACTACAAGATGATCAAAGGGTGTCCCCACAGCTAGGAGTACCAGTGATCAGCTCTAGTAAGGAGGAAGAAACCAGCAGCATCTGTTCAATTTCCCTGCAGTGCCCCCACAGGCGATATAAAGTATTACACCCTTTTACTCAGACCTTAAATCTGCCTCAACTAATACCCTTCATTTGCTTCTTCCTTCCTTGTTCTATCCATCCAGTCCTCTGGAGCTGCTGTCTACAAAGTTCTTAAAAGGGGGACACCATTCTTTCTTTTAAAGGGTTATTCCGATCTCAAAAAGTTGTAACCTCTCTAAGGATAAGTGATAACTTGCTGATCAGTGATCTGTAAATTGATAGTACAAGCTAATATAAGAAACTTTGTAATGTATCTTATCAAAAAACTTTGCTTCTTTCTCCACGTGTGAGCCACTTCTATCTTTGTGGCATCATTCATTCTGAAATACTGCTAAAAAAAATTTCCCCGGAATAAAACATACTCTTAGCTCACCGAGCAATCACAATACAGTGGGGTATTTGGAAGTCTATGGAGTCTTTCTAGTTACTTCAGTGCTGCGTTCACAGCTACACTGCACAGCACTGCTGTTTAATGCCCTCCATGCTGATGCTTTCTGGATTCACAGCTGCACTGCTCACTACTACTGTATAATGTCCTCCATACTGCTGCTTCCAAACATTCTACAGATAGGTGATCAGGAATCCCTCATATCTGTGTTTGCTGCATATGGGAGACATCATAGCAGCTTGCCTCTACCCACTAGCTCAGAGACAACAGAAAATTATAGATAGAGGCTGCAGAAGGGAAAACCGATGAAAAAGGAGATTGGGGTATTCGCCTTCTAATTTTTCAGCATGGACTTTCCATTTTCCCAACATGTACAAATTCACAACAGAAAAGTAAACGGAGAGGAGGGGGATGCAGCTGCAGTTCCTTTATCAGCGAATCAGCATGAAAGGGAGGAGAGAGGAGAATCTGCAAACCCATTTGATTGGCTCACAGTTATTAATTTACACTTGGTCTGGAGGAAAGAATGTGTACGTAGAACAAGGAAAAGATGGAGGTTTTTCTTAAAGACAGGATTAAGATTTGTAGGAGACAGGGTGAAGGAGCTGCACACATAAAGGCACTTGGGAATGCTTCGTATAGGATTCATTGTCAGCATTTCATACCCATTGTAAGTACAGTATTAGGTTAACGTTTCAGGTAAAAGCCCTTCATCAGACGTATAAGCTTTGTTAGATGCATATAGGTCAAAGAGGTCCGGGAAGCGAGGTGGGATACCCCCAAACGGAGGACCAGGATCCAGCTTTATCAAGGCCTGCAGTGTGTGTCTTAATTACCGTATGATTAATTGGGATTAAGATTTTTGTCTCAAAGATATAATTAACTAATGGTGTCTCACAAGGTTTATGGCTTTGACATCCAGCAGGCAAATTTTCGGTTCCTCCTACTAGTTGGTAGTAATGGTGGTAATTTTTGGCTTGTCTAGGGTCACGAAAACACCTGCTTTTTTCTTTTTTTACCTGAACCAGTGAAGATCACACTTTTTACGTTAATAGGGTTGAGCTGCACTACCAGACCAATCAATGGACAAGAGTGGTGGCGCTATTTCAGGAGACAAGGCAATTATGGACAACTCCTCTTCACGGTCAACTGACATCAGAGACGAAGGGCTGAAAATGTCAGACATTGATTGGGTGTGATGTTGAGTATCTCTGTGTTGTCTAGTGGTTTGGGCTTGATATAAAGTGGCGCAACCTCTATGGAATCTGGTAGGGTCTTACTTCCAGTAATTACACATCTAAGCCCGGGCTATTAGACCCTCTAAACAAATAATCAGCCCTATAGTTTGTTATTTTCTTATATAAACCAGCAGCTTGACTTTCATGATGGCCGTGGTGATGGTGGTGGCGGTGGGTAGTTTAGAAAGCTTGACGTTACCATTAATGGAAACCGATAGAACCATAGAAGAATGTTCTAAATTCCCATAATAAACAAGCGGAGGCCGAACAAACGCAGTAGTCAAACTTGTCAGTCAATCTTAAGTTTTAAGAGTACACAAAGCTCGGAGAGTTGTCTGGAGAACCATACAATGCCGTCACGCTCAGTTGAGTTGTCGTTACACTTGAAGGTTTTCTATGGAAGAGCTGCTGGTGATTATTTTTATTTTAAGGTGATTAAGAACAAATGGAGGAATGTAAAGTTGTGACGGTTGGTTTAGGGCTGGATCATCCATGGAGCGCGTTTAACAGATGCCATACTCCTGTGGCCCAGTGGAGCCTGAAGACGTCAACCAAGGCTCTTCAGTGAAGGACCTTATTAGATACCTGCAGGTTAGCAAGGATGAGAAGACATCAAGGGCGTAATGTAAAGTCCCAAATCAGTAGCGAGAACTTCACCGGTCTGTACCGATCATCTCCAACTTATGTCACTTGGATCTTCGTATGTTGTAAAGGTGCCCTGAGACCTCATAGACACACACCAAGGTACAGGTGCCGGCTGTTAACAATACACCCATGTGAGAGGTTGACTATGGTTTAAAGTAAGGTACTGTTACATATTGTAACTCCCTGGGATAAATTTATGCAAATGATCTAAATTCTATAGGAAAGAATTGGAGGCATCCACCTTATAAGTCAATGAGCATTTTAGCCAAAAAATATTGTGCCCTTCAAAAGTAATGGACTTTCATCTCTAGACAGCTGTTTCGGGGTTATTGCCCCTCATTAGTGATGAGCAAGATACTAATGTTGTTGGTTTGGTGGTCGAGTTGGTGGGAGATCTTTGATGTGAGTTTAGGTGGGAATGTTTTGCCTGGTGGAGACCACCAGCTAATATAGGTAAATAATTTCAGTAAGCGGCACTAGAGAGACTTTCTACTGGAAGATGAATTTCCATGATCATGAGGTTACCATTCGGTGTCGCTATAAGATGTTACCAAAATTTTGGTTTTATAAAAAAAAAAGATTGAACATTAAAAACGTATACTACTGGCTTGGGAATCAGGCAGAAGATGGACTTTTTACAAAGTTTATAAACTGAGAATAACTTAGGTCCTAGATATCACATCTAGGACAGAGAGAACTATTTCAAAAGGGACTTACATCTGTAGACAGCTGTTTCGGGGTTATTGCCCCTCATTGGTGCTGAGCAAGACACCGATTATGTTGGTTTGGTGGTTGAGTTGGTCCTAGATATCACATCTAGGATGGAGAGAAGAGTTTCAAAAGGGTCACAGGACATTTAGGGATTGTGACCATGTTCTTACCAAATGCAAATTGTGCCATGTGTACCAGTGGCTTCTTGTGAACTCATCTCGTTGACCTCTCAGTGGTATTATTTTGGGACGTTGTACAGCACAGTTAGGTGAGAACCACGTAGCAGTGTTATTAAAATATTATATGAGAACCTTCACACTTCAAAAATACATTGAACTTCCTCATGTAGCACCACAAAGCACATCGCCTCCTAGAGATTATCCCCCATTGACCTTATACCTCTGCTATTTATCTACTGCCAATCTGGGTGTAAACTGAGTATAATCGAATAATGAACATGTGCTGCTTTAAGGAAATCCAGAACAAAGACCTATTTAGTGCATGTGAACGTGTGACAATCAATAGGCCCGAGCGTTCCCTTCCAAAATATTTTCTCTATTTCTCTTGAACACAAGCCTGAAAACAGATACATTGGGAAACGCTTAAGTTTTTCCGCTAAAGTCGTTCCAGACTTCCTTAAACACACAAGAACATGTCAATTAATTAATGAAGAACAGTAATTGTGAATTAGCATTCTGCCAAGTTCAGCTGCTTCTCGTCTCAACCTCCAGAGGCTGTCGAAAAGCCAAGAACAGAATATACATCTGTAGATGTAAAAGAAGATACAGAGCCAGAAGGCGTGTAGACTTTCACAGAACGAGCAGTATCAGACAGTGTTATCATAGGTCCGGACGATGCCGTCTGGAAGCAAGTACAATGATTGGATTATACCCCAAGGAAACTTACCGGTGGCATAGCTCGAAGTGGGACTGGTAGAGGCATGTGCATCAAGTACTGGAAAGGGGCACCGGCAAACCACTCTGCTTGGCCGGGGTATTAGATACAGAGCTGAATCTTTGTCTCAGGTGAAGGAGACCATCAGGATCTTTCATATTTAGATGGGAAGTGAATGGTTGTGCCACTCATCACCAGCAAGGGGCCCTCTAAAACTGTACCGAGCTGTTGTAATGTGTACTGTTGGATGCTGTCCTTGTGTGACATGTGCGCTGTGCCCTATGCTTGTGTGAAGTGTGCAATGTACTTGTGTGATGTGTGCTCTGTGCGTGTGTGACGTGTGCCCTGTGCTTGCGTGACGTGTGCCCTGTGCTTGCGTGACGTGTGCCCTGTGCTTGTGTGACATGTGCCTTGTGCTTGTGTGACGTGTGCCCTGTGCTTGTGTGACATGTGCCTTGTGCTTGTGTGACGCATACACTGCGCTCGTGTGATGTGTACGCCGAGCTTGTGCAACGTGTGCGCTGTGCTTGTGTGACGTGTGCACTGTGCTTGTGTGACCCATGCACTGCACTTGTTGCTAGAGAATGGGGGACATTATTACAGGAGAGGGGCTAGAACGAAGTACATTATAAGAAGGGCCCATAGATCTGCCCAACATGCTGGTGGCAGTCCCGGTCCAAATTTTGCACGTGGTCCCATATGAATCTAGTTATGCCATTGGGCGTAATGGTGACAGACTTCCTGCAGATAATTTTTTTTTTAACCACAGCCACCTCAAGAAGTCAATGGAAGCAATATAAGCTGTATCTTGGGGATTTCTCTGCAGGGAGTAAACAAAATGTCGGCTATTTCAGAAGTCTCCTTTGACAATCCGGGAGAATAGTCAAGTATATGGGCGCTACTGAGATTTAATTACAGCAGAGAACTTTTTTTTTTTATTAATTCCCTTTTTGGGACATTTTTTCTCACTTTTTCTTGAAGTGCTCTGAAGGACATGGTCCTCCTTGGGGAGCAGCGAATAATTTGCCCCCTGTTATTCTAAGTCATCTAAGAGCCTGAGATGAAGACAACATAAAGCCTCCATTCATTGCATACTTTGTGGTGACAGCTCGCTGAGATATCTAACTTCTATTCAAATAGTTTCATGAAATTCACAGAATGCCCATAGGATTGCCTAAAAGGGAAATGTATATTTATTTTAAACTGATCCAGATTTGGCAACTTGTGTGTGGATTTAAGGACATACTCCCACAAACATGGGAATAGGAGCTAGCAAGAATTCCTTTAGTCTGGCATCTAATGGGCTAAAAACATTATTGTTCTACAAAAAGGAAGTGGAGAGAAAGTTCTAATAATAAAAATAGAAAATAAAAACAAAATATCTGTCTTTTCAGGTGACAATCAGGTGAGATACTGGCTGATATGATGTGTCCCATACACAAGACATATTTACATCAGAAATTCCTGCTTTTCTGTCTTTATGTAGAACATGTGTAGAAGCAGCATGGAGGACAATATTCAGTAGTACTAAGTATTGTAGCTGTGAATCCAGCTCTGCAGCATGAAGGACAATATGTAGTAGTACTATGTTATGTAGCTGTGAATTCAGCTCTGTAGCATGAAGGACAATATGTAGTAGTACTATGTAATGTAGCTATGAATTCAGCTCTGCAGCATGAAGGTCAACATGCAGTAGTACTGAGTAGTGTAGCTGTGAATCAAGCTCTGCAGCATGGAGGATAATATGCACAAGTACTGAGTAGTGTATCTGTGAATCCAGCTCTGCAAAATATAGGACAATATGTAGTAGTACTAATTAATGTAGCTGTCCAGCACTGCAGCATGGAGGTCAATATGCAGTAGTACTGAGTAGTGTAGCACTAAAACTAAATATTGTAGCTGTGAATCCAGCTCTGCAGCATGGAGGACAGTATGTAGTTGTACTGATTAATATATCTGTAAATCCAGCCCTACAGCAAGGAGGTCAATATGCAGTAGTACTGATTAGTGTAGCAGTAAAAACTAAGTATTGTAGAAGTGAATCCAGCTCTGCAGCATGGAGGTCAATATGCAGTAGTACTGATTAGTGTAGCTGTGAGTCCAACTCTGCATCATGGAGAACAATATGCAGTAGTACTGAATAGAGTAGCTGTGAGCCCAACTTTTCGACATGTAGATCAATATAGATTAGTACAACATAGTGTAGCTGTGAATCCAGCTCTGCAGCATGGAGGACAATATTCAGTAGTACTGAGTAGTGTAGCGCTAAATCCAGCACTGCAGCATGGAGGTCAATATGCAGTCGCACTGAGTAGTGTAGCTGTGAATCCAGCTCTGGATGAGCTAAACAACTTCTGAAAAAAAAACAACAGCACAGTTTGTCACTCCTCTCTCCATGGTCTTCAATAGCCAGCTGTGAACCTGGCCTCTCAGTCCATCTTGTTTGGATCAAAACAGATTTTATCCATTTTGGCAAAGTGAATGATGAGTTTAGATGTCAGGGAAAAAAGAAATAGTGGCTCATAAATGGAGAAAAAAAAGAAGATTTCTCTGATAAAATCTATAAAAGCATTTCTTCTATTTGCTTATACTATTGGTTTATACTAAATTTATTGAAACGACATTGACTATTTAAAGCACCACAACGGCATTTTGGATTTTTTTTTTTTATTTCACACCCGGAGTGGTGCCACTAATGTACGTTTTCTGCCTCTAGTGCTGTACAGTACTCATCAGCTGCCATTTTCTTCTGTCCTGTCCTGTTAGTTGTGACCTGCTGGATTGCTCCAGTGTTAGCTGGCAGCCCGGAAGTCACTTTTTAATGTAAGTGTATGAGAGCCAGAACGAGATCTTGTTACCGCCGACTGACGGTTAGTCAGGAGCGACGATCACCGGAGTGGAGCTGGGAAGAGCAGAAGACGGCGACTGGTAAGTTAGTAGAGCAATCTAATTACGGTAGTTGTAAGAGATGTATTTAATAATGTATGTAATCTGTATTGTGAAGTTTGATTACAGATTTTTTTTAACCTTCTCACATTATACAGATCGCCTGCTAAGATCGGCGTCTATGCTGCTGTAATCACAGGACTTTCTAAGTTTCAAAATTCTCTCTACAGACACATATATAGTTTGCAATTCCCAATTTGGGTAGGATCGTAAAGCCATCTTAGCTACTGTACGTTTCCTTCCATCTCTCCTTCACACAGCAGGGAGAAAGTAAAGGACTGCAGTAAACTTTTCTCCTTTTTTGACCCCTATAAAAATGGATGAATTGAATGAATTTATTTAAAATTATTTTGGGTTTTCGCCCAGATTTCTAATCAAATGATTGACAGCGGGGAAAAGTCTATACTTTCCAGTAAATAGTTGATTCCTATATCTTTGGCCATGACCTCCATCCCTAGATTTAGTATTTATGACACCTATGAGGCGATAATCCTGCAGTCCCGTTCACTTACATAATAAACTAGTAATAAGCTAAACAGGGAAGATAAGTGCGAAGAGAATCAGCATTTGCCTGTCTCCCTTATCACCGGCCGCCGGTTGTAAAAGGGGAAGCCATGTCTGGGAATGTACTGCAGCATTGGTCTCCAGCCAGGTTATAATATGTCTGAAGACGGCGCGCTGATATTTTTATTTCGTGGGAGCAAAATTTGTTCAAAAGGAGGAAAAGTAATACGCTAAAAATTGAGACAAAATAGAAAAAAAAATGGTGCCGTTGGCTCCTGGAGGTTGAAAGCTTTTTTAGAAAGTTCAGGCATATTTTAATGGAATGTCACAAAATATCGGAGACCTGGCACGAAATACAAAATCTTACAGCTATTAATGCCTGCAAAGAGGATAATGAAGTGGTGAGTGGCGGGAGTGTGAGAGGACCACCATTATACCGGCCAGGCGAAACGGAGCTAAAGAACGCGGCGAAACTTGTAGACCAATGAACAGGCAGTAATGATAGAAGGGGAAAATAAAACTATTTGGAAAACATATCTATCCATCAATCATATCTATCATCTATCTATCATCTATCGATCTATCTAAAATGAAAAAAAAAATTGAGCGGTTCTGCACAAGACATCACATGTGTTTGCCATCTTGAGGATCCTGGCTCCAAATCCTCCAGCCTACATGTACATCGGATTGGCTGCAGCGGTGATGTAGGCAGAAGACATGATGTCACTGCTGAACTCCATTTCCTACAGTACAGGGTCTGTATGAATCATACCAATATGATAAAACACATAGGCAAAATCTGAAGCTCCTGAGTTCTTATCCGTAAAAGGACAGTTTTCCAAATCTCCATCAATATTAAAATAAAAAAAAAATAGGAAACCTTACAATAGGTGATGTCACAGCTCACCTCCTCCTCCTGTACAATGACTGATAACACCTCTATATACAGTAAGTTACAATCTTTATTCTCCTTAAGCCTTTTATTGGCCCCAAGCTTCCTGTTCTGTACAATGACTGTATACAGATACACAAGATCCACCATTCACAAAAGGTGATGTCACAGCTCACCTCCTCCTCCTGTACAATGACTGATAACACCTCTATATACAGTAGATAACACAGGATCCACCATTCACAATAGGTGATGTCACAGCTCACCTCCTCCTCCTGTACAATGACTGATAACACCTCTATATACAGTAGATAACACAGGATCCACTATTCACAATAAATGATATCACAGCTCACCTCCTCCTCCTGTACAATGACTGATAACACCTCTATATACAGTAGATAACACAGGATCCACCATTCACAATAGGTGGTATCACAGCTCACCTCCTCCTCCTGTACAATGACTGATAGCACCTCTATATACAGTAGATAACACAGGATCCACCATTCACAATAGGTGGTGTCACAGCTCACCTGCTCCTCCTGTACAATGACTGATAACACCTCTATATACAGTAGATAACACAGGATCCACCATTCACAATAGGTGATGTCACAGCTCACCTCCTCCTACTCCTGTACAATGACTGATAACACCTCTATATACAGTAGATAACACAGGATCCACCATTCACAATAGGTGATGTCACAGCTCACCTCCTCCTCCTGTACAATGACTGATAACACCTCTATATACAGTAGATAACACAGGATCCACCATTCACAATAGGTGATGTCACAGCTCACCTCCTCCTCCTGTACAATGACTGATAACACCTCTATATACAGTAGATAACACAGGATCCACCATTCACAATAGCTGATGTCACAGCTCACCTGCTCCTCCTGTACAATGACTGATAACACCTCTATATACAGTAGATAACACAGGATCCACCATTCACAATAGATGATATCACAGCTCACCTCCTCCTCCTGTACAATGACTGATAACACCTCTATATACAGTAGATAACACAGGATCCACCATTCACAATAGGTGATGTCACAGCTCACCTCCTCCTCCTGTACAATGACTGATAACACCTCTATATACAGTAAGTTACAATCTTTATTCTCCTTAAGCCTTTTATTGGCCCCAAGCTTCCTGTTCTGTACAATGACTGTATACAGATACACAAGATGCACCATTCACAAAAGGTGATGTCACAGCTCACCTCCTCCTGTACAATGACTGATAACACCTCTATATACAGTAGATAACACAGAATCCACCATTCACAATAGGTGATGTCACAGCTCATCTCCTCCTCCTGTACAATGACTGATAACACCTCTATATACAGTAGATAACACAGGATCCACCATTCACAATAGGTGATGTCACAGCTCACCTCCTCCTCCTGTACAATGACTGATAACACCTCTATATACAGTAGATAACACAGGATCTACCATTCACAATAGGTGATGTCACAGCTCACCTCCTCCTCCTCCTGTACAATGACTGATAACACCTCTACATACAGAAGATAACACAGGATCTACCATTCACAATAGATGATGTCACAGCTCACCTCCTCCTCCTGTACAATGTCTGATAACACCTCTATATACACTAGATAACACAGGATCCACCATTCACAATAGATGATGTCACAGCTCACCTCCTCCTGTACAATGACTGATAACACCTCTATATACAGTAGATAACACAGGATCCACCATTCACAATAGGTGATATCACAGCTCACCTCCTCCTCCTGTACAATGACTGATAACTCCTCTATATACAGTAGATAACACAGGATCCATCATTCACAATAGGTGATGTCACAGGTCACCTCCTCCTCCTCCTGTACAATGACTGATAACACCTCTATATACAGTAGATAACACAGGATCCACCATTCACAATAGGTGATGTCACAGCTCACCTCCTCCTCCTGTACAATGACTGATAACACCTCTATATACAGTAGAAAACACAGGATCCACCATTCACAATAGGTGATGTCACAGCTCCCCTCCCCCTCCTGTACAATGACTGATAACACCTCTATATACAGTAGATAACACAGGATCCACCATTCACAATAGGTAATGTCACAGCTCACCTCCTCCTCCTGTACAATGACTGATAACACCTCTATATACAGTAGATAACACAGGATCCACCATTCACAATAGGTGATATCACAGCTCACCTCCTCCTCCTGTACAATGACTGATAACACCTCTATATACAGTAGATAACACAGGATCCACCATTCACAATAGGTGATGTCACAGCTCACCTCCTCCTCCTGTACAATGACTGATAACACCTCTATATACAGTAGAAAACACAGGATCCACCATTCACAATAGGTGATGTCACAGCTCACCTCCTCCTCCTGTACAATGACTGATAACACCTCTATATACAGTAGATAACACAGGATCCACCATTCACAATAGGTGATGTCACAGCTCCCCTCCTCCTCCTGTACAATGACTGATAGCACCTTTTATACAATAGATAACACAGGATCCATCATTCGTAGTAGGTGATATCACAGCTCACCTCCTCCTCTTTCCTCTACAATAACCTTTGCCTACATTGAATGAGCCAGAATCAGTCCATTATGTCTCTATGGCTGCTGAAAAGAGCATGATCTATGATGGTAATAGTTAATAAATTAATAAATACAGTAAATTTACATAAAACCTGTTTTTTCTTTTAAACATTCAAAAGGGAATATTTAAGCCCTGTGCTGGGACCGCCCATGAGGAGCCTCCAAAACATCATGCATGCCCTTATAACGTGTGGTTTGAATAGTTTCTGCCCATTTTGCTAGAAAGTTTTGGAAAAATCAGGACTTTTGACAAGTATGTATTAATATTGATATATTCTATATATCGGTGCTACGTAAAAATGCGACAGAAGAGATGGAACCACCACTTAACCTCGCCCTATGGAAATCCTCTCATTTCGGAGTTCCATTTTCAAAGAGATAATTTTAACACTTGCTGAGAAGGTAGAAATTCCCGTCTCTGAAAATCTGTGGATTTTTTTTTTTAACTTTTTAACAATACATATGTTGTATATAGTTTGACGAACAACTACAGTATTTAATACGTCCCCGAAGATGGAAGTGAATTTATAAAAGCTCCCTCTGTCTGCAGCTGCATAAGAGCTTGGATCGCTCGGCAGAAAAATCAACAAATACGAAATGCCAAGAACCTTTTTAAGTGGATTTGTGGATTACAGATCAAGCTGGAAGGTCATTCTGCTATACGTGACGGGGACTGAAATATCTCCAAGGTGGCCGTCTAGGAGGAGAAGCATGAGGGAGCACTTTAGTTTTCTCAGACGAATGATCTTTGCTACATCATGTTTCTATCAAGAGCAAACATCTAAAATACTTTCTCTAGGACATTTTTTTAATTTTTTTTTTTTTTTTTTTTTCGAAATGTAATACCTTCCCAGGCATATTTTAATATATATTATGTATTTGAGTGGTTTAATATATACTCACAATGGGGATTCGAAGAGAACAGTGTTGATGAGATGGAATATTATAAAAAAAAGTTGTAAAAAGTTTTTGAAAAATTAGGCGACTCCTATTCTGTAGCCCTAGAGTGGACCCCTAGTATAGATTTTGGATTTTTCAAGCAGGGGTGTAAAAGTCAGATGTCACTCAGAATATATCCACCAAAATCCAACAGAATCCCAAATTTTTTGACCATGATAAAAAAAATATATATGTAAGTATATACATATCTATATACCCTAGTAAGGAAGGGGTTTCTCATTAGCGCTTTTGTCTTTTAGCCAAAGGAAATGAAAACTAAAAAAAAAAAGAATTTCGGCCTTTGGAGGACCCGTAGTGTTTATTGATTTGCAATTCTTTGTTTCTCCTGTGGTGGCGCTGCAGAAAAATTTTGTTTTGGAAAAACTAAAAAAAATTTGCATTTCGGACTTTGGAGGACCCGGGGTGTCTATTGATTTGCAATGCTTTGTTTCTCCTGTGGCGGCGCTGCAGTGAACTTGTATTTAGGAGAAATTTGAACAAAAAATGCATTTCGAGCTTTGGAGGACAGGGCGTGTTTACTGATTTGCAATTTTTCTTTTTTTGCTCCTGTAGTGACGCTGCAGAGAAATTGCATTTAGGAAAAACTATAAAAAATACTGGATTTGGAGGATCTGGTGTGTCTATTGATTTGCAATGTGGGTTTTTAGGGGGCTCCTGTAGTGGCGCTGCAGAGAAATTGCATTTATGAGAAACTATAAAAAATGCATTTTGGGCTTTGGAGGACCCGGCGCATCTACTAATCTGCAATGGGTTTTTTTTGCTCCTGTAGTGGTGCTGCAGACAAAATTGCATTTAGGAAAAACTTGACTGTTGAGGAATCTTTGTAGTTTTGCAATAAGGTTTTTCTTTGCTCCTGTAGTGGAGCTGCAGAGAAAGTGCATTTGGGAAAAGCTATAAAAATACATTTGGGGCTTTGGAGGACCCAGTGTGTCTATTGATTTGCAACTACTTTTTTTTTTGCTCCTATAGAGGCACTGCAGAGAAATTTAATTTAAGAAAAACTATAATTAAAAAAAATGCATTTCAGGTTTTGGAGGACCTATTGACTTGCAATGCCTTGTTTCGCCTGCGGTGGTGCTGTAACTAAATTGAGCACTTGCTTCTAGGTTGTTCTACCGATCGCTGGTGATTCTAACAGTCTGTCTGTGATTAATCCATTGTCGAGAGGCCAACCCGACCTGGGTTTCTTATAATTACATTTAAATGTAAAAACTATGCCAAAATTTCCCTTATAAGACAAAAGTCAAAGGGAAATGTTAGCAGAACCTTATTGAATTTCCAGTATTAAAAAAAAATATTTAACAGTTGCCAACCCCGCTTCCTAAGCTGAATATTATTATTTCCTTTCCGTTCTCACTTTTTTCGTCACAATGATCTCCAAAACCAATGACATTTTGCACAATAGATGAAGAAGAAAAAAGTCAGCACTCGGGGTGGGATTTGCACCCTGGAGTATAGCAGGATACTCCATTGGCCCATAGCCCACAGCCGGCCAGTGACTCACCAGATTAGCGTGGGTGAGGTTATGTGGGGTGACCAAACTACCTCAAAAAATCACAGCTTCTCTAAAACACAGTGAAAATATATATATTCAGAATTTTAGACCCAGTCACCCAAACAACTGTTTACCGTACACCCTGTATAGATACACCACTGATTAAACACTGATTTCATATTCTCCTAAAAATGGAGTGGTGAAGAGACAATTGGTGTTCTGAAATCGGCAGCTGAATGAATTTACATAGACAGCTCATTATTTCAACAAGAATTGTGTAATACTTCACATTCCCTCTGGGGGAGCTGCAGGAAAAATGAGCACTAGCTGTCATATATTCCACTACAGAATACAGCTGATCTCTGGTGGTCTGGCATGATGACTCCCTCTTAATAGCAAGACCCTAAATTGTCCAAGACGGATAAGGTCTCTAATAAGACTGCGCCCTACCATCAGAAAATTACCTATTGATTAAATCAGGTTTTGATTTTTTGTTAAATGTGTTTTTTTTTTTAATTTTTGGCAATGTTATTTTTTCCCCTGTGTCACAATCTGTATTGAAAATAAAAGATAGAAATCTTGCAATTCTCACACCGGCCACCGGGTATTTTTTAGAGTCTAACTTCCTGTTGTTTCAGGAAACAATACATGTACATTAGCCAAAATGGATGGATCCTGACCCCATCTTTTGTATTAAAGCATCTAATGAGCATGTGCAAAGGTCATTGTGAAGGGAGGGAGAGCTGTGCCATCATCTATTGTGAATGGTGGATCCTGTGTTATCAGTTGTGTATAGAGGGGTTATCAGTCATTGTACAGGAAGTGGAGGAGGTGAGCTGTGATATCTACTGTGATGAAGGAACAGCCACCATCTTGGATATTGGCCTGCTCCAGCCTCCATTTTGTCTGTTCACAGAGCCACAGGCTGCTAACTGCACCTGGCCCATGGCCTGTGGGCATATTCAATACAATAGGGTTTAGTCTCCACTCTGAATAAAAAGGTCTATTAGTATGCTGAGTGGATCCGGCTCAAAACAGGATTTACTGTTCCAAATGTTGAATAGCAAGGTCTGTTAGTATGTTAATGGGATAAGGCCAAAACACTGTCTCAATTAGATTATACCTGCCAGCTAGAGACAGAAAACACCTCCATTGTGTCTCCCAGCCACGACGGCTCCGTTCTAGGATTATGAATTATGAGCAAATCTTTATAGATACAGACTCATAAAAAATATCTGCGTGATCCTGCAGACCTCGGGCATCTGACAGTGCAACTCCCGAGTCGGTGATGGCTAGGGGGTCTGAGATATAGAGATTGGCCCTCCACAGAGACCCAATCGGGCCAGGTTTGATCTCCACGCAACAGGCAAACCATACTGCATCCGCTGGTACCTCTCGTGTCCTGATCCGATCGTCCTGGAGAAAGTTAACCCCTTTGTTATATATTGGGAATAAATTCTGCAGGGAGCTAAGGGTGGAGATTATCAGCCCACCCTCGGACACCGAGGGGAGGGACCTAGCAGGTTTAAGAACTGTGAGCTATGGGCAGACTGTAGCCATTCTCACAGAAGCCAAGACGATGAAGAACTAAGGAACAAGGGACAGTTCTGCCCAAGGAGCAGCGGCACACGTTTTGGGGGACTGTCAAGCAACTAAGACTTTCACCTGTGGATCGCAGAGCTCCCTGCCTCCACATGCCCCTACAACCTGGTAATATTGACCTCTAGCTAATACCTCTAAGCCCTGTACCATTATTGTTGTATTTTACTCTGACTGCAAATCCACTGTAATTCCGTTGTATAGCTTACTGTATATTTCTGTAATTATCTAGTGCGCCCTTAAGGCAATTAAACCATAAAATTAATTTTGGGCTGATGCTTTTACTCTAATCACGAATCTTAGAATACCCACTGGGTAACAGGACACCCTCCCCGGAGGCCATTTGCTCTAGGTGCAGTTCCCTTACTGACCTGAGAGACAAAGGGGGCGCCGGAGAGCTGTGCCTGTGGAGTTATGTCACATTGGCGACGTGGAAGGAAGGTGTTTTCCTTCACATCTACTATTGTGATTGGTGGATCTGGTGTTATCAGCTGTGGATAGAGGTGTTACCTGTCATTGTTATCCTGCTTCACATGATAGGAAAACTCCTGTAAACTCTTCCTAAAATGACAGGAAGAGTTAAAAAAGCCACAATAACTAGTGTGAAAAGGGTAAAATTACCTTTTTTTTATTATCAATGAGCATGATATGAGGAAAAAAATAATGGCAAAAATGTTTTAAAAATAAATGTATAAAAAAAATTGATTTAAGCAAAAGCTAATTTTCTGATGCCAGCTTCCCTTTATTAATTGAAATTAGAGAGCTTGTGATTATGCCCTCGTTCTTTTAGCTAAGTGGTCAGGAGATGCCAGTCTGCCATAAAACTAGTCATCATGGCTACATACATGCCCTTGTTTTAAGCCATGCCCCTCCAGACCACGTCTACATAACACTCCTTGATTCTGCATGTGGACTCTGTCTAACATGCAAAAAAATAAGACACACTACTAAATACTTCCCAACTTTAAGCAATATCCTGACTACGCTGTGTAAATTTTGTGTCAACCACTCCTCCTCTTTCCTCAAGCCAGGCCCCTCCAGATCACTCCTACTCCCCCTTATTCTGCATTTGAACTTTGAAGACTCTGATTTGCCACAAAGTAAAACCAACCATTACATACTTCCCAACTTTTAACAATGTCCTTACTTTGCTGTTTAAGGTTTTTCTCCAGAGATTCTCTCAAGCCAGGCCCCTCCAGACCTCTTCTACATCCCTTATTCTACATGTGGACTCTGGGGGTTCTGTCAGACTTGCCACAAAATAAGACCAACTACTTCATATTTTTCAACTTTTAGCAATGCCCTGACTACGCTGTGTAAAGTTTTTCTCCAGATCATCTCCTCCTTTCTCATCCAGGCCCCTTCCATGCAGCCTCTTTGTCCCTTTAATCTGTTTTCGGATTGTCTGGGATGTCTTGGTGTCACAAGATAAAACCCATTACTACATACTTCCTAAGTTTTAGCAATATATACCAGAAATGAGAAATGTGGGTATGCTGCGCTACTGGTGATGAATTCACAGGATTCACATGAAAAGAAATAGATTGTAGTTTATTCCCAACGCGTTTCTAGGTGGAATGGACCTTTTCCTCAGTTTATTCCTAACATGTTTCTAGGTGGAATGGACCTCTTCCTCAGTTTATTCCTAACGTGTTTCTAGGTGGAATGGACCTCTTCCTCAGTTTATTCCTAACACGTTTCTAGGTGGAATGGACCTCTTCCTCAGTTTATTCCTAACACGTTTCTAGGTGGAATGGACCTCTTCCTCAGTTTATTCCTAACGTGTTTCTAGGTGGAATGGACCTCTTCCTCAGTTTATTTCCAATGCGTTTCTAGGTGGAATGGACCGCTTCCTCAGTTTATTTCCAATGCATTTCTAGGTGGAATGGACCTCTTCCTCAGTTTATTTCCAACGCGTTTCTAGGTGGAATAGCCCTCTTCCTCAAGGGAACCACAATAAAAATCGGAAGAGGCCCTTTTCACCTAGAAACGCGGTGGGAATAAACTACAATCTATCTATGGCTCCATCTGATGACAAAGCATCTTGTCTTTACGCACAAGAAGCGTTCCAGAAAGTGGTACTTTCTGGGTGACTTCAATGGTTCCCGTCAACTCTTCTGGAAGTCCTGGAGATCCACCTTTTTTTTTTTCGGGAGTTTCTAGGAGAGTTGGCAAGTAGTTATTTCTATAAAAGGCAGATGTTAAGTTTTGGAAGGTTTCTCACCGCTTTTGCTCTTGGGTTACCGTATAGCGTGCCCCATAGTCCACCACAGCTGGACTCCACGTTATGAATCAAAACCTCATGGGACTAAATAAATTCATATGAGGAGACCACTATCTTACAATGTCAGACATCACAGGAGAAGACCTCTTTATTTTGCTTCTCGGTTTGCATGCACAGTACCTATTATATTAAAACTCAACATTTCAAGCTTTAACGTTCCTTCTTTAGGAGATGTTTGCCAATACTTGGCTTTGTTTCCAGAAATGTTTCCTGTCAAGAAATAAAACGAGTCCACAGGGAACCATGATGTCACCGATATACAATTATAAATAGCATCCCCCGCTCTGGCTTACATTCTTGACATGCTGTATTTGGACCAACATAAAGTAGACGTTGCAAATCATTATTTGTGACCATGTTTGGAAATGCAACATGGCTGGTTCAGTCTTGGTGTGGATATTGAGTTGGCCCAACCATGACTTCCAGATATGGGAACCCTCCAATTCAAACATAAGGCGCGCGGAGCTCACAAATTTATTCTGACGTTACCTTTCGACTTCCTGGCGCATTTCTTCTCGTTTCTGTCTCCTGAGCTCTCTGCGACGTTCAAAGTCATCCATGGCGGCCGCTGGAGCTTCTGAGCTGAAATCTTAACGGTAAAAAAAAAGAAACAAAATGTTAGACAAACGAAGTATCCTTATAGTCTGTGTAGATCAAGACTAAGGAAACCACAATAGTCAATAAGACAGCAATAATTTAGTAGATCAAGTGGACGCAACCTTCATTACAAAGATTATCATGTGCAAGCAAGGGCTCTGGTTACTACCTGTCCCATAATGCCCTGCTAGACATAATCATATATCGGGGTAAGTTTAAAACATTTGCCAGAAGTTATAAAACCATAGCTCATTCCAAGGGTCATGGAGGGCTTCAGAAGGATCATGGTGTGCCTCAGAAGGATCGTGGTGTGCCTCACAAGAATCGTGGTGTGCGTCACAAGGATCGTGGTGTGCCTCACAAGGATCGTGGTGTGCCTCACAAGGATCGTGATGTACCTCAGAAGTACCCTGGAGAGCCTCAGAAGGAACCTGGAGAGCCTCTAGTGGACCCTGGAGAGCCTCAGGTGGACCCTGAGGTCCAAGGGTCATGGAGGGCTTCAGAAGAATCATGGTGTGCCTCAGAAGGATCCTAGTGTGTCCCAGAGGGATCCAGGTGTGCCCCAGAAGGATCCTAGTATGCCTCAGTTGAATCCTGGAGTGCCTCAGATGGACCATAGACTGTCTCAGATGGACCGTAGAATGCCTCTGAAGGATCTTTGCATGCCTCAGATGGATCCTGGAGTTCCTTAGGTAGATAATGGAGTGCCTCAGATGTGAGTCATTAGATGGCTGTCGGCCAAACGACGGTTCAGTCGATTGTTCGGCCAGAAGCCTTCCTGCCCACCATTCATATATCAAGAGAAGCTCTTGTCTTGGTCGGCCTAGCACATCCATGTTCTCTAAGAGAGAAACGCCACCAAACATTTCTGTTGGTGACTTTTCTCAGGGAGTAAAAAAGGACCAACAGTCTAAAATTGGACACACCGGATCCTCGACTCCCCCAACAACCGATTGTCCGGTGCTCCCATACACATTAGACTGACGGTCAAACCCATCATTATTGGCGAATTTGACTAACATTAGTCTAATATGTTGGGAGACTTAAGGCACAGGAGAGGCACCAGCCTGTGCTCTGTGCAGCAGCACGCCTGTCACAAGCAAAGAACAAGCTCCTAACCACTGCCAAAAGTGATAGAGATGACTGGTTGACCAAAAACCCTCCATCATCTATAAGAAGCGCATTACACCGGGGCATTCCTAGGCTCCAGGTATAACTTCTCGAATTAGGAAGTGAGAAAGTTTAAAAATGTTGTTATAGACAGTGTGGAAAACTTTTGAGCCTAAATTTTCCAAGTTGGGCAGGCTTTTTTTTTTTTTGCAGGATCCTAAGGCTGTGTGCAGACTGCATTCAAAAATTATACATTTTTCAACTGGAAACCGCTTCAGGAAATGCTCTTTTTTAGGATTTTTTTGTGTTTTTCTTTTTCTGATGCAATTTTTTAAGAGTTTTTTTAAAAAAACGTTTTAGAATAATTTTTTTTCCTGGAGTGATTTTTTTCATCCTTTTTTGATTTTTCTTGGAGCAGGATACGCTTCCTATAAATTTATTTTTACAACAGGAATTTTTTCGTACTTGAAGTGTAAAAAAATGCTAAAAAAACCCACCAAAAACTACATCTGAAAAGTAAAGTGGATTAACATTGAAATAGACAGGAAAAGTCTCTTTTAGAGGCAATTTTTGTTCCATTTTTTTTTTTAGCGGAGCCGCCTTAAAATAGAAAAACTCCGTCTGCCCACGGCCTTATACTACACTGAGCACTCATCCAAACAAATGTCTCTCACTTCTGTATGTCACAGAATTTATATAAAGGCTAATGAAGGCATCGGTGAGAAAAAAAAAGGAGGTGGTAAAGAAGACTACAATTCTTTTTGCAAAAAGCAAGGCCCTAATAAGTTATATCGACACTCGAAATACAAGGAAAAAAAAATGTGTTTTTGTGGTTAAGGCCATGTCCTTAAAGGGTTAATAGATATTCATTCAAAAGAAATAACAAACCTGGTGCAAGATTCAGATGGAAAAGTGATCAATTCCACCAACAGCGCCATACGAGTAGGATCTGGCTATCGGCGCCTCCTCCCACCCCCACCGGTAGGTCTTCTGCATCCTTTCATCTATATATAAAGATAATCTCCCCATCCCCTACCCAAAAAAAAAAAAAAAAAATACTCCAAACTCACCAGTTGTGGATTTTCTTCTGTGATTTGTAATCCAGCAGCTCTAAAGTAAAGCCTTAGGTATCACTGAGCAGGCACACTGGTGTGCAGAACATCAAAGACCAGGCTTGTCTCCTCCACTCTGGAGATCTTATTAAAGTACTACCAGAAAAGGGAAAGGCTTTGTGTCCGCTCTGTGTTTAGCTAAACCGTCCTGTCAGTGCTTAGTTTAACTTTCGGATGCTGAATGCCAGATCAGCACCAAGAACTAGAGAGTTTCCTGTGAGGTTTTTGAGGCTGCCTCTCTGAACTTTGGGACAACATTCCACGATTAACCCCGTAGATACCATTTTGAATTCCACGAAAATTCTAGGAGACCGGTGCTTAAGAATCCTTCAGCCCTATTACGTTGCCATGCCGTGTGTAATGTTGTTTTAGAGAAATCATAAGCCCAGAACTGTGGTTGAAGAAGCCCAAAACTTACTTTTCCAAATCAAATCATATTTTTGAGTCCACCAAAACATATAGATGAGGTGATGCATCCCATACGTTCCTAACATCTCCTGTGCTCCTAAGAATATCAACCCAGTATACAACAATCTTTCCCATATTCACATATCCGTAGGTTATATTTTGTCCTTGCCCACACACCCATGGCCTTAAATCACAAGATTTTGAGATCCCATTTCCTCTCATTTTCACTTTCCTTCTCTGTTTGACCTCACCCTTCCTTCTGGCTTCTTCTCACCATCAAAGGAGTATGCAAATTGCCTCTTCAGAGAAAAAGAGGACTTGAACTCTATAGCGTCACCTATTGGAAGTAGCGATCCTACACGTCACAATCAACCCTTTAACGAGTCTTGTATCAAATCAAATCAAATCAGTATCTCAATTTTCAGACACGGTGTTTCGGGCTATTGGCCCTCGTCAGTGCAAAGCATGAGATCTGATTTGGCAAGGTGAGAGGCTCTGGACTGAAGTCTAAGGGGTAAGGTTTCTCCTTGTGGAGAGTGACATACCAGCTCTGGCTTGTCAAAGTAAGGAGGCTTATTTGCCGTGCAATGCTCCTCTGGTAAATTTAATATGCAAATTGCCTCTTCAGAGAAAAAGAGGACTTGAACTCTATAGCGCCACCTATGGGAAGTAGCGATCCTACAAATCACAATCAACCCTTTAACGAGTCTTGTAATATGACTTAGGATAAAAGCCAAATCAGTATCTCAATTTTCAGACACTGTGTTTCGAACTATTGGCCCTCATCAGTGTAAAGCATGAGATCTGATTTGGCAAGGTGAGAGGCTCTGGACTGAGGTCTAAGGGGTAAGGTTTCTCCTTGTGGAGAGTGACATACCAGCTCTGGCTTGTCAAAGTAAGGAGGCTTATTTGCCGTGCAATGCTCCTCTGGTAAATTTAATATGCAAATTGCCTCTTCAGAGAAAAAGAGGACTTGAACTCTATAGTGCCACCTATGGGATGTAGCGATCCTACAAATCACAATCAACCCTTTAACGAGTTTTGTAATATGACTTAGGATAAAAGCCAAATCAGTATCTCAATTTGCAGACACGGTGTTTCGGGCTATTGGCCCTCGTCAGTGCAAAGTATGAGATCTGATTTGGCAAGGTGAAGCAACAACCTAGAAACTGACCCTTGACTTATCAGATTTCTGTCAATTTTACTTTGGAGGTCCACAACCTTTTGTATATCACAAGCCCCTTTTAGATTTTTTTGTGGTGTTTAACCAAAATGAATATTATAAGGAAAAAATAACTGTTAAAGTTATGACTAAGTTATAAAAGCTCCTACCCTAGTCTTTACTGCTAGTTCTAGTGGTGATATCTATGTCCACCCTAAAGTCACCAGGGCACAATAGGATGGAGCTGAAGGATCTGTTGGAGCTGCCAACAAACGAGGAGCTCTCGATCTACCGGTTGGGGATCCCTATATGGCATGATGGTTTGGAGGCTCCACGATAGGTGGTAGTTCCAACTCTGTGGTCCGAAATTGTTCAGCATTCTCTAGAATCCTCCTGATTTTTCTTCTTTAGTTGACCAAGGCCTTACGCACGTGATAGCTGTTGGCCAAATGTTTGTTCAACAGACAGACGGCTATCTCTCCCAACTTCCCCATACACATGAGGTCTCAACGCGGCTGAGCATTCAAGAGTTTTCGATAGCCAGAGTGGAGAAAGCTGCTGTCAAGACATCACTGCCAGCAGTTTATCTTCCTGAAAAGAAAAGTATGGGGGTTGAAATTCCAACTGGCCGATCCTCCTCTCCCGAGAAATCATCTGTCAGGAGAGAGTTGCATGAGGGTTTTTAAGACCCATCACAGATATTAGAGGAAGGGCTTCTGAACCTGAAATTTTGAAAAGACGGGCCAACCATATAATACGTATTTGAACTCTCAGACTCAGACAGATGATGTTGGTCCTTTGACTTTTCTCCATCAGTGGTCATGGACAACTCAATAACATATATGTTTTGATGACAGCTACATCTATCAGCTCCTTATCTTGTCACCCAAACATTTTGTCTTCCTGACTGTATATCAGATGTTTCCTCTACCATATCCCCCCTCTTACTCATTCTTAACCTGGTCAAGACAAAACTTATTCACAACCTGAAATAACAATAATAATAATGACAACAACAATAATAATGCTGGTTAAACCCAGAGTGATCCATCGCAAATCTATTAACATGCATGCCCAGGTTGCAAGGTCATGATTTTTTTTTCTGATAGGCACAAGGGACATGTAAAATAGCATAGTCCCTCCTCTATAAAATGTCCTTTCCAGAAGAGAACACAAAGCTCAAAATATATTCTGTCCAACAGAAAAGTGTTTGGGAAGAATTCCATTGTTTTTGCTTTGTCTACACTTCATAATGCTGGTTTTAAGAACTTCGATCCACCACCTTAGGAATTTTTATGCCATTCCTCTTCATCCCTCATATGAGACGACCATCATGAGCCTCCACCTTGTGTTTTGTACTACTGATATCTCAACAGATAGAGTCAAGATGGCCATAATTCTGTACCCCAACATAACTAGGTAGCACCTTTAGGAGGACTTAATGAGAGTATGTCGGCACAAAATAAGGGTTCAAACCGAACACAGGCGATCGGTGCACCCTTGACGTGGCTAAGTAGTTTGGTGGACCTTCCCACCTACGTGTTTTCCATCTATCTCTGCCTTGCTCTGGCTCCTGTAAAGTGGTGTCAAGGTAGATGGAAAACAAGTGCTTGGTATGGTGTACTGAACTTCTCGGCCACTCCAAGGGTTCCGTGAGTACTAGTGCTTGGTTTGAACATGGTCTTGTTGCATGGTTTGGTCTTGTTGTGTCAGTAATCTAGTTCTGTTGACTACAAAACTAGACCTGAAGGCACCAGAGGGTTGAAATGAAGGAATCCATGTCCTTTAATTGACTCTCTGTATTTGGGGCTTAGGCCAAAAGTACCAACAGCCATCAGCCCAATCGATGTAAAGCCATACTCTAAGTTCATGGCAGGGTCTAGTTGTGATGCCACCGAGCAGGATGACAATTCTCTATGACTAGTCTAGTCAGTTTGCCCATGTATACCTATCTATGAGGACATCTTTGAGGTTGACAATCTTTCTTATGAGGGTGCTGTGGTCATTCCATTATTATAGGACATTTTTTTCTATGGGTTCTTTTGGCACTTCTCTAGCTAGCAATGATGTGGTAGCTTCTATTGTTGGCATTGTTTAAGGGTCTCTTATGGCTATAATGGAGGTTACTGTAGATGTGTCATTATTTTCAATAATGGAGGCTATTGAGGAGGGAGGAACGAGGGGGTATCATTATTTTCTATTTTTGGATCTAGAATAATGTATGCTAGTTATTCTCCTCAAATTAAAAAAAAATGTAAAATAAGGTCATTTATAACACAGTTAAAGCTTTATAGTCTCTGCTTTTAAGGAGAACAGATAATCATTTTAGTTCAGATCATCTGGAAAAGTGAAATATCTGAAACTTGAGCCGGAGCCTGGACAGAGTCATAGACAACAAAACAGGAAATACCCAAACTGAAGGTTATGACTGATAGCGCGAAACGCAACTTTATCCCTGACCCTAAAAAAATGCCGTCTTTCCCTCATTAACAGAATAACCTCCTCGGTTATTTTCTAGCCATACTCAAGTTTTTCTTAAAGGAGCCATGAAAACAAAGTAACTTGTTACTTAAAGGGGACCTGTCATTTGCCATAAATATGTAATTTTTTTACCTGGTGTAAATGCCGCTGTTCTCCTGAATCTGGCGATGTTTTTCTTTAGGTGGTGCGGCTCTCCGTTGCTGAGATATGGCCTCTTCTTTGCTGCATATAAATCTAGTTGTTATAGCTAAGTGGGCGTGGTCCTTAAGGAGACGCCCACAGAGAATAATGGAGGATGACACCCACTTGGCTAACAAGACTAAATTTATATGTAGAAAATAAGGGGCCATAACTCTGGAACAGAGAGGCGCAGGAGCAAAAGAAAAACATCGCCGGATTCAGGAGAACAGCGGCGTTTACACCACATTAATAAAAGACCCATTTATGCCAAGTGACAGGTCCTCTTTAAAGGTGTTTTATGACTTTTGGGGCTTACTCATTGTCTAATGAGAAGTTCTGCAAATTATAAATATAGGATCAGACTTATTTATCAAAATTGTCTAAATGAAGAACTGGCTTTGTTGTCCAGATCCACCAATTAGAGCTCAATTTTAATTTTTTAAACTATATTAAATTTTTGACATTTTTACCCCTTTATGTTTCAAGTGAGCACCATTTTGAAGAGCTCTGCTAGCTGTCAGTGATTGGAAACATTCACAGAGGCTAAAATTCCCCTTGGTTGTGTCTTGTTAGAAAAAAAGAACTCTGAAACACAGTAACGAACACTGCAGCTGTGTGTAAGGTTCTTTGTCTCTGTTGACATGTTCCTTGAAACTCAGTTTTCCGTCGGCCATTTTGCTTTCTGTCTTTCTGCAGCTCTTGCCCTCAGTTAATATGGAGTTTCCAGTTTTCATGTTCCCGCCCTGATTCTTCCCTCTTGCTTCTTAAGCAGCCTCAGCTGAACAATCAGTGCTCCTGAATCAAGCCTCAGTCAGTCTGTGACCTGACTCCTGGAAGCCTTGGACTTGTACTCCAGCTATTTCCTACTGAGGAACCTTTGAACACTTTTGGACTCTGGAAACCTGCTGTTTAGTGAATCCATGTTTGCAGAGGAATTACGGTACAGAGAAGAGATCCTGAACCTGCTTTGGAGATTTACTGTAGTGCTTGAAGTTACTCTGGCCTGCTGTGTCTCCTGTCGCTGTTCCTGCAAACTGTGTGAACTTTTCAGCATGCTTGTATGAAGTAATACAAGTCATTTCATTTCAACCTATGTCTCCTGTGTTTTCCTCGCACCCAAGCACAAGACGCTATAGGAACTGTACACTATACATGACAAGATTCAGGAGCCAATGTTTAGTGTCTGCTGGGTCTGGGAAAGCGTGTCTGCTGTGACTGTGGATATCAGATGTCCGTTTAATACCTTCTGTGATGACAGTGGTTGTGACTTCTCACAACCATTCCAGGTGAGCGCATTCCCTTAAAATTTTACTCTGGAGTGTTACCACAGGTAAACACTATTGTTTTTTTTTTTTTTCCTTTCCTCTTCCAGCACTTCTGCCTTAAAAGATCTGGAAGATGGAGGCCCGCATAAAGGAACTTTGCGGAGTGACTGATACAATCCTTGCAGATATACAGACTATAAAGACCCGTTTTGCAAGCCTACAGGACCTCACTAATCATAATTTGCAAGTGTTTGGACAGACTACCCAGGAATTACGAGCCAGGATTGAGGCTCTAGAGGAACGAGCCCAGGCTCCTGCCATAACCCCAAGTTCTGGGATCCCCAAATTACCTCCTTTTCGTTTTGGCGGTGAACGTGAGAAATTCAGGGATTTATTAATCAATGCAATTTATTTTTCTCTGCACATGCTTCACAATTTCCCACTGAACGATCCAAAGTGCTTACTATAATCATGTTGCTTACCAATAAGGCTTTGATGTGGGCAAACCCTCTGATTGAGACTGAGGATGATTGTTTGAATCACCTTGATGCTTTTATTTCAGCCATGGGGCAGGTGTTTGATGACCCCAATCGAGGTGCAACAGCTGAAGCAGCCATGTTAACTTTGCGCCAAGGTAAGCGTTCAGTAGCCGAATATGCCCTGGATTTCAGGAGATGGGCTCTTGATACCACTTGGGACACTTCCGCTAAAAAATCTATTTTTTGGAAAGGGTTGTCTCCACTGATTAAGGATGAACTTGCTCGTGCCGACCCTCCCACTGCGTTAGGTGACTTTATCAACTATTGTATCCGTATTGATGCTCGTCTGACTGAACGCAGACAAGAGAGATGGTTCGAAAATAATCGCACTAACCTTTTACTACCTCCCTCCTCAGCTAAGGAACCTTTGAGTAGGATCACAAGGGAACCAGAACCTGAACCCATGCAGGTGGACTCTTTGCAAAGACGGGTTAGTGATGCACGCAAAGAACATCGTATAAAGGAAAATCTATGTTTCTACTGTGGTAAGTCAGGGCACTTCATTATAAACTGCCCCAGCCGTTCTCGTAAGACTACTGCAGCAGTCATTCACTGTGAGTGTTGCGAGAGGAGCTCTGTCATGTCCGAGCCTCAGGCTCCAGAGAGATCTGCTGCAAGAGATCTTGATTTTTCGGACTTAAACTCTGTTAGTTCTGGGACGATGACGGTATAAACGCTGCAATTTTTCAAGTTTCCTCAGCGGTGTCCCAGCTGAGTTGTAAAAGAAACAATTCTCATTGCTTCCTTTCCATCAAACTCTGGGTTGACTCAGTCTGGGTGTCTAGCTCTGCTATGATCGACTCAGGAGCAAGTGGAAATTTTATGGATATCTCCTTTGCTCTGAAACAGGGGATACGTTCAGTGAAGAAGGCTACTCCAGTACAGATGGAGACTGTGGATGGCTCTCTACTGACTTCTGGACCAGTGGATCAAGAAACAGAGCCTTTGAGGGTCCTTATGGGTAAAGATCATCAGGAGAAAATGTCTTTTTTGCTTATCTCTTCTCCCCACTTTCCCATCATTCTAGGGCTACCATGGCTGCAGGCGCAGAATCCTACGATTAACTGGGAGACCGAGGAATTACACTTTCCGGAGAAACAGATGAGTCAAGGAGTTTCAGCTTGCTCTGTTCCTAAAGGAACCATGTCAGTCCCTGAACTACCAGCTGTATACCAGGACTATGTGGATTTATGTGACAAGAAGAACGCTGATCAGCTTCCTCCTCACCGTCCATATGATTGTCCAATTGAATTATTGCCCGGAGCCGAGATACCTTTTGGTAAGATCTACCCCTAGCGGGGCCCGAGCTAAAAGCTTTGAAGGATTATATAGACGAAAATTTAGCCAAGGGCTTCATACGCCCCTCTTCATCTCCCGCAGGTGCACCCATCTTCTTTGTGAAGAAGAAAGATGGATCTCTGAGACCCTGCATAGACTATAGGGAACTCAATAAGGTTACTATTAGAAACCGTTATCCATTGCCTTTAATCCCTGAGTTGTTGGAGAGAGTGCGGCATGCCAAAATTTTCTCTAAACTGGATCTCCGTGGGGCCTATAACTTGGTCCGTATTAGACCTGGGGATGAATGGAAGACTGCTTTCAGGTCACGCTATGGACACTTTGAATATCTAGTTATGCCTTTTGGTCTGAGTACCGCCCCAGCCACTTTCCAACACTTCATGAATGATATCTTCAGGGATCTCCTAGATACATTTGTGGTGATTTATCTGGATGATATTCTAATTTTTTCTAACTCCACAGAGGAACATCATGGACATGTGAGAATGGTCTTAGAACGCCTAAGACAAAACCATCTCTACATCAAACTTGAAAAATGTGAATTCCATAGGACCGAAATTCAATTTCTGGGGTATGTACTATCTACGCAAGGGATTAGTATGGATGGAAGCAAGACCCAAGCCATCAAGGCCATTGTCCAATTCCTAGAAATGTGAAGGAGGTGCAGCGTTTCATCGGGTTTGCCAACTTCTATAGACGTTTCATTAAGAATTTTTCTGAGGTAGTGTCACCTATCACCCAACTTACCCGGAAAGAGTCTAGGTTCTCCTGGACCCCGCAAGCTCAGGAAGCATTTTCCTGTTTAAAGGATAAATTTACCACCGCACCTATCTTAGTACATCCCAACCCCGGGCTTGCCTTCATAATAGAGGTGGATGCTTCAGACTTGTGCCGTTGGAGATATATCTCTACGATTGGGCAATAGAGAATGTTTGGCCATTATTGCCGCCTTCAAGGAATGGAGACACCTTTCTTCAGGGAGCTGCACAGCAAATAGTCGTCCTGACAGACCATCGTAACCTTGAATTTATCAGGTCGGCTAAGTGCCTGACTCCTCGCCAGGCTCGCTGGAATCTTTTCCTAAACCAATTTAATTTTGTCATTTCTTATAGACCAGGATCGCGCAATGGAAAGGCTGATGCACTCTCTAGGATTCATTCAGCAGAGACACGTCCACTTACTCCTCCTAAGACTATTCTTCCTGACTCTAGATTCCTGGGAGTGATTCATAATCAAGACCTACTTAAGGACATCAAGGAAGCATACCATGCGGATTCTTTGTTGGCTCAACCCCCAAGGGACGTAAGTCTTGTCTTTAAGAATGGTGTGTGGATTCAGGCACAACGTCTGTATATACCTGAAACAGTCAGATTGAGAGTATTGCAACTCATCCACGATTCCAAGATAGCCGGGCATAGGGGAATTCTAAAGACACAAGAATTTCTTTCTCGTTTCTTTTGGTGGCCCACTTACAGGAAAGATGTCTTAAACTATGTCACTTCATGTGAAGTCTGTGCAAGATGCAAAACACCTCGCTCCTCACCAACTGGTCTGTTGCAACCTCTTCCCACCCCGTCCCGCCCGTGGGGATCCATTTCTATGGACTTCATTGTGGAGTTACCAACCTCTCAAGGGAAGAACACCATTCTAGTGGTGGTTGACCGTCTAACAAAGGCAGCTCATTTTATCCCTTGTGTCGGCTTACCCACTGCAAAACAGACATCAGACTTGATGATTAAGAATGTGTTTCGCTTACATGGAGTACCGGATGAGGTCATTTCGGATCGAGGGGTGCAATTCACTTCAAGGTTTTGGCAAAATTTCTGTGCAGCATTGGACATTAAAGTAAACCTTTCTTCTGCTTTTCATCCCCAGACTAATGGACAGACAGAACGAACCAATCAGACCCTGGAGCAGTATATCCGCTGTTTTATCTGCCACCTACAGGATGATTGGGTGGATCTACTTCCACTGGCTGAGTTCTCTTATAACAACTCTCAGAGCACCTCCACTAAGCAGTCTCCTTTTTACTCCAATCTAGGTTATCATTCTAACATTCTTCCTCGATTTCCCATAGATACGCCCTTGCCGGCAGTGGCTGAAAGAATCACTTCTTTACAAAAGAATATGGATCTTCTAAAGGAAAATCTAGAATTGGCTCAGGAAAGGTACAAGAGATAAATTTCGTAAACCTGCACCAGCTTTCAAGGTAGGAGATTTGGTCTGGCTGTCAACCAGAAATCTTAAATTAAAGATTCCATCGTCTAAATTGGGACATAAGTACATTGGACCTTATAAGATCAATAAGATTATAAGTGCTGTTGCTTGTCGTCTTCAACTGCCCAGAACTATGAGAATCCACCCTGTCTTTCATGTATCCCTACTAAAGGCTGCAACACCCAATACGTTTCCTGGACGTTCTTCTCCTTGCCCTGACCCAGTGCTGGTCGATGGTCAGGAAGAATTTATGGTGGAAAGGATTCTAGATTCCAGGTTGTACAGAAATCAGTTGCAATATTTGATTAAATGGCAGGGACTACCCAGTGGAGGACAACTCATGGGAACCAGTCAATAATGTAAATACTCCTCGCCTGCTCCGCCAGTTTCATCAGAGGTACCCTGACAAGCCTGGTCTGAGGTCATCCGGAGGTTGTCCCTAAGGGGGGAGTAATGTAAGGTTCTTTGTCTCTGTTGACATGTTCCTTGAAACTCAGTTTTCCGTCGGCCATTTTGCTTTCTGTCTTCTGCAGCTCTTGCCCTCAGTTAATATGGAGTTTCCAGTTTTCATGTTCCCGCCCTGATTCTTCCCTCTTGCTTCTTAAGCAGCCTCAGCTGAACAATCAGTGCTCCTGAATCAAGCCTCAGTCAGTCTGTGACCTGACTCCTGGAAGCCTTGGACTTGTACTCCAGCTATTCCCTACTGAGGAACCTTGGAACACTTTTGGACTCTGGAAACCTGCTGTTTGGTGAATCCATGTTTGCAGAGGAAGTACGGTACAGAGAAGAGATCCTGAACCTGCTTGGAGATTTATTCTAGTGCTTGAAGTTACTCTGGCCTGCTGTGTCTCCTGTCGCTGTTCCTGCAAACTGTGTGAACTTTTCAGCATGCTTGTATGAAGTAATACAAGTCATTTCATTTCAACCTATGTCTCCTGTGTTTTCCTCGCACCCAAGCACAAGACGCTATAGGAACTGTACACTATACATGACACTGTGTCAGTGATCATCAGAATGGATTATCAATCTCTGTATGTGTCCTCTTTCATAATCCCGATAATATAAACCTCCGTGTAGCTCCTGCTTCTGGCCACTGGCTTTGAGGAGATGTGCTTGACTATTTTTGACAATGCCATAAACAATAAAAGGAGTGATGGTGCCATGCTCAGAAATCGCCCCATTCAATCACTTTTGGGATCAGCGGTTCTCACATTTATCTTGTGGATAGGATAAGTCGTGACAACCCCATTAGCTAAGGCCGCAACTCCTTCACCTTAAGCATCGGTGTACTTTTTAACTGCTTTTTTGCGAAGACAAGAAGCAAGTGACTCTAAAGTCACTTGCTAATTACCCAGAAATCAAAAAGTGTCTTTGAAGGTTTATTCCTATCAGATAATGTCATAGCTTACTACATGTTTGGAGGAGATCTGACCTCTGCGGAGGGGCAGAGATATCTTTAGCTTTTCTCCTGCACGGTGGCATTTCTGAGGATTCTTCTGCAAGTAGAGCAAATATCACCATGTCATAAATGTTGGAATCAGGCCGGAGGCGTGCTTGGTGTATACATGTTATAACACATACATAGCACATAGTAGGTGGGGTCCCTGTTACAGATTTTACACAGAGGCCCGGAAGCTTCACATTGACTTGCTTTGTATATTTGTGATTCATCCTACAAAAAAAAAAATTATAATAATTCGCTCGCAAACAACTGCGCCCAATGACTACCTGTTATTTATGTATGCTACTCTGTCACATACCATGACCAATATTTGGTTTCACAGGCATAGAGCCAGCGCACAAAGCTACGTGACCGCTGCGTGTGTGGTCCTGTTTGATCCGTCGTCTTTGCACATTAGTGGTTCAATGAATGGGTGGAGATATAATCTTTAAAATGGATTAAAAATGGAGTAGAAGTAACACAGAGGACGGAAATACCGAAGAAAATGCATCAAAATGAGCAAGGTAAATTACCTTGGACACCTGTATCAAAGGCACAATATGAGTAAAATTTACTACTTATAGTTATCTAAATTTGATCATTTTAAAAGGGTGTTGCCAAAATTATAGTTTATTATTTTTCCATAGATCTATGCTACGCATGAAAATACAAAACTGCTTCTTTCTCCTCCTGGACTGATCATTTACTCTCAATTCATGGGTAAAAACTATAAAATGTGTCTTCAGTGAATACAGATTTTCCCATTATTGAGATAGGAGACTGTCTTTTCAGGAGAACTTGCAGTGGAATGTCCGTTTCGGCCTCTAGCTCCTCCCTCCTCCATAGAAATGTATAGGCACCAACTGTCATTAATGGGAAAATCTGTTTTCACTGAATGCAGATTTGGAAGATTTTACCCATGATTTGAAAGTTAAAGCTCAGTCCAGGACCTTGGATCTATGGATGGTCCAGGTGACTTTGCGAGCACAGGAGATGGCGCGAGCATTCGCCTAAGGGTGTTTAGCTGACATGATAGCTGACACCTTGTAATCCCTGCCAGGAGGGGTGTCCGCACCGCTTCCAGTAGTTTAACACTCTAAATGCTGCAATCGATATCAATCACAGCATTTAGATGGCAGGCAGGTCAGGGTCTCCTTTGCTTTCCGATCGGCGCACTCGCTACGTCATCACGAAGGGCCAATCAATGACATGGTGACCCGATGTCATCATGACAACATCAGGGTCACCAGGCTGTAGCAAGATAGTTATATCATGTGTTTCCCTAGTGAAAATTTAACAAAATGGGGCCAAAATAACCTTTTTGTGGGAAAAATTTGATTTTTTTTTTATTTTCTCAGCTTAACGTTATAAACTTTTGTGAAGCACCTGGGGGGTTCAAGGTGCTCATGACACATCTAGATACATTCCTTGAGGTGTCTAATTTCCAAAATGGGGTCACTTGTAGGGAGTTTTAACTGTTCAGGCACATCATGGGCTCTCCAAACGCTACATAGTGTCCTCTAATGATTCCAGCAAATTTTGCGTTTAAAAAGTAAAATGGCACTCTTTTCATTCTGAGCCATACCATTCGTCCAAACAGTAGTTTTCCCCCACATAGGGGTATCGGTGTAATCTGGAAAAATTGCACAACAATTTTTGGGAGCCATATTTTCCTGTTATCCTTCTGAAAATAAAAATTGGGAGCTAAAATAACAGTTTTGTGGAAAAAATTGTGATTTTTTTTATTTTCACGGCTCATCGTTATGAATTTCTGTAAAGCACCTGAGGGTTCAGGGTGCTCATCACACATATAGATACGTTCCTTGAGGGGTCTAATTTCCAAAATGGGGTAAATTGTGGGGGGTTTCCACTGTTTAGGCACATCAGGGGCTTTCCAAACATGACGTGTCGTCTGTTCTCTATTCAAAATAATGTTGCGTTCAGAAAGTGAAGCGCTACTTCTTCCCTTCTGAGCCCTGCCATGCGCCCAAACAGTAGTTTTTTCCCCATATCGATGTGCTCAGGATATCGATGTGCTCAGGAGAAATTGCACAACTATTTTTTTCTCCTGTTATTCTTGTGTAAATGAAAACACTTGGTCTAAAGTAAAAAAAAAAATTAAAAAAATTGTTAAATGTTCATTTTTTCATTCCACATTCCAACAACTCCTGTAAAGCTCATGAAGGGTTAATAAAGTTCCTGAATGTGGTTTTGAGCACCTTGAGGGGTGCAGTTTTTAGTTTGGTGTCACTTTGGGGAATTTTCTGTCATATAGGCCCCTTACTTTTAACCCTTCTAACATCTTAACAAAAAAAATGATGTTTAAAAAATTGTGCTGATGTAAAGTAGACATGTGGGAAATGTTATTAACTATTTTGTGTGACATAACTCTCTGGTGTAAGGGTATAAAAATTACAATTTTGAAAATTGCAAAATTTTCCACATTTTTGACAAATTTTCGATTTTTTTTCACAAATAAATGCAAGTTATATCAAATACATTTTTACCACTACCATGAAACACAATATGTCACGTAAAAACAGTATCAGTGGGATTTGTTGAAGTGTTCCAAAATTATTACCACATAATGTGACTGCCAGAATTGTAAAATTTGGCCTGGTAATGAAGGGGAAAACAGGCGTTAAGTCAAGTTAATCCTTTCCAACACATCAGCAGAAACATGAAGAGCACCAAGGTGTGAAAGGACCCTGCTTTTTAGAAGACAGTTTGCTTCAGGAAGGTGCAGAAGAAAATGGAGCCTGAGGACCAGGCATAGATTTGCCTTCTATTCTTTTTCTTTCTTCTCCATTTCGAGGTTTGGTATTCCTTTAATTCAAGAGTACTGAAAAATCTGAAAACCATCCAGATAACTCGTGCTTTGAGACCAGATACTTTTCTATATTAGAACAACTGCCGAGCTCTGGGACGCAGGATGATATTTTTATAAGATAAGCCGAGATTAATAAGAACTTTTATGTTTTTGTTGTTTTTCGTTGCCCCTCCACCCCTCAACTACTCTGTAGGGATTGTAAGAAACAGAATGTTCTAATGTCAGTGTTAAATAGCCGTGTTATACAGGAACAGATAGAGATCAGGACTCGGGCGTACATTTAATAGGTTCCCAGCGTGCCTGACCTGAAAGCTCAATGGCCTAGTTTCGCTAAGCTGTTACCTCGTAAAATCTATAACTTGTGTTACAGGATACAATACTAAGAACTTCAAGGAATGCTTTCATTACATGAAGGAGCCCATTGTATATAGTTTAGCAGGAAAGAAGATGCGTGAGTTATCAGATCTCTGGCGTACAAAGAAAATAGGGGTCAAAACTGGCCCTCAAAAAACACTAGGATTTGTCAACCTCTCCTAGTTCTTCTCATCACTCTCGGATCAATTTTCAACCCTCTTGTTAGCTTACAACAGGAACCTTCCACCCAGTAAAAAAGGCACCTCTTTTGATTAACCGGTCATCGTTGCGATGTGATGCACATATAACGTTGTGCTAATTGACTTAAAAGCAGCGTATGCCTTCAGGTAGGAGGTGGCTCGCAGATCTCCAGTCTGATGGCTGTGGAATATTGACATGGCCACTGAACCTGGACCTTGAAATCAATTCGCATTACGTAAGGTTGAGCAAAATGTTTGTCACCGCAGTCCACTCTGGTCCTTTGTGGAAAATAATCTGGACCAAAGTAGTCTTCACTTCTGAGTCCATCATCCTCAACACATCTTGGGCACGTCTTCTGCTTACGAGGACCCAAAATGTCATCATGATGTTATGACGTGACTTCGCAAGATCTAGTAAGTGCAAGAGACACCAAGGATGCCTTGGATGAAAACCTCTTCCAGAGTGCTCTGGGCCTCAGACTTGGCTGAAGGTTCACCTTCCAACAAGACAATGACCCCAAGCACACAGCTAAAATAACAAAGGAGCGGCTTCAGAACAACTCTGTGACCATTCCTGACTGACCCAGCCAGAGCCCTGACCTAAACCCAATTGAGCATCTCTGGAAAGACCTGAAAATGGCTTTTCACCAATGTTCACCATCCAACTAACGGAACTGGAGAGGATCTGCAAGGAAGAATGGCAGAGGATCCCCAAATCCAGGTGTGAAAAACTTGTTGCATCATTCCCAAGAAGACTTATGTCTGTATTAGCTCAAAAGGGTGCTTCTACTCAATACTGAGCAAAGGGTATGAATACTAATGACCATGTCATATTTAGTTTTTTCTTTTTTAATAAATTTGCAAAAATTTCTAAATTTCATTTTTTTCAGTAAAGATTGTACAGAGTGTACATTAATGAGAAAAAAATGAACTTTTTTTGAATTTAGCAAATGGCTGCAATGAAACAAAGAGTGAAAAATTTAAAGGGGTCTGAATACTTTCTGAACCCACTGTAGTATTATTGATTATGTTAGAGAGGTGTTTCTCCCTCGAAGAACTTATTTTCGGATAGAATGCATCGCCCAATGATGGCACCACATTGTGTCCCATGGAGTGCCTAATATATCATCCCAAGGATACACGCTAGTCCAAAATACTGATAACCACTCCATGCACAAGTCATTGTCCCCCTAATTAGCTGTCACCACCGGAACACTTAGAACAAAGTTATGCTCAAAACTAAACAAAAAGCCTTCCATTTAGTATGTGATAATTCAGTGAAAGCTTCCTGAGCGGCTGGGTAGATATTTCCTACTCACTTTTGAGCAGGACCATAGGGGAATGTTTACCGACAGGATATCCTGACCTCCATGAGGAGGTCCAGATACAAGTTACATTACAAATCCATATTGAGAACACAGTGGTAGATACTTTATTGGATTGCAATTTTTTGGGTGGGTGGAATCCAATTTCGAAATTGACATTTTGAAAAAGAAATATGGGCATTTAGTCAAAAACTTATAGATCCCCCATGCTATATAAGATTGTAGCAGTATGTTTGTGGCCGATTTCCAGGCCTAGGCACATGTCACTTTAATTTCTAATTGATCCAGCTCCAGGTGCTACCTCCTCAGTCTTCTACAACAGGTCCCTCTGCTCCTCTGCCCTTCAGAGACAACATTCACTTGGTCTATAAAGCATGGGTCGGGCATCAGCATTCAGCTTGAGTATTCAGGTAGTTGGCATCCATTCTGCTTTCTGACCTAAAACCTCCTGATAAACCCAACTCTGCTACATCACTAGGTAACTGCTATACCACTGGTCAGATCGGCCTTGGACTATATAATAAAGCCCACCTCTTCTACACCATTGGGCAACTCTTCTAGAGGACTGCTTCAGCCCTTGAACCTCCTGACAAACCTAGGTACATTAAAGCTCAGGAGAACAAATGAGTAAAAAAAAATGGCAATAAAAAATTATTAAAGTTTATTATTCCACATATTATAAAATTGAAATTTTAAACACCATACAAAGAAAAATAACAATACACAACATGTCCATAATACATGGGTTAAATAACAACTGTGATAGACTCCAAAGATGTTTACCAGGGACCGAAAATAAGGTCAGGAGTATTAGTGAGCAATGCAAATTAGAGGGACATATAGAATCTTGCATATGACTTCATTACAGAATCTCAGGATCTGTTAAGAATCCATTATCTATCTGTACATATACAGTACCTATTTCATACAGGCGCAAGTGGCCCTAGACATTAACTGCTCAATATGCAATTAATATGCCCCCTGAGGAAGTGACGTCATACGCGAAACGCGCGTTGGGGTACGTGGCCGAGGTTAAGGCAGGACGAAGCATTCACTATGGGTAATTGTTACTATGGGAACCCTTGCTTTATCACTATTCCAGCCCTATATTGCATGAAAACCTTGTTTTATCTCAGTGACAGCTCGATTTTGGACTCTATTGCAAACTCATCTCTGCTAAATCACTGAGTTTACCCTGCTATATTGCTGGAACCATTCTGTCTCTCAAACTGTTGGTTTATTCAGCTCTGCTCAGCTCCAAATTGTAAAGTCATCTTTCGTGAGGTATTGATGGACACAAGTAAATATTTTGGTCTAGGACTCAGAAGTTCCAACATACTCCCCAAGGTAGAAAGGATCAGGAAAAGGTGCAGCAATGGATTTGTGCTCTTCAACATGCATGGGGCAACCTAGAGCACCATGAATGCAGATGAACCTAAAGCTCCTGCCTTGTTAACTGCCTGCTATGGCCCAACATGCTACCAGGTAGGTGCCAGGTCACAAAATATCCTATTGATTCTTATTTGTTAATATTTATGAAGGGCTTCCAGCACATGGTTCATGCATTTTAATATGACTAGTGTAGCATCTGCATAGAATTTACATGTACCCATGTGAGTTTCCTTTGGGTAATCTGGTTTCCTCCACACTACGAATAATTTAACGAACTTCCTATGAAATTGGCCTTTGTGTCTGCCGACAGAGATAGGATAGTTCAATACTAGAAAAGCGCCTTTCCTGCTGCATCTTCTGTCAGGACTATAATATTAATGACTAGTAACGTTCCCTAGACAAAAGTGAATGTGGAAAAGCCAAAATAGATTTTTAAACATTTGGGATTATTGGATGCTGGATTAAGTGAGGTTCACTTCAAGGGGCACCAATATATTCTTTACTCTGTTTCCTCAGTATTCAGGTGTAACTGGAATTTTATGTTAAAGGGATGGTCTAGTATGGGTAATCATTTTTTATTTGAAAGATCAAACTACATTGGTCATAGAGGGTCATGTAGCTTGACCCGCTGGTTTACAGCAGTAATCTGTGGGAGAGCATAGTACCACCACATGAGAGAAAATGGCACCACCACATGAGAGAAAATGGCACCACCACATGAGAGAACATGGCACCACCACATGAGAGAACATGGCACCACCACATGAGAGAACATGGCACCACCACATAGGAGAACATGGCACTATCACCTCATGGGAGAACATGGCACCAACTCATGGGAGAACATGGCACCACTACATTGGATAACATGGCACCACTACGAGAAAGAACATGCACCACCACATGAGAGAACATGGCACCACCACATGAGAGAACATGCACCACCACATGAGAGAACATGGCACCACCACATGAGAGAACATGGCACCACCACATGAGAGAACATGCACCACCACATGAGAGAACATGGCACCACCACATGAGAGAACATGGCACCACCACATGAGAGAACATGCACCACCACATGAGCGAACATGGCACCACCACATGAGAGAACATGGCACCACCACATGAGAGAACATGGCACCACCAAATAGGAGAAAATGATTCTGCACCCTACCAGCAGCCCATCCAATCTAGCATTTGCCCCTAACCAGCAGCCAATCCATTGAAGCATCTGCCCCCTACCAGCAGCCCATCCATTCTAAAATTTACCCCCAACACGAACCATCCATTCTAGCATCTGCCCCCTACCTACAGCGCATTCATTCTATCATATGCCATCCTATCAGCAGCCATTCCATTCTAGCATCTGCCCCCTACCAGCAGCCCATCCAGTCTAGCATCTGCCCCCCTACCAGTAGCCCATCCAGTCTAGCATCTGCCCCCCTACCAGCAGCCCATCCAGTCTACCATCTAGCCTCCTTACCAGCAGCCCATCCAGTCTAGCATCTGCCCACCTACAAGCAGCCCATCCAGTCTAGCATCTGGCCCCCCTACCAGCAGCCCATCCAGTCTAGCATCTGGCCCCCTACCAGCAGCCATCCAGTCTAGCATCTGTCCCCCTACCAGCAGACCATCCAGTCTAGCATCTACCCGCCATACTAGCAGCCCATCCAGTCTAGCATCTGGCCCCCCTACCAGCAGCCCATCCAGTTTAGCATCTGGCCCCCCTACCAGCAGCGCATCCAGTCTAGCATCTGGCCCACCTGCAAGCAGCCCATCCAGTATAGCATCTGACCCCCCTATCAGCAGCCCATCCATCTAGCATCTGGCCCCCCTACCAGCAGCCATCCAGTCTAGCATCTATCCCCCCTACCAGCAGCCCATCCAATCTAGCATCTTTCCTCCCTACCAGCAGCCCATCCAGTCTAGCATCTGGCCTCCCTATCAGCAGCCCATCCAGTCTAGCATCTGGCCCCCATACCAGCAGCCCTTCTGTCTAGCATCTGGCCCCCCTACCAGCAGCCCATCCAGTCTAGCTTCTGGCCCCCCTACCAGTAGCCCATCCAGTCTAGCATCTGCCCCCCCTACCAGCAGCCCATCCAGTCTAGCATCTAGCCTCCTTACCAGCAGCCCATCCAGTCTAGCATCTGCCCCCCTACAAGCAGCCCATCCAGTCTAGCATCTGGCCCCACCTACCAGCAGCCCATCCAGTCTAGCATCTGCCCCCCCCTTACCAGTAGCCCATCCAGTCTAGCATCTGCCCCCCTACCAGCAGCCCGTCCAGTCTAGCATCTGGCCCTCCTACCAGCAGCCTATTCAGTCTAGCACCTATACTCCCTGCCAGCAGCCCATCCAGTCTAGCATCTTGCCCCCCCTACCAGCAGCCCATCCAGTCTAGCATCTGGCCTCCCTACCAGTAGCCAATCCAGTCTAGCATCTGGCCCCCCTACCAGCAGACCATCCAGTCTAGCATTTAGCCCCACTACCAGCAGCCCATCCAGTCTAGCATCTGGCCCCCCTACTAGCAGCTCATCCAGTCTAGCATCTGGCCACCCTACCAGCAGCCCATCCAGTCTAGCATCTTGCCCCCTACCAGTAGCCCATCCAGTTTAGCATCTGGCCACCCTACCAGCAGCCCATCCAGTCTAGCATCTGGCCCCCTACCAGTAGCCCATCCAGTCTAGCATCTGGCCCCCCTACCAGCAGCCCATCCAGTCTAGCATCAGGCCCCCCTACCAGTAGCCCATCCAGTCTAGCATCTTCCCCCTACCAGCAGCCCATCCAGTCTAGCATCTAGCCTCCTTACCAGCAGCCCATCCAGTCTAGCATCTGCCCCCCTACCAGCAGCCAATCCAGTCTAGCATCTGGCCCCACCTACCAGCAGCCCATCCAGTCTAGCATCTGCCCCCCCCTACCAGCAGCCCATCCAGTCTAGCATCTTGCCCCCCCCTACCAGCAGCCCATCAAGTCTAGCATCTGGCCCCCTACCAGCAGCTCATCCAGTCTAGCATCTGGCCACCCTACCAGCAGCCCATCCAGTCTAGCATCTGGCCCCCCTACCAGCAGCCCATCCAGTCTAGCATCTTGCCCCTACCAGTAGCCCATCCAGTCTAGCATCTGGCCCCCCTACCAGAAGCCCATCCAGTCTAGCATCTGGCCCCCCTACCAGTAGCCCATCCAGTCTAGCATCTGGCCCCCCTACCAACAGCCCATCCAGTCTAGCATCTGGCCCCCCCTACCAGTAGCCCATCCAGTCTAGCATCTTCCCCCAACCAGCAGCCTATCCAGTCTAGCGTCTAGCCTCCTTACCAGCAGCCCATCCAGTCTAGCATCTGTCCCCCTACCAGCAGCCCATCCAGTCTAGCATCTGGCCCCACCTGCAAGCAGCCCATCCAGTATAGCATCTGACCCCCCTATCAGCAGCCCATCCAGTCTAGCATCTGGCCCCCCTACCAGCAGCCCATCCAGTCTAGCATCTATCCCCCCTACCAGCAGCCCATCCAAAAAGGATGGTTCATTAAGGCCGTGTATTGATTATAGTCTTTTGAACAATATTACTGTGAAATATCAATATCCGTTACCCTTCATTTCTGACCTGTTTTCCAGGGTGAAAAACGCTACTTGGTTTACCAAGCTTGACCTCAGGGGGGCGTATAACCTTATTCGCATTAAGCACGGGGATGAATGGAAGACGGCATTTAACACCCCTGAAGGGCATTTTGAGTACCTTGTGATGCCCTTTGGGCTCACTAATGCTCCTTCTGTCTTCCAGTCCTTCATGAATGACATTTTCAGGGATTTTGTGGATAAATTTCTGATTGTTTATTTGGATGATATCTTGATTTTTTCTAATGACTGGGACTCTCATGTGAAACATGTTCGAACTGTGTTCCAGATTTTGAGAGAGAATGCTCTGTATGTGAAGGGATCAAAGTGTCTTTTTGGCGTACAGAGGATCTCATTTTTGGGATTCATTTTGTCCCCATTGTTATTGAAATGGACCCGGTCAAGGTTCAGGCCATCTGTGATTGGGTCCAACCTACTTCATTAAAGGCTCTTCAAAGATTTTTGGGTTTTGCCAATTTTATCGTAAATTTATTGGTAATTTCTCGGTTATTGTTAAACCATTAACTGATTTGACCAAGAAGGGTTCTGATGTGGTGAATTGGCCTCCTGAGGCAGTTTCTGCATTTCAGGAACTTAAGCAGAGATTCACTTCTGCTCCTGTTCTACGGCAGCCTGATGTTTCTCTGCCATTTCAGGTGGAGGTTGATGCCTCTGAAATTGGGGCAGGTGCCGTTTTGTCCCAAAGAGATCCAGAGACCTCTAAAAGTAACCCTTGTGCCTTTTTCTCTCGAAAATTTTCTCCTACTGAACGTAATTATGACGTGGGTAATCGGGAGTTATTGGCCATGAAGTGGGCTTTTGAAGAGTGGAGACATTGGCTGGAGGGAGCCAAACATCAGGTGGTGGTCCTTACGGACCATAAGAATCTGGTTTATCTGGAATCTGCCAAGCGACTTAATCCTAGACAGGCCAGGTGGGCCTTGTTTTTCACACGTTTTAATTTTGTGGTTTCCTTTCTTCCTGGCACTAAGAATGTTAAGGCGGATGCCCTCTCGAGGAGTTTCCTTGCGGACTCTCCTGAGGTATCTGATCCTTCTGTTATTTTGAAAGAAGGTGTAGTTCTTTCTGCCATCTCGCCCAATTTGAGACTGGCTCTGGAGGGGTGTCAGGAGGATAGGCCCGAGCGCTGCCCTGTTGGGAAATTGTTTGTCCCGGACCAGTGGAAAAGGAGTGTGATGTCTGAGATTCATTGTTCCGCGTTGGCCGGTCATCCCGGAATTTTTGGTACCAGAGACTTGGTTAGTCGGTCCTTTTGGTGGCCTACCTTGTCTCGTGATGTCAGGGAATTTGTGCAGTCCTGCGGGACTTGCTCTCGCTCCAAGCCTTGCTCTCGCTCTAGTGGTTTGTTGATGCCATTGCCTGTGCCCAAGAGACCATGGACCCATATCTCTATGGATTTCATTTCCGACCTCCCTGTTTCTCAGAGAATGACCGTCATCTGGGTGATTTGTGATAGGTTTTCCAAGATGATACATCTTGTGCCATTACCTAAGTTGCCTTCCTCCTCCGAATTGGTGCCTTTGTTCCTTCAGCACGTGGTTCGTTTACACGGCATTCCTGAGAACATTGTGTCTGACAGAGGAGTCCAGTTTGTTTCCAGATTTTGGAGGACTTTTGTTCTAAGCTTGGTGTTCAGTTGTCTTTCTCCTCGGCGTTTCATCCTCAGACCAATGGTCAAACTGAGAGAACAAACCAGACATTGGAGACTTATCTAAGATGCTTTGTGTCTGCTGATCAGGATGACTGGGTCTCTTTTTTGCCTTTGGCTGAGTTTGCTCTTAATAATAGGGCTAGCTCTGCCACTTTGATGTCTCCATTTTTCTGTAATTCTGGGTTTCACCCTCGATTTTCTTCAGGACAGACGGAGGCTTCTGCCTGTCCAGGTGTTGACTCTGTTGTGGAGCGTATGCAACAGATTTGGGACCAGGTAGTGGAGAGGTTGTCCCTCTCTCAGGAGAGGGCCCAGCGGTTTGCTAACCGGTATAGGACTGATGGTCCTCGGTTTAAAGTGGGGGACTTGGTCTGGTTGTCCTCAAAAAATATTCCTATGAGAGTGGCATCTCCTAAATTTAAGCCTAGGTTCATTGGACCTTATAAGATCATGGAGATTCTTAATCCTGTTTCTTTTCGTTTGCTTCTTCCAGGGACATTTAAGATCCATAACGTGTTCCACAAGTCCTTGTTGAAGAGGTTTGTTGAGCCAGTGGTTCCTACTGCTTTGCCTCCTGACCCTGTTCTGGTTGAGGGCAATATGGAGTTTGTGGTTGAGAAAATATTGAATTCTCGTTTTTCTAGACGGAAACTCCAGTATTTGGTTAAGTGGAGAGGTTATGGTCAGGAAGACAATTCTTGGGTGTTTGCTTCGGACATCCATGCTAGGAGACTCATCCGTGCTTATCATAGAACTCATCCTGACCGACCTGGTTGCTCAAGTGAGGGTTCGGTGACCCCTCCTCAAGGGGGGGGTACTGTTGTGAATGGACTTGAAATGAGTTCTGAGCAGAGGCTCCCTCTGGTGGTTACAAGCGGTACTGGACTGTCCAGTGAAGATTGTGAGGATTGGGAATCAGATGTTACTGACTGGTCTTATTTAAGGGAGTCGCCTTCCCATCAGGGTTGCCGGTGATCAATTGTTCTGGTCTCAATCCTTGATTCCTGTTTCCTTTGTAGCCTGCTGTGTCGTGTCTGCATCTCCTGCTAACAGATAAAACTTTTTCTTCTTTTTGTTTTTGTGCTTGATTTTTGCATTTTGTCCTGCACTTCTGTGGGGGCCTTCAGGGTCCCCTCCGGGGGCTTTTGCCCTCTCAGTTTAGTTCAGCCACTTATGTTTTGTACATTTGCTTTTTCCAGTTTTTTCAGTGGCTGCTGTTTTGATTTTGTTACACCAGAGAACTAATTTAGGTGGTAGAGGTCGTGTGATCTCAGGTGTTTTTGAAATTAGTAGAGTTGGTGCTTTTCAGGGTTTTTTGGGATTGCAGTAAGTGCCCTTCCTATCCTTTTCTATTTAGATAGTTTGGGCCCCAACGTTTGCTCATACTATTTTCTGTCTGTGTCAGTATTTCTTCTTGTCTAACCGCCATTACATGTTTGGGGGCTTTCTATGTTCTTTGGGGATCTGCTCCGGGGCAGATAGCTTTCCTCTTTCTATCTTTAGGTATAGTTAGTTTCTCAGGCTGTGACGAGGCGTCTAGGACCAACGTAGGAACGCTCCACGGCTGCCTTTAGTTGTGGTGGTTAGTCAGGGTACTGCAATCTCATAGATTCCAACTGCTCTGGTGTATTGCCTTTTTTACCTGCACTCCTCAGCTACCAAATCATAACAGGGGGCAAGATGCTAGACTGAATGGGCTGCTGGTAGGAGGGGGGCATATGCTAGACTGGATGGGCTACTGGTAGGGGGGGCCAGATGCTAGACTGGATGGGCTGCTGGTAGGGGGGACCAGATGCTAGACTGGATGGGCTGCAGGTAGGGGGGCCAGATGTTAGACTGGATGGGCTGCTGGTAGGGGGGGCCAGATGCTAGACTGGATGGGCTGCTGGTAGGGAGGCCAGATGTTAGACTGGATGGGCTGCTGGTAGTGGGGCTAGATTCTAGACTGGATGGGCTGCTGGTAGAGGGGCCAGATGGTAAACTGAATGGGCTGCTGGTAGGGGGGCCAGATGCTAGACTGGATTGGCTGCTGGTAGTGGGGCTAGATTCTAGACTGGATGGGCTGCTGGTAGAGGGGCCAGATGGTAAACTGAATGGGCTGCTGGTAGGGGGGCCAGATGCTAGACTGAATGGGCTACTGGTAGGGGGGGCCAGATGTTAGACTGGATGGGCTGCTGGTAGGGGGGCCAGATGCTAGACTGGATGGGCTGCTGGTAGGGAGGTCAGATGTTAGACTGGATGGGCTGCTGGTAGGGGGGGACCAGATGTTAGACTGTTTGGGCTGCTGGTAGAGACAAAGAGTGATCCCTCATACAGCTCCAGGAAGCTCCCTGCTCTGTCTCACACTTTCTCTTTATAGCTCCTGATGCTGGAAAAGAAAGTAGTAAAACACTATACCACACATCAAATACAAATATAATAGTAATAATATTATTAATAAAAACTGAAATTGCACAGTAGACAGACACAGCTCATATGTGTGTATGTGAGTGTTTCTGTGTGTGGCTCATGCCCCTCATCTGTCTTTGTGATAAGATTAGCCTCCTGTAGCCTAGAAGATCAGTCTTGCTAAAATCTTTACCACTGGCTCCAGTTCTGTTCTTAAAATGGTGGATGCTGAACTGCTTCTCAGCTCCCTCATACACAATCATTATGTGGCGCTGCTGGGCTCAGTAAGATGCATCAGATTGAACTAGGCTGTCCTGAGTCATTCTCAATAGAACATTTAGTTCACAGGTCACATGATGCATTTCCTATCAGCTCCTCACAGGATAGGGTGGAGAAAAACTGAACTAAATGAACTAATCTTTTGAACTAATCTTTTCAGTGAACTAGTTCATGGTGAACTAATCACCAAAATGAACTAGATTTCCCATCACTAAATGGCACCACCACATGGGAGAACATGAACCACCACATGAGAGAACATGGCACCACCACATGAGAGAACATGGCACCACCACATGAGAAAACATGGCACCACCACATGGGAAAACATGAACCACCATGAGAGAACATGGCACCACCACATGGGAGAACATGAACCGCCACATGAGAGAACATGGCACCACCACATGAGAGAACATGGCACCACCACATGAGAGAACATGGCACCACCACATGAGAGAACATGGCACCACCACATGAGAAAACATGGCACGACCAAATAGGAGAAAATGGCACCACCACATGGGAAAACATGAACCACCATGAGATGGACACTATGGCACCACCACATGGGAGAACATGGCACCACCACATAGGAGAACATGGCACTATCACCTCATGGGAGAACATGGCACCAACTCATAGGAGAACATGGCATCACTACATTGGAGAACATGGCACCACCACATGAGAGAACATGGCACGACCACATGAGAGAACATGGCACCACCACATGAGAAAACATGGCACCACCACATGAGAAAACATGCACCACCACATGAGAAAACATGGCACCACCACATGAGGGAACATGGCATCACCACATGAGAGAACATGGCACCACCACATGAGAGAACATGGCACCACCAAATAGGAGAACATGGCATCACCAAATAGGAGAACATGGCACCATCACATCAGAGGTAATGACACCACTCATGAGAGGACATGGCACTAGTGATGAGCGAGTTTGCTCATTACTCAAGTTTTCCGAGCATGCTCGGGTGTTCTCCGAGTATCTTGGGCGTGCTCGTAAATTATGTCTGAGTCCCCATAGCTGCATGATTTGCAGCTGCTAGACAGCCTGAATACATGCAGGGATTGCCTGTTTGTTAGGGAATCCCCACATGTATTCATGCCCAAGATACTCGGAGAACACCTGAGCATGCTCGGAAAACTGGAGTAAGGAGCACACTCGCTCATCACTACATGGCACCACCACATGGGAGAACATTGTACCACCACTTGGGAGAACATGACACCATTACATAGGAGAACATGGCACCATCTCATAGGACAACATGGCACCACCACATGGGAGAACATGGTACCACCACATAAAAGATCCGTAAGAGCAAGAGACTTCAGGTCTCCATACACTTTAGATATGGAAACTGAACCTCTCAATTTCAGTGGGAGCTGCTAACCATCCATTTTGTCTGTTTATTGGCCAGTGTGAACATTCTCCTTTTGTTCATGCATATCAACTTACACTCCAGTTCATTTTTTTCAGATACTTTTCAGGTTTCTGCACTCAGTGCAGGTAAGGATATGGGCTCCCTTTCTTTGAGCTGGACATTACTTTTATATAGCTTCCCATTGTTGTGTGTCCATGTTCGGTCCTGCTCAGCTCTTGTTCACATTAACGTCAATTTGACACATGGTAAGGTTTTAATACTAGAGGTTAGGACCATCCTGATTTGGGTCACCTTCTTGTGGTGGGATGGCTTTTATGCTTTTTTTTTTTAAATCAAAAACAGTGTTTACTAAGTACCCCATGTTATTTATATGCACAATTACTTTTGCATATTTACTTACAGTGGGGTATTTGCCCATTTTGTTTCTTTCTTATGTTTTGTCTGTGTAATGGCCAGTGTAAACATGCTCCTATATTTTGCATGCATACCAGTTTATACTCCAGTTCATTTTTTTTTGGGCAACCATCTAGTGTGTATGGCGCTCTACCGTCTCTCTCTAGATGGATGATATCGGGGGGAGGGGGTTGGGGGATCTGGCTTGTTTAATTTTTAGGCCGGTCCTTTTTCTCTCCTTGGAGATCAGTTGCCACCAAGAGTTGGCTCTCGCAGCCTTAATACTGAAAACACATGCATAATCGGTCGAAAAGAGTATGTGTGCTGGTGCATGAGAAAGTCGGAAAGAAGCTGTCGGTAAAATGAGTAATCAGTCCAACAGTAATCTAAAGTGACTCTCATGGCTGAATAGCTGACACTGATTCAGCCGTCAAAAATCTCTCCCCAATCTTCCATCAATACATATAACATTCAACTTGGCCGAATGTTAAAGAAAATCTATTGGCAGGATCAAATCTTCTAAGCCATCTGAATAAATAATACCTTAATATCTGCGATCCGATGTCTCATTCCAGAGAAATCCTTATTTTTCTTAATAAGTAAATGAGCTGTTAAGATCTATGGGCGGGACATAGATCTCTCAGAGAGTCTACCTCCAGGGAGCATTACCAGTGTGATACATGTAATAACTGATAGTCTGCTCTCCTGATCTACATGTCTCACACTCGTAATGCTCCCTGGAGGCAGATTCTCGGGGAGATCTACGTCCCGCCCATAGATCTTAAAAGCTCATTTACATATTAAGAAAAACGTGAATTTCTCTGGCATAAGAAATCAGATTGCAGATATCAAGGTATCATTTTACTCACATACCATATAGACGGCTTAGGAGGGATGATCCTACTGACAGATGCAAATTAACGTCTATTCATCTCAGTTTTCAGTAAAGCCCTTCTGTCCTATGGGAATAGTGAATTAAAAAAAAAAAAAATAACAAACTTTAGAAAACAAGTTCTATATACTTGCTAATGAATGTAATTCTACAGATCATCTCTCCAAGTCTTGAGAAACTCTCGACTGTGAGAAGAATCCCAGCCTTTGTCTCTTTCGCCTGAGCCGTTCAGAGTGTCGGGAGCTACGGCTCGCCTCACGCCATTAAGCATTACAGTCAGATATTGATTGGCCTTCATCCTCACTGCGCTGTTTCTCACACAATCGTCTATTTATTTATCCTGCATCGGAGATAAAGTCTCGACTGGTGAGAGAAGAAAAAAAAATATATTAAGAAAAAAAAATCACTCCATCATTTTTATGACGTTGGGCCGCCGTGCCAAGTAGATGACAATCATGGCCTCTTTTTTTGGAAAAACTCCCTCGTCTAGAATTATTTTCAGAACTGCTTTGGGGAATGTAATACGTTTGACAGGATTTGTGATTTTTTTTCACGCTTTGTTGCATGTTGTGATGTTCTTATAAACATGAGCATAAAAGAAAAACAAAAGAAAAATTAAAAAAAAAAAAAACTCGGTGAACGTAAGAACAGCTGTCCAGTACTAAACATGACTAATTCAGGGACACACCCCTGAAGAAGGTATTAATATTGAGGGGGTGGGAGATGAAATGGTAATTTTTTTTTAATTTTTTTACCCTACCACAGCAGTTACATCAGAACATAAAGGCAAATATGATAAAAAGTTTTAATAGGAACAACATGTATTCAGGTCAAAAAGGGAAAAAACATTGTGTAAACAAAGTATAGATTAAAACCACATGTTGTGGATGCCGCCGAGGGGGAAAATGTGTTTTTTTGTTTCTTAACATGAGGACTTGGCTTGGAAATAAAATTAAAAAAATATATATTTTCTAAAATATTTTTAGAATTTTTAAAGAAAAAAAAAAGAAGAAAAATATCTTGTATTTTTGGATTAAGAAAAAAACTCTTATAAAAGATCAGCCGTAAAAGTTTTTCTATTTTTGCATTTTTAGTAAACTTTAAATACTTGTGTGAAGTTGAAAATTAAGGTAAGACTATGATCGTTGTGTTAATCATCTGTTGGATCGTTCTTGTAAGTGATCCGACCACCGAAATCCCGATTTTCCAATGGACCAATGATTGGCCAAATTCACCTCTTAAAAAAAAAAATACAACCAGACAGATCATACATATTGGCAACAATAATTTGTCATCGAGAGCCAATGTGCACATCATGTATTCTCCAAACTATGGTCGGTCAAAATTTTGGTAAATTTTTTTTAGATGTCATATGTGGAGCACAAGCAGATTTTAAAATATATATATATATATATATATAAAATATATATATATATATATATTTATTATAAATCTAAAACTCCAACTGATCACTAAAACCACTGTTCAGAAGAACTTGGCTCCGGCACAAGCGTGCACACAGTAGTGTACAGACCCATAGACTTTCTACTAAGCTGTGCACCTGTTCAAGCAGGAAGTAAGCAAGTCATTGCAGTGGTGGGGTCTCAGAATCCAGACCCCCTACTGATCTGATCTACAGCATGTTTAATGCGTTCCAACATCTGAACAAGACTTATTAAAGGTTACCCTTACACTGTCAGTGGTATCTAGCAAAGTTTTAAACTTTTAACATACATACTAAAAAATAAAATTCAGAAATGTAAAAGAAAATAAAATCATATTTACACTTATACCCAAAAATTTACACCCTGGACACAATAGATGACGGTTGTCTTAACGATGGTTCAGCCGATTGGTCGGCTGACAGCACTATCGGCCTACTCCACCATACACAGGAGCACTCACTCGGTCAAGTACTCTTGTGTTCCCTATAAGAAACCCCTCTGGTCAACATGTCTGGCGGTGGCTTATATCTGGGAGAACAATACAATCAGCAGTTCCAAATCAGACATGCCCAATCAACATTTTCCCTAACAATCAGTCGGCCAGCTCCCCTATACACATAGACTGTCAGCCAAAATCCGTAGATATCAGCGGGTTAGGACGACATTAGTCTCGTGTGTATTGGGTTCTTGAGTCAAGGAGTTGAGGATGAGTTGGAATTCAATCGCTCGAGCTTTTTGTTTGGCGGTAAGAATGTGAAGGCACCAAGCCGAACGTTCCTGCGTTTGACAGAGTCAAGAAAGATAGCTATGTAATGTGTATGGTTATCTTTAAAGTTTACCCATCCCATCCCCCACACTCAAGGTCACTGGTAGACTGTGCCGAGAAAGACATTACTGCATCAGATAGATTGTGATGTTACTCCTCCCCTCTACACAGATACAGAACCAGGAAATAAATCTTTTCACCTTTAACCGATTGACTTCTTATTAGTGCTGTTCCCCGGATATTGGTGAGATTTTTAGGTTTCCAACCCCCTAAGACACATTCAAGGTACATTTACAATGGATATGGGCACTCACTGTATGGAGCGGACTCCGAAGCTGTGCTCACCCTACACAGCCTAGGTGTCGGGGGTGTTATATAGCCGACAACTGAAAGTAACTGCCATGATCAGTGATGGCTCCGATCGTAACAGTATAAAACAATATAACCTCTCAGATACCAAGGTCAATTGCAACAGTGGCATTTAGGAGGTTAGGAACTAGGGGTGGGTACTTCCTGACGCCGATCAGCCTACCTTACCCCACCATCGCTGATGGGTTGCCTGCTTTTGGTTGGGCTTCACAGGGGACCCATAATTATGCAATATCACAGTGTATTGTATAGGTAATCAAGAGATATAAAAAGCATAAAAAAATTAAAATATTTTAAAAAATGTTTAAAAGAGAAACAAATTTATAAACGTTTTAATGCAAATTACAAAATCTAAAAAAAAGTACAAAAAAATATTTGGTGACGTCGTCAATGTAATTGTCCGAAATAATAGAATACAAAAAATATCTAACTCATGTGGTGAACGATAAAACATTAAGAAATTCACAACACGATGACGTGCTGCACCGATGCACAAAGAACGGTGTCCTAGCGTCTCCCATCCCTGCAGAAGGAGCTATGCGAGTTATGTGCCCTCTTAGCCTTCCTGTAAAAGAGCAGGAATCCGACAGTGACAGTTCATTTATTTGGAGACTCTGGTAGAAGTCAGAGCGAGTTTAACCCAAAATTTATAATATAAAAATTGCTTTTAATGTCATTAAAATACCTAAAAAATAACATAAAACACGCACAAAAAAAATAACCATTGATTTATATTTTATAAACATCTGTGAGGATTGGAATAGATTTAATTTACGGGTTATAAAATGTTAATAATATTCCCATCTGTCGAAACCCTATTTAGGAATTTCAAGCGGTAAAAAAAAATAAATAAAAAAATAAAACCTTGAGTCGTTCTTACCCGAGTTGCTGTAGATGGGGAGTCACCGGCCCAGGTCCTACGTATCAGATGTAGCAGCTACTTAGCAGGCAGACATAAAGGAAGGGGATTGTTTTAGCGCTGTAAAAAAAATATAGGTAAAAGTTAAATTGTTTGTGTTAATCAGTTTTGTGTATACAGATCTTATGCAGACTCATGGGCGTTCTTGGTTATGGGTCACGCGTGGCGATGATACTGCAGTTACGTAGGTTGAGACCACACGCCATTCCTTTTTTTTTTTTTTAATGAGAGTCAAAAGCAAGAGACTAAGAAATGACCGCGAGATCAGACTACACAATGTTTGTCTGTAGTCTGTTACCATGGAAACAAATAGGTCTGCATAGCAGATTTAGGCACAAAGCGGTAAAAGATTTTAATGATTTGCATTCGTTGTACAGTTCTGTCTGTAGGCAGTAGCGCAGTGTGGGTCACCAGCATCCAGGATAAGGTAAAGGCCCTTGGGGCCCCACCCATGCTACATCACTGGCTGGGGGTCTTTATGTACACAGCGGTTCCATATACATGGGGCCAATTGCTGCAAACTCGCAGCACTGTTACATTTGTATGTAGGGTCCTCGGAGTCACGCTTCATCCTGCTATTTGCAATCTTTCAGAAAAAAGCTTTAACCAAAAAAAAATCTAAACAATCCCATTTATCAGAAGACTAAACAGGCCGTATTTTACTTGAACGTGCGCCAGCTCTTGTTTGGTTTCTAAGGAACTATTATCACATTGTCCGCCTCTGCCAAAACCAACAAATTAGGGACGTATTTGAGACCTTCAGGTTTATTAAACCATGAAAAAGGAAGCTAAGTATACAATGAGGGCCATTTTTTGACATGCTACAAAAAAAAGCTCTCACAGACGATCCCACCACTCCAGATCTAGAGCGTGAATGTGAGTCACTAAATACCGTAATGGTGACCACTAAAATACACTGTAATCCCCCCTACCCCAAACCGGGTTTCCTGCCGCTTATTAGGGAATTCAGAGTCATTAGAGGAGGTTCATCTTATTAACATCTTTATCTATAGACCAAAGTGGAGAGTTGTTACAAAGAGTGTCTCCCTCCTTGGAGGACCTGTCCTGTCCTGCTTATAAATAGGCAACCGATTGATTTGAATGGACAATGTGTAATACTTCATTTGTCCTGAGGTGTCACTGTAGGCAAAATGAAAACTTACTTCCAAGTTCCATCTTCGATTACAACTGATCGCTAGGGGTTCCACCAAGAGGAACACTTTGTGATCAACTTATTGTCGTGGGAGGGGTTGTCCAAAGCAAAGAACTCCTTTACAAAGTGATCAAGTGTCAATGTCAATTGTGAAACTGTGAGAAAATGCTCAATTATCTTATGCTCACTAGATTTCCATGATATTCTTGGTCCAATAGTGTGAATTGGCAGTAGAAGTGAGTTCAGGGCCCCCAGCATCGTCACATATGCAATACTTTCTATTGGAAGCCATCCTACATACCAGCTTTCAAAATGATCCTTAGGTCTCAAAATAAAAGTAAAACCTAAGATTCTACCATAGCCTACAGGTGTTGTCCACTGTATTCAATGCCTTTAATAACAGTCCACGTACAATAAGCTGATAACACTTTGGGCCTTCAAAAATAGCTTAAGTTTGCCATTCACGTGCAGGATTACCCCAAGGAAAATGAAGCACTGAAGGGGTCGTCTGGTGAAAACAAGTCATTACCTATCTAAAAAAGAGGTGATACAGTAACTTGCTGATTGGTGGAAGTCTTCATGGGGCTGCCGGAGAAAGTCAAGCTCAGCTCCAAAAGGATTGAATGGAGCTGTAGGTCTGAAGCTTATTTTATTATGCCGAGAGCTTTATTATCTCAGTTGCTACCTATGCAGAGTGCAGCAGCCAATGAAAAGCTCATGGTGATGATCAATTGGGATCTGGCCACTGCTGATCCTAAGAACTTAAATGTCCCATCTGAATAGATCTCCACCACTATATTCATTCTTAATGAAACTGCCAGGGACAGCGGAACAAAAGTGCTTGGCTTTTCCCATCAGGCCAATAAATAATTAAAGGAGCTCATCCAGTATTCCATTCAGACTGGGCATTTCGGAGACCCTATGATTAGATGATAACTTCTGAATGACCCTGTAATTCAGTACCACACCAACCAGACTGATGATTAGGACATTCACATCTCAAGGCCATACTGAAAGCAATATCCCCTCCCAAAGTATGGTCAAATTATATGGTCGAATAAGGCAGTGGTGTAAAAATGGGTCATAAAGAGAGAATCCAATGTGGGATCTAGATTTGGAGAGCTTTATGATGAACATATGCCTTCTCTAGAAAAGTTCAATGTTCTACTGGATCTAAACTGTCCATCAGAATATGGTGACAAAGAATCATCACAAAAGTCATTGGAAAAAAACAAAAATATTACAAATAAGTCTACCCATGATAGGAACCCTGTGGAAAAAATGCTTTAGCGTTAGACTGCAACTCTTCGGATAGACATCGGGCGGGTGCATGAACAAACACTGGCTAGACAAGCCCTTTTGCTCCATGAGCCATGAAGGGTACATGTTTAGCTGTGATAGAACTTTTATTTGTTTTCACATATCTTGCCTTCACACCTGAAAGATCTAGTATGGTCCTTTATAGCTTCACGCTTGAAGCCTGACAGTGATCAATGGCTTTGTTTCTTTTCATTTTTATCACAAAATAAACCACCACAAATGAAACAAGGAGGAACAGAAGAGAGGTGGCCTTTTACGTATCAATGGCTGAATGTTCTACTAAAACTTCAGCAACTATTGTTAGAACATTGACCTTATCCTAATTACCAAAATACACGGCCATACCCATAGTGTTCCAAATGAAGTGTTATAACATTAGGTCTTGAATACAAATCTTGATAGTTCTGGAAAGTTCTGTATTTCTAAGTTTAAGATGTCCATATGAAGCCTAATTAATACTCTAATGAATATAATCAAGATTTACTTAAATATCTCAACTCAAGGTCTGAAAATTCTGGGTTGACTTCAGTTATCCTCCATGTTGTACCCATAGGACTTTGGGAAGAAGAGAGATGAGAAATTGTTAGGGTCAACACGATGGAAAATGTGATGTCTACTAGTGATTTTATCTCAGTAACAAAGTGGTTGCTTTGGACAATCCTTTTTAATAGGACCTCTTCAATGTTAAACTGAACACAAAGTTTCCACCCTGCGAGAAACTCAAGTGATCAGCTATAATCTTCGAAAACCTTGTAGTACTGCAAGTGTTCAGTTTCCCTACTGCTCCTCTATAGGGGGAATTAAGCATTACACAATACCCAATCAAGTCATTGGTTTGTGTAATATAAGATGGGCCAGGTCCTCTAGAGAGAAAGACGCCCTAGGTAACATCTCCGCTTTGGCCAAGAGATGAAGATTTTAAACAGAGGACCTCTCTACTAACTCAGGATTTCCTAGTAGGGTATATGAAAATTGGTTCTTGAAACTAGACAACCCTTTAATGTAGACGAAAAAAATGGTTGTATCATTAAGCCCTCCTTCTTGGCATGCAACTGGCGTTCCTTGGGCCAACCAGAAGAGACAATTCTGAAGGATGTGTGTATCAATCAATTCGAAAAAGACTCTAACACTACATAGTCACCTCCAAATGGGGTTGTCTTCTGTTCGATATTTGGGGTCTACAACCATATAAATGCTTGGGCCAACTAGAAGATCTTCTAGTATTCTGGAGCAACCTCACCCTAGTGCTTCAACATACCAGAAAATAATTTTCCATAAAGACTTAACCGCATGTTAAACTGGCCACCACCCCCCATCCTGCCCCACTTGTTCATCTTGTAGACCAGGGTTCCCCAACTCCAGTCCTCAAGGCCCACCAACAGGTCATGTTTTCAGGATTTCCTTTGTATTGCACAGGTGATGCAATTATCACCTGGGCAATACTAAGGAAATCCTAAAAACATGACCTGTTGGTGGGCCTTGAGGAGTGGAGTTGGGGAACCCTGTTGTAGACTCTTCTAAAATATTCCTTGAACCGATTTTTTGGAACATTGGTTAAACCCACAAAAAGACTGATTGCACTTGATTTCTTTGGTTTGTTTTACTAACAGGTTTCAATGAAAACATCTGTTAAATTTATTGGTCTCACTTTTTGGCAAACAATTCAATCTCTTTCGTAACTATATATTTTATAAACATTCATGGGAGTAAAATGTTATCAGAGTTTATCTCTGGCAAATGTAATACAATTTTAAAGCAGCAATCATTCTTGATCCTTCTTTACTGCTTGGGATATATATTTCTTTTGGGGGTGGCTCTGGTATAAAGACATACTGGTGAGCAAGAAATTACTAGAAAATTGTATAATGATAAGTCGTACTAAAGTCTGTAAAAACAATTGTAAAGACTGCCAAATATTGTCTTCAGACAGTTCTGTATTAAAAAAACAATATATTATTAGTGCCAAAACCTTGGCTAAACGTGTCTTACTAGATGGCCTCTGCCCCACTGTAATCTTTGTCCCACCGATACTTTCTGCAGCGACACCCAGAGTCTATCACATTCTAAATGACATCTTCAGGTCATTGTGGGTCTCATTGGTCTTCCGTCTATGTGCTTCCTTACCGTTTTTGTTAGAGCTTCCAAAAAATTACTCCTGAAGAAGAAGTTTCGAACTGAAGAACTAGAGAAGACTGGCACCGGTAAGGTACTTTGCCCTTGCTGTAGGACTCAGGTGACAAACTGAATCTGAAGGAAAACCAAGCTTCCTCTTTGCTGGAGTTGTGCAGAGTACATACGATGGACCATGATTTGTAAAAAAATGTTTTCGAGATACAATAGGGCCCCATATTCTTGGGCCTATTTGATGACTGTGTACAACTCTTAGGATATATGGAGCCATAACATCGCCATGTGCATGAAACCTAAATCTCGCAATAAGTGTTTCTTTACATGTTTAATAGCAGTTGAGTTCTGTGCCATAACAAAGAACATGAAAAAGGTCACCTCTAAGGAGCCAAGTTCTGGAGAGCTTCATCGTCAGCCATGTAATTGGATCATATAGGTGGGTTTCTAGCCAGATTGTGTTTTTTTTTTACTCCTGGCCTAAAGCCACGTGGAAATGAAATGGATCCAAGCAAGGCATTAAGCACTCAAGTAACAAGATATCATTGCATTTTTAAGCTTGACCACTTGGTATAATCACAGTAGAGGAATCAGCTGCATTTCTAATAAAGATTATTGGGTGCACATATTATTACCTGTCAGTCATCAGTAAAGCTCTAATAATGGATGTTTGGGATACATAACAGGTAAAAAGAAATTAGGAATTATTTAACCCAACATTTTGGTTATGACTGCCATTTAACAAAACAGCGCCCCTCTTCTCTATGGTGGCATCTGGTATTGCAGCTAAGCTCCATTTGCTTGAAAAGGGCTAAGCGGCACCAAGAGAGGCGAATTATCATAAATTACTTTATGCAAATTTCCATTCTTGGACTGTTAAAAAAAAAGACTCTACTGCTCAGTTTTGCTGGCAGGAACTGTCTATTATGAGTAAAATTGCCAGAACTAACAAGACTCGATTTAATGTCCTTGTTTGTGTTGTCAATTACGTTAGTTAAAAAAAGTTTAAAATCTGCAATAAAAGTTTGAAATGTAGACGAGCTCAACGGTGTCTGCACAATCTCACCGGACCGAAGCTTTGAGCGCGGAGCTACATTTCTTTCCAAAGTATTATCCTAAGAAACATCGATTTTGACAGTGAAATCGACTTGTGTCCGGGATCGTTTTATTTGTTTTTTAAGTTTTAGCTATTTTTTATTTTAAGTTTACTTGTACCATCTTACGGCCTTGTAACTTTTTTTTTTAAGGAGATCTGAAATTTATTTATTTTTTTTCTGTACGAAAGTATTTGTCTTTCGCTTCCTTCCAGTTTAGACTGTTCTCAAATTTTAGAATCTCATTGTTTTTACAAGACTATGCCTTGAATTATTATTCAAAAAGGTTCTTCAGCAAAGGTTATCCAAGGACACTGCTGCTTATAAAGGCCAAAAAAGCCGTGAAGAGTAGAACTATCAACAGAACTTGGGTGTAACTATAAGGGGTGCAGAGTATGCAGTTACGTCGGGGCTTAAAAAATTCAAAAATCTAAAATCTAGTTTTATAAAGGTTACATGTTTGGTGGAGACCAGGAAATTCCAATTATGTCTGTGTCTCTGATGGTTAGGTGGTGAAATCTCTTTTTTGTTTCCAAAGATGGATTAGCACAATTCATACTGATGGTTTCCATCATATTATTAGGCTAGGAATGGTTTTGGTTTGCTAAGTTGAGCTATGATGGTTTTCGAATGGTCAAACTACGATCTCGAATACAAGGAATAAAAATTGAGGTTCAAAAATATGAAACCAAGGACAAAATAGAGATCAAATCTTTATGTGGCTGTTCCCCTTAGATAGCTGCCGGATGAACACTCACTCGGTCAAGAGCTACTTATGACTTTCCCATATGACCTTCCCATGCACATGCACAGTCAATTAATGAGAATTAAAGGATCAGGCTTTGAAATTTATCATGTCCTATCTTTCTTTTCCCTAACATCATCTATTGGGGAGAGAGTCAAGTTGCCCCTTTCCTGCCAAACTCAGTTGGCACAGTAAACATTACTCCAATGTATATGGAGGCCTAAAGTAGTTAATTCCTTAACAGAATTGTAAATATTAAACATAACTACAGACGGCCTGGTGATTGTTTCACCCTCCACCTAGTTTCCTGGACCCTTCAAGATCCCAAATGAAGTTTCGCCCTCCACATACTTTCCTTAACCCTTCAAGAGCCCCAATAAAGTTTGGCCCTCTTCCTACTCTCCTTAACCTTTCAAGAGCCCCAATAAAGTTTCACCCGATGCCTACTTTCCTTGACCCTTCAAGAGCACCAATAAAGTTTTGCCCTCTACCTACTTTCCTTAACCATTTAAGAGCCCCAATAAAGTTTCACCCGCTGCCTACTTTCCTTGATCCTTCAAGAGCACCAAAAAAGTTTCACCCTCCACCTACTTCCCTTGACCCTTCAAGAGCCCCAATAAAGTTTCACCCACCACCTTTTTCCCTTGACCCTTCAAGAGCCCTAATAATGTTTCAGCCTTCACCTACTTTCTTTGACTCTTCAAGACCCCCAATTAAGTTTCACCCTCCACCTATTTTCTTTGGCCCTTCAAAACCCAATGAAGATTCACCCTCCACCTACTTTCCTTGACCCTTCAAGAGACCCAATAAAGTTTGGCCCTCTTCCTACTCTCCTTAACCTTTCAAGAGCCCCAATAAAGTTTCACCCGATGCCTACTTTCCTTGACTCTTCAAGAGCACCAATAAAGTTTTGCCCTCTACCTACTTTCCTTAACCCTTCAAGAGCCCCAATAAAGTTTCACCCGATGCCTACTTTCCTTGACCCTTCAAGAGCACCAATAAAGTTTCACCCTCCACCTACTTCCCTTGACCCTTCAAGAGCCCCAATAAAGTTTCACCCACCACCTTTTTCCCTTGACCCTTCAAGAGCCCTAACAATGTTTCAGCCTTCACCTACTTTCTTTGACTCTTCAAGACCCCCAATTAAGTTTCACCCTCCACCTATTTTCTTTGGCCCTTCAAAACTCCAATGAAGATTCACCCTCCACCTACTTTCCTTGACCCTTCAAGAGCCCCAATGAAGTTTCACCCTCCACCTATTTTCATTGACCCTTCAAGAGCTCCAATGAAGTTCCACCCTCCATGTAGTTACTAAGATTCTTCAAAGGTCGAATTACAATTTCACCCTGCTCCTATTTTCCTTGAACCTTCAAAGACCCTACTATAGTTTATTATTTTCAGACCAAGAAAGGAAGGGTCCGATGTTTTGTTTTTTTCAGCTTTTACCCAGTTTTCCCTGACCCTCACCATCATATCAGTTAATAATTCATCTTTTCTTGGGAGTGGAATCTTTTTCATGGGTTCCAAACAAAGAAATAAGACCAATCAGAATTTAGCCCCATCCCTTGAAGGACTCATGGTAACCATATTGTCTGCCTATGTGGTATGTACTCACTTCAGAGGATAACAGAAAGAGAAAAATTAAAAAAAAAATCTATACAGTTCATTATGCAAAGTGATTTTTTGCTGACAGACCAAAACAAAATTCCCACTTGGACTGGCTAGTAGTGCATATTTTCTTAGTGGGCAGAGGGAAGTAAGTCAAGCTGATCTCCCATGATAACAAAAGATAGGGCATTTTGAAATCCAACATGCCCAATCCTTCTTTCCCCAGGAGAGACAGAACAAAGCCTTACACAATATAGGGTCAATGGTTGGTTTGGTCAAGGGCCATCGAATGTATAGGCACCTAAATGTCCAACGGAGGAGTAGAGATTCCAAGATCAGCCAAATTTGTATAAAGGTTTTTTCTTTAAATAAAAATGTTTATAATTTTTTTACGGTTAAAAAAAACCCACATGAAATAAATAAAAAAAAAAATAAAACAATTATGTAGTTAATCTGGATTTACACAAGGCTTGCATTCAGGCACGATCTACACCACCAGTCTGATTACTCTCCCTGGCTCTCTGCCCACGTCCTGAATAATTAAGACTTTATGACTATATGACTGCATCTCGTTTTATGGCAAAACGATCATAAATGACGAGTACATTGCAGAGCTCCGATTCACCTGCATTCGGAAGAGAGTGGAAAGTCTAAGCTGAAATGTATAATGCCAGGGCCGCTGATTGCCTGGCTCCTGTCCCGATGGCCTAATATGGCAAAGCGTTTTTACGCCAAACCTAACAACCTTCCATTGAGCCGTGTGCCACGGGCGTCTGTTTAGAATACGTTTAAATTAAAATGTCAACCAGTTTACATCAAGTAGACCCGAACTGTACTTTTCATTCTTAACACAATGCAGACCCCCACCCACACCCCACACGCCCCGATCAGACCCGGTCTTACACAAATAAAACTTTTTTTTTTTTAATGCGGTCCGACAGTTAATTTTGCAGAACAGACTTAAATCCTAGACACAAATTAACATTTCTTAGGGTCTTGGAAAAAAAAACTAACTACATTTAAAAAGGAAGAAAATGCAGAATTAAGTTCCCTCCACCCCCTTTCCTTACTTTGACTTTAAAATGACATTAATTTAAAAATAAAAGTATATATATATATATAATGGATTTCACTGGATTTTTTTTTTATTACAATTGTGTAGCCCGTACAACTGCAGCCGCTCCACTGATTCTGGAACAGTTTTTCTTTTTTTTCTGCGACCATCCATTGAAAAGTTATGCCCCTCGGTAATAATTGTGCAAACTGTCCCTTTAACTAAGTAGGCATGTACTAAACAACTTAGCTGTGGGCGTGGCCATGTGTTGATTGGCCAGAATTAGAGGAGAAAAAAAGCAAACGCCCACAGGGAAGTAAATTTGAATCCTTATTATTGGGGGGAATAACTTTGGAACAGAGGGGCACAGAGAAAAAAGAAAAAGTGTTCCAGAATCAGTGGAGCAGAGGCAATTGGATGAGGTACTCAGCCTAAATTTTAAAAGGCCCCCTTTAATATGACAGGTAGCCCATCGTAACATGGCTAGATTTTTTTAAAAGTACTTCCAATGGAAAAAATAAAAATACATTTTAGATCCAGTGCCTTTTTATGAGCAGTATATTTCCTCATAGTACAGAGCATTTTTTCCCCTTGATGGTTTACTTTTAGTTGATACTATATTCAAGGAGAGTATCTTTAGAAGCAGAAAACACACCCTCCAGTCTATCTGATACCAGATTTTAAAGACTAACCATTGTTTTACTTTTTTTTCTACATAAATTAATAGTAGACATCAAAAGAAGAAACGTTATAATAAATCTTATCTAAGAAATCTGCTTCTTTCTTCTCCTTCTGGACTGATCTGTCATTTTCAAAATTTTCAATTCACGGGTAAAATATGTTTTTGACAGTTGGTGCTTATAAAGTTCTATGGAGAACTGTAACTGTTGTTTCCTGAGTTTCTAGCTCCTCCCTCCTCCATAGAATTTTAGAAGCACCAACTGTTATCTCCAAACTTAGTAATGGGAAATTCTGCATTCACTCAATACAGATTTTATAGTTTTTACACATGAATTGAAAGTGAAAGATCAGTCCAGGAGGAGAAAGAAGCAGATTTTTTTCAATAATATATTACAAAGTTTATTATTTTTATGTGTATCATGGATGCATAAAATAAAAAATTAAAATGACGGTTACTTTTTAAGGGGCTGAATATTGACTTATGAAAAACTGGCACTAGAGAGGCAATTTCACAGTACAAAATACACTCGAACACCGCATGCTCTCAACTTCCCCTCTCCTTTCGTGAACTTTCATGGACCATCTTACTGTCGACAGTTCTGCTCTTCTTTCCAACCCTGACTCAACAGCTTTAATTTATTAACAGATACAGAATAGACTGTCTATGTACTGGATGATCCTTCAAGAAGGAGGACACTTACTAAGCAAATATGTTTTTTTTTTTTTTTATTTATGGCCCCTCGGTGTGTAATGTACAAGTAGCACATACTTCTCATACAAATGTACCGTACCAGACGTCCAATGGAGAGGAACATGTCAACTATCATTTCATACAAACCAAACTAGACCTGGAAACCCGAGTCCTGGAAATGACTTTATTATGTGCTTTCAACCAGTAATACATTAATTTCCCAACGAACATGATGGACTGTGGCCAAAAAAATACATATAAATATATATATATATATATATATATATATATATATATATACACACCGTACACCAAAAACTTCCATCTCACCCCCCCATGGGGGTAGTCTTTAGCTTAACATTATTTTATTTTGTTTTCGTATTATATATATTATACAAAAATAAAATGATATTATACTATAACATATATATATATATATATATATATATATATACACACACATTATATTACACTACTAGAAAAATAAAATAAGTGTGTATATATATATGTTTATATATATATATATATACACACACATACACACACATGTACACACACTTATTTTATTCTTTAATATTATATATTTTGTTCTATTATATATAAATAATAATATTATATTGTAATATATATATATATATATATATAAAATGATACATATATATTTATATTATTTTATTTTTTATTATATACATTTTTTTAATAGTGTGTGTATATATAGATATATATCACACACACACTTGTTTTATTTATTTTTATATTTGGTGGAGCCTCAATCTCCCACCACTAGAGGAATATTAGTGTATACAGTTTCTACATAGAACTCAATAATAACTAAGTATGCAGTAAGCTCCTTAGCTCCCTCTAATGGTGGCTCAGGGAATTCCACATCTTATTATTTCAAACTACGTCTCTGCAGGGAATTTGGAACACGAAAAGAAAAAAAAACTGATAAAAAAAATAAATCTTTTTTAATTTAGAAAGCAATTAGGATTTAATTGCACATTATAATAAATTAAATTGGCCTGTGTCACATACCATTCCATTCTTGCATAGGACGCAGAAGACGCCATTTACGGTATGTATACACAGCTTACATCTTTACTGCTCCATATTAAAGGAATGAACTGGATGGGAACAATGTTGTCGTTTACAGACACACAATTAAAAGCATATTTAGGATTCCATAGGTTTACAGTAATAGTAAGGATTGGGTCAGGGTGAAATTCCAGCCCGGTAGCTGAAAAAAGAAGAATTAGTGATATGGAAGATAAAGTCTGCTTGTAAACGCCAGCAGGTATCAAATGGCACAGAATGGAATGTACGAATATTGGAAAGACACGATGACATTGTTTTCCTTCATTGGAGATTTGATTTTACTTTTTTTTATCAAATATTGTGATTATTTTTTTTCTGTAAAAAAATAAAATAATGGAGATATCCATATCTACTAAAACTCTCCCAAGGGTTTTTGGATCTCTATATGGAGAGATGCAGATGTGATGGTTTGGATTTTACTGGTATCTAGACTAACGAGGCTCAGCTGACATCTTGTAATATTGGTATGACATGAGTTAAATTACTTAAAGGGGTTGTCTACTTTACATAGTTCATTTTCAAACACCTAAGATGTTTGAGTCTTCAGAAAGAATAAGGGCGTCTGGTCACCTGGAGGAACTCAACAGCCCACTTATTTAAAGAAAAAAAAAAAGTATCATTTTTCATTTGGCCTGTGGGGGCACTGCAGGGAAATAGAATAGTTGCAGATGGCTTCTACTTCAGATTAGAGCTGATCAAAATTTTTACACTTCAAAATTATCAGCTTTTTGAATTTTCCTACAAAATTAGAATTCCGGAAAATTAAAAATAATCCAAAGCCTAAAAAGAAGTATATATGTGATGAAATCACAGCAGCGCTATAATCACACTCATCAGGCAAGCAGCAGCTGTCAGCTATATGTCCCTACCCATCCCTGCCTTACAGATAGTGACTCTCCTGCCTTCCTGCTCACAGAAACAGTGACTCTCCTATTTATCTCCCCTTATCTGTATTCTTCTGTTTTCCCCACACACTAATCTTCTTCACTGCATTACAATCACACACTATCTATACATGTTTTTGAGTGTTTATGACTTTCTCTATCTATTTGTATGACTAAGCCATGATGTCACCTCACTATCCAGATTTACTATAAAACGGCTGCTGCATTCCCTGCTTCAGCTTTTATATAGGCTATAATAATCCAGTCTGATTGGCTGTGTAATACCATGTGATTTGATAGCTGCAAGGCATTATGAGGAATCATCCAAGATCACATTAGCATCATTCCTTTTCTGATGCAATCTTCTGCTATGAGTAAAATGTTGGTGGCCATTTTTTGTTGACTGCATTGGAGGCAAATTAATTTAAAATGGCAGTGGAAAATTTGCTTTATTTTGCCAGTTTTAGCAAATTTCTAAAAATTTGACACAAATTTGATTTGCGTTGAATGGATTCGCTCATCCACCCTCTCATTGTTGAAAGTCTTATAACAAGACGCTCTGTGATCACTGGGTAACATGCCTTATATAGGTCAAATATGTAAGTGCTGAATGTACTAGCACAATCGTCATCTAAAGCTGCCAGTTAATTGGGGCGGAGGCACGCAAGTAAAATGACTCAATGATTAAAGCACGCTATTGAAATATGTGATTTCTTAGAAATACTATAAACTTGGCGGTATATTATATTTTTATGCTTTCTAATGTATATTTTATTGGTAGACTTTGAAATACACTGAAATTAGCCGACTTACTTATGGTTTGGGCGTTGCGTGGCAATGGGTAAAATCATACCTGTATGCAGAGGCTCCCAATCTGATTGGTGTTACATTTCATCATGACCAATCAGATTGTGAGATATCTTGAACCTGTGAGCACCAATCAAATTGCAAGACATTAGTTGGACTGGCCCACCAATGTCCAAAGTGCCATGCTCCTCCAGACTACTCAGGCTACTAACATGATTCTGATAAAATAAAGGACCCTAGAGTCTGGGCAGAAGACAACCCCATTTGAGGAAACTTTAAGGACATTCTCTTCTCACGATGGTCTATTAGATCTACAGATTCAATTAAAAGTAGACTTACTAACTTTGCAAAGTTGGCATTTGAGAGAGAACGAGACATGAGAAATTTTAGAACCTGACCCCTTTTAGAACACACCCAGCCAACCCTTTCCTTTTCCCATTCTGGACCCAGTCTCAACACTTCTTGCATCTGTCAACAAATTGGGCCAAAATCTGACTTACGGTAGGTTTTGGCAGAACTAAGGTGGTAATCATACTCTTTGGGAATCCAAAGTTTCCTGTTTTTTCCAGGGAGTCTTCTGAACCCTTCCAGAACACACCCCAACAACCCTTTCCTTTTCCCATTCTGGACCCAGTCTCAACACTTCTGGCATCTGTCAACAAATTGGTAGGTTTTGGCAGAACTAAGGTGGTAATCATACTCTTTGGGAATCCAAAGTTTCCTGTTTTTTCCAAGGAGTCTTCTGAACCCTTCCAGAACACACCCCAACAACCCTTTCTCCTTCCAGTCTACACCCAGTCTCAACACTTCTGTCACCCGTCTTCCCAAGAGATTGACCTAAAATCTGATTTACAGTATACAGTAGGCTTTGGCAGAACCAAGGTGGTTATCTTACTTCTTGTAAGTTACCCCTTCTTCCAGGAGTCTCTTAGATGATTTTCAGGAGAGTTCGCGAGTGCGATTAAGAGTAGACATCTATGGATGGATGGTGGTGGCCCTCAGAATTGTTTTCTTCAATAATCTAAAGGAGCCCAAGTCTGATAGGACATCCCATTCTCAAAACAACCGGTCCTTGGAATTATACGGTTTGGAAGAACCAGGCTTTTTCGTAACAACCATTGTGCAATACCCCATCCTTGAAGTATTTAGAAGGAAACTGCAAAAATTCCAGGTTCAAGCCCTTTATTGATCAAGTTGTTAAAATTCTTCACCCGGTTTCTTAATTTTTTTTTTCATTCCATACGTTTCACGGACTTTGGAAAGCGCTTGCTTTAGGTCCAATCTCTGTTCACACATCCCCGCACATGACATTCGGAAATCTGTTTGACAAACTGGTGAATGGGTGGCGAGCCATCAAAACGAGATAGAGCAAAGACTTAATCAATCCTTCTGCTGATCATATGGCCCATGCTGTTACATAGCATCATATGAAAACTATGTGATCGTACCGGGCAATGTCATAAATTACATCTAGAATTATTGCCTGTTCAATGCAAAGGAACAGGCAGTGTCCAGAATAATCTCTAATTCCTGAAATACCTGAGGTCTCCTGTAAGCGCTGTCATTAAGAACGGCATGTTCGTAACGCTGAGAATTTAGGGATCAGAATGTGGGAATCATTTACCTATCACGTAAATCTGCTTTCATGATTTACATGGAGCATATAAATGTAAGAGAAGTCATACTGTGCAGCCAACCATATAGACATCTGGAGTTCAATCCTGAAAACTAAAGAAATAGGATAGGGGATAACTTGACTGTCATTGGGGTGCCAACAGCCGGAATTCCCTTGATCCCGAAAACGAGGTGCTGAACCCGATGAATAGGGCTCTCCAGCCATCCTTAATGGAATGAAGGTGTGCAAGCGAAGCCTGGCACCATTCATTGTCTATGAGACTGCGCTATTTCTGTCAGTCCCATAGACAATGAATGCTGCCTGCATATTTGCACCTCCGGGACATGACTATAGAGTCCAATTCTCAGAGTTCCAGACCCCATTCCTCAACAGTTAGACCCTCATCGATCAGCAGGTTTTGTCCTATTCTATAAATAGGGGATAACATCATTTTCTGATAATAAGTCTTTAAGGATATCCCATGGGATAAGGTATAACTTAGCAGTTATTGGGGCTCCACCCCCAGTGATAAATTTTTCCCTATCTGCTTCATTTTTTGGGTAATAACCCCTTTAGGGATCCTCCAAGTTGGCTGAATGCTGTTTTGGCCAACAGCCATCTCTCCAAACCCCTCCGCCACTTACAAACGCGTGCATGTGTTTTCAATATGGAAAGGGGAAAAAGCTGCTGGCAAACATCTGGCGGTGGCTTATCCTCCCTGGGAACAGAAGGATACGGTGTTGAAATTCCAATTCTTACTCCCAACCAAAGATGAGTTTGGTGGTCCCCATACTTATTAAATGGTTAAACTATCCTGTCCTGACCAGTCCTGTTGAAATTGGAAGGTTTGGTCAACCTAAATGTTTGTTGAGGCTTTCGCATCCTGCATATTAAGCAAAAGAAGTCATATTTTACACCCAGCCAATCTTATTCCTAACTACAGTATATCCTATCCACGAAGGCTGCCAGAGTCTGCAGGTGCTGTACGCAGGGCCACCATTAGGGCATTACATCCCTTGCTGGTGTATGGAGCCCAGTGAGCAGAGGCACTTCTTTGCTTCTGCTCACCAGGCCCCAGGGCATAATAATGTACTGTGTGCCAGCGCGCCATTATCATCGGAACACATCTAGATGCGTGGAGCTTTCCTGGTGCTGCACAACCAACAGAAAAGCAACGGAGCGCCAGGGCTCCCTCCGCTTCTTCTGTGACGGCATCTATGCTATGACCTCATCACATATGCGCACCACTTGCCAGGATATCAGAAGTGGAGCTGCACCTACAGGGATCGTCTGAGATGCAAGTATGAATTTTTTATTTTTTTATTTTTAAATTTATTAAATGGGTGTGGGGGAGCGCAAATAATGATGAACTGAGGGTGGGGGACATCAAATGATAATGGTTTGAAGGTGGAGGGTAGGGAAAGCAATTAATGATAAATTGAAGGCGGGGAGTGCAAATAATGATGAACTGAGGGTGGGGACATCAAATGATGATGAATTGAAGGTGGAGGGTAGGGGCATCAAATAATGATAAATTGAAGGTGGGGGAGAGCAAATGATGATGAATTGAGGGTGGGGGTGGTAGACAGAGTACATGCCATAATGAATTAGGGCTTGGGGGGTATGTAAATATAATGAATTGAGGGTAGCTGGAGGTACAGAATGGGGGACGTTGATGCAGGAGTGTCGCTGGTATTGAATTGGGGGAAAGTACAAGGGCTAACTAATTACTATATTCATTGGGTGGGGAAAGTGGGGGCGCAGTGGTGGATTACAATTTATATTTGGAATGGTGGGTTGCAAATAACCAATTATGCACATCTGTATTCAGCTGTGAAGTATAGAAGTTGGGGAAAAATTGGGGAATGTGCTCTGGATAACTATTATTTTCTGCAGAGACGAGTCATGGCTGGAAGAAGTGAAGGCGAACTGTGCTGCATGAAGAAGAAAAGTGAAGATGAAGGACTTCAACTAGAGACTAGTGCTGGGCGAACCCATGGATGTTCGGGTCTGGCAGATTCGACTAAACATCTAAAAAAAAAGTTTAGTTTAGGTACCAGAATGGTACTCAAACCCGGACCCCATTCAAATGAATGGGGGGTCCGAACATTCATTGTTTGCCACGCTGTCATCTGTATGACAGCACAGCAACCACAGGCTCTGATAGGCGGTAAGATTATTACTGCCAGTCAGAGACTTGTGGTTCCCATACTGTCAGATGACAGCGTGAGCCAGCTGCTGTGACTGGCGGTAAAAAGTTTACCTCCGGGTCACATGCGTCGGCTGATGAGAGAGTACTATTCCCATCAGCCTATGCCTGCTGTTGCTGAAGACAGCGAGAGCAGGCGCCACTGATGGGAGTATTCATCAGCCAGCGCATGCACTATAAATACATTTTAAAAAAAATTATGTTGGGTCTCTTCTATTTTTGATAACCAGCACAGGAAAAACTGACAGATGTGCCCTCAGCTGTCAGCTTTATCATGGCTGGTTATCAAGAATAGAGGAGTCACCACACCTTTTTTACAAAAAATTACTTAAATAATTAAAACAAAATGCAGCATAATGTCACTGATGATCACTGTATTACCTATACACTGATGCTATACACTGTATACTATGTACAGAGCTCCACTGTATAATGTTACTTATGGTAATATTAGTGTTGTTTTTTTTTATTAATGATCAGTATTGTAGTATTCAGTCACTGTGTGATGGTAATATGGGGTCTGGTCATAGTGTGACAGTATTTGTTCCTTCTTTGTGGTATTATTCGGTCACAATGTGGTGGTAATATGTGGTCTGATCATTGGGCGGTATTTGTTCCTTGTATGTGGTAGTATTGGTCATTTTAAAAAATGTATGTGACACATTCCTTTAAAGAAAAATAAATAAAAATATACCTAAAAAAATATTGGATATTTTAAGAAATGTTTAATAGGTTAAAGTAGAGTAGAGGCCAGGCCAACAGAGTCTACCTTGTCGTGGTGGCGGCTTAAAAAATCTTTTGGCCAAAGCAAAAGCTGATGGCTATATATGCGATGTGGTGTGTGATTGGTGAGGACATGGTACAGAAGTGGAGATTTTCCAAGAGTGGGCGGTGGGACTGTGGAAGGTTTGAGGGGTGGAGGCGGAGCTGGGGTGGAGCCTGGTCAAAATCTCAGGAGGGCTCAAAAATTTTGCCTGTATGGGGACCTGAAATTCCTGGTGGTAGCCCTGGCTGTGCCGAGTTATCTTCGGTAATCCCACAGACAATATATAAAACCATGAGCGGCTATGGGTCCATCTCATATGGAATTTCAGAGTTACGTTCTTAGGATCATTGGGGACACTCAGCAATCAGCAACTTATCCCCTATTCTGTGGACAGAAGATGACTTACCGACTTAGAAGTAAGTCTTTAAGTAGAAGTAGTTTTGAGGGATAAATTATGTGAAGGGCAAAAGCAGCAACTTCCAAGTGGCCTCTATCATCCAGCTCTCTGCAGCAGACAGCGGGTACAGCTGTGCTCCCCTCTTTTGCATAAGACTATTTTTGAATTCTCAAGACTGAGAGCATACACTGACAATGACATGGTCATTTACTAACGGGAGTACCAAATCCATTACCAACAACATCAGCCAACATAATCCAGATCTCATGGTCGTGAGATATTGTCCATGCATGCACAACTACACTATGCTATGCAGTCAAGAGTCATCTCAACATTTGTCTATTTTGGGTCAGAAAGGCCAAAAGGACTCATGGGTCCTTGTAAAATGAGCAAAGGTGTAGATAGAAGCTACCTAATGCAAAAACTGCGCAAGGGTTTCCAAAAGTCAGCTTCTGTGTAAGGTCCAATTGTCTTACGTAGAAGTGTCCTTGGCCTCTTTAGTCCCAGGTGTCTGGGAATGAAAATAATTTCTGCAAACCGAAAAATACACCAACATTTGGTTCATCACCATTTTACCCATTTGCTTGTGAATGTTTATGTTCCGACCACGCACCACAATTGTGGATACCAGGGCTATGGGGTACTCGGAGCCGAGCCCATGGGCATCTATGGGAGTTGTCACTGGTAGCGGTGGCTCGGTCCGTGGCCCTGGCGGTCGTGCGTTGGGGGATATATTTACAGGGGATTATTAGGATAGGTAGTTCGTGACGCCACCTGTGGTTTCTGGTAATTGTACCAGCGCTGCTATGAGGACTTTCACAGAGGATGTTATGGGCAGCTGGGTGGTAAGTCTCCCACAGGTGAGACGGGTCCCTGGAAGTCTATGGTGATGATGATGCAGGGTATAGTAAGAATTCAGTCACACACAAGGTAGTTCCTTTTCATACCTTTTACTGATGATGGTTCAAGCAGATCCCGGGAAGCTGGTCGGGGTGGAGAGTGCACATTCAGGTAGCAGCCGAGCAGGTTAGAGGCCTCCTTAACTTCCATATAATGTGAGTCCAACTTGCCTGAAGCGAAGTTAACTCTAAAACTCCAGCTTTCTCTGTAGCTGTACTGCCCGGCCAACGTTGTGGTGAAGCCTTCTAAGTGATGGAACTAAGTCCTTACTTTTGCTGATCAGGCTCAAAGTCCCTGTTCCACCTGACTCCGGTTACGTATTGACACTTAGGGCTGCTCTCTGCGACCTGTAGTCCAGATGCCTCTGGTTTTCTTGTCACTATGCTTGAAACATAGCAACGCTTCGGTCCCCAGTGACCGGTGATTTAGTGCAGGTAATCCAATACCTAAGGCACTGGTCTGTCTTCTCCACTGTGCCCTTCGCCCTGCTTTCCGCTCTTAACATAAACACTGGTGGCTTTTGTGGAATAATGTCAGCTTCATCCAGAGCTCGCTGCACAGCTCTCAGTTTCCTCCAAAGTCCACACAGGACCGAGACTGAATGGCTGCTCTGTCCTTGAGACAGAAGCTAACAGGCTGAACTGCACTGAACACTAAGCTCCACACAGACTGATCTTATCTCAGACAGATAACTATCCAAGGGATGACTCACTCCTGAGCCTCCCGGAGCTAACTGACTGACTACACTGTCCGAAGACAGGAAACTGACTGACTTGCCACGTGTCACTCCCCCTTATAACTCAGATGGGTGTGTCTGAAGAGTGTGAGTGACAGTGAATGCATATCAAGCTTTGGCTGTTACCTTCCTGTGCACTTTCCTGGATTTTCATGTGTGCCTGCGTAGCTGGGCTACACATCTATATTTGAATGCATCAACTGGGTGAGCCACCATCCAAGTAACCTCTCCACTTGAAACAGTATTGTTTCACTCAAAGCACCACAGTCCACAGGGTCTCTGAAAGTAGTGTCCTTGGGTCTCTTGATATCAAGATAAGATCTAATTTGTGCCAAGGAAAATCTACTGAAGTCGAAAGTCAACTTATCTGCCAAGGGTTCCACTACCACATGTTTCCCAATTACTATCTAAACTTTGTCGGTCTATGTGACAGAATTAGATATGTTGTCTGGTTGATGGATCCAACCAATTATGGTACAGATTAATGACATCTTAATTATTTCCTCAGACAAGGAAAAAGATCCAATCAAACAGTTCTGCTAGAGATAATCCCGACATACAAGGAAAAACATTCCTTCGAGATTTTGTCATGCATTCTTGGACTCCTGCAGTGGGCCAGAAGGCTGCATTTCTGCTTCTGATTAGATAATTGCAATCAGTCCTCATGATAGGAGACGAAAGCTGAGATAATGGAGACTTGTGCAAAGCCAAAAAGTCTTCGAAAAGTGATAAATAATGAGTAGGGGGCGATTGGCATGACTGTTTTTTGTTTATAAACATTCTCTTCAGATGAAATAAGGGTTCCTATGATTATAGATGAGGCAGAGTGGGTAAATAACCCGTGAAGTCTCCATCATCCCATAAATAACCACTGATGGATTCTCAGTTAACTCATTCTGCAGCCAGCAATAGACAGTGCAGTACAGTGCTATACAAGGCAAACGCAGCAACATTTTAAGGAAACCTATTTGCAAAAATGATTTTTACCCCCAAATACATGAATTTGCGCAAAAAATGAGTTGCATGGAGAAGTTAATTTTTTTTTTTTACTTAAAGGGGTTGTCCAGGGTGGGATGAAAGTTTACAGTTAAACTATGTGACTGCAGACATCTGAATCCTCTAACACTAGACTCTAGTGTTAGTGGAGAAAGCGTGCGGTCCTGTGACTGAAAGTATGTAATTTGCATACTACCAGCCACATTCAGACTAGTTGTTTGTGGTCTCTCTCAATACAAGTGAATAGAGCTAGGCTGAGCACGTCTAGTCGGCATGTAACCACCTGTAAGAAATCGCATACTTGTGATCACGTAACTGTCCGCATTCACTGCCGGCATCAGAGAATCCTGATTGTTAGGTTCACTAGGTAAAGTGAATCATCAAAGCCCAGGGTCCAGGTGGGCACACTGGGCATGGGTTTTCGGAGCAGCAGACAGATGAGGACACGGGAAAACAGGTAGCATAGGTATGGGAAATTGCAGACAGGAGTCCTAAAACAGGTAGCAGAGGTCCTGGTGACTGCAGACAGGTAGCAGAAGTCCAAATGAGCGCAGGGAGATAGCAGAGGTCCTGGAAGCCGCAGGCAGACAGGATACCACAAACAGATAGAAAAGTCATGGAAGATTGGGAACAGGCAGCGGAAGGTCTGAAATCTGCAGGCAGACAATGTCCTGGAAGACACAGGCAGACAGGAGACTAGGAAAAGGCAGCAGAGGTCCTAGAAGATCGGAAACAGGCAGCAGAGGTCCTGAAAGCTACAGGAGACGTCCTGGAAACTGCAGGCAGACAGACTGGGAACAGGAAGCAGAGGTTAAGGAAGACTGGGAACAGGTGGCAGAGGTCCTGGAAGATTGGGAACGGCTGGCAGAGGTCCTGGAAGATTGGGAACGGGTGGCAGAGGTCCCGGAAGACTGGAAAATGGTAACAGGTCCTAGAAGCCACATGCGGACGGGAGACATCCTGGAAGCTGCAGGCGGACAGGAGACCTGGAACAGATAGTAGAGTTCTTGAAACACTGGGAACAGGTCTTGGGAACCTTAAAGTCTTAACACCAAGACCCAGGTACAGTATGTGTCTCAGTAGGCCTTTTATAGGCCCAGGTAGATGATCTCACGTGGAGGACAACAGAGTTCATCGGACTATGGTAAGGGGAGCACGGCCTTACCTTTAAGTTTCCTTATATCATCTTGGCCAATTTTTGCCCCGCGTCCCATTGATTTTGCTCACTCTTTACCATGTCAGCATCACAGGGAAATATCCGCTTCTTTGCCGAATGCCATAATGATTGTTCCAGCATCAATAGTAATAATGAAATCCTTGTGTTTTATTCCCCTTTTCATCTCCTATATAATTTTGGACAAGTCCTGAGGCCGATCTTTGACTACTTACTTATTATTGCATCTCATTTCTTGACAAAAATTGGCCGGACACTTGATGAAAATTGAGCAGCGTTATTGAATTCCAGGGAAAATCCATTTTGCTTCATATCACAGATTCTTTCTAAATTACATTCTTCCAAGTAAATGTGGCCTTTGTGAGAAATCCTTAATTACACGGCGGAGCCAGTGCGATTGATAGGTGAGTTATAGAAATGTCGCGAGCGGCCAGATTCACATCACTGCAAAAGCTAAAGCACCCCATAAACCCCATAAACCTGCGTCTGTCTACACATAGCATAGTGGGGTGGGATCAATCACAGTCAGTGCCCCCATATTATTTCCAGTCAGTCAGTGCCCCCATATTATTTCCAGCCACAGTCAGTGCCCCCATATTATTTCCAGTCAGTCAGTGCCCCCATATTATTTCCAGTCAGTCAGTGCCCCCATATTATTTCCAGTCAGTCAGTGCCCCCATAATTATTTCCATCAGTCAGTGCCCCCATATATTTCCAGTCAGTCAGTGCCCCATATTATTTCCAGTCACACTCAGTGCCCCTATATTATTTCCAGTCACAGTCAGTGCCCCCATATTATTTCCAGTCTCAGTCAGTGCCCCCATATTATTTCCAGTTCAGTCAGTGCCCCCATATTATTTCAGTCAGTCAGTGCCCCCATATTATTTCCAGTCACAGTCAGTGCCCCCATATTATTTCCAGTCAGTCAGTGCCCCCATATTATTTCCAGTCAGTCAGTGCCCCCATATTATTTCCAGTCACAGTCAGTGCCCCTATATTATTTCCAGTCACAGTCAGTGCCCCCATATTATTTCCAGCCACAGTCAGTGCCCCCATATTATTTCCAGTTAGTCAGTGCCCCCATATTATTTCCAGTTAGTCAGTGCCCCCATATTATTTCCAGTCACAGTCAGTGCCCCCATATTATTTCCAGTCAGTCAGTGCCCCCATATTATTTCCAGTCACAGTCAGTGCCCCCATATTATTTCCAGTCACAGTCAGTGCCCCCATATTATTTCCAGTCAGTCAGTGCCCCCATATTATTTCCAGTCACAGTCAGTGCCCCCATATTATTTCCAGCCACAGTCAGTGCCCCCATATTATTTCCAGCCACAGTCAGTGCCCCATATTATTTCCAGTCAGTCAGTGCCCCCATATTATTTCCAGCTACAGTCAGTGCCCCCATATTATTTCCAGCCACAGTCAGTGCCCCCATATTATTTCCAGTCAGTCAGTGCCCCCATATTATTTCCAGTCACACTCAGTGCCCCTATAATATTTCCAGTCACCCATAGTGCCCCCATATTATTTCCAGTCCAGTCATGCCCCTATATATATCGCCCCATCAGTGCCCTATTTTTCCAAGTCAGTGCCCCCATATTATTCCAGTCAGTCAGTCATATTATTTCCATCATCAGTCCCCCTATTTTATCCAGTGCCCCCTATTTTATCAATATTTCCAGTCACAGTCAGTGCCCCCATATTATTTCCAGTCAGTCAGTGCCCCATATTATTCCAGCATCGTGCCCATATTATTCTCGTCAGTGCCCCATTATTCCAGTCTCCCCTTTTTCATATCTCCCATATATCAGCAGCAGTGCCCATATTATTCCACGTCAGCCCATATTTCAGTAGGTGCCCATATTTCAGTCACAGTGCCCTTTATTCAGTCATCTGCCCATATTTTCCACAGTCTCCCTATTCGTATCAGTGCCATTTCAGTCAGTCGTGCCCTTTCCAGCATCATGCCCATATATTTCCACAGTCAGCCCATATATTTCAGCATAGGCCCCTATATTTCACATCTGCCTATTCACACACAGCCCTTTATTCCAGCGCGCCATTTCAGTCAGCAGCCCCATCATCTGCCATATCCGTTGCCCATTTTCAGCCACAGTGCCCTTTTCCGCTCAGTGCCATATCTATCGTGCCCCTATTTTCCATCAGGCCTATTTTCCATCATCAGCTGTGCCCATATTCGCATCATCCCATATTCATATCAGCCCATTATTTCTCTCTGCCCTTTTCAGTCACACCCATATTTTTCAACAGGCCCAATTCGCATCGGCCCTTTTCACAGTCAGTGCCCATATTTTCCACATCACCATTTTTCGCGTCTGCCATTATTTCCAGCATCAGTGCCCAATTCCACCAGTCTGCCCATTTTTCGCACGTGCCCATTTTTCACAGTCGTGCCCATATATTTCCATCGTCTGCCCATATTTCCATCTGCCCATATCACAAGCGTGCCTATTTCCACATAGCCATTATTCCACACAGTCCTTTTTCCAGTCCCATATCAGCTGCCCTAATCACATCTGCCCATATTCCAGCAGTCGTGCCTATTTCGCATCTGCCCAATTATTCTTCAGCCCCTATTCCACTCCTATTATCCGCACACGTGCCAGTCAATCAGTGCCCCATATTATTTCAGTCATCAGTGCCCCATATTTTTCCGCAGTCAGTGCCCCATTTATTTCCAGTCACAGTCAGTGCCCCCATATTATTTCCAGTCAGTCAGTGCCCCCATATTATTTCCAGTCAAGTCAGTGCCCCCATATTATTTCCAGTCAGTCAGTGCCCCCATATTATTTCCAGTACATCAGTGCCCCATATTATTTCCAGTCACAGTCATTTTCCTATTATTTCCAGTCCAGTCATTCCCCCATTTATTTCCCATCATCATGCCCCCATATTTTTCCATCCATCAGTGCCCCCATATTATTCCAGTCAGTCAGTGCCCCCATATTATTTCCCATCAGTGCCCCATATTATTTCCAGTCAGTCAGTGCCCCATACAGTCAGTGCCCCATATTATTTCCAGTCAGTCAGTGCCCCCATATTATTTCCAGTCAGTCAGTGCCCCCATATTATTTCCAGTCACATCAGTGCCCCATATTATTTCCAGTCCAGTCAGTCCCCATTATTTCCAGTCAGTCAGTGCCCCATATTATTTCCAGTCCAGTCAGTGCCCCCATATTATTTCCAGTCAGCAGTGCCCCATATTATTCCATCAGTCAGTGCCCCATATTATTTCCAGTCACAGTCAGTGCCCCCATATTATTTCCAGTCATCAGTGCCCCATATATTTCCAGTCACAGTCAGTGCCCCCATATATAATCATCCCATACAGTCAGTGCTCCCATTATATTTCCACGTCAGTGCCCCCATATTATTTCAGCAGTAGTGCCCCCATATTATTTCCACAGTCAGTGCCCCCATATTATTTCCAGTCACATCAGTGCCCCCATATTATTTCCAGTCAGTCAGTGCCCCCATATTATTTCCTCAGTCAGTGCCCCATTTTTCCAGTCAGTCAGTGCCCCCATATTATTTCAGTCCAATAGTGCCCTTTATCCACATCGTCCTTATCCATCGTATGCCATTTCACGCGTCCCTATTATTTCCAGCATCAGTGCCATTATTTCATCGTCTGCCCATATTCCAGCATCGCCTATTTCAGCAGATGCCCTATTTCCTCACAGGCCATTATCCATCACATCAGCCCTATATTTCATCATCGGCCCTTATTCATCGTCAGCCATATTTCATCATCATGCCTATTCAGTCATCTGCCCTTATCTCACATCAGTGCCCCATATTATTTCCAGTCACAGTCAGTGCCCCATATTATTTCCAGTCAGTCAGTGCCCCCATATTATTTCCAGTCAGTCAGTGCCCCCATATTATTTCCAGTCACAGTCAGTGCCCCATATTATTTCCAGTCAGTCAGTGCCCCCATATTATTTCCAGTCAGTCAGTGCCCCCATATTATTTCCAGTCACAGTCAGTGCCCCATATTATTTCCAGTCACAGTCAGTGCCCCCATATTATTTCCAGTCAGTCAGTGCCCCATATTATTTCCAGTCAGTCAGTGCCCCATATTATTTCCAGTCAGTCAGTGCCCCCATATTATTTCCAGTCAAGTCAGTGCCCCATATTATTTCCAGTCACAGTCAGTGCCCCCATATTATTTCCAGTCACAGTCAGTGCCCCATATTATTTCCAGTCAGTCAGTGCCCCCATATTATTTCCAGTCAGTCAGTGCCCCCATATTATTTCCAGTCACAGTCAGTGCCCCCATATTATTTCCAGTCAGTCAGTGCCCCCATATTATTTCCAGTCAGTCAGTGCCCCCATATTATTTCCAGTCACATCAGTGCCCCATATTATTTCCAGTCAGTCAGTGCCCCCATATTATTTCCAGTCAGTCAGTGCCCCCATATTATTTCCAGTCAGTCAGTGCCCCATATTATTTCCAGTCAGTCAGTGCCCCATATTATTTCCAGTACAGTCAGTGCCCCCATATTATTTCCAGTCAGTCAGTGCCCCCATATTATTTCCAGTCAGTCAGTGCCCCCATATTATTTCCAGTCCAGTCAGTGCCCCATATTATTTCCAGTCAGTCAGTGCCCCATATTATTTCCAGTCACAGTCAGTGCCCCCATATTATTTCCAGTCAGTCAGTGCCCCATATTATTTCCAGTCAAGTCAGTGCCCCATATTATTTCCAGTCAGTCAGTGCCCCCATATTATTTCCAGTCAGTCAGTGCCCCCATATTATTTCCAGTCAATCAGTGCCCCATATATTTCCAGTCAGTCTGCCCCCATATTATTTCCGTCACAGTCAGTGCCCCATTATTTCCAGTCAGTCAGTGCCCCATATTATTTCCAGTCAGTCAGTGCCCCATATTATTTCCAGTCAGTCAGTGCCCCCATATTATTTCTCCAGTGGCCCTTTTTTTCCAGCAGTCAGTGCCCCCATATTATTTCCAGTCACAGTCAGTGCCCCCATATTATTTCCAGTCAGTCAGTGCCCCATATTATTTCAGTCAGTCAGTGCCCCATATTATTTCCAGTCAGTCAGTGCCCCCATATTATTTCCAGTCAGTCAGTGCCCCCATATTATTCCAGTCACAGTCATGCCCCCATATTATTTCCAGTCAGTCAGTGCCCCATATTATTTCCAGTCAGTCAGTGCCCCCATATTATTTCCAGTCACAGTCAGTGCCCCCATATTATTTCCAGTCAGTCAGTGGCCCCCATATTATTTCCAGTCAGTCAGTGCCCCCATATTATTTCCAGTCACACTCAGTGCCCCCATATTATTTCCAGTCAGTCAGTGCCCCATATATTTCCAGTCAAGTCAGTGCCCCCATATTATTTCCAGTCACAGTCAGTGCCCCATATTATTTCCAGTCACAGTCAGTGCCCCCATATTATTTCCAGTCAGTCAGTGCCCCCATATTATTTCCAGTCAGTCAGTGCCCCCATATTATTTCCAGTCACAGTCAGTGCCCCCATATTATTTCCAGCTACAGTCAGTGCCCCATATTATTTCCAGCTACAGTCAGTGCCCCCATATTATTTCCAGTCAGTCAGTGCCCCCATATTATTTCCAGCTACAGTCAGTGCCCCCATATTATTTCCAGCTACAGTCAGTGCCCCCATATTATTTCCAGTCAGTCAGTGCCCCCATATTATTTCCAGTCAGTCAGTGCCCCCATATTATTGGTGTCCCCATAATTTTGTAAGCCACAGTCATTGCCCCAGTAACATTGCCATCCACACTCAGTGCCCCCATCATATTGCCATCCACACTCAGTGCCCCCATCATATTGCCATCCACACTCAGTGCCCCCATCATATTGCCATCCACACTCAGTGCCCCCATCATATTGCCATCCACACTCAGTGCCCCCATCATATTGTCAGCCATATTTTGAAAAGTTTAAAAATTAGTAATTTTAGAGGAAAATTGTTAATTATCTTTGAAGTCCAGAATTGGAGCAAAACTAAAGAATTCTGCAGCAATTCTCCATCACCCGGATACAGAGGCGGTGGTCCGCAGCATGTATACACATATATACTCAGGGCTTTCAAGGGACTCGGGGTGTAAAAGTCTCTGATATTAGAAGGTAACATTTCATGGAACGCCAGACCTGCTTTACATTAGACCAATGTTGATGGAAGGCTGGTGCGCTGCCCGCAGCAACTGCTTACATAAGAAAACGCTCAACGTCTCCGCTGCCATCTAAGGAACTTCGCCTGACACTGGCAAAGTCAGAACTTGTATGTTAGGTAAGGTGGAAACATATATGCCATTTATAGAGATGAGCAAATCTTTCGAGACAGCTTTGCCAAATTTTTAAAAAAAAATTCAAATTTTCAGCAAATCGATTCGTCACGAATCCCAAATACTCCAATTCCCCTGAAAAGACTTAAATAACACTCTGAGAACTCAATATCCAGATTCACCACAAAGTGGCTGCTGCATTCCCTGCCTCAGCTTTTATACTGGCTGAGAACATAACATTGAGGGTTATAGATATAATTTAGTGACAAAAAATGTATAATTGGTGGCCAAAGGTTGAACTTGATGGACCTAGGTCTTTTTTTCAACCTATGTAACTATATATAATCTATTTCGATTGCGGTTGTCCACCTTTGAGGACGTTTATGTATTTATTTCCATAAATTAAATTCATGTATGCGGGGTTAAAAATCATTTGTAATAAGGAGATCTCCTAGGACTGTATCCAACTTCTTGCAAGCAAGCTTTAGTAATGTCAAAGTGACCTCAACATATATGGGTAATGTACAGTATGTATCAGCTATGACGTTTTCTCACTATCCAGATTCACCCCAAACTGGCTGCTGTATTCCCTGCCTCAGCTTTTATACAGGCTATGATAATGTATTCTGATTGGAGTTGTCCACCTTTGTTGAAATTTATGTATTTATTACATATTATGTATTTACTATGTATTATTTATTTATTTCTGTTTTTTTTTACTTAAATTATTTTTGCCTTTGGGTTTCATTACATTTTTTGTACCCATTGGCTTTTACAGTCTCTTTGTTTCCTGCACATTCTACTTTGATGCGGTCACAAATCAAGTGAGAAGAGCTCAAAAAAAAGAGGGATCAAAGAGTTAGGCCGGCGTCACACTTGCGAGTGTGATGCGAGTAAGTAGCACGACTTTCTCGCATCAACACCTGGCACGGCCGCCCGTTGTCGGACCCGAGTGTGCGGCTGCATGTATTTCTATGCAGCCGCACACTCGGGTCCAAGAGCAGGCGGCCGTGCCGGGTGTTGATGCGAGAAAGTCGTGCGACTTACTCGCATCACACTCGCAAGTGTGACGCCGGCCTTAAAAGCTCCCCGTCAGACCATCATAGCGAGCTCACTGAGAGATTTTCAGTTGGCTCATTCTGCAGCCAGTAATAGACAGAGAAACACCAAGGCTAAAGAAGGCAAATGGTGCCAAATATTAATGAATCCCAATAATTTCTAGCCTAAAAATAAATGTATTTAAGTAACAAAAAAAATCCCAAAAGGTGGAAAGGTGGACACTCCAATAAGAATTCAAGTGTAGTTGCAGAAAATGTAGGTGGGGTCTTTGCACTGTAGACATAATAAAGCAGCCTATGTGCCTACTTTTGATATTGGATGAAGCAAGTATTTTATTTTCCAACAGTGCCCCCGCAGGTTATATAGAGTATTACATGGTGTTTTTTGAAATCGGTGTAATATACGGTTGTGACTGGTCTTCCGTATGGTGTTTAAAGTGGAAAAAGAAAGACATATTGGTACTATTAATTAGATTTTTCTAAAAAGACATCTTAATGGAAATGAATAGCGAATAGTTCCCTTATAATTTACACTGTATAATGCTCCGGATCCTGCTCATTCTTTTTATATAGGTCTATAAAAAAATTTATTTTTTGCTTCGCCTGCATTATGAAAGAGTCAAGTAAGGTAATTGAGAAACGGTATAAATAAGTAATTTACGCCCCATAGAGAACGTCCCTGCAGACGCGGTCACGTCGCACCTGCACAAACGCACTGAAAACATCTGGTTCGTAAATCCGTCCTCTCGTATCCTCCAGAGAGCTTCATTTATGTACATTACTCGGGAACAGACAGAGCAATACGCAGCCTTTATGGCGGCCTCCAGTAAATTCCCATCAGCTGTCTGTCCCCCCAATTACTCACCTGAGGTTACCCAACTGGGGACAGAGGGGGGAGGGGCGGCAATTAAAATGCAAGATGTCATAGTCACGTGGGCTAGAATTGCAATTTACATTTGACGGCTCCGATTATGTCAACAGTACGTTCACTGAATATCGAGAAGAAAAAAAAAAAGTCCCATTACGCCATCCTGCACTTAGGGTGTCTGGCACTATAAGGTGTGACTGGACCGGTGTAAATTGGAAATGTTTCAAAAAAATTAATTAGTCTGGTTTGGATCATCAGGAGAAAAAATAAATAAAAATATATAAGTTTAGGCTGTCTACAGTGCAATACGCAGGCAAATTTCATGGCAGGCTGTAATACTCATCACTAACACTGGGTGGCGACATTCAGACACATATTGCATAAACAACTCCTGACAGAGTATCACAAAATGTTTTTTTTTTTTTTTTTATCAAAGCTGATCATTTCGGGATGTATTAAGACAAAGGAAAACAGTAAGGTAGTGTATTGTGTTAGCAATCTAGGATACATATCATTCCTTCAATCCAGGCTAGAGGGGTCACTTGCAGGGGGTGTCCAGGGCCATCTTTTTCCTGCGGCTTTAATTAAAAAACTCATACATATCAGATGAAAGTCATCTGAACCTGGTGATTTCAGAAGGGTGTGGTGGATCCTGTGTTATCTACTGTATATAGAGGTGTTATCAGTCATTGTACAGGAGGAGGAGGTGAGCTGTGACATCACCTATTGTGAATGGTGGATCCTGTGTTATCTACTGTATATAGAGGTGTTATCAGTCATTGTACAGGAGGAGGAGGTGAGCTGTGACATCACTATTGTGAATGGTGGATCCTGTGTTACTACTGTTATAGAGGTGTTATCAGTCATTGTACAGGAGGAGGTGAGCTGTGACATCACTATTGTGAATGGTGGATCCTGTGTTACTCGTATAGAGGTGTTATCAGTCATTGTACAGGAGGAGGTGAGCTGTGATATCACTATTGTGAATGTGGATCGTGTTATCTCTGTATATAGAGGTGTTATCAGTCATTGTACAGGAGGAGAGTGAGCTGTGACATCACCTATTGTGAATGGTGGATCCTGTGTTATCTACTGTATATAGAGGTGTTATCAGTCATTGTACAGGGGAGGAGGTGAGCTGTGATATCACCTATTGTGAATGGTGGATCCTGTATTATCTACTGTATATAGAGGTGTTATCAGTCATTGTACAGGAGGAGGAGGTGAGCTGTGAGATCACCTATTGTGAATGGTGGATCCTGTGTTATCTACTGTATATAGAGGTGTCATCAGTCATTGTACAGGGGAGGAGGTGAGCTGTGACATCTCCTATTGTGAATGGTGATCCTGTGTGATCTACTGTATATAGAGGTGTTATCAGTCATTGTACAGGAGGAGGAGGTGAGCTGTGATATCACCTATTGTGAATGGTGGATCCTGTGTTATCTACTGTATATAGAGGTGTCATCAGTCATTGTACAGGAGGAGGAGGTGAGCTGTGACATCTCCTATTGTGAATGGTGATCCTGTGTGATCTACTGTATATAGAGGTGTTATCAGTCATTGTACAGGAGGAGGAGGTGAGCTGTGAATCACCTATTGTGAATGGTGGATCCTGTGTTATCTACTGTATATAGAGGTGTCATCAGTCATTGTACAGGGGAGGAGGTGAGCTGTGACATCTCCTATTGTGAATGGTGGGTCCTGTGTTATCTACTGTATATAGAGGTGTTATCAGTCATTGTACAGGAGGGAGGGTGAGCTGTGAATCACCTATTGTGAATGGTGGATCCTGTGTTATCTACTGTATATAGAGGTGTTATCAGTCATTGTACAGGGGAGGAGGTGAGCTGTGAATCACCTATTGTGAATGGTGGATCCTGTGTTATCTACTGTATATAGAGGTGTTATCAGTCATTGTACAGGAGGAGGAGGTGAGCTGTGAGATCACCTATTGTGAATGGTGGATCCTGTGTTATCTACTGTATATAGAGGTGTCATCAGTCATTGTACAGGAGGAGGAGGTGAGCTGTGACATCTCCTATTGTGAATGGTGATCCTGTGTGATCTACTGTATATAGAGGAGTTATCAGTCATTGTACAGGAGGAGGAGGTGAGCTGTGACATCACCTATTGTGAATGGTGGATCCTGTGTTATCTACTGTATATAGAGGTGTTATCAGTCATTGTACAGGAGGAGGAGGTGAGCTGTGACATCACCTATTGTGAGTGGTGGATCCTGTGTTATCTACTGTATATAGAGGTGTTATCAGTCATTGTACAGGAGGAGGAGGTGAGCTGTGAATCACCTATTGTGAATGGTGGATCCTGTGTTATCTACTGTATATAGAGGTGTCATCAGTCATTGTACAGGAGGAGGAGGGTGAGCTGTGACATCTCCTATTGTGAATGGTGATCCTGTGTGATCTACTGTATATAGAGGTGTTATCAGTCATTGTACAGGAGGAGGAGGTGAGCTGTGATATCACCTATTGTGAATGGTCGTTATCTACTGTATATAGAGGTGTTATCAGTTATTGTACAGGAGGAGGAGGAGGTGAGCTGTGACATCCCTATTGTGAATGGTGATCCTGTGTTATCTACTGTATATAGAGGTGTTATCAGTCATTGTACAGGAGGAGGAGGTGAGCTGTGATATCACCTATTGTGAATGGTGGATCCTGTGTTATCTACTGTATATAGAGGTGTTATCAGTCATTGTACAGGAGGAGGAGGAGGTGAGCTGTGACATCACCTATCGTGAGTGGTGGATCCTGTGCTATCTACTGTATATAGAGGTGCTATCAGTCATTGTAATCACTATGGAAGGAGATGAGACTGCTGAAAAGTACATAACAGAACGGGAAGTGAATCCAGAGCCTTGTATTATCCTTAGGCCGGCGTCAGACTCACCGTACCAAAATACGGAGCGTATTGTATGGCCGTATTACACCAAAATGTTGCCGGCACAACAATCCGTATTTCATGCGTTTTCAGGGTGTGGCTGCGTATTTCGCGCATGTAAGCATCCGTATGGCATCCGTACAGCGTATTTTTCTCGCAGCCTTGCAAAATGGACATTTAACGGTTTTTAGGCCTGAAACTCATTGAAATCATCATTGCATATTTCTCGCAAATCACACGTGTGGTCCGTGTGTAATCCGTTGTTTTCTCGCACCCATAGACTTTCATTGGCGTACAACGGGCGTAATACGCGTACAATCGCAGCATGCTGCGGGTGTCTTGCACCGTAAGATACGCCCAAGAAAAATACACATGATCAGAGCTGCCCCATAGACAAATATTGGTCCGTGTGTAATGCGTGGTTTTCACGCCTCTCACTCGTCCGTATTCCTCCTTAGGCTGGAGTCACACACACCGAGTAAAAAATCTGACCGTTTTAGTCGGTCGATTATCGCAGCAAAATGTCATGAACAGTCATCCGTCTGGCATCCGATTTTCCTGGAAAGATGCGATTTAGTCGCATCTGACCATAGTTGTAACATCCGATTTACATCCGACTTGCGAGAATTTCTCACAGGCTTGCAAAACTGACATATAATGGATCCAAAAGAATAGTATTTAAATCACAATAGAAAGAATAGATATATACACATAGAACATATATATATATCATATATATATATATATATACATGTCATTGTGACATGTATATATTGTGGTGTAATGACCCTGATGCAGCTAGGGGGCACTGTGTATGGCCCTCGGGATATGCATGGAGGCATGTGATGGATGGACGTTATGTATCACAGAGGTGGGTGGCCCTGTGATGGAAGCCTGGATATGTTTTGGTTCAGCAGATCTACTGCTGAGTTGTACTATATATTGGGAGGCTTCCAGGTGACTAGGAGAGCTGGGCGGGTCCAGTCACCTACAAACCCACCCAAGGGGCTTGTGTCTAAATACCTGGGATAAAAACTGCATGTAATGGTGTAGCTGAAGGATCTGTGGTGAGGTCATGACCATGTGACATAACCATGTGATTCCTGACCTCACCTGTGGGTGGAGTTACACCTATGTAATGGAGTGTGTTTTGCACCTGTGAGAGAGTGTGTGGGAGTCTACCAGTGTGGACAGGCTTCCATGTGTCCAAGGCGGGACATTACAGAGAGGTCTCTGTGACTGAAGAGCGAGGCTCCAGGCAGGAGCTGAAGCATTGAAGAGTGTATTGTATGTTACCATATGGTTTATGATGCAATAAACCTAAAGACTTTTTGCATAAGAAAGTGTCTCTTGAATTACCTCTGAAGCAGCCGAGTGAGTAAAACCTTACAATTGGTGGATGGAATGCTGGCAGCGGCCCAAGGAGCACATGTTCCAGGACTGGGAATCAGGAACCAGAGGAGGAACGGACGGTCCGTGAAAACCGTGAGTGTGACCAGTGGTCACGAATAAACTGTGTTGATGTTTATGGGGTGCCTCTGATATGAGGTATCTGAAGAAACTGTTAAGCAGTGGTGACAGACAGGAGTCTGTGTTATGTGACCGGGGTCATTGAGAAGTAAGCAAAAAGCATGCTGAGAGGATACCTCAGAGGAGGTGTCCGGAAACCTGCGTGGCCAACAGGTAACAGACAGGAGTCTGTGGTGTACTGACGGGTCAGTGAGACTGTTTTTTCCTTTGTGGGATGCCTCTCTGAGAGAGGAGGTGTCCGGAAATCTCTGTGGCCAAGAGTGACAGACAGGAGTCTGTGGTGTGCTGACGGGTCAGTGAGAAAGACTGTATTTTTGTGTTTGTTGGGTACCTCTGAGGCTGAGGTCTCCAGGAACCTGTGTGGCTGACGCCAACAGGGGACGGTCTTGACAACCGTGCTAGGCTGGTCGGGATCAGTGAGAAGAATCAGTGAGAAACTATTTTTTTTTTGGTGTTTTTTTTCTTCTTCTGGAACACGTGTGAGGTGTTTGCTGTGGCTCGGAGGAGTCATGAAGGTGACAAGCGGCTGGCTGTGACTCATGGGGTCACGAAGGTGACAAGCGGCAAGACAGCGCAGCGTGCAGAGACTTATGGTAGCAGGAGCTACAGTGACTTGCAGCAAGAGGTTCTGCAGCAGCAAGAGCTGCAGTGGCAGCAGCGGCTTGTGCGCGGTAGCCGGAGGTGCTGGCGGAAGGTGACAGTACCAGCAGGAGCTGGGGAGGTACCATAAGGACATCAGAGGTCCAGAGTGGGTGACCTCTTAAAGGAACAGTACCAGCCCAAAAAGACATATGGGTCTGTGCGAACTGGGGTCTGGTAGAGCCGTGGGGGGAGTCCACGGTGTATAACCCAAGGAGGGGTGATGGCCCAAAAGGGGGTGGAGTCCCAAAAGGGGGTGGCAACCCAAAAGGGGATGGTGGCCCAAAAGGGGGCGGAGTCCCAAAAGGGGGCGGTTGGCAAAAAAGGGGTGGAGGATCCCAATGTTAAAGGGGAGGTCCAGACAAACTGTTGCCAGGGGAAAATATGTTATATGTGTCCAGTCTGCCTTAGGAACTATCCGCCCGGCACACTACTATGGGGGTGTACCCTGCAGATACACCATGAAGAGGTGGTGGGTCTGGTCGACTCGGGGAGTCCGGTGACTCTAGTGAGGGTTGCACCTGACGGGTTTCAAATACCTGGAAGAAAGGTCGGGGTCACCTGTATCCATGGGGACACAAAGGATTATTCAGTGGCCAGGGTAATCTTTGAGACAGGCTGGGACATTGCAGGACAGGATGTCGCTATAATCCCTAATTTGTCGTGTCCAGTGGTCATAGGTCAGGACTCTAGACTGTTCTCTGGCTTGTGGGACAGGGGAGTTCCTTTACAGCAGGAGGGAGGCCTCTCTACTGTTGGGGTGGCAGACATTGGGACAGTGACACCTCCCAAAACAGATGAGTCAGACGGTGACACAGGAGGAAAGGATGCGTCTGCCCGACTGACTGACATGATGTACTCTGAAATGTATGACAACAGAACCCATGACGATGTGGTAGTTAAGACCTCTAGAACGGACACCCGGTTAGAGGGTAACGGGAGGGGCCCCGAGAGTGACTCCTGTGCAGACTGTGACTCGACCGCAAGGGAAAGCGAGTGCAGTAACGTGGAGCCGAGTAAAAATGGCCGATCTTCCTCTCGCCGCAGGGGCCGTGGAAAGGCGGGACAGGCTACATCCTCTAAGAAGCAAAATGATGAGGAAGAGTCAGGGTCAGGTACCGGTCAGGTGACTGTCCTTGATGAGGAGATAGAGCTGTGTAAAGAAACAGTGAAAGAGGCAGTCGAGCAGGAAAGGGTCCTGAGACGAATGATTGAGCACAAAGTGGAGGAGCTGGAGAAGGAAGTCTCTAAGCTCAGAAATCATCTGTCAGCGTGTAAGAGTATGAACAAGGCTCTATGGAAAGAGACGGAGGTTCTCAGAGAGGCCCAAGAGAAACATCAGCAGGAGTGTCGCTGCTTGGCAGAAGAGCGAGATAGAGTTCTCCGAGAGCTCAAGATAGAGGAGGAGACTAGTGCCGAGCTCCAGAAATCTACGGGAGAAGAAATCCAGCAGGAGAAGTGCCATGCAGATGGTCACACAAAGGAGATCGAGGTCTTGGAAAACCGTACTAACGCTGAGGACGAGGAGGTCCAACAGTCTGTCCAAGAAGGTGACGGGTCGGTTTTCAAGTGTATAATAGAGGTACCCGAAGACATGCAAGAAGCTTGTGCCAGTGAGGATGTGCATGAGGCCTTTAGAAAAGCGGTAGAAGCATGCAGTGTGAACTGGGTGCCAGAGATGAAACAGTTAGTCATACTGTCGACTAGGGAAGTCACAATGAAGCGGGTGGCTATCCTGAGGGACATGCACCTACATTGTCTCCGCACAAAGCAAATGATCCTGTTGAGAAATCACAAAGCCACTCGACGTCTGGAGCAAGTAAGAAAGACTCAAAATCAGCTTGGCTTGATGGAAGATATCGTTCAAGTGCCCAGAGGTCTGGTGAAGAAGGTCATCGGAAGACTCGGGAAAGTGATGCAGGAGATGGTAAATAAGTCCGGTGTGACGAGAGTCAGGATTCCGGCTGATGACGAAGTCCAGGTCAAGGGTGAAGATGGGATGGTCCCATTCCTCGTTGTCGGATCCAGGGAGAGCCTTGGGAATATCCGGATGCTCCTGGAGTATCGTGTGTCATACTTGAGAGAAGTAGAGCAGCTACGACTGGAGAGGGAGCAGGTCAACAGAAACCTACGGAAATGGAAAGAAGATGGTCGCCACCTTCAACCCGTGGTATTGAGAGGCGAAGAGGTTCGCTTAAGACGAGAAGTCCTCAAACTGGAGATAATACAGGAAATAGTGATGCCTCAGTTAGCTCAGTGATGAGTGACCTAAGCAGGAGAACCTGTAGTGGACGAAATGAAAAGGACTCAGACCAGACAGGACGTATGGGTGCAAGAGAATTGCGACGCCGTACTGACCGCTGGGGATGCGGGTGGTCTGACGGGGGCATCAGCAACAGATGTGACAGAGTCGGAGGACAGACGCCTACCAAAGAGATTAGTAGCAGGGTCCGACTTAGAGAGACGGTTTGACTGGCAGAGACGACCGAGAAGGATCTCTGGTCGGGTAAAAAGTGTTCAACCCCACAAGTTTGAACAGAGGGGGGAGGTATGTGGTGTAATGACCCCTGATGCAGCTAGGGGGCACTATGTATGGCCCTCGGGATATGCATGGAGGCATGTGATGGATGGACGTTATGTATCACAGAGGTGGGTGGCCCTGTGATGGAAGCCTGGATATGTTTTGGTTCAGCAGATCTACTGCTGAGTTGTACTATATATTGGGAGGCTTCCAGGTGACTAGGAGAGCTGGGCGGGTCCAGTCACCTACAAACCCACCCAAGGGGCTTGTGTCTAAATACCTGGGATAAAACCTGCATGTAATGGTGTAGCTGAAGGACCTGTGGTGAGGTCATGACCATGTGACATAACCATGTGATTCCTGACCTCACCTGTGGGTGGAGTTACACCTATGTAATGGAGTGTGTTTTGCACCTGTGAGAGAGTGTGTGGGAGTCTGCCAGTGTGGACAGGCTTCCATGTGTCCAAGGCGGGACATTACAGAGAGGTCTCTGTGACTGAAGAGCGAGGCTCCAGGCAGGAGCTGAAGCATTGAAGAGTGTATTGTATGTTACCATATGGTTTATGATGCAATAAACCTAAAGACTTTTTGCATAAGAAAGTGTCTCTTGAATTACCTCTGAAGCAGCCGAGTGAGTAAAACCTTACAATATATATATATTTATAGTTCCTAGACTTCTACATACTGTAATAGCCGCTAATTCAATTGCCGGCTTTTGTGAAATCACAGAAGCCGACATGAAATGATACATTGTTTACACACAGTTAACCATGTCATTTCCTGTATTTTGATATATGGTTTGAACTTACAATTACATAAGTGTATGTGTACAAAATTTCAGACATGTAGGGGTTAATTAAAGGTGTAAATTCTTTGTAAAAAAAATGTGTCAAATCTCTAATTAGATTTGCCCTTTCTGGGGTGTCTGGGGGCAGATGTCAGTAGCCAGGGGGGCACAAAAAAAATGTACCTCCCTAGGCTATTATTATCTGCCCCCACTCGCTTGCTTTGTCTGTCTGGTGGAGAAAATACAGCAGGAGCCCACGCATTTTTTTTACAACGAATTTACACCTTTAATTAACCCCTACATGTCTGAAATTTTGTACACATAAACTTATGTAATTGTAAGTTCAAACCATATATCAAAATACAGGAAATGACATGGTTAACTGTGTCTAAACAATGTATCATTTCATGTCGGCTTCTGTGATTTCACAAAAGCCGGCAATTGAATTAGCGGCTATAACAGTATGTAGAAGTCTAGGAACTATAAATATATGTATATATATATGTCACAATGACATATATATATATATGTATTCTATGTGTGTATATGTATTGATTCTATTCTTTAATAAAGCTGTCAGTGTGATTTTACAGTATAGCCGGGGATGAATTGCGGCTTTTCTAAAGGACACCGGTGCGATTTCATCGCAAGTCACACGTGCGGTCCGTTTGTAATCAGATTTTTCATCGCTCCCATTGACTTGCATTGGCGATAGTCGACCCACAATCGGTGACAATCACAGCATGCTGCGATTGCACACGGACGTTTAAAACGGACCACAAAAAATCTGATACTGGGAGCTGCTCCATAGATTAACATAGGTCCGACTGCAATGCGATATTTCATCGCATTGCAGTCGTCCGATTTTGTCGCTAGTGTGACTCCAGCCTTGGACGCCGGCCTTAGAGGTCAGTATGAAAATTGTGAGATTTCTGATTTATTGATATGTAGATTATTAGTGATTTGAACTTTTGAGAAAAAAAACAAACAAAATAAAAAAACTACATTGGGTCGGACCTAGAAGTCTTTTTTTATTCCATGATCAGACAGGACAGACTGTTTCCTCCCCTGCGCTCCCTTCACTTTTATCACCACTTTTGTGTCCTGATGAAGGACGAGTATTTTTGGCAATTTTCATAAAAATCTGAGATGATTTGATGGCGGGTGAAGGTGGGAGCTCACCTTATTACACAGGGGTACAGGATATTTTGGAATAAAGCCTTATCGATTATCACTATATGGCGCCGGCCTCATGCGCTCACCGTTTAACCCTTTACACCGACCAACCTAAAACGTCCGGCAGAACTTACCAGCCACATACGGAACGGATCAGAGAGGATTAAAGACTGATTGGGGTAAATGTGAGATACAGTAAGAAATCCCATCTACTAATGGATCTGTGCAGCCACCTAAGCTCCGGCCCTATAAGGAGCGTTATTTGATACGATGGGACGGAGTGACGGAGTGAGCGGGGGATTTTTTTTTTTTTCGTGTTAGCTGCTGCCATCTTTCAAACTCAATCGGCCATAATTTATTTCCGTGGTCCTGTAAGGGACCTCTTCCCTATTAGGCAAACTAATACAGATCTCCTCATACGGCAGGCAATGTTGCAAATGGTTTTTCAAAGATTTAATCTCGCCCAACTTATTGCCAAATCAAAAACATATGACATTTGGACTTCATAAAAAAAAAAAAAAAGTTGAGCTTTCAGTTCAAAACTTTACAGACCCACGGTATCAGTATCGGCTCATCTGCTGGACTGTACCTGTCACTACACCTGCACAGAGGGCACCGACCTCCCTGCTGAAGAGGAGCGCCACCCTGCCCTTTACCCTGTTTTCAAGATCTGGAACCCAAACCGCCATTTTTTGATTGGATCATCTCCACTTAAACCTCCAAAAAGGTATTACCCCTCAAACTGCACTAAACAACTAGGACTACTGTACCTTTAAAACACCAGAATGGTGTTTTATTTTATCTACTGTATATAGAGGTGTTATCAGTCATTGTACAGGAGGAGGAGGTGAGCTGTGATATCACCTATTGTGAATGGTGGATCCTGTGTTATCTACTGTATATAGAGGTGTTATCAGTCATTGTACAGGAGGAGGGGGTGAGCTGTGACATCACCTATTGTGAATGGTGGATCCTGTGTTATCTACTGTATATAGAGGTGTTATCAGTCATTGTACAGGAGGAGGAGGTGAGCTGTGATATCACCTATTGTGAATGGTGGATCCTATGTTATCTACTGTATATAGAGGTGTTATCAGTCATTGTACAGGAGGAGGAGGTGAGCTGTGACATCACCTATTGTGAATGGTGGATCCTGTGTTATCTACTGTATATAGAGGTGTTATCAGTCATTGTACAAGAGGAGGAGGAGGTGAGCTGTGACATCACCTATTGTGAATGGTGGATCCTGTGTTATCTACTGTATTTAGAGGTGTTATCAGTCATTGTACAGGAGGAGGAGGAGAGCTGTGACATCACCTATTGTGAATGGTGGATCCTGTGTTATCTACTGTATATAGAGGTGTTATCAGTCATTGTACAGGAGGAGGAGGTGAGCTGTGATATCACCATTTGTGAATGGTGGATCATGTCATCTAACTTATAAGAGGTGTTACTCAAGTCATGTACAGATAGGAAGGTACTGTTGAATCACCTATGGTGATTGTGATCCTGTTATCTACTGTATATAGAGGTGTTATCAGTCATTGTACAAGAGGAGGAGGAGGTGAGCTGTGACATCACCTATTGTGAATGGTGGATCCTGTATTATCTACTGTATATAGAGGTGTTATCAGTCATTGTACAAGAGGAGGAGGAGGTGAGCTGTGACATCACCTATTGTGAATGGTGGATCCTGTGTTATCTACTGTATATAGAGGTGTTATCAGTCATTGTACAAGGAGGAGGAGGTGAGCTGTGATATCACCTATTGTGAATGGTGGATCCTTGTTATCTACTGTATATAGAGGTGTTATCAGTCATTGTACAGGAGAGGAGGTGAGCTGTGAATCACCTATTGTGAATGGTGGATCCTGTGTTATCTACTGTATATAGAGGTGTTATCAGTCATTGTACAGGAGGAGGAGGTGAGCTGTGATATCACCTATTGTGAATGTGGATCCTGTGTTATCTACTGTATTTAGAGGTGTTATCAGTCATTGTACAGGAGGAGGAGGTGAGCTGTGAATCCCTATTGTGAATGGTGGATCCTGTGTTATCTACTGTATATAGAGGTGTTATCAGTCATTGTACAGGAGGAGGAGGTGAGCTGTGAATACCTATTGTGAATGGTGGATCCTGTGTTATCTACTGTATATAGAGGTGTTATCAGTCATTGTACAGGAGAGGAGGAGGTGAGCTGTGACATCACCTATTGTGAATGGTGGATCCTGTGTTATCTACTGTATATAGAGGTGTTATCAGTCATTGTACAGGAGGAGGAGGTGAGCTGTGACATCATCTATTGTGAATGGTGGATCCTGTGTTATCTACTGTATATAGAGGTGTTATCAGTCATTGTACAGGAGGAGAGGTGAGCTGTGACATCACCTATTGTGAATGGTGGATTCCTGTGTTATCTACTGTATATAGAGGTGTTATCAGTCATTGTACAGGAGGAGGAGGTGAGCTGGATATCATCTTGTGATGGTGATCCTGTGTTATCACTGTATATAGAGGTGTTATCAGTCATTGTACGGAGGAGTGAGCTGTGACATCACCTATGTGAATGTGGTCCTGTGTATCTACTGTATTGGGTTTATCATCATTGTAAGGGGGAGTGAGCTGTGACATCCCTATTATGTGTGTCTAGCCTTTATTTAGCCCATGTGCTGGTTTTTGGTTACTGTACGCTGGTATTATTTGTGCACTGTTTGGTGACATTATTTGAAACTCTTAATTAGGAACTATTTTGTAGACTGATATTTAGGCGCCATATTGTTTAGCTTTGGTATTTAACAACTCTATGACATGGGTATGTGCACATTGTATGGACGTATTATCTGCGCACTATATAGCACAACATATACAGGTGAGATACTAACAGATGATCCCACACCGGTCATTTCAGATTTTATTACTTTCTGAAGGGGAATGTTTTGGCTTTCGTGTTCCTATATCTCTTTGAAAACAGATGAGAATCAAACCGCTGATTATTTTGTGGGATCTGAACCTTCTGTCGTCTCCTTTCTTAATACATAAAAGCACAATTAATTATAAAATATTAAAAGGACTTAAAAACTTAAAATCTGTTCTATTCTCCATTTCCTAAACTGAGTGCAGAGGAACCAGATCGCCGCCCAGATCCTGCGCCCGGAGAACATGTTTCCTGCTCTCACGGAGATTACTTCAACCGCTGATTAAATCAAGGGAGTTCCCCGTAAGAAGTGAGAATTAATACTGTAAACTGGCGCTAATGTCCCGGCAGTGAAAGCGCCGAACAAGGAAAGCCAAACACTTGTAAAGCGCCACTCCGCCTACAGCCGAGCTGCTTCACATCACAGGGACACGTTTAGGACCTGACGCTATAGGTCATCTGCACTTGTACGGCTCCAAAGTGCAGTAAATCTGATTTACAATATTGTATGGCTTCGTGTATACAGCTCCAATGCAGATTTATGTGTCTCAATGGTAACAGACTACAAACAGCGCTGAGTGGTCTGTAATGGCTCCGGCTGCATCATTGGGAAGGGTTTATGTGGCCTCTCCCCAAAAGTATAATACAATTTACTATATAATCGTCTAATTCTGTCTGTAACGGAAATCCAGCATCGCTGATTGGTCGCGCCCGGCTGGACGTGACCAATCAGCGACAGGCACAGTCCGGCCGCGAATTGACGCAGGATTTGAACCACGCACGCCACCGCTATCGTCGGGAGATCAGCGGCGCTAGCCATGGGTCATCTCCTGCCGCATGGAGGTCAGCGGCAACGCAGTCGGGAGATGACCGGCACCAGCAGCCTCCACATATACCCCAGCAGCAGCAGCCTCCACATATACCCCAGCAGCAGCAGCCTCCACATATACCCCAGCAGCAGCAGCCTCCACATATACCCAGCAGCAGCATCCTCCACATATACCCCAGCAGCAGCCAGCAGCAGCTCCACATATACCCCAGCAGCAGCAGCCTCCACATATACCCCAGCAGCAGCAGCCTCCACATATACCCCAGCAGCAGCAGCCTCCACATATACCCCAGCAGCAGCAGCCTTCACATATACCCCAGCAGCAGCAGCCTCCACATATACCCCAGCAGCAGCAGCCTCCACATATACCCCAGGAGCAGCCTCTATATACCCCAGCAGCAGCCTCCACATATACCCCAGCAGCAGCAGCAGCAGCCTCCACATATACCCCAGCAGCAGCCTCCACATATACCCCAGCAGCAGCAGCCTCCACATATACCCCAGCAGCAGCAGCCTCCACATATACCCCAGCAGCAGCAGCCTTCACATATACCCCAGCAGCAGCAGCCTCCACATATACCCCAGCAGCAGCAGCCTCCACATATACCCAGAGCAGCCTCTATATACCCAGCATCAGCCTCCACATATACCCCAGCAGCAGCAGCAGCCTCACATATACCCAGCAGCAGCAGCCTCCACATATACCCCAGCAGCAGCAGCCTCCACATATACCCAGCTGCAGCCTCCACATATACCCCAGCAGCAGCAGCCTCCACATATACCCCAGCAGCAGCCTCCACATATACCCAGCAGCAGCAGCCTTCACATATACCCAAGCAGCAGCAGCCTCCACATATACCCCAGCAGCAGCAGCCTCCACATATACCCAGAAGCAGCCTCTATATACCCCAGCAGCAGCCTCCACATATACCCCAGCAGCAGCAGCCTCCACATATACCCCAGCAGCAGCAGCCTCCACATATACTCCAGCAGCAGCAGCCTCCACATATACCCACCAGCAGCAGCCTCCACATATACCCCACAACAGCCTCCACTATTACCCCAGCAGCAGCAGCCTCCACATATACCCCACCAGCAGCAGCAGCCTCCACATATCCCCAACACAGCCTCCACATATACCCCAGCAGCAGCAGCCTCCACATATACCCACCAGCAGCAGCCTCAACATATACCCCAGCGGCAGCCTATATATACCCCAGCAGCAGCCTCCACATATACCCCAGCAGCAGCAGCCTCCACATATACCCCACCAGCAGCCTCTATATACCCCAGCAGCAGCAGCCTCCATGTACACCCAGCAGCAGCAGCCTCTATATACCCCAGCAGCAGCCTCCACATATACCCCAGCAGCAGCCTCCACATATACCCAGCAGCAGCAGCCTCCACGTACTCCCCAGCAGCAGCCTACACATATACCCAGCAGCAGCAGCAGCCTCCACATATACCCCAGCAGCAGCAGCCTCCACATATACCCCAGCAGCAGCCTCTACGTACCCCCAGCAGCAGCCTCCACATATACCCCAGCAGTAGCAGCCTCCACATATACCCTGCAGCAGCAGCCTCCACATATACCCAGCAGCAGCAGCCTCCACATATACCCAGCAGCAGCCTCCACATATACCCCAGCAGCAGCCTCCACGTACCCCCAGCAGCAGCCTCCACATATACACCAGCAGCAGCAGCCTCCACATATACCCCAGCAGCAGCCTCCACGTATCGCCCAGCAGCAACCTCCACATATACCCCAGCAGCAGCAACTCCACATATACCCCAGCAGCAGCCTCCACGTACCGCCCAGCAGCAGCCTCCACATATACCCCAGCAGCAGCCTCCATATACACCCAGCAGCAGCCTCTATATACAACCCAGCAGCCTCTATATACACCCCAGCAGCAGCAGCCATATACACCCACAGCAGCAGCAACCTCTATATACACCACAGCAGCCTCTATATACACCCCAGCAGCCTCTATATACACCCCAGAAGCCTCTATATACACCCCAGCAGCAGCCGCCTCTATATACACCCCAGCAGCCTCTATATACACCCCAGAAGCCTCGATATACACCCCAGCACAGCAGCTCTATATACACCCCAGCAGCCTCTATATACACCCCAGCAGCCTCTATATACACCCCAGAAGCCTCGATATACACCCCAGCAGCAGCAGCTTCTATATACACCCCAGCAGCCTCTATATACACCCAGCAGCCTCTATATAGACCCCAGCAGCCCCTTATATACACCCCAGAAGCCTCGATATACACTCCAGCAGCCTCTATATACACCCAGCAGCCTCTATATACACTCCAGCAGCCTCTATATACACCCCAGCAGCCTCTATATACACCCCAGAAGCCTCGATATACACCCAGAAGCCTCTATATACACCGCAGCAGCATCTATATACACCCCAGCAGCCTTTATATACACTCTAGCAGCCTCTATATACACCCAGCATTTGTATTAAGTTCTATGAGCAATAACTTTTAATGATAATATATATTTTACCCGGAAAATCCAGTGTATTAATTGCATTATTCTTAAATCTTCATAAATAAACTACATACATATTCTAGAATACCCGATGCGTTAGAATCGGGTCACCATCTAGTGTGATATATTATTCTTGGCGTTTTTTTCCACTATATATTGTTTGCACTGTTATGTAAATGAATCGCTGTAAATAACAGATTCTGAACATAACCCTGAATCTCAGGCGCAGGGAGGGATGGGAGCGGAGGGCTGGGATGACTACTTTGTGGCTGGTCTTGGAATGCGGACACCGGGGTGAATAATATCTCCAGTATTTAATGAATGGAGCGCGGACTCGGCCCTTATATGGAAGAGATTTCTAGTAACCAAGTTGCAAATAAACATTGGAATTTGTCGGAGCTCTTTTCCTCTTTCCAAAGCTTCACACTTAAAGAAAACAATTCTGATTAATTTGCTTTTATGTTAATCAATGGACACACATTCTGGATTACTAAACATGGAGATATAGCAGCGGTAACGGTATTATCATTACTTTCAGATAAAAAAACCCTTAATTTGCATACGTACCAACATTTTAATCCAAAATTGGGTTGAATTTTACTCTCCACCCACTTAAAATATTAAAAATTAGCCTAAATCCCTCCTCTTACAAAATCTGGTGTGCGAAACAACACATATAGGGGCTATGGATATGTCATGAACATATATACACACACAAGTTGTGTGAAAAGTGTTTGCCCCCTTCCCGATTTCCTATTCTTTTGCACGTTTGTCGCACTTAAATGTTTCAAATCACCAAACTAATGTAAATATTAGACAAAGATAGCACAAGTAAACACAATAAGGTCAGGACTTTGACTAGGCCACTCCAAAGTCTTAATTCAGAGGTGGACTTGCCGATGCGCTTCAGCTTGAGGTCGCAAGCAGACGGCTGGACATTTTCCTTAAGGATTTTTTGGTAGACTACAAAATTCATGGTTCCATTTACGACAACAAGTCTTTCAGGTCCTGAAGCATCTAAACAGCCCCAGGCCATCACACTACCACCACCATATTTGACTGTTGGTATGATGTTCCTTTTCTGAAATGCTGTGTTACTTCTATGTCAGATGTAATTGGACATATACCTTCCAAACAGTATTCTCCCCAAAGTCTTGGGGGTCATCAAGATGTTTTCTGGCAAAACTGAGACAAGCCTTTATGTTGTTATTGCTCAGCAGTGGTTTTTGTCTTGGAACTGTGCCATGCAGGCCACATTTGCCCAGTCCCTTTCTTATGGTGGAATCATGAACACTGACATTAACAGAGGCCTGCAGTTCTTTGGATGTTGAAGTGGGGTCTTTTATGACCTCTTGGATGAGTCGTGGCTGCGCTGTTGGAGTAATTTTGGTAAGCCGGCCACTCCTGAGAAGGTTCACCACTGTTCCATATTTTAGCCATTTGTATATAATGGCTCTCGCTGTGGATCACTGGAGTCCCAAAGCTTTAGAAATGACTTTATAACATGTTCCAGACTGATCTACAGTACAGATCAAAAGTTTGGACACACCTTCTCATTCAAAGATTTTTCTGTATTTTCATGACTATGAAAATTGTAGAATCACACTGAAGGCATCAAAACTGTGAATTAACACATGTGGAATTATACATTACACTTTACAAAAAAGTGTGAAACAACTGAAAATATGTCTTATATTCTAGGTTCTTCAAAGTAGCCACCTTTTGCTTTGATTACTGCTTTGCACGCAGAAAAGGTGAACGGATGGACTCTACATGCCTGGTTCCCACCGTGAAGCATGGAGGAGGAGGTGTGATGGTGTGGGGGTGCTTTGCTGGTGACACTGTTGGGGATTAATTCAAAATTGAAGGCATAGTGAACCAGCATGGCTACCCTAGCATCTTGCAGCAGCATGCTGTTCCATCTGGTTTGCGTTTAGTTGGACCATCACTTATTTTTCAACAGGACAATGACCCCAAACACACCTCCAGACCGTGTAAGGGCTATTTGACCAAGAAGGAGAGTGTTGGGGTGCTACGCCAGATGACCTGGTCTCCACAGTCACCAGACCTGAACCCAATCCAGATGGTTTGGGGTGAGCTGGACCGCTCACCGCTTCAATTTTGAATAAATCCCCAACAGTGTCACCAGCAAAGCACCCCCACACCATCACACCACCTCCTCCATGCTTCACGGTGGGAACCAGGCATGTAGAGTCCATCCGTTCACCTTTTCTGCGTGCAAAGCAGTAATCAAAGCAAAAGGTGGCTACTTTGAAGAACCTAGAATATAAGACATATTTTCAGTTGTTTCACACTTTTTTTGTAAAGTGTAATGTATAATTCCACATGTTTTAATTCATAGTTTTGATGCCTTCAGTGTGATTCTACAATTTTCATAGTCATGATCATACAGAAAAATCTTTGAATGAGGTGTGTCCAAACTTTTGGTCTGTACTGTATCTCGATTACTTTGTTCCTCATTTGGTCCAGAATTTCTTGGATTACTGCATGATGTTTAGCTTTTGAGAAAATTTTAGTGTACTTCACTTTGTCAGGCATGTCCTATTTAAGTTATTTCTTGATTGAGAACAGGTATGGCAGTAATCATGCCTGTGTGTGGCTAGGGAATTTTAACTCAGGTTCCCAAAAATGTGATAAAACACAGTCAATTTATGTTTTTAGGGGGGGGCGGCATTCACTTTTTCACACAGAGCACTGTAGGTTTGGATTTCTTTTTCTCCTAATAATAAAGACCTGCATGTTGTATTTACTTGTGTTATCTTTGTCTATTATTTAAATTTGCTTGGTAAAATATTGCAGTGTGACAAACATGCAAAAGAATAGGAAGTTTTTTTTCACAAAACTGGACAAATATGTAAATTATTTTATCTCCTTCGTTCGTACTAGATGTTCTCATATACAATACAATATATGCGACGTTTAGTAAGCTTGCAGTGGAGTACAAAGAAGAGATGAGCCCCATTATGGCGCCCCAGGGACCCCATTATGGTACAAAACTTTGCAATTCCAGGCAGAAGGATCTAGTGTGCAATGTTCCACCTTTGTTTGCAAAACAGTGCATGCTATGGATATATCCATGAACATGTACATATATGCATATCAACATGTAAATTATATTTTTCCAGTCTATGCTAGATGCTATCATATAGATTACATACAGTATGTATAATTTACCAAGCATGCAGTAAAGTACAAAGAAGAGATTGACCTCAATGGGGACTCCATTATGGTACCAAATTTTGTCATTCCAAATGGAAGGATCTGGTGTGCAATTTTCTACCTTGTTTTAAGACAGTACACTGTTGCTATCGATATATCCTAATATATACAGTATATATTATCAAAAAGAATACACACACAATATGTGAAGTTTAGTAAGCATGAAGCCAATTAGAAAGAAGAGATCGGCCCTAACGAAGACCCCATTACAGTACCAAATTTTATCATTTCAATGCTGGGCCCCGTTTCCAAAAGGACTCAAGCCACATGATCTGCCTGTATACATACAACTTTAACAAGAAAGAAATACAGATAAAGACAGATAAAAGTTACAAACTCCCCATCAGGCCATCCTGGTGAGCTGACTGACAGATTCTCAGTTAGCTCATTCTGCAGTCAGCAACAGACAGTGCATCACACAGCCTATAGAAGGCAAATAGTGATCAATTTTTAGTGAAACCCAATTGCAAAAATTAAATTTACCATGCAAGTAAAAAAAAATGATCCCTGAAGGTGGTCTACCCCTTTAAGACATGAAAGCAGCACAGATTTTTCTGTTTGTTCGGGGTCTCAATTATTAAAACCTTCCACAATGATATACACATCTCATATCACTTAGATTGGGACAAATACTCAGTTCATACAGCCCCGACCTAGTCAGCTGCAGTTTTTACATGTGTTACCTATTGCATTATTTTGGCTCATTATATCTTATAAACAAGTACTATAATATGATTATTGTGGCTTACAGTTTATCCTGCAAAAGCAAAGTATAAGGTCTATGAAGACATGTTTACCAGGTTTTCTGTCGAGACACTTGATAAGTCAGGTCTATTATGTTAGTATTAGTTTTTGTCACATTTAAGACCAGTAAATCTGCCTTATAATAATAATAAGGGGCCACTAAGCTCCCAAACAAGAACCTGGTATAATAACAGGAACGTAATCCTCTGCTCATCCCTATAATACGGGACTTCATCATGAGCCGTCAGCATTCCACCATGTTCCTCAAGCATCTGGAATACCCTTAGGCCAGTAACATTCCTTAAATATTTTAGGAATGGGCCTGATCGGCTCCAACCCCCTCAATCTCGTCTACATATTAACCAGGGGATCTTCCACCTTTAACCTAAACAGTTCCAAAAATTTCCGCAAGAAATGTATGAATGCATGGATAATTCCCCTCAGGCTAGAATATAATGTCTCATACAGTTAGGCCATGTTCACATTGCGTTTATTCCCTTTGTTCATGTCATTATCCTTTTTTCTACTGTACCTAAAATCATCCTAAGCTTAGTTGCTGTGACTTCATGTTTTGAAGTAGAGGTGTAGAGCACAATATTTAATTTTTTTATTACAGACATTATTTCCCCGAATCATCTCTTGCCCACAGCATCACTGGAAGCTCCCCAATTTAGACCCTGCCAATTACAAATAAATGAGTCCTATCAAGTGACATTTTTTTACCTGGTGTAAATGCCGCTGTTCTCCTGAATCCGGCATTGTTTTTCTTTTTTTTCTCCGCCTCTCCGTTCCCGAGATATGGCCTCCTCTTCCCGGGAAGTAAATCTACTCTTTTAGCCAAGTAGGCATGGTCCTCAACACTTTTCTGTGGGCGGTATTTTACAGAACACTCCCACTTGGCTAACAAGACAAGATTTATATACAGGAAAAAAGGGGCCATATCTCAGGAATGGAGAGGCGCAGAAACAGAAGAAAAACATCGCCGGATTCAGGAGAACGGCGGCATTTACACCAGGTAAAAAAATTACGTACTTATGGTAAGTGATAGACTACAAAGAAGACCTATCTCCGTTTGTCCCTTAGACCTCATGAAGTAGAATAGTTGATGCTCGTCTGCAGTTCTATTCAAATGGGGATATGGGACCACTAGTTTCTTCCCCCAGCAGTGGGTCTTCCAATAATCAGACAGCTATCATCCTGTGAATGGCTAATGTGATGATTATTGGAAAAAAACCTTTAAGAATGAAGCCTATGGGTTTATATAGCAGAATTTGTCAGAGCCTTCCATCGAATCTGGAAATCCTACAATGAAAGACTCAAATTTGATGTAAACAGACCTTCACTGTTAAAATTCTTTACCGACCCTCATCAGGCTTATATTTTCACTAGTATACACAAAAAACCCCAATGGCAATTATGCCGGTTGGTACAATACCAATAGTCCCAAACAGGGAAAGAGGAACACCCGCTCCAAGAAGGCATGTGTTTACAGGAGAAATCAACAGAGCAACCAGGTGAATCAAGTATAATTAATTTTTATTCAAAAGTACATCATAACAAGTATATCACAATAAATATTAAAAAAAAAAAAAAACAGAATGGAACCAAATGTACTACAGGAGAACCCCCCACAGTACTAATACATGCATAAAACAGTATATAAGATTGAAAACATGTTTAAAGTGCTAGTGCGTAGGTTGTTGCATGCATTATATAGAAAAGCAACTGGTGAATGGGTCCACAATATCAGTGAAGGCATAAATGTCCGTATATGAGCAGGAACTAAAAGCACCAAAAACTCACCAAATGATGTAAAGCACCGTGGGTGTCCCTGGGCCAGGCAGAAACAGACCCCAACATGCGTTTCGCGTGCAGGAAGCACCGCTTTCTCAAAACACGCGTCGGGGTCTGTTTCTACCCGGCCCAGGGACACCCACGGTGCGTTACATCATTTGGTAAGTTTTTGGTGCTTTTGGTTCTTGCTCATATACGGACATTTATGCCTTCACTGATATTGTGGACCCATTCACCAGTTGCTTTTCCATATAATGCATGCAACAACCTGCGCACTAGCACTTTAAACATGTTTTCATTCTTATATGCTGTTTTATGCATTCATTAGTACTGTGGGGGGTTCTCCTGTGGTACATTTGCTTCCATTTTGTTTTGTTTTTTTTAATATTTATTGTGACATACTTGTTATGATGTACTTTTGAATAAAAATTAATTATACTTGACTCACCTGGTTGCTCCTTTGATTTCTCCTGTAACACATTATATATTCACTAGGCCTAGTGACGTTACATCCATAGTGACTTAATATGTCATCCTGTAAGCCAGTAGCAAACCTTCTAAACAAATACATCCCACAAAAGACCCCATTTGCTAGTACAGACCCAGACCACCACCCTAAAGACACCCGAAAGTAATACAGATCCTGACCAGCCTCTTAAACAAATACAGACCCCAAGTGTGACCGCCTAAAATTATACAGATCCCTGATCAGACCATTACACAAACACAGACCCGAGACCAGAACCTCTAAGCAACCACATATCCTAGACTAGACCTCTAAACAAATACAGATCCAAGACCAGACCTGTGAAGAAATATAGGCCTCAGATCAGCACCTTAAACTACTACTGACCTGACCCATAAACAAATACAGACCCCTCGTGTGACCTCCTAAAATTATATAGTTTCCTGATCAGACCATTACACAAACACAGACCCAAGACCAGAACCTCTAAGCAACCACATATCCTAGACTAGACCTCTAAACAAATGCAGACCCAAGACCAGACCTGTGAAGAAATATAGGCCTCAGATCAGCACCTTAAACTACTACTGACCTGACCCATAAACAAATACAGACCCCACGTGTGACCTCCTAAAATTATATAGTTTCCTGATCAGACCATTACACAAACACAGACCCAAGACCAGAACCTCTAAGCAACCACATATCCTAGACTAGACCTCTAAACAAATGCAGACCCAAGACCAGACCTGTGAAGAAATATAGGCCTTAGATCAGCACCTTAAACTACTACTGACCTGACCCATAAACAAATACAGACCCCACGTGTGACCTCCTAAAATTATATAGTCTCCTGATCAAACAATCTACACAAACACAGACCCAAGACCAGAACCTCTAAGCAACCACAGATCATAGACTAGACCTCTAAACAAATACAGACCCAAGACCAGAGCTGTGAAGAAATATAGACCACAGATCAGCACCTTAAACTACCAACCTGACCAGATCCATAAACAAATATAGACCGATGTCTGACCCCATAAACGACTATAGACCCTATGTCTGACCCCCTAAGCTGACACAGACCCCAGATCAGACCATATAAACTAATACAGACCCCAGACAAGACCCTTTAAAAAAATACAGACCACAGAACAGACCACCTACACCAACTTAGGCCCTAGACTAGACTCCTTAAACTAAGACAGACCACAGACCAAACCATATATCAAACTACATTTATCACATAGGCTCCTGAGATGTTTTCTGTTCTTTTTTTCCTCTAAATTTAACCCACCCCTTTGTTAATTTCTTGGCAAGCATTGTGACATGTTATCCAACTTCTCCAAGCTCCTGAACGGTAAAGCTTTTGTTACAACTTCTGTAAAAGTTATGACAACAACCATATGGGTCGATGCCCGTGTTTATCAGTTATTGCTTCTGGGAAAGGTGAAGGGATGACTCTAGGGGGAAATAATCTGAATTCCATAATAACACAGTAATAGGTCATAATTATTGGTGGACTCAGACTGTACATGAGTTGCCTAGTATTGTAATTATTCTTAATTATCGGCCTCATTATTTTATAGGACTGTTGTGTTCTGGACAGACGTAGCTGGTATCAGCTCCAGTACCGAAAAACGACAGCGAGAAACAAATTAACTCTGTAATATCAAATTCTGCCTTGTAATAGCTCTGCCAGCTTGAGCTTGGCATAAGAAATAGCACATGTAACCACAAGATACAGATGTACGAATCTGGCAGAAAGCACAGGGGTGCAGAGGTAACAGAGGGTGCAGAGGTAACATAGGAAACAGAGGTAACACAGGATACAGAGGTAACACAGGATACAGAGGTAACACAGGTTGCAGAAGTAGAACAGGGTACAGAGGTAACACAGGGTGCAGAGGTAACACAGGGTGCAGAGGTAGTATAAGGTACAGAGGTAACACAAAATGCAGATGTAACACAGGGTGCAAAGGTAACACAGGGTGCAGAGGTAGTATAAGGTACAGAGGTAACACAAAATGCAGCGGTAGCACAGGGTGCAGAGGTAGCACAGGATAAAAAGGTAATAAAGGTTGCAGACGTAACACGGTACAGAGATATCACAGGAAGAAGATGAAACACACAGTGCAGAGTTAGTAAAGGGTACAGAGGTAACCGAGGATATAGAGGTAACACAGGGTGCAGAGGTAGCATAGAGTAAAATGTAGCTCCGAGTGCAGAGGTAACACGTGCTGCAGAGGTAACATAGGGTGCAGAGGTAACATAGAAAGCAAATGTAGCATAGAGTGTAAAGGTAACACATGCTGCAGAGGTAACATATTGTGCAGTGGTAACACAGGGTGCAGAGGTAACACTGACGGCCTTGATCTATAAAAAGACACCATTATAAATAGTGCAAGGAAAATGGAAGGGGGCCCTAGTACATGATTTGCACTTGGCTCAGGAGCCCTCTATGATACTGTGCCCCAAACCATGCTTGTTACCACTACATGGTGTTGGCAATTTAGGGACAGTTTAGTTTTACATTTTCATGCCACCCAAAATCCAGCCTGAAATCACCCAATAATAGATGCACTTAATGCCGTGTAAACCCCTCATTTTCAGCCTGGGACACCACAAATTTTTGGAGACTGTTTCTGAAAAATTGGGACAGTTCCAGGAAATTTGCGATAGTGAACACATATGGCGACATGAAAAGAAATCTGTAATTATCAGTACCGTAATTAGTCAGCCTTGTGGCCCCTTCATTATTGACCCAGGTGTTGTTTAAGGTCTTTGGGCCTGATGGTGAATCGGTAATTGGGCCCTCACGACTTATGAGTGGATTTTTGATGCAGTTCTCATGGATGTTCCTCAGGGGCGAAGGCAGGGGTGGGGTACCTAGGACTTTTGTCCTGGGTTCTGGTTTCGAAAAGGGGCTCCAACAAGACAATACCTTTGCCTGGGCCGGGGTATTTTGATATATTGTGAGAACATTACATCGAACCCATTGCCCCTGGCTTTACCTATTCCTATGACCCTCTGGCCAATTTTCCACTTCTGTGTTGACAAACAGTGCAGATCCTCTGGGGAGGCGAGACCTTCACTGGTTCTTGCCACCCAATAGCAATGGAGACGTCACCCTATATCTACCTTAAAGAACTCTATAGCGGCTCCATTGTCCGTCGCTATGATAAATACGCCCATGGCAGACATCTTTTTATGGCAGGAGTATCTACAGTTCTTGCAATCCTTAAAGCTCCACTGATGGTCTTAGGATTGGTTGGAGGATCTTGTGAAATATTACTATGACATGTCAGAGGAAAAGCAACTTCTGATTTAGGGTTCAGGGGGTCACCTTTTTAAATTTGGGTTTGGGGAGTGAATCTTTTGGGCCTTAAAGGGCAACCAACACTGGTCTTTAATGGTGTTGTTCTTCTAAAGGGATGTTTTGGGCCTCCCTAAGCACGGGGCCTATGGTACAACTATAGTAACACCCCCGAGGGTGATAATTAATATTCCCAAATTTTCTTAAAAAAAAAAGAAAAAAGTGAGTCCCCAAATAATGAACCGCAGCTGCAGAAAAAGGGGTGTGGGTCTTTACATATATCTCATCCAAAAACATGGGGACAAATCCGTAGGGACTTATCTCGGCATCCTGTGGATACAGTCAATACAGTGTAAAAAACAATTCCCACCATTTCAGCTGCGACGTCTCCGATATCATCCCGCGGAGCTCTAGCAAGTTACAAAATCGGTGATTTCACATATTGCCGGGGATCTTCTTTAAGAAATTCTAATTTTGGTAAAAAAAAAAACTGATCGTGAATCGAAAAAGATCATTTGCTGTTTCTAAGAATTTTTTTTTAATAAAAAAAGGGGTCGATTTCCCTTTAAGGCATAAAACAATATAGAAATAGGATAATAGTAAAATTGAATTTGTAAAAACTTTATCGACATCAAACGAAATGTACGCTAAGAATCCAGACAAAGGTTATCATATTTATCTGTGTTGTTTCTAAGTGTTTTTTTGGAGAAATTCCTGCCCACAAATACTATCTCCCTCCACCATCGAGTCGGCCAGAAGTGTCTCAGCATGTCTTCTGCTCTCTTGTTTCCTTTATTCCTGGAATAACTGCATGACATAAGGACGGCGATGTTCCTCCATTAGGACCCACCCAATTACGCGGTTTTATATTAACAAGGCAAACCGTCCTATTAAAACGTGCGGATGTAGCAGAGCCGAGATTGTTGTTACATTATAAGATGTAGTGCTCAGATTATTAAATGGGTGCATCATTTTAGAGCGTTGATTAAAAGTGGGGGGTTCATATTTGTGAATTAATCCTGCAGCATTAAGTGCTTCGGAGCTGAAATCCGTGCACGATGTATCTATTCGCTGGTTGGACAGATGTGATGTCAGACATATACACTTATTTTATGCAGCATTAAGTGCATCAAATGAAATCAATGGGTATTTTGGTGGTAAGTTTGTACACCCTAAGATCAAAAATATATACACTTAACTTTTCTGCAGCATTAAATGCACCCATTGAACGCAAGGGGTATTTATTATGCTGATATTAGTACTCCAGAGCTGAAATCCATAGTTATTCGTTGGATCATGGACAGATTGGACCCCCTGTGATCACAAACATACACACTTATTTTTTTCTTTCAGCATAAGCGCACCAAATCCTCCAGAGCTGAAATCCTTGCACAATGTAGCTATTTGGATGGGCAGATTGGACCCCTGTTATGTCCAAGATATACGATACGATACGATACACTTTATTGATCCCGAGGGAAATTATGGAATATTAATAATATATTATATATGCATATTTTTCCTGCAGCATTTGAAATAAGTGAGTATTTAATAAGGCACCAGCAGTACCCCAGAGCTGAAATCCTTGCACAAAGTAGAAATTGGCTTAGTGGACAGATTAGACCCCTATGGTGTCAAACATGCACATGAATTTTTCCTGCAGCGCACTCATTTGAAATTGATGAGCATTTATTAAGCAGCCAATAGTACTTCAGAGCTGAAATCCTTGCACGATTTAGCTATGGCTTGGGTGGACTGTGGACAGATTGGACTCTCTGTGATCACAAACATACAATTATTTTTCCTCCAGCATTAAGTGCAACCAATGGGAATTTAATAAGCAGCCAAAGTAATCATCCAGAGCTGAAATCCTTGCACAATGTAGTCATTCATTAGGTGGACAGATTGGACCCCCTGAATATCACAAACATATATGTGTCTTTTTCCAGCAGCATTAACTGGAATAAGCAGCCCACAGTACTCCAGAGCTGAAATCCTTGCACAATTTAGCTATCGCCTGGGTCAAAAAATTAGACCCCCGGTGATCACAAACATACACGATTATTTTTCCTGTAGCTTTAAGTGCACCCAATGGGAATATAATAAGCAGCCAGCCCAGCAGTGCTCCAGAGCTGAAATCCTTGCAAAATGTAACTGTTCATTTGATGGACAGCTTGGACCCCATATAATATTACAAACATACACATGTATTTTTCCTGTAGCATTAAGTGCACTCATTGAAATCAATAGGTATTTAATAAGCAGACAGCTTTACTCCAGAGCTGAAATCCTTATTCTATTTAGCTATTGCCTGGGTCGTCAGATTGGACCCACTATGATCACAAACATACACGATTATTTTTTCCATAGCTTTAAGTGCACCCAATGGGAATATAATAAGCAGCCAGCAATGCTCCAGAGCTGAAATCCTTGCAAAATGCAACTGTTCATTGGATGGACAGCTTGGACCCCATGTAATAACACAAACATACACATGTATTTTTCCTGTAGTATTAAGTGCACTCATTGAAATCAATAGGTATTTAATAAGCAGACAGCAGTACTCCGGAGCTGAAATCCTTATACGATTTAGCTATTGCCTGGGTCGACAGATTGGACCCACTGTGATCACAAACATACACGATTATTTTTTCCTGCAGCATTAAGTGCACCCAATGAGAATTTAATAAGAAACCAGCAATGCTCCAGAGCTGAAATCCTTGCACAATGTATCTATTGGCTAAGAGCAATCAAAGGTGGGCTTCCATATTTTACCCGTGCATGCCCTAAAATAAAAAAGGGGGCACCAACAAATAGTAAGCTGATTCCAAATATCAAATTTAATATGAAAAAAATAAAAAATAATAAAATATATATGCATATATATATATTATGGGCTCAAACTGAATGCACAAATAAAGATAAAACACTAAAAATAAAACAAAAAATAAATAAAAATGCAATAAAAAAAAAGCATTAAAAATACAACTATTTACAGCTCGCTTACCTTTCTGATGAAAAGTTTGCAGCTGGAAGGAAGTCACTGGCTGCTTTGCAAAGAGGCAAGAAAAAAAGGCAGGGGCTGCTTAAAACACAGCCCTATTGAATTAAACTTGCAGACTTTCTCAAAGTTCCTCCCCCTCCGAAAGTTAAAAAAAAAAAAAAAAAAAAAGTCAAACGCTGGATGAATCCTTATTCCTTATGTTTACAATTGGCAGCCAGTAAAAGCCATTGTCCTCCTTGACATATTCTAATGGGCGACCAATGGGGTCTCGCCTTGCGGGGGAAAAAAAAATGGGTTTAGCCCCTGCTAGAAAAAATGCTTGTCATTCCCCAAGCATGCTCAGAGTCAGGATTCATCAGAAAAAAGCCAAATTCACGCACCCTGCCAATTTCAGCAACATATCCTTTTTTGGTTATGCTTTCTGGGCCTCTGTAAGAAAATCCTCTGACATCGAAGATCATAAGAAACCGTAATCTTACAAAGGAAGGAGAAAGAAAAAAATAAAATAAAACGAGTCGGAATGTTGAGACATAAGAAAAATCAGCTGCTTTAAAATGTGTACGGTGATGTAGCAGAGACGAGTTACATTGAAAAGTTAAATGACAGATTCGGCTCTGCTACATACGTAGGTAGGAAGCGAGCGAAGGAAAAGGAGAAAATGGGCTGGGGTTGTGGGGGGAAAGCACAGGGTTAATGTGTTTTAAATGAAAACCACATGTTCGAGGGAATGAGAAAAATTGAATGAGACGCTTTGAAAAGACTTGTTTGCCTTCAAGCATCGCCCGAACCAAGCGGTGTTGTAATGTCGTTGCGTTGGCCGCTGGCCCGATAGGTGTGCATGTTTTTGGAACCGCCGTCCTACTACTGTAGGTTCCCGGAGAAGTATCTGCAATAATTTACCAGTTTTGACGTACATCTATATATTTTCGATGTTAGCGACTTACATGACATGAGTTTATGTGATCCGGGGAGGCCGGGATCAAGTTTAATCCTCTCGCTGAACGAATGTGTACGACTGGGTAATGTTGGAAGCGGTTTGCGCGATTGTTATGTCATATTAATTAATAATGTAAGAGAAAATGTATTTTGCAGGGAGTCGCAGATAAAAATGTCTCCTTCCTTGCTTTTAATAGAAAGTAAGGTGTAATACTGCATTTCACCTGTGGGTGTGCTGCAGAGAAAGACAACACTTGCTTCCTCGATCACTCTGATTACAGTTGATCGCTGGGAGTTCCACCAGTTGGTGATCAGCTCATAAAAAGTGATTGGCTAAGGGCACAGTCAGACGGCCATATAAATCGGAACGAGATCGGAAAGCAGAGCGCAGACTGCCCGGCAGATCTCCCGACCTGAGCGTGACAGCTTCATGTATTTCTATCAGATAAGCCGCCGACCAGTCCATGCGCTGCTTTACGATCTCAGTCCAATTTATATGGCCGTCTGACTGCTCTCTGAAACAAAGAGGTTGTCTGGTTTATTTGCCAGAAGTTAGAGCTGTGAATGAGACTCTCTTGCCTCGGAGGACCAGACATTTTACATGGACAGTCATAAGGGGATATGTAACCCTTGCATTACATAGAGAGGAATATGAAAACTGTGTAATACTCCATTTTACCTGTGGCGGTGCTACAGAGAAATAGAACACTTGCTGCCTCGATCAATCTCTGATTACAGCTGATTGCTGGGAGTTTCAGTAGTCGGTCATCCTGTGATCAGAAAAAAGAACTGAGAAAAAAGTGTCTCTTGCACTGGAGGACCCAACACATCCTTACATTACATAAAGAGTCATATGAGAACTGTGTAATACTCCATTTCACCTGTGGCTGTGCTGCAGAATAATTAAACACTTGCTGCCTCGATCACTCTCAGATCACAGCTGATCGATGGGAGTTCTGGAAGCCGGACACTTTGTAACTAGATAACAGGTAACCCACCTAGCAAAAAGTGATTGTCTAAAAAAAAAAAACATTGTCTGAATTAAAAATGCTATTAGCAGGGTGTCAGATCTGAGAATAAGGCCGGGATCACACATGCGAGAAACACGGCTGAGTCTCGCATGTGAAATCCCAGCTCTGGCGCCGGCACTCGGAGCGGAGCGAGCAGCTGCATGTAGTTATATGCAGCCGCTCGCTCCACTCCTGAGTGCTGGTGCCAGAGCTGGGATTTCACATGCGAGACTCAGCCGTGTTTCTCGCATGTGTGATCCCGGCCTAAAGAGTTTGTTGTCCTGGAGGACCCGTCACATCCTGACATTACATGGACAGTCATATGAGAGCTGTGTAATACTCTTTTTCACCAGTAGGTGTGCTGCAAAGAAATTAAAAACTTGCTGATTTGATCAATCTCAGATTACCACAGATTGCTGAGAGTTTCAGCAGTGGGACACCGTGTGATCAGCTAATAGATGACCCGCCTAACAAAAAGTGATTGCTAAATCATTAAACAACAGCTTTGACCAATATAAAATATGAAATGGCGGCCTCGCTTTAAAAGCTTATTTGCGGGTCAGAGCAGAAAATGAACATCTTTTGTCCTGGAGGACCCAGCACAACCTTCGTTGATCAATACATTGGGATCTGTGTAATACTTCATTTTACCTGTGGTGGCACTGCAGAGAAATCAAACACTTGCTGCCTCGATCATCCGTAGATTAGAACTGATAGTTCCAGCAGATGGAAACCTTGCGATCAGCCCTTCTATAGAACTGATAGTTAGCTATACTTAGAAAAGATGTTTTTCAATTACTGACAGCAAGCAGAGGCAGAGATCTTGAAAACAGCGGAAAGGCCGAAACACAATAATTTAGCCCCTAGTTTCTTTCTAGTGATGTCATATGCAATAAATCGGAATCATGATGACAACAGATAACACAGTGAATGTGATGTATACAGCGAAGATGTTGATATTACTATTAATGGAACAGATATAGCAGAGATGACTCAGAGCTCGGGGCAAGGAGTGAGATCATGTTCATACTCCACAGCCCTATATAGTACGTGATCATTTTTGGTCGAGCAAATGGAGACCTTTCTCAATACACAATGAAATTAACGTCTGATTCTCATCATAAATCATCAGAAATTAAAATATAATTAGAGATGAGTGAACCTGGATAGTGAGAAAACGTCACAGCTTATCAATAGAGATAGTAGATTACAAAACACTGAAAAAACATTACAGATAGTGGTAAAGAACCAAAAGGTTCCTTAAATCTTTTGCATACCTTATCACAGTTTAATAACACCCCCTTTTTAAGGCCACACCTTTTCATGCCCCCTCTTTTCTTCCTCATTGATGTGCTTCACAAAGTATCCTGGTGTCACGCTCAGGAAACTTTTAGATTACCGAAAGGATACAAGAGCCTTCTGTGGTGTCTGGGAGATTTGCAAACTCTTCCATGAGTCCAGGAGGTCTCTCCTTTTTCTGGAGACCCCAAATGTTCCTGAAGAGCTTTCAAAAGTGATTTTCTGTGAAGTTGAAGGTGTTCTACAAGTGCATTTTATTACTACATTGAAGGCTTCTTCTGGAGACCAGAAGTTGACCACTGTTATGAGACACCATATTTGTTGGCTACCAGAATTTTGATTCCTATAGGAGTAAATATAGAAAGCTGATGACCTTCCCAACAGTTAAATTCGGGACATCAGTAGGGTATTTACACTATTAATCAGCCTACGTGGCTTCTTTGGAGCCCCTGAAGAGTAATGGCTAATCATGGTTTATTAAACCTCCTCGTCAATTTCGTGATATGAAGTTATGAAGGAATCTTCTAAAAACATTGCAATGTTAGCAAACAAGATAGGGAGATGGAAAGGTCAAAGTCATTCTACTCTGGTTGGCGTCACCAAAGGGGATGCCTTTTTATAATAGCTCTTAAAGGGTCCTTTGTTCCTTTATATATGTCCCTGGTTGCATTATATAAAATTAAAATTCCATGAATTTTTGAGACCTGTTCTTCAGCAGTTCATGAAAGTAGGAGTCATGGTTGTTTTAGGTAGCTAAAAACATCTGATGATAACCCAATGCTGCACCTGGAATCCTTATACCATAGAATCTTCCCCAGATTGATAAATGGACATGTAGAAAACCTTCATGACTTATTATCTGGAGAACTTCTTTTATGTCTAACACAAGGAAATCACACGCATTTTTAAAGTCAGCTATGTGCCATAACAAACAGTTTAAGACATTCCTTAAAATCTCTCCGGGATTACTGCTTTGAAAAGAAAACAGCCATCAAAATGTTGTACAATTCTGTACAATTCGTCTGTGAAGATAGTTTTTAATATGAGTTGTGTTCTTGTAGGTGAGCAAATTAATTTGTAGGACCAAAGTTGACCGACCACATCAGTATTCCGTGGCTGCCAGATGGGAGCTCTGCCAACTGCCTAATTACCAGCTCCTCTTCTCATTAGCCAACCCGGTGTGACGTTATGTGTGCACCACACTCAATGATAACATTGCACCAGGTTGGCTAATTAAAAGAGGAGCCAGGGATGCCGGCAGGTAGGAGGCAGTTCAGGGCTCCATCAGGAGGCCAAGGAATAATGATGTAGTTGCTAGACCAGAGTCCTGCAAATTTCTTTGTTAATTTTAAGTTACTTTGTGCTAATTTTACTATGATAAGGACTTTGAGATAGTAGGATCTAGTGTGTAGCCCAGCTACGCAGGCACACATGAAAATCCAGGAAAGTGCACTGGAAGGTAACAGCCAAAGCTTGATATGCATTCACTCATGTCACTCACATTTAGACACACCCATAGGGGTATATAAGTTTGGTGGGTGTCATCATAGAGTCAGTCAGTTTCCTGTCTTCGGACAGAAGAGTTTTGTTTCCTGTCTTCGGACAGAGGAGTCACCTTCCTGTCTTAGGACAGAGATTCAGTCAGTTAGCTCCGGGAGGCTCAGGAGTGAGTCATCCCTTGGATAGTTACCTGTCTGAGTTAGTCAGTCAGATTGGTTTCCTGCTCAGTTCAGAGCAGAGACTTCAGCCGCCTGTCCTAGGACAGTGAAGTTCAGTCGACAGAGGTCCTGGACTAGGAGGATACTGAGAGCTGCTCAGCGAGCCCAAACAGGGAATCTGTGATTCGACTTCTATGCAGCAGTGCTTATGTTAAGAGCGGAAAGCAGGGCGAAGGGCACAGTGGAGAAGACAGAGCAGTGCTTTAGGTATTGGATTACCTGCACTAAATCACCGGTCACTGGGGACCGAAGCGTTACTATTGTTTCAAGCATAGTGACAAGAAAACCAGAGGCATCTGGACTACAGGTCGCAGAGAGCAGCCCAAAGTGTCAATACGTAACCGGAGTCAGGTGGAACAGGGACTTTGAGCTAGGCCAAGCAAAAGTAAGGACTTAGTTTCATCACTTAGAAGGCTTCACCACAATGTTGGCCGGGCAGTACAGCTACAGAGAAAGCTGGAGTTTTAGAGTTAACTTCGCTTCAGGCAAGTTGGACTCACATTATATGGAAGTTAAGGAGGCCTCTAACCTGCTCGGCTGCTACCTGAATGTGCACTCTCCACCCCGACCAGCTTCCCGGGATCTGCTTGAACCATCATCAGTAAAAGGTATGAAAAGAAGCTGCATTGTGTTTGGCTGAATTCTTACTACACCTGCATCATAACCCCATAGACTTCCAGGGACACGTCTCACCTGTGGGAGACTTACTACCAAGCTGCCCCATAATATCCCCTGTGAAGACCCTTACAGCAGCGCTGGTACAAATTACCAGAAACCACAGGTGGCGTCACGAACTACCCTAATAATTCCCTGTAAATATTCCCCCATCGCATTGACTGCCAGGGCCACGGACCGAGTCACCGCTACCAGTGACAACTCCCATAGATGCCCATGGGCTCGGCTCCGAGTACCCCATAGCCCTGGTATCCACAATTGTGGTGCGTGAGTCAAACAAACTTGGCGTCACGAACAGGATCCGAAACTTACAAGATTGTAAGCCCTGTGTGCCCATATTGAACTGTTGGAGTGGAAAAGACTGTGTGCTGTATGTTACTTTTGGCGCCAAATACCGCCATTTTACCGTCAAGTTGGCGCCCTGAGGCGCTGGTGAAGAAGGTGGGCGTGCATTCGTGGGCGTGTACCCCCCTGAGGCGCGAAAGATATGGCCGCCCTCTCCAAGGCCTACTACAATGTGAGATCCAGCCCCACTGCTAAAGAAATACGCCTCCTCTTCATCCTCTATGCGAAGAGGAGGAGACGCAAATCCCGCCTCCACGGAAAGGACCAGAATGTTCTTGTTGGACATGAGAGTGAGACCTGGACCGAGGTGGCAGAAGGACAAGAGCAGCTATGCAGTGGAGCAGTGGAGCACAGGCCCTGCTCCCCGGAGAAGCTGTTGTTTGAACCAGAGCCATCCCTAATACAGAAGCTTCAGCAAACCATGCTGGAGCTGCAGAGGGAGAATGCAGTGCTCAGAAGATTAATCCAGCGTCATGCAGACTTGCAGGAGACAGAGAGACGCTGGCGTGCCCAGATACAGCGGCTGCTGTGGGACGCAGTGCTCTCTCCCACAAGCATAATGCCGTCACCTGCTTTTCCAAGTTCCCTGCTGAAGAAAGCTGGAGGAAAACCGGAGGCCGCCCCCAAAAGTGCTGTACCTGATCCCACCGATGGAGAGGTGGAAGCGAAGGAGGCTGAGGAGGTCCTGCCTGTTCCGGAGTGCCAGCCAGGCAAGGAGGCCGCAGCAGATTACAGTCCCCTGGTAGGGACACCGGAGGAAACCCAGCCGTCTGTGATGGAGCAGCGACAGCAGCAGGTTAGTGCGTCCCCAACTGAGCCATTGTGCACACCTGCTTCCTGCTCTGCATCACACCAGCATTGTGCATCGGCATTGCCCCCTGCGTACACCTCCGTATCGCAATCTGCGTCGCAATCGGCGATCTACTCTGCATCGCAATCGGCGACCCAATCTAAACCGCAAACTGCGACCAAAATAGTACCGCAGAATGTTGTGGCACCTGTAGCGACGCAATCGGCGTCATACAAAGAAGAAGCACCCGGCGTGCCCATAGCGGTTCGCACAAAGACTGTTGCGACCCAAACCCTGATAGCAGGTCACGACCTGTTTGTCATGCGCTCTAAGGAGCATCGCATTGTTCCAGCCCCTGGGGTGGAAGATGTAATCGAAGTCAGCAAAATGTAAAGATTGGTAGGACCCAGACAAGGGTTTACCATATTGAAGCGTGTATAAAGTTGAAAAAGAAAGTTCGCATAATTGCACTTGAAATGTATGTAATGTTTACATAAATTGCCATTTTTGCACTGTAGTATTATTGTATACTGATGTTTGATATATGGAGTAGAATACCCGGCTGGGTACCAGAAAGAAAAGTTAAGAAAAATGATGTTTACCAATTTTGCATAGTTTTGCATAAAATACCCTGGTTGGGTAATGAAAGTTAAAAGAATGTGAATATTGAAGTGAAATATATATATGTGTCCTTAACCATGTCATGGACTGAGAGGCTGAGGACTGTGCCAGCCCAGAACTTATCCTGTAAATAGTTGCGCTTCGGTGCATTATATTGGTTTTACACGAAGCCACTATTACACATCTACCTCTGAAGAAAAACCCGTATGGTGGGCCTAGAGTGAGGTCTGCAGTCAGAGGTCCTGCAGCCCACCCAGGACCCACGTGGGAGGTTTTTGGTGCGGGTCCTCCACAGGTATCTTGTATATATGAACACGTTTGATGTTTTGATACTTTTGTATTTTCTTACTGTACATATTGTAACGTTCAAGAAATCCTTACCTCCCGGATGGGAAGAGTTATAATGTTTATGTTAATGCAAAACAAAATGTTCTTTTTGTCTTTTACAGCCCGGGAGTGCTGTGTTTTACCAAGGGGGGGATGTGTAGCCCAGCTACGCAGGCACACATGAAAATCCAGGAAAGTGCACTGGAAGGTAACAGCCAAAGCTTGATATGCATTCACTCATGTCACTCACATTTAGACACACCCATAGGGGTATATAAGTTTGGTGGGTGTCATCATAGAGTCAGTCAGTTTCCTGTCTTCAGACAGAAGAGTTTTGTTTCCTGTCTTCGGACAGAGGAGTCACCTTCCTGTCTTAGGACAGAGATTCAGTCAGTTAGCTCCGGGAGGCTCAGGAGTGAGTCATCCCTTGGATAGTTACCTGTCTGAGTTAGTCAGTCAGATTGGTTTCCTGCTGAGTTCAGAGCAGAGACTTCAGCCGCCTGTCCCAGGACAGTGAAGTTCAGTCGACAGAGGTCCTGGACTAGGAGAATACTGAGAGCTGCTCAGCGAGCCCAAACAGGGAATCTGTGATTCGACTTCTATGCAGCAGTGCTTATGTTAAGAGCGGAAAGCAGGGCGAAGGGCACAGTGGAGAAGACAGAGCAGTGCCTTAGGTATTGGATTACCTGCACTAAATCACCGGTCACTGGGGACCGAAGCGTTACTATTGTTTCAAGCATAGTGACAAGAAAACCAGAGGCATCTGGACTACAGGTCGCAGAGAGCAGCCCAAAGTGTCAATACATAACCGGAGTCAGGTGGAACAGGGACTTTGAGCTAGGCCAAGCAAAAGTAAGGACTTAGTTTCATCACTTAGAAGGCTTCACCACAATGTTGGCCGGGCAGTACAGCTACAGAGAAAGCTGGAGTTTTAGAGTTAACTTCGCTTCAGGCAAGTTGGACTCACATTATATGGAAGTTAAGGAGGCCTCTAACCTGCTCGGCTGCTACCTGAATGTGCACTCTCCACCCCGACCAGCTTCCCGGGATCTGCTTGAACCATCATCAGTAAAAGGTATGAAAAGAAGCTGCATTGTGTTTGGCTGAATTCTTACTACACCCTGCATCATAACCCCCATAGACTTCCAGGGACACGTCTCACCTGTGGGAGACTTACTACCAAGCTGCCCCATAATATCCCCTGTGAAGACCCTTACAGCAGCGCTGGTACAAATTACCAGAAACCACAGGTGGCGTCACGAACTACCCTAATAATTCCCTGTAAATATTCCCCCATCGCATTGACTGCCAGGGCCACGGACCGAGTCACCGCTACCAGTGACAACTCCCATAGATGCCCATGGGCTCGGCTCCGAGTACCCCATAGTCCTGGTATCCACAATTGTGGTGCGTGAGTCAAACACTAGTCTTTCAAAAGGCCTATTATTTAATGAAAAAGGAAATGCAGACCTTAGACAGTCGTTGGTCAACTTGTTTTATAGATAGGTATTCCTTTACACTCCAGCAAACACATTCACCTGAGCGCACATGCATTTTAAAAATGGGAATAATCAAATAATTCATCTCTGACAAGTCTGCCAGTTGTCTGTCAGAATAAAAGATTAGACATGTTGAAAACCAAGATGTCCAGTTTTTCTTTTTGTCACCATCTGACACTGTAAAAAAACTCCTGTACACTATTGGCCAAAATAGGACAACATTCATCTAATGTGTATGGCTATCTTCATCATTTTTGAAAATTTGGGGTGGTAGGCTACAGATTAACACACTATTCCTCTAAAGGCATAGGTACGGATTTCGACTCCATAATAGAGACCTTAACTCAATGTGCTTAACAACACGGATCAAGGGTTAGTGGGGAAGTAGAAGACCACATCTGAATGTCTCAGGCTGCTGTGTTATATACATACACAAAATTTCATGGATGACATATGCATGACATGCTCTTCTACAGCTTCACCTCTGCTCCTGTAGGTTCCTTAATTCGGGAAAAATTCCAGCAACGGTCAACCTTTGGGTATCCCAACAAGTTTTTGGTCATTCTATCGTAGGAGGCAATGCAGGTTCAAAGAAATAACACAGAAAAGGTTGTTAAAACACATCTAGGGCAATTAATCAATTAATTCTACTGGACTATTGATGGTGAATTTACCATGGAGGCCAAACTTGGTCAAATATTCACATTGGTGTCAATGAAGTGAGGAGGTTATAATTAGCAAAACTTGGCACTCCAAAATTGCTGAAGTGATGCTGCGATCTGTCTTTGACATATAGGTTAGAGGAGACAAGTCCCCTATCATTTTAGATTATCAAGGTATCTGGAAAGTTAATCTGTTTGTAATAATGGTGGATAGGGAACTGAAGCTCTGGCCAAACTGAGTTGAAATACCAATGAAAAACCCATAGGGAATCCAATGTGCCGCCCGATACGCAAAAAATGTCATCAATATATCTTTTCCACAAGATCGTATTGACTTATATATCTTCAATTCATGTCATGTAGTCCTTTGCGTAACTTGGTATTACATTCGACCCCATGACTGTACCTTGTATCTGTAGATAAATACATAAATGAAGTGATGAGGTTAACAACTGAATCCTACATATCTCCATACTAGTCACCTTGTGCCAAAAGTTTCTAAAAAGTTTGCAAATTCTACTAGCACGACCTGCTAAGGGCACTGTATTGTTAGTAAGAAATAGAAGTTCTTCAACACAAAATCTAATTTTTGCATATGACTACAAGATTGATTAATATTCCAGGAAATATTAGGTATAAAAATAGTTTTTGACTTTGGCCAAAATTATAAACACCTCCAAAGCGAAAAGATGTGGGTGACTGCCAAACCAAACAAAGGAAAGAACAATAGGACACTGGCCAAAGAAAATCCAACACGTCCTACCCTCATTTTGTTGAGAACGAAGAGTTTGCGGGATCTGTCAGCATCCAAACGAATTACATCCTGCTCAAATGTATGCCACCCTTAGATATGTTGCCATATTTGAGCCATATAAGGGCTACATAATCCTATCGGACCTTTTAATTT
>JARQOD010000004.1:13390565-13530177 GCA_033576555.1 Oophaga sylvatica
TTTTCTAGACGGAAAACTCCAGTATTTGGTTAAATGGAGAGGTTATGGTCAGGAAGACAATTCTTGGGTGTTTGCTTCGGACATCCATGCTAGGAGACTTATCCGTGCGTATCATAGAACTCATCCTGACCGACCTGGTTGCTCTAATGAGGGTTCGGTGACCCCTCCTCAAGGGGGGGGGTACTGTTGTGAATAGGCTGGAAATGAGTTCTGAGCAGAAGCTCCCTCTGGTGGTTACAAACGGTACTGGACTGTCCAGTGAAGATTGTGAGGATTGGGAATCAGGTGTTACTGACTGGTCTTATATAAGGGAGTCGCCTTCCCATCAGGGTTGCCGGTGATCAATTGTTCTGGTCTCAATCCTTGATTCCTGTTTCCTTGGTAGCCTGCTGTGTCGTGTCTGAATCTCCTGCTAACAGATAAGACATTTTATTCTTTTTGTTTTTGTGCTTGATTTTTGCATTTTGTCCTGCACTTCTTTGGGGGCCTTCAGGGTCCCCTCTGGGGGCTTTTTGCCCTCTCAGTTCAGTTCAGCCACTGATGTTTGTACATTTGCTTTTTCCAGTTTTTTCAGTGGCTGCTGTTTTGATTTTGGTTACACCAGAGAACTAATTTAGGTGGTAGAGGTCGTGTGATCTCAGGTGTTCTTGAAAATTAGTAGAGTTGGTGCTTTTCAGGGTTTTTTGGGATTGCAGTAAGTGCCCTTCCTATCCTTTTCTATTTAGTAAGTTTAGGCCCCAACGTTTGCTCATACTATTTTCTGTCTGTGTCAGTATTTCTTCTTGTCTAACCGCCATTACATGTTTGGGGGCTTTCTATGTTCTTTGGGGATCTGCTCCGGGGCAGATAGCTTTCCTCTTTCTATCTTTAGGTGTAGTTAGTTTCTCAGGCTGTGACGAGGCGTCTAGGACCAACGTAGGAACGCTCCACGGCTGCCTCTAGTTGTGGTGGTTAGTCAGGGTACTGCAATCTCATAGTTTCCAACTGCTCTGGTGTATTGCCTTTTTTGCCTGTACTCCTCAGCTACCGAAACATAACAGCGGACTCTCCTGAGTTATCTGATCCTTCTGTTATTTTGAAAGAGGGTGTAGTTCTTTCCGCCATCTCGCCCAATTTGAGACTGGCTCTGGAGGGGTGTCAGGAGGATAAGCCCGAGCGCTGCCCTGTTGGGAAATTGTTTGTCCCGGACCAGTGGAAAAAGAGTGTAATGTCTGAGATTCATTGTTCCGCGTTGGCCGGTCATCCCGGAATTTTTGGTACCAGAGACTTGGTTAGTCGGTCCTTTTGGTGGCCTACCTTGTCTCGTGATGTCAGGGAGTTTGTGCAGTCCTGCGGGACTTGCTCTCGCTCAAGTCTTGCTCTCGTTCTAGTGGTTTGTTGATGCCATTACCTGTGCCCAAGAGACCATGGACCCATATCTCTATGGATTTCATTTCCGACCTCCCTGTTTCTCAGAGAATGACCGTCATCTGGGTGATTTGCGATAGGTTTTCCAAGATGATACATCTTGTGCCATTACCTAAGTTGCCTTCCTCCTCTGAATTGGTGCCTTTGTTCCTTCAGCACGTGGTTCGTTTACACGGCATTCCTGAGAACATTGTGTCTGACAGAGGAGTCCAGTTTGTTTCCAGATTTTGGAGGACCTTTTGTTCTAAACTTGGTGTTCAATTGTCTTTCTCCTCGGCGTTTCATCCTCAGACCAATGGTCAAACTGAGAGAACAAACCAGACATTGGAGACTTATCTAAGATGCTTTGTGTCTGCTGATCAGGATGACTGGGTCTCTTTTTTGCCTTTGGCTGAGTTTGCTCTTAATAATAGGGCTAGCTCTGCCACTTTGATGTCTCCATTTTTCTGTAATTCTGGGTTTCACCCTCGATTTTCTTCAGGACAGACGGAGGCTTCTGTCTGTCCAGGTGTTGACTCTGTTGTGGAGCGTATGCAACAGATTTGGGACCAGGTAGTGGAGAGGTTGTCCCTCTCTCAGGAGAGGGCCCAGCGGTTTGCTAACCGGCATAGGACTGATGGTCCTCGGTTTAAAGTGGGCGACTTGGTCTGGTTGTCCGCAAGAAATATTCCTATGAGAGTGGCATCTCCTAAATTTAAGCCTAGGTTCATTGGACCTTATAAGATCATGGAGATTCTTAATCCTGTTTCTTTTCGTTTGCTTCTTCCAGGTACATTTAAGATCCATAACGTGTTCCACAAGTCCTTGTTGAAGAGGTTTGTTGAGCCAGTGGTTCCTACTACTGTGCCTCCTGACCCTGTTTTGGTTGAGGGCAATCTGGAGTATGTGGTTGAGAAAATATTGAATTCTCGTTTTTCTAGACGGAGACTCCAATATTTGGTTAAGTGGAGAGGTTATGGTCAGGAAGACAATTCTTGGGTGTTTGCTTCGGACATCCATGCTAGGAGACTCATCCTGACCGACCTGGTTGCTCAAATGAGGGTTCGGTGACCCCTCCTCAAGGGGGGGTACTGTTGTGAATAGGCTGGAAATGAGTTCTGAGCAGAAGCTCCCTCTGGTGGTTACAAACGGTACTGGACTGTCCAGTGAAGATTTTGAGGATTGGGAATCAGGTGTTACTGACTGGTCTTATATAAGGGAGTCGCCTTCCCATCAGGGTTGCCGGTGATCAATTGTTCTGGTCTCAATCCTTGATTCCTGTTTCCTTGGTAGCCTGCTGTGTCGTGTCTGAATCTCCTGCTAACAGATAAGACATTTTCTTCTTTCTTGTTTTTTGTGCTTGATTTTTGCATTTTGTCCTGCACTTCTGTGGGAGCCTTCAGGGTCCCCTCTGGGGGCTTTTGCCCTCTCAGTTCAGTTCAGCCACTGATGTTTTTACATTTGCTTTTTCCAGTTTTTTCAGTGGCTGCTGTTTTGATTTTGGTTACACCAGAGAACTAATTTAGGTGGTAGAGGTCGTGTGATCTCAGGTGTTTTTGAAATTAGTAGAGTTGGTGCTTTTCAGGGTTTTTTGGGATTGCAGTAAGTGCCCTTCCTATCCTTTTCTATTTAGTAAGTTTGGGCCCCAACGTTTGCTCATACTATTTTCTGTCTGTGTCAGTATTTCTTCTTGTCTAACCGCCATTACATGTTTGGGGGCTTTCTATGTTCTTTGGGGATCTGCTCCGGGGCAGATAGCTTTCCTCTTTCTATCTTTAGGTGTAGTTAGTTACTCAGGCTGTGACGAGGCGTCTAGGACCAACGTAGGAACGCTCCACGGCTGCCTCTAGTTGTGGTGGTTAGTCAGGGTACTGCAATCTCATAGTTTCCAACTGCTCTGGTGTATTGCCTTTTTTTTACCTGTACTCCTCAGCTACCGAAACATAACATCACAGTATAAGAAGAAATTAAAGGGATGGTGGCCAGCAAAACAAGGCCCCCAGCATAAGCACTGAAGTCCTTGGGAATCTGCCCAGGGACTGGAGGTTCCTAGCCTTTGTAATAAAAGAAAAAATACAAATACCACTGAGGTCTACAATGCTTTCCCTTCCTACCAAAATAGAGGTACCTTCACCATATTATCACTTAAAGAAGTCCATTCAGACAACCAGATGGAGCCATCTGTCATCAACTTAGCATTGATCATCATTCCAATAATGGATTTTCCTCTCAAAGGGACTTACAGGTTGGGTCTGCCACTGGCCATGAACATTACGCCCCAAGGAAAATTCACCATAAATTCAAACCATGTAAAAAAAATCAAAATATTTGACACATTATGTCATGTAACAGGTCTACATGGCTCCATGGTAACAGACTACAAACAAACCCTGTGTAGTCTGATGCTGCAGTCACACTCCCTTACACCCTCATCCTTTCACTAACATTCGTTTTATTGGAAGATAGAGTTAAGCGCCGACAGTCTCAAGAAGACCAAATGTCTTCTCCGTGTACCTCATCATCAAAGGGATGCTAATAAGAAGGTGAAGATAATTAGATAATTTACCCAGACGTAGACTGATCGTCTCCAACCCAGACCAGGGACATCAGAGCGTAGCACCATGAAAATGTAATATTTCAATGCCATCTGTATAATAATCCAAATTATGGATATATCTCAGTCGTTTGTTGTGGTATGGATGGTAAAAATATGGTCATATTATTTCTTTGCATATAATTATCCATCCTCCTCTCACCTGACCAGTCGGAGGGTTTAGGGGTCTGGATTGGACCCATTAAAATATCTCATCCACCGTCTACCCAGCATCTAACCCAGGAGAAACAATGAGTATTGCTGACCCAAACTTTAGGTCCAAATTTCAGTGATGCCTTCTCCGTAAGAATCTATCATCAATCTAATCAGTAAGAGCTGTTTTATTTCCCCGTTTCATTTTCCTGCTGTTTTGCTTACACCTATGTCTTTTTGCTATTTCATCTTTTGCATTTTGTAGGTACTGTACCTTTTTGTATATTAAATCTAAAGTGTATTAAGTATTTTCATTGGCTGCTTTAAAAGTACCCACAAGCTCGAAGAGGGAAAGTGTAGCCTGTGCTTTAAAAGTACCCACAAGCTCGAAGAGGGAAAGTATAGCCTGTGCTTTAAAAGTACCCACAACCTCAAAGAGGGAAAGCATAGTCTGTGCTTTAAAAGTACCCTAAGCTCGAAGAGGGAAAGTAAAGCTGTGCTTTAAAAGTACCTACCACCTCAAAAAGGAAAGTATAGTCTGTGCTTTAAAAGTACTCACAACTCGAAGGGAAAAGTATAGCCTGTGCTTTAAAAGTAACACAAGCTCGAGAGGAAAGTATAGCCTGTGCTTTAAAAGTACCCACAACCTCAAGAGGGAAAGTATAGCCTGTGCTTTAAAAGTACCCACAACCTCAAAGAGGAAAGTATAGTCTGTGCTTTAAAAGTACCCATAAGCTCGAAGAGGGAAAATAAAGCCTGTGCTTTAAAAGTACCCACAACCTCAAAGAGGGAAAGTATAGTCTGTGCTTTAAAAGTACACACAAGCTCAAAGAGGGAAAGTAAAGCCTGTGCTTTAAAAGTACCCACAAGCTTGAAGAAGGAAAGTATAGCCTGTGCTTTAAAAGTACCCACAACCTCGAAGAGGGAAAGTATAGTCTGTGCTTTAAAAGTACCCATAAGCTCGAAGAGGGAAAGTATAGCCTGTGCTTTAAAAGTACGCACACCTCAAAGAGGGAAAGTATAGTCTGTGCTTTAAAAGTACCCACAACCTCAAATAGGGAAAGTATAGTCTGTGCTTTAAAAGAACCCACAAGCTCGAAGAAGGAAAGTATAGCCTGTGCTTTAAAAGTACCCACAAGCTTGAAGAGGGAAAGTATAGTCTATGCTTTAAAAGTACCCACAAGCTCGAAAAGGGAAAGTATAGCCTGTGCTTTAAAAGTACCCATAAGCTTGAAGAGGGAAAGTATAGTCTGTGCTTTAAAAGTACCCACAAGCTCGAAGAGGGAAAGTATAGCCTGTGCTTTAAAAGTACCCACAAGCTCGAAGAGGGAAAGTATAGTCTTTGCTTTAAAAGTACCCACAAGCTCGAAGAGGGAAAGTATAGCCTGTGCTTTAAAAGTACCCATAAGCTTGAAGAGGGAAAGTATAGTCTATGCTTTAAAAGTACCCACAAGCTCTAAAAGGGAAAGTATAGCCTGTACTTTAAAAGTACCTATAAGCTCGAAGAGGGAAAGTATAGTCTGTGCTTTAAAAGTAACCATAAGCTCGAAGAGGGAAAGTATAGCCTGTGCTATAAAAGTACCCACAAGCTCGAAGAGGGAAAGTATAGCCTGGTTGTGTTGTTCTGTGTACACCAGAGTGCTAGAAGTTTGGTGCAGGAACGCTGGGTGTGCGGGTATATTAGTACAAGGATAGGCATCTCATTGGACTAACATAACAGCAAGTGGTGGTAACAAGAAGTGTGGTGTGGATATGTGAACTGTGTGAAACCAAAGAAATGAGCCAGAACATAAGTTGGTTTACGTGCAAAGTATAAGAGCACGTTCACATTGTGACCATTTCACAGGAAATAGAAATTTGAAGGAATAAGTTAATTATCTTGAATATTTTTTATACACCAAACTATATATCAACCTGCTCAGCTTTTCCCTCTTTACAACATGGTGCCCACAAATAGAAACAGACCTGCAATTGATTTCTGGGTGGAGGGACACCAGGAGCATTGTATTTTTTTCTTTTTTGTCTACCTATTCTTATTTGGTCTAACTTCACGGTTTTGCACTTTAGAGTCTTCATAGCATAAAAGTCAATTATCTTCAGAGGAAGCACAGCTTGATGTCTGGCAGAGCCTCACTTTATCTTTGCTATTTCCATTGTTACCTTGTAGGTTTATCGTGGTCAGAAAATTACTTGTATGAATCAGGTTTTTGTATTGCATGTATTTTTATAACATTTTAGCCAATATTTTTTTTCCATATAACAATCTTTTCAGGCTATTTTAGTATTCTTCTTTTTCCAACCCAAGTGGAGCTGCGAGGACCCAGAATATCTGAACATTACGACCCCCACACATCAATACTACGGTAGTATATCAGTAAGTTGTATGTATTGATTCTGTATGTCTAAGACATGTAAAGATATTTAAGTAGATAGCCCCTTTAAATATATATTATTTATTGTTTATTATTTTTTATTTTTTTTACAATGTATTTGGACCTAGATACGTAATAGGAAATAGGAATATATAATATATAGGAACAGGAAACCTATGTATGGGGTCAGAATATAAGTAATTACAGATCCGAATGTAATGGAGATCATCACAGCCCACAGGAAAAGCGGAGCCTTCTGCACAGAGCACATATGAACCTTTATGTCATCCCCACGTTTCCGCTGAGCAGGCAAAAAGGAAGTATTAATCTAATTAAAGCCTATAATTGCAATTCTAGAAAACTGAATAGCATCATTCTAAAATTAGAAAAACTTAGACATGTCCTGCCACAATTTTACAGACCGCAGTACAATTCCACAGATCCCTCATTAAGGTTTGCTTACATCTTGTTCATCCTGCGCTACCTGATTCATGAATGAAATGTCAGAACTACAGACTGACACTAAGGTTCTGCTGAGATCATTCCCCACCAGTCAACTAATTATTATTACAGACAGCACTACAATGTCAGGTAACACCAAGATATAGAAAGCACAGGATCCACCATTCACAATAGGTGATGTCACAGCTCACCTCCTCCTCCTCCTTGTACAATGATTGATGACACCTCTATATACAGTAGATAACACAGGATCCACCATTCACAATAGGTGATGTCACAGCTCACCTCCTCCTGTACAATGACTGATAACACCTCCATATATAGTAGATAACACAAGATCCACCATTCACAATAGATGATGTCACAGCTCACCTCCTCCCACTCCTGTGCAATGTCTGATAATACTTATATATACAGTAGTGTTGTGTTTCGATAGCTGAGGAGGACAGGAACAACAGCAGGGCAGCAGAACACCTGAGATGTTGGTAACTGATGGGTTGCAGATTCCTAAACTCACGCAAACGTCTGTCAATTTGAATAGCCAATGACATAGAATCATTGAAACCAGAGGGAGCAGGGAATCCCAATATAAAATCCTTTACATTCTCTGACAGCCCCTTCCGAAAAATGGCTGCCAAAGCATCATCATTCCATTTGGTTAGGACTGCCCACTTTCGGAATTTCTGACAGTACAACTCAGCGTCTTCAAGACCCTGATTTAATGCCAACAAGGTTTTTTCAGCTTAATCAGTGACATTAGGTTCATCGTACAATAACCCCAGAGCCAGAAAAAATGCATCAATATCATTCAAAACAGGATCCCCAGGTGTCAGGGAAAAAGCCCAATCCTGAGGATCGCCGCGCAGGAGAGAGATGACAATTTGAACCTGCTGTGCTGCGTTCCCTGAGGACTTAGGCTTTAAGGCAAAAAACAACTTACAGTTATTTTTGAAATTCAGAAATTTAGCCCGATCCCCCAAAAACAAATCTGGTATGGGAATCCTAGGTTCCACAACCGGCAACTTAGCAAGATAGGTAGCAATACTCCGAACTTCAGTGGCAAGCTGATCCACACGGCCAGACAACTGTGCAAACTCCATTGAAAAAAAAAAATCCTCCTCAGCACCCAGAGAAAAAGAGGGAAAAAATGCAACAGACAGAAAAAAAAAAAATCTCTGACAACTTTTTTCTTTCCACACTATTTTTCCCTTCTGTGAGTACCATATAATTTTCAGTTATGGCCGGTGATACTGTTGTGTTTCGGTAGCTGAGGAGGACAGGAACAACAGCAGGGCAGCAGAACACCTGAGATGTTGGTAACTGATGGGTTGCAGATTCCTAAACTAACGACACAACTAGAGGTAGCCGTGGAACTTTCCTACGTTGATCCTAGATGCCTCGTCACAGCCTGAGAGATAACTACCCCTAAGGCAGAAAGATGAAAGCTATCTGCCCCGGAGCAGATCCCCAAAGAAAATAGGAAGCCCCCAAACATATAATGGCGGTTAGACAAGATGAAAATACAAACATAGGCAGAAAATAAGATTGAGCAAACGCTGGGGCCACAAGCTGACTAAATAGGATAGGACAGGAGAGATTACTTTCTGCAACCCAGAAAACCCTACAAAAATCCAACAATTCTGATTACAAAAATACTGAGATCACACGATCTCGCCTCCCGCTAAATCAGATCTCAGTGTGAACAAAACCAAGCTGCAGCCGCTGAAAAAAACAGGAAAAAGCAAATGAGCAAATAACAGTGGCTGCAGATAAACTGTGAAAAGCTCAGGCCCCAGGAGGGTACCTGGCTGACCTCCACAAAAGTGCAGAAAACAATGCAAAAAGCAAGCACAAAAAGAAAAGCAAAAAATATCTTATCTGAAAGCAGGAGATGCAGGCAAGACTCCAGCAAACTTCCAAATGAACCAGGAACCACAATTGAGACAAGAACAATTGATCACCGGCAACCATCATGGGAGGGAACCTCCCTTATATCAGACCAGTCAGTGAACCCAGATTGCCATTCTTCGCTGTAAGGTTCAGTACTGTCTGTAACCACCAGAGGGAGCCTCTGCTCAGAAACCATCTCTAGCACATTCATAACACAGTAGATAACACAGGATCCACCATTCACAATAGGTAATATCACAGCTCACCGCCTCCTCCTGTGCAATGACTGATAACACCTCTATATACAGTAGATAACACAGGATCCACCATTCACAATAGGTGATGTCACAGCTCACCTCCTCCTCCTGTACAACGACTGATAACACCTCTATATACAGTAGATAACACATGATCCACCATTCACAATAGATGATATCACAGCTCACCTCCTCCTCCTGTGCAATGACTGATAACACCTCTATATACAGTAGATAACACAGGATCCACCATTCACAATAGATGATATCACAGCTCACCTCCTCCTCCTGTACAATGACTGATAACACCTCTATATACAGTAGATAACACAGGATCCACCATTCACAATAGGTGATGTCACAGCTCACCTCCTCCTCCTGTACAACGACTGATAACACCTCTATATACAGTAGATAACACAGGATCCACCATTCACAATAGGTGATATCACAGCTCACTTCCTCCCCTGTACAATGACTGATAACACCTCTATATACAGTAGATAACACAGGATCCACCATTCACAATAGGTGATGTTACAGCTCACCTCCTCCTCCTGTACAATGACTGATAACACCTCTATATACAGTAGATAACACAGGATCCACCATTCACAATAGGTGATGTCACAGCTCACCTCCTCCTCCTGTACAATGACTGATAACACCTCTATATACAGTAGATAACACAGGATCCACCATTCACAATAGGAGATATCACAGCTCACCTCCTCCTCCTGTACAATGACTGATAACACCTCTATATACTGTAGATAACACAGGATCCACCATTCACAATAGGTGATGTCACAGCTCACCTCCTCCTGTACAATGACTGATAACACCTCTATATACAGTAGATAACACAGGATCCACCATTCACAATAGATGATATCACAGCTCACCTCCTCCTCCTGTACAATGACTGATAACACCTCTATATACAGTAGATAACACAGGATCCACCATTCACAATAGGTGATGTCACAGCTCACCTCCTCCTCCTGTACAATGATGATAACTCCTCTATGTATAGTGGATCTGGGCACGCATGCTGTAGGCTTGTCAGTTGTCATTCTTAGAGTAGGTTCAGCCAGCAGACCCCATGAGACCCAAAGGATCTTGTAGACTTGGAACCGATCAGATCCTAAGTATTATCAGATGCAGAATTAAAGGAATTTTATTGTATCTAGAAAATGCTGTTATAAATGTAAAATAAAGAACATTCTCGTTCAAAAGTCCCAAAATAAAGGGCGGCACCGTGAGTCAGAGCGCGGAGACTGAATTCACAGACCACATCAAGGATTCCTTGTCTGGAAGAGAACAACGGCCTCCCAGATAACACACGAAGCTGACTTACCATAATAAATTGTGAGACTAGACACTTCTATTGTTCCCATTAATTTTTCATTACCGAATCGTCTAACATTCTGAAAGAAAGCCTGATAATCCAGAATGTTTTATAATCTGGCAGCTATTAAAGGGACATTATTATCAGACAATGACCTATTGTTTAATTCTGATTTTTGTGATAAGTTTATTTCTTTAAAAACTTTTGACAATTTTTTTTCCATATCACAATCTGTATTAAAAATAAAAATAGAAATCCTGCAATTCTCACATCGGCCACCGGGGCTTTTTTAGACTCTAATTTCCTGCTCTTTCAGTAAATGCACATGTACATTGGCAGCAATCATCACCCTGATCTTATCTGTTGTATTGACGCAGTTAAAAAATGTTTGCAAAGGGAGCTGTGATATCACCATTTTTGCATGGTGGATCCTGTGTTATCACCTGTGTAGAGGTTTTATCTATCATTGTAATCCTGCCTCTGATGATAAGGAGTCTGATGAAAACTCTTCCTGAAAATTCAGGAATTACATTTCTAAAATCCGTTCTCAAGATAGAAAGATTTATATTCCTATAGTTTACTGCTCGTTGCTTATGGTACCGGCTACCACTGCAGTCTCGGAGTGGCCGGCTTCCTAGGCAAGGAGCGTATTCTGCTTGCAAGCTTCATGCTTTATATTTCGCCCAATGGTGGTGCAAGTGGATTTGTGGACCTTCTGTGCCACAAGACCAGGGCATGCCCAGGAGGGGACATAGCTAAGCAGCTACTGGAGCTCCTGATGGTGGAAGCAGACTAGGCTGCAGGTAGCCATCAGGTACCAATCCTGGGCAAATCCCGATACTGCAGCTGCTGACCAACGGTCAGGTTCGCTGACATGGACTAGAGCTATGTTCAGACACACTGGTCTAGGATGCTGGATAAGAGACTGTCTGGTCACGTATCGGGGACAATATTCAGGCTCTGGCAGCACTAGAACCACGGGACTTCGGGAACAGGACTGGCCACACTGGAACCAGAGGACAAGATTCAGGACCCTGGCCACATCAGGACCAGGTGACGAGGTTCAGGAAACTGGCCACACTGGAACCAGGGATTCGAGTTCAGTACACTGGCTGCTTCGGAACCAGGGTACCTCACAAAAACCCTGGTGGAACACCTACGACCTAATGAATTAATTCGTTGCCTGGTGACTCCCTAAAGGAGAGGGAGTCTTTTATACAGGATGACTCCCAGTAATTTGCTTGGAGCCATTTTGCAGGTGTACTCAATTATGCTCAAAGCCTCTCAGCAACAAGCAGGAAGAGGCAGGAGCACCTCGGGGAACCACTCTGCGGGGTCGGGTTAGTGACTAAGCCCCGCCTTATGCCCCTTTTTTTTCAAGAACGCGAGGACTCTTTGCAGAGAATTTGGAGGCTGACTGCTCTTCATGGACTCCCAAGTAGTGTTGAGCGATACGATACTGCAAATATCGGGTATCGGCCGATATTAGCTCTATCGGGCTTTCGATTCCGAGTACCGATATTTTCGTCATATCGGATACCGGAATCGGGATTGTCACTGTCACTGTCAGTGTCCGTCGGTGGGGTCTGTCAGGAGTCAGCGGCACTTACCTGGCAGAAGATCTCCGGCGGTCACGTCCTGCACTGCTTCATGGCCGCAATCTTCTTTCCCCGGCGGTCACATGCAGTTTCTCGCGATAACTGCAGTGACTGCTGGGTAATCCCGGCCGTAAAGCAGTCAGTCCGATGACGTCACCGCCGGGGAAGCAGGTAATCAGCTGTGCTGCGCCGGGATGTCAGGCTCTGCCTGTCATTGCGATGTAGCAGAGCTGGATCGTCGTGGGACTGTCGTTATGGACTGCGTCGGACAGGTGGTATACTGTTGGTTTGTTTTTTTTCTTTTTTTACAGGAGATCGATGGCATCGCAGGAATGAGTGTATAATAAAAGAAATGAAAACTGTGTTGTCTCTTTTATTTCATTAAAAGACTTTTTTCTTGCTTTGTCTTTTTTTTATACATTTAATAACTTTGGGATTAATAATGGATCGGTGTCTTATTGACGCCTCTCCATTATTAACCGGGCTTATTGTCACCGTGCAATCAACGGTGACATTAACCCCTTATTACCCCACTTGCCACCGCTACAGGGCAGTGGGAAGAGCCGGGTAAAGTGCCACAATTGGCACATCTTTTGATGCGCCAAATGTGGGGCTGCTGTAGCCTGGTATTATCAGGCTGTTGAGGGCCAAAATCCATGGGCCTTGACAGTCTTTTAATACCAGGCCGCAGCAGTCTGCATTTTACTTGGCTGGTTAACAAAAATAGGGGGACCCCTACGCCGTTTTTTTTTTCGAGGGGATCCCCTATTTTTGTTAACCAGCCAAGCTAAGCAGACTGCTGTGGCCTGGTATTATCAGGCTGGCAAGGTCCATGGATCTTGGCTCCTTAACAGCCTGAAAATCCAGGCCTCAGCGGTCTGCTTCATCTGGCTGGTTAACAAAAATAGGGGGGACCCCACGCCAATTTTTTTCGAAGGGGATCCCCTATTTTTGTTAATCAGCCAAGATATGCAGACTGCTGTGGCCTGGTATTATCAGGCTGGCAAGGTCCATGGATCTTGGCTCCTTAACAGCCTGAAAATCCAGGCCTCAGTGGTCTGCTTCATCTGGCTGGTTAACAAAAATAGGGGGGACCCCACGCCAATTTTTTTCGAGGGGATCCCCTATTTTTGTTAATCAGTTCCCTCTGACGTCACTGATTGTGTCCCTGGCTGACCTGAAGTGAAAGTGGAAAGCAATCAATTAAGCTTTCCACTTCCTCTCCTGTCAGCCAGGAGAGGAGCTCATTCATTTGGGGGTTTACTGTGAGGCTGCAGCATTAGCTGCGGTCCCTGCAGTAAACATTAACCCTTTCTGAAGGATTACACCGTGGGACCTGACTGTGCATGGGATAGGTAAGAATAATTTTGCTTTTTTATTTTATTTTTATTACAGGAAATGGTTTTTGCAGTCAAATAAAAGATGGTCAAAAACATGTGTCTTTATTTCATTAAAATGATTTTTAATTAAAGTGTGTGTGTTTTATTTTTATTTCATGCAATAGGATTAATAATTGATAGTTGTCTAATTGACAGCTCTCAATTATTAACCTGGCTTAAGGTCACCTTTCAATTGCAATGTGGCTTTAACCCCATATTAACCCATTCGCCACCGCTACAGGGCAATGGGAATAGACGGGCAAAGTGCCAGAAAGGGCGAATCTAATTATAGATTTGTCTTTTCTGGGGTGTCTGGGGGCAGATGTTAGTAGCCAGGGGGGCCAAAAATAATGGTCCCTCTCTGGGCTATTATTATCTGCCCCCATTCGCTGGCTTTGTCTGTCTGGTTGCGAAAATAGGGCGGGAGCCCACGCATTTTTTTTAAACAATTTTACACCTCATTATATATATATATATATATATATATATATATATATATATATACATGTCATTGAATTTGTGACACATATCTATATATTTATATTTATAGTTCATACACTTCTACATAGTATAATAGCCGCTAAGTCAATTGACGGCTTTTGTGAAAATGCAGAACCCGACATGAAATGACACTTGGTGTACATAGGGTTAACCATGTCTTTTCATGTCCTTTGCTATCTGATTTGCACAAACAATTACATCAGTCTATGTGTGCAAAATTTCACACCTGTAGGGGTTAATTAAAGGTGTAAATTCGTAGCAAAAAAGTCCGTTTTTTTTACAACGAATTTACACCTTTAATTAACCCCTACAGGTGTGAAATTTTGCACACATAGACTGATGTAATTGTTTGTGCAAATCAGATATCAAACTACATGAAAAGACATGGTTAACTCTATGTAAACCAAGTGTCATTTCATGTCGGGTGCTTCTGTCTTTTCACAGAAGCCGGCTTTACCCGGCAATTGAATCAGAGGATATTTTACTATGTAGAAGTGTATAAACTATACATATATGTATATATATATGTCACAATGACATGTATATATATATATATATATATATATAATGTATTCTATGTGTGTATATTTAGTGTTTACAAGGAAATAAAGGTTTTTTTTAGTTGCGATATTTTGTTCCCATAGACTTACATGGGACTTCCGGTATCGGAATCGGATATCGCCGATATTTAGTGATATCGGCGATACCATTCCGATCCAATATTTTTAGATATCGAGCAGTATCGCTCAACACTACTCCCAAGATTTCTCTTCAGGACCACGACTTCTGTCCATTAGAAGAAAAGTGACACATCTCACCATCTTCACAACTAGGATGCTTCTCTCCATCAAGCTATTTTCAGCATACGGCAAAGCGGGCGTAGTACCAGGAACGGGGCATTGTGAAGTCTCTCTCCATTGGTTGAGATCAGCTACCACCATGGAGGTTTCAATGATCAACTCGAGTTTCTCCGCCTGGTTGGTGGATTGCAGAGACTTGAAAGATGTCACCGCCTTGACCTTCTCTTCACCAGACCTACTAGAGACTGAAGAAACCTGCTTTGGTCCTGTCTTCAGCCTGGTATCCAAAACGACATGTCCATGAGGCGGGAAGGTTCCTGGGGACAATCGTCAGTACTGTGTGGAGACATTGCCTTTGCTTCCCTTTCTTCGGAGACACCAGTACACAGTGACTCGGCGACTAGCAGACCTGGTGGAGAAGATTTGACCTGAACGTATGAGGACCAGGCACTTCACATAACTTGGCTGTCCCCAACGAAGCACCACACGGGGTCTCCAGACTAGAACAGGTACTAGAGTTTTCAGCTCTATACGACCTATGGAAATACCAGACAGCACATGGAAGACGACCTTCTCCATATATAACGCTCCGATCTGGAGCTCAAGTTGTTCAGACATGACTTGATTGTTTCTGAGTAGGGCTCGTCCTTCACTTGACAACACCCTCACCGGATTCTGGAGCAGTCAGCAAGGAATCTGACACGACTCTTCACGGCTTGCACCACGAAGTCTCCCGTCAAACAGAAGCCTCCACTTCCTACGGATGCACATATAGTCATTTGTAGAGAAGGAATACTCCCGCCAAGGGCAGCCTCTCCTACTTGCCCAAGATTTTGGAGTTTTTTAGGCTTCACTAGATGAAGACGGTCAGGATGTTCTGCACTACCGCAGCGATACCGCAATCACATCTTGCAGCTGAGTTCCGGCTTCCACTCAGCCTGCCAAACACGGTCGCCCTTCACCAACTCTGCATGGGTAGCTGCCTCAACAGTCAGGAGTACCGGTGGTATTTGAAAGGACAGAGCCAGACATGATGGTTTCCTCACACGCATCACCTGTCTGGTCTGCTCCTGGAAGCTGTGAAGGGAAGTTTTTGCAGAAGATTCTTGCTTCAGTTCATCAAAGACCACACAGAAGGCCACCAGGAAGGTGGGTAATATCTGTGGTGAACTGTTCACTTACCAACAAATTTTAGTAGCAGCCAGCAGAATTGTGAATGCAGCTCTGGAGAATACTCTGATGTGGGGGAGATGGTGAGCTGTGGCATCGTCTATTGTGAATGGAGGCTCCTATGTTATCTACTGTATATAGAAGAGTCATTCTACAGGAGGAGGAGGAGGAGGTGAGCTGTGACATCACTTATTGTGAATGGTGGATCCTGTGTTATCTACTGTATATAGAGGAGTAATCAGTCATTCTACAGGAGGAGGTGAGCTGTGACATCATCTATTGTGAATTTTAGATCTTGCACTAGTACCAATTTCAGCTATTACTGGAAGGGACCCAGGATGGGGGACATTATTAAATCAAGGGCCCAGGATGGGGGGCATTATTACTGGAAGGGCTTAGAATGGGGGGATATTATTACTGAAAGTTATCCAGGATAGGGGCCATTATTATGGGAAGGGAACCCAGGATGGAGGACATTATTAAATAAAGGGACCCAGGATGAGGGGCTTTATTACGGGTAGAACCCAGGATGGAGGACATTATTATAGGAAGGGACCCAGGATGGAGGACATTATTACATGATGGAGAACATGATACCAGGAAGGGACCCAGGATTGGGGACATTGTTATATTAAGGGACCAGGATGGGGATATTATTACTGGAAGGGACCAGGATGGGGACATTATTACTGGAAGGGACAAGGAAGTGAACATTATTACTGGAAGGGGCACAGGATTGGGGACATTATTCCTGGAAGGGGCCTAGGATTGGGGACATTATTCCTGCAAGTGGCCAGATTGGGAGAGATTATTACAGGAAGGAGCCAGGATGGGAGATATTAGTACATGGGGGGGCAACATGTTCGTCTTTATAGGATCTACATCACTACAAAGGCCCATAAACCTGACCAACATGCAGGTGGGGACCCAAATCCAAATTTTGCGATGGTTCCTAACGGACTATAGTTACGCCACCGGCAGGCGTAACTCCCAGAAACCCAGCATCTTCTCTGAATACTCGCCTCATCTCTCCTGACACAGAGGAAATTATCCTTTTTTTGTCTATGTTGGATTCAGGGAACAAAGAGGATTTCAAGCTTTTGGAACAAGTATCTAAAGTCTGGTCTGGGGTCTGTATGTATCTGGAGGGTCTGATCTGAGGTCAGCTTTTATTTCCGGTATCTGGTCTGGGTTTTTATAGCTTAGGGCGTCTAATCTGGGGCCTGTATTAATTTTGGAATGTAAAAATCGGTCATATGCTATATATAAAATTCATGTGTCATACCTCGGGGGCGTGTCTTATACTCATGGGTGGAGCATAAGTTAGAAAAGTGAGAGGTCCGCTTAGTGCATTTCTTTCTATATTCTTCCTTATATCACTATTCAGAAAAAGGCCAAATATTCTATTTCAAGTTAAGGCAAGAAAATCTGATGCGGCAAATTACATACCAGTTAGCGGCTCCTCCTAAATTGTAATTGACTCATTGAATTAATTTACTAATTAGGGAAGATGACAATATTATATATATATATATATCAATGATATCATAATGCTCAGGGGCCGTGAGTGGCGGCCATGTGATCCAGAAAACATGCAGCGTCTATTTCTCATCTCTGTCTGTCCCTAACATTTACTTTAAGTTACTAAACAATGAGGAACGAGAAGGAGAGAGAAATGATGCAAAAAAAAAACCTTCATCTTTATTCATAGAGCATTTCTTCCTAAAACATTTGATAAATGCTATCAGCTAAATTTTAATTATGGGGTACGGTATCCCTTTAAATTAACCCAATGTAATGACCTATTTGTTAGCACTCTAACTACTATTGAAAGGGAGACTAGGAAACAGCGCCATTTCTGTTCATGGGTTAGGTCTGGCATTGCAGCTTAGAATCCATTTTCAGTATCAGGTAGAACTTAAGAACAAAAGTAGCACTGTTTGGGGGAAAAAAAATTTTTTTTTATTTGGAATCGCCCTTTAATTCAGATCCCAGACTTCAGACCTCCCAAAAAAATTCAGACCTCCCTTTTGCATTCTGCTTTTATGTGTGTTTTTTTCTCTGGAGTACCTGTCAATTGCATACATTACATGAACATTGATTTTAGTGTGAACTGTGTAATACTTCATTCCACCTGCGGAGGTGCTGCAGGGAGATTTAACACTTCTCCATTGATTACAGATCACGGGTTATGATTATTTTAGTGTGGAAGACTCATCTAACTCCAATTTTTAAAATTGGACCGCTCATCTAGGATCAAGTTTTTGGGGGCAAATAAGTTTGTAAATTATAATAATAATAAAATGTAAAGTATTAACCAAAGACTTTTAAGGGGATTTCTGAACATTTCTGCCCTAGACGAAATATGAGATGAAAAAAACAACTACTTTACTCACCCTCCCTGAGACCAGCTCTGAGTTTCCACTGCTGCCCTGGTCTCCCTTGCCTTTCTGCAATGCTGACATTACATTGACAGCGCTGCAGCCGATCACTGAGCTTATCAGCTCTGTTAGAGTAGATGCTACAAGCCATTAACCTCAGTGATTGGCTGTAGTCATGATGTCATGTTGACAGCGCTGCAGCCAATCACCAAGCTCATTGGTTCTATTAGAGTAGACGGCACAAGCCACTCACAGCTGCTAACGTCATTGATTGGCTGCAGCGCTGATATCATGTTGACAGCGCTGCAGCCAATCATTTAGTTCAGTTGCTCAAGCTTTCCACATCAGCAGAGGAATTGTTGAGCAATTTTCTGAGAGCGCAGTCACCCCACCTCTGACAAAGGTGGGTGTACCCCTTTAACTAACGTTCACTTCTAGCGTAGCAATGTGATTGGACTAGGGAACGTATACAGGACCCAAAGTGCGCAGTCGGCAATTTGAGTCACATGACCCAACAGAAAACGCGATTGTGCAACCGCAACTATAATCTGTCCCTGGCCGAAATTTTCCAGCACCTTCCCATCACTCCCAGACAAGCTCAGGCTCAGCTCACATATGTTTTGCATATGGAATAACATTGAACATTTACTAACAGACTCTGCTAAGTAATACCCAGTGGCTGCTCTTTCCTGCTGCCCCCAGGGGCTTAACGTTTAAATATTTACCATCTCCGGAAAGACAGAGTTCTGACTAATGGACGTCTCCCTCGTGACAATCTGACTTTACAAGCTTTTAAACACGTTATTGATGCATATTTACCATGCACATGGAGCGCTGGAGAACATTTATTCCATCATTATAAGGATATGCAGGAATATGTGTTGTATATATATTTATTTATAGAATTTTTGACGCACTATTTAGCAAGGAAAAAAATCTTGCTAAAAAGCTTGTGCGTCCTAAAGTTTGTATTTGTGAGACCAGACTCTCCCCCGACCATTTCTTCAGGCTAAGGACTCTAAATAGGGATGAGTGAACCCGAACTGTAAAGTTCTGGGTTCATACCGGACACCTAGTGTCTTTTACCAAACTCCAAAATTTTTACCTGATGTCATATTTACTGTTAAGGTTTAGATGCCAAATAAAGTTTGTTTAAAGGCTGCAGTGCAGTCAATCAACAAGCTTTTAGGCTGTGGGTACTTACGGAGCCATCACAGCCATGCCAAGTATTGGAATGGCTGTGATTGGCTGGTGCATCACATGACCCAACCTGTATAAATGCTGGATCATGAGAGCAGCCGCTATTCTGGAGTAATGGCAGTATTAGACTTTGTGTGTGCACAGTCTGCAAAAAAGCTTCTGTGTGTTCTATGCACGCGTCGCTTGGAGTACTGCGTCAAAAAGCCACTGCGTGTACTCTGCACCTTTATCTGTGGGAGTATTTTACCAAAAAGAGACTGTGTGTAGTCTGCACCCATATCTGTGTGAGTACTGTGCCAAAAAGCCTCTGTGTGTAGTCTGCATCCATATCTGTGGGAGTACTATACCCAAAAACGGCTGTGTGTACTCTGCACCCATATCTGTGGGAATACTGTACCAAAAACCCTGTGTGTGTACTCTGCAACCCAGCTCTGGGAGTACTGTGTGAAAAAGCTGTTGTGTGTACTCTGCACCCCAGCCTGTGGGATTACTGTGCCTTTAAGCCTTTGTGTGTACTCTGCACCCTTGCCTGCTGGAGTACAACAGGCCCAGCGCCTGCGCACTGCAATACTTTGCTCTGCTCTCAACAGGGCAGATAAGTACGCCTGCGCAGGAGTGCGATTCCGGGAGCCATGAAGCAAGCAGAAGGGCGGCATCGGAAGAAGATGGGAGACGCCGGACCTAGATCTTTGACACCCATCGGACCGGACTGCCCTGCGGGTGAATATAATAAAACTTATTTTTCTTATCTTTCAGCTCGGATTGGGAACTTATCCACCCCATTATAGAATGCTGTAGATAAGCCCTGAAAGGCGGCGGCCGCATCTTATATCGGCCAAAACAGCTGCCAGGTTCCCTTTAAGGATAGAACTAGCCCAGTGGGTGGGCACTAGTGCTGATAAAAGGGGGCACTTCCTGGTTAGAGGGAGATCAGTGTCAGTTAGTGATGTGCATAGTGAAGGTCAAGTACAGGTGCTGTGGGCTGCTAGAGGCAGCATGGACCAATCGCTAGAAGCAGTGGGAGGCTAGAGTTCCTTGCTGGACATTCCTGCAGCATCTGGAGCCTAGGGCTCAGGCCAGGAACAGGTCTTCTGAAATAATGACGTCAATGAACGTGGAATTACTTGGGGGGCAGGTGGCCAGTCCCGGGTGCACTGTCAGAGTGGACAATGAATCCCTTGGGGGTAGTCCATTACAAACAGGTGACAGGACTGAAAAGGAGAAGAAGGACATACAAATTGCTGTGACCTATCCCACCTGTGTCTGCCTGATGAACTTGAACTATGTAGTAAATATTTGACTGTTGCAAAGAATCTGGTGTCCGATGCATTGTGTGTGGCGGCTCCTGAGAACAGAAACTTGGAGGCGGTGGAGGCCTGCAGCCACTCATACCCTACGGCACATTGGACAATGACACCCCTTGTCTGTAAAGTGCCAGAGCAAAACCGGACAGCAGCTCGGTCTTGACTATCGCTCTGCGCCATTCATTAAAATGAACCATTCATGGATCCCACAGGACTTGTCCATACCTTTGGCTATCTAGACAACTATACCAGCCGCACCCAGCCAGTGTTTAACTTTATTTGACATTCGTTTCATTTGGGTACCTCACAAAATAAAAAAAATAAAAAACTATGTTGTCTACCTCCTCCACCTACCGTGCCATGTTCACCTCCTCCTCCAATTGGACCTCTGCCCCCTGGTTCTAGCATGTTGGTTTTTTGGGGGTTCAATTCTCTGTTCTCTAAAAAATAGTGTTGGATTGCTCCTCTCTTACCTTTTCCACCAACACCGCCATGTCCACCTCCTCCTCTACTTGGACCTATGCCTCCTGATTCTAGATTGTTATTTGTAGTTTTGTTAATTCTAGGTTCTTTTAAGTCAGTTCCATAAAAAAAAGTATTAAAAAACACAAGGAAAATGAAAAAAAGAAAAACAGTGTTGAATTACTCCTCTCTTAGGCTACTTTCACACTTGCGTTTTTTTGCGCAGCGCATCTTGCGCTATCGGACGCATGCGCAATGTTCCCCTATCTTTAACATGGCGGGCGCAGGGTCTAGCGCTTGCACGCGTTCATGTGCGTTTGTCGTGCGCTGCGCATTTTCCCGGTGTGCGCCCATACGCGCCAGACGCTACATGTTGCATTTTTTTTTCCATCCAACCGCTTTAAAAAAACGCGTGCGCACGTGTGCGCATGCTATGCGCAAAAAATAACATTGCCGTCTATGGGGGCGCTGGCATGCGCATGGCTTTGCGCTCGTCAGCGCTTTTGCACGCACGCGATTTTTCTGTAAATAATGGAGCCAGAGATGATGGAGGCAGAGATGATGGAGCCAGAGATGATGGAGACAGATGATGGAGCCAGAGATGATGGAGGCAGAGATGATGGAGACAGATGATGGAGCCAGAGATGATGGAGGCAGAGATGATGGAGACAGATGATGGAGCCAGAGATGATGGAGGCAGAGATGATGGAGCAGATGATGGAGCAGAGATGATGGAGCAGAGATGATGGAGACAGATGATGGAGCCAGAGATGATGGAGCCAGAGATGATGGAGCAGAGATGATGGAGCCAGAGATGATGGAGGCAGATGATGGAGCCAGAGATGATGGACCAGAGATGATGGAGGCAGAGATGATGGAGACAGCTGATGGAGGCAGAGATGATGGAGGCAGAGATGATGGAGACAGATGATGGAGCCAGAGATGATGGAGCCAGAGATGATGGAGGCAGAGATGATGGAGGCAGAGATGATGGAGACAGATGATGGAGCCAGAGATGATGGAGGCAGAGATGATGGAGACAGATGATGGAGCCAGAGATGATGGAGGCAGAGATGATGGAGACAGATGATGGAGCCAGAGATGATGGAGCCAGAGATGATGGAGCCAGAGATGATGGAGCCAGAGATGATGGAGGCAGAGATGATGAGACAGATGGATGGCCAGAGATGATGGAGCAGAGATGATGGAGGCAGAGATGATGGAGCCAGAGATGATGGAGCCAGAGATGATGGAGGCAGAGATGATGGAGACAGATGATGGAGCCAGAGATGATGGAGCCAGAGATGATGGAGCCAGAGATGATGGAGAGATGATGGGACAGTGTGACAGAGATGATGGAGAGATGATATGACAAATAGAAAACACATGCGCCAAAAAACCGCAAACGCATGCAAAAACGCATGAAATCGCAGACAAACGCTGCGTTTTTTTGTCGAAATGCGCATGCTGATGCGACTAAATATTGCAGCGTTTACAAGCGTTTGCATGCGTTTTTTTAATGCGCTTCATGTGCGCTCAAAATGCAGCGCAAAAAAACGCAAGTGTGAAAGTAGCCTTACCTCTTCCACCTACACCGCCATGTCCACCTCCTCCTCCACTTGGATCTACACCTCCTGGTTCTAGATTGCTATTCTTAGTTTTGTTAATTCTAGGTTGTTTGAAGTCAGAAATTAAATTTTTTTATCCAAACTGACTGATTTAATGACCTGACTTATTGTACCATCTGTGTGTGCGCAGTAGCCATGGTACAGTACAGGGTCTCATCTTCAAATTTTTTTTTAATCAAATCCACTTCACAAACCTTTTAAATTCGTCCTAAAATTTGACGAATTAAAAGAATGGGTAATTTACGCGACTGCTGCCTTCCTTGGTTGTGGTACCCGTTTTTCGGGCTGCCTCTCCAGAATCAAACCCTTCCTCACAGTACTCCAAGGACAACAGCATGTACCGGAGCCTGTACGGCATGGGAGGAGGTGGTCGGAAGGGAGACTCTCTATGTGGACAGGTTCAGAAGCAGCAGGCGTGGAGCAAACACCCCTTGCACGGCGAGGAAGAGGTGGATGGCCAGGAAACCACGGCTGCCCTATCTTGTCAACCAACGCACCCAAGGAAATGCTCAGGGTCGCTCAGGAGAGGGGCGATGGCGTGGGGGTCTACGTGGCACCTCAGTCAGGATTAGACCTGCCTCTACCACAGGGGTACTTTTTTGGGGATTCTGTTATATTAAGTCATTTCCCTATCCAAATTTGCAGGGCTACTGTCCTGCTCTTAACCCCATTTTGCTTACTTTTGCAACCCACTAGCCCTTACTACGACCATTTTTCAGCCATTTTAACTCTCCACTGTTGACTTCTATGGGGCTTGGGGTCAAGTTCGTATACCAAGCCGAACTTTGAGCTCCAGTTTGGCCGAACCCAAACATTCACGGGTTCGCTCATCCCAACTTGTAAAGCGATCTGCCCAATCATAGAGAGAATTATGTAGCTTTTTTACCATCCTTTTTTACACTAGACCACCAGGGAACAGAAAGAATATCTACCGTACCTTCTTCTACGCCCCAGACCACCAGGTTCTTACCTACTATCTTCCACTTGACCACTAGAGATCAAAATATTAATTAATTAATATACACTAGACAACTAAGGGTTGATCTACTATTTCATGCTGGACCAACAGAGAACAAAATATTAATCCTCTAATGTACCCTAGACTGCTAGGCACTAACCTACTATTTTACACTAAACTACTAAGCCCTGTTCTGTCGTAAGGGTGTCATTGCCGACGTCATGTTGATTGACATTGCTGCATTAGGCAGAGCCAATGTGCGGGAGATGTGGGCTACGTCCTCGCGCCACTCTGCATGCACATACCCTTAGGTGATCTAATTTCTTAAACAAGCCAATCACAGGTACCTTTCTGATATTTTTCGCTGTAACCTGGTCATTGAAGTGACAGGCACTGCATGTTCTCTGTAAAAAGAGATGGGGTCTCCATCACACTGTTTAGGGGGTTGTGAGGTCTCCATCATACTGTTGCTTGTAGGGTGTAGGGTCCATTATGTACTGTACATCTATACGTAAAAGGGTTATCTGGGACTGTTTACCCCTACGGGGCTTAGCCCTTACCAGCATACTGTGTGCAGTGGGCTATGGGGTCTCTATCATTCTGTGTAGGGGGCTGTGGGGTTATCATACTGTGTGTAGTGAGTTATGAGGTCCATCATAAACTGTACATCTATACCTTAAAGGGTTATCTGGGACTTTTTACCTCTAATGGACTAAGCCTTTATCAGCATACTGTGTGTAGTGGGCTATGGGGTCTATCATGTACTGTACATCTATACTTAAAACAGGTATCTTAGACTTTTTACCCCTATGGGGCTGACCCTTATGAGCAGGTAGTTGCGAACTTCCTGCTTGTGTTTCCCTGCAACGATCTCTCCCAGCTCAGAAGCAATGGAAGGAAACTGAAAGGGAGAATATACAGATTAGATATTAGAAAAAAACACGAGAGGTGGTGAGTTCTCCTTCAATGGAAGTCTTCAAACAGAGGCTGGACATATAGCTGTCTGGGAAGCTTTGGTGAATCCTGCTTTGAGCAGGGGGTTGGACCAAATGGCCCAGAAGGTCCCTTCCAACTGTACTATTCTATGATTCTATGAGAACGCTCACAGATCGCTCCTGCCAGCTTTTCTTCTGCTTCCTGTGACATCACATCAACAGAGCAGATTTTTCTCTTCCACTCTGCTTTGTCAACAGGGAGTCACTGTTGACATCATGTTGATTGACAGCCGGCTCTGCCTAATTCATGAATAAGGACTGAGTTGCAGTCTGGAACACGTAGGGAAAAAACTTAGGTATCTTCAAGTATATCCAAATGGCTAAGTTCTTTCCCTACGGGTTTCAGACTAAGGACTGAGTTGAAGTCTGAAATGCGTAGGGAGAGAACGTAGAAATTTGGATGTTCTTTACGATGTGTATCCCATTTTATTTGGAAAACGACTGGAGGACTCTCTTTTTTTTTTTTTGCACCTCTAGCAATGACTAGCTGCTCATGACGTGAGACCTAGTCACAAGACCTTACGCTACATCACGTGTCCACATTCGATGTCGCGTAAGGATGCCCACATTCGAGTAAGTTTGCAGTGCCGAAGCGGACGCCACACCACAGCAGTACAAATATTTTTGGTCATCTGTGATAAGGCGAAAGTTACTTTTTCTTTTTTCAACCCAATGCCATTTTTTTTAACCAACGATAGACCCACTTCGGGCTAATTTTTCTTCAGTGTGCATCTGACCCATGAGGCCTAAGGGCAGATATATCATCAAGGCTGGTGAGTTATAGGTCTGTACAAGACCAACGCTGAAAATAAGCAGAGTATTAGGTGTTAATCCCATGGCGTAGTCCACATACCTCCGCAATCTCCAGCTAGCTAAGCCCTTAGAGACATCCTTCTTCCCCGGCCCAATGGAGCTGCAGGTATTCATTAGCTCCAGATTTCTTTGGCTGTTGGCGTTTTCTCGTACACTAATTTAAAAGTCATGTCCGCTGTCTTCATCTCTCATACGTTCTCGCTACAGAAGGAGGCAGTAATATTTTATAGGCGGAGGACGTACAATTATCTTAGATGTAAACCAGGAGTTGATGAACGATAAGCGGCTTTTGACGTTTATCAGATATCGGATCTTAGGATAAATAAATGTAAATGGGATGAAGTTGTTCTAAGTTTTCAACATCTGTCGGGGGAAAATAAAAAAAAAACATGGCTACTCTCATCATACTGTATTTCCTGTTATTTGTTCAGTATGATTTATGGAGCCGGGCCTCGGGGCGTTCTATTATAGCGCTATATTTTACGTGCGGATGACAGAAGCAAACTTGTTTTATAAATGTTTTCTCCCAGGGTGTCAGTGGGTAAAAAGAATAGAAAACTCTCAATTGATTGTGGGCTGTCATGTGGACGCTCCTTCCACAGTGTATGAATGTTTGCCTATTGCATAATGTAGTGACTGGAGGTGTAAAGTATATAAGATTAATTGGTATATAAAGCATCGGGATTGTACATCTATTCTTAAAGAGAACCTTGGCAGTAATGTCAACTCCCTCCCATACTGCATAAATGGGAATACAAGTCATTCAAAGCCAAATCCATCGACACCTTTATATCTTCTATCTGTTGCTGCATTCCTGATAAATCATTCTTTTAATTCATATGCAAATGATGGAATAAAGTGCTATGGGTGTGACAGAGCACTTCCCGAGCAGCTGCCTCCCCAGTTTATTTGCCACCTAGCGCCAGCCTCCTCAGCTTGATTGACAGATCATGGTTTAATTTCCTTGTCGGGCGTCAATCAAGCTGAAAAGGATGATTCTGGGTGGGAAAAAAAAACCTCAGGAGTCAAAGGGACGGGAAGTGCTCCGTCATGTCCAGTGCACTTAACTCCTCCTTTATATCAGAATTAAAACGCAAATTACTTAATGCAACAACAGATAGAAGATGTAAGATAAAAGATACAAGATAGAATGCAACAACAGATAGAAGATGTAAAGATATTGTTGGGATTACGGTAGCTTTCAAAGATCTACTTGTCCATATACGCGGTTCGGGGCGGTTGATCTTACTGACAGATTCCTTTTAAAGGATTATTGCCAACTCTTTTATGGGGCTAGTGATCAGTTCCCAATACCACCTGAACAGATTTTGGATGCATTTTTCAGACAAAACCAGTGACAGCGATGTGGGAATTTACCCTTAGTGTTAATGCTGATTTCAAAGAGATGAGCAAATAGATTCCCTGTAGACTGGTCCAGTAGGCACATCAGTATTCCAGCATTTTTTTCTTTTATTTTTTAGGTTTTTTTCTCTGGGTTATTTTTTCTTTTTCCGTTTTTGCATTTCTTTTAATTTTTTTTAATTTTTCTTTTTTTTCCTATTTGTTTTTCATTTTTGTTGTCTTTTATTGGGCTAGTCATTAGTTCCCAATACCACATTAACAGATTTTGGATGCATTTGTTTGACCCGACTTGAACTGCCCAGTGACAGCTATGTGTGACTTTACCCTTAGGATTAATATAACATTCTGGCCAGGGTTCCTCAAATGTATTTATTCTTCATTATGGCTGATTCCAAATAAGGATACTCCCATTTTACCAAATCACAATGTCCTAGGGGCCTAGGAGGACATTACAATCAAGTTTTCGAAACCAGACAAGTCCTTGAAATATTACCTCTTTATAAGATAATATTTCATCACTCCCTTTATGTGATTTTGTCATTGAATCTGCAGCATTGTGAGTGGAATGAAATGGTTAATTATTAAGACAAAGTTTTAGGCGTCTTCCCGATGAGGTTGAACTTAAGTTTTCTATCTCTTGGGCAAGCGTCGGAGGTTAGGCTGACATCGAATCAGGTAGCATCCTATCGAATGGTCAGTCTACGGATCGTTAATAAAAGAGAATTATGAACATAGGTTGAGTCGGACGTCATTTTTACTGCAAATATTTATGTTCCTTGGATTGGTAATAATAAAGTACCAGAACGCGTCGCCTCCCGTTGAAAACCATTAGGAAAAGATCACTAACAGCTGTCAAAACCAAGGAGTCAATAGCCTCAGTCTTTTCCAGTGTTCTCTCCATTTGATGCTAAATTCCACCGATATCTCCAACAACAAAGACGAGTCTAGATTATAAATAAAATCTAAATATTATTGAGTCGCACCAAATACAGGGTACCAGGGCCTATGGGGTACTCGGCACCGAGCCCATGGAAGTCTATGGGGAATGTCACTGGCAGCAGAACTCGGTCCGTGCCCTGGGTGCTCATTCAATGGGGGATATTTACAGGGGATTTGTAATAATAGTTTGTGACGCCACCTGTGGTTTCTGATCAAGTAGACCAGTGCTGCAGGGTGAATCTTCTGAGGGGATGTTATTAGGCAGCTAGATGTTAAGTCCCCCACAGGTGGGACTGTTCCCTCAAAGTCTATGGTGGTGCAGATAAGAAGTCAGTCACACACAAGTTGTTCTCTTTCCATACCTTTACTGTAGATGGTTGCAGGTATGTCCCGGGAAGCTGGTTAGGGTGGAGAATGTACATTCAGGTAATCGCTGAGCAGGTTTGAGGCCTCCTTTACCTTTGAAATGTATGTGAGTCCTAACTTGCATAAAGTCAAGTTTAACTCCAGATGCAACAGCTACGCCCGGCTGACATTGTGGTAGAGCCTTTTCTGTCTCTGATAATCAGATGTTGGCAAGAACGAAGTCCTCCTATGCAGTGCACTGCTAAAAGTCCTTGTTCTCCCTGACTCCAGTTACGTATCAACGCTTAGGGCTACCTTCTGTGACTTGGAGTCCAGCAAGGATTCCGGTTTTCTATCACTAGCCGTGAAGTACTAGCAATGCTTCGGACCCTGTGTCCGGTTAAATTGAGTGAAGGTGATCTGTCACCGAAAACACTCTTCCTTCTTTCTCCACTCGCCTGTCGCCCTGCTCTCACCCTTAACATAAGCACGGGTAGCAGTAGGTGTAGTAGTCAGCTTTTCTTCCAAGCTCACTGACCTGCTCTCAGTTAACTCGATGTTCTGCAAGCTGTAGTCCCTTCCTTCTTTCCCTTCAAAAACTCTGTCCAGAGCAGCTCACAGGACGTTCCGTCAGACTGTATACACGCTGTAGCTCCGAGAGTCACTTTCCACGTTCTAGAGAACACAGGCAGCTTGTTCTGAGATAACAGATTCAGTTGTAGCTCTGACTAGGCTAGAGTAATTTCCTTTCTACTCGTACTAGCCTCCACTTCAGTTCAAGATGAGCTACACAAGCTCTGTCAGGAATCAGTCTTCTCTCCTCTCCCTCCAAGCAAGACTCATAAGCACTGAACACTTCTGACAGGAACCGATCTGAACTCCTGTCAGGAACTAGACTACACTTGAAAACTAGACTGGCTACTGCTACGTCACACTAACTTAAATAGTCTAAGATGCCCTCTGGTGGTCATGTTGGGAAGTGTGCGTGAATGAATATCAGGTTTCACAATTACCTTTTCTGTGCACTCTCCTGGGAACATGTGTACCAAGCGCAGCTGGGCCACACATCCCCCCCTAGTTATCATCAGCACTCCTGGGCTGAAATAGAAAAGAAAACATTTTTGCATATAATAACATTAACAATTTAACTCATCCCTTGCGGGAGGTAAGGACTCTTTAACGTTACAATGTATACATAGACAAGTAGAAAAATATCAAAACATTTTTCACATCAATAAATACAATATCAGATTCTTGTGGAGGACCCGCACCAAAAACCTCCCACGTGGGTCCTGGGTGGGCTGCAGGACTTCATTGCTGCAGACCTCACTCAAGGCCACACCATACGGGTTTTTCTTCAGAGGTAGATAAATATGGCTTTATGTAAAACCAAGATGGGGCACCGAAGTGCGAACTATTTACAATGAAAGTTTTTGGGCTGGCTCAGTCCACAGCCACGCAGTCCATTGCATAATGAAACACATTTCAAGAAATCACATTTCAATAATAATACTTCAATACTATTCACATTAGTACTATATTTCTTATTACCCAACTGGGGTATACTACTTTAGATTATGTTTGGGGTAAATAAACATTTTCAACATTTATCAATAAAGTGCAAATCTTCTTCATCAAAATTTCTTCAACTTTATACAGGTGCAGTAAACCCTGTCTGGGTCCTACTGGTCTTCTTCTTTTTTGCAGATTATGATGACGTCTTCCACTCCTGGGGCTGGAAGCACGCGATGCTCTTTAGAACGCATTACAAAGATATCATGTCCTGCGATCTGGGTTTACGTGGCTACAGTCCTTGTGCAATCCACTAGGGGCCCAACGGGTGCCTTTCCAGAATATAGATTCGGCTCATGTTGAAGCGCACTTTCTTGCTGCGTTGTTGAATAAGACTCCGGTTGCGTTGTAAAAGGAGCCGCAGTATACAATGCAGATTGCGATGCAGAGGCGGTCGCGGGTTGCGATGCTGGTGCGCGGCCTGGCGCTGTTGTGGCTGGGACCCGGGACATTGCGGCACGATTCACATCACCGGCGTCGGGGACGGGGTCGCTGACACAGGAAACATTTAAGGCATACCACCCTTTAAGTCCCCAGTGCGCGTATAGCTGACGATGTCCCCATTCATAAGATCCCTTCCCGGGTGTCCCATGGGCAGATGCGACTCCACATCTCTGCGACTGACGAATACCCTTGGTACAGGCCTGGCTCATGGATGAAGCCCAGCCTTTGCGGAGTTTAAAGTCGCTAATGCACCCCTGACGCCGCGGCTCCGGAGCGTACCTTTATCCTCCGGACATTCTCCTTGTCGGCGAGGAACTCCTCATGGTACCGCTGACGGGACTGTTGCGCCTCTCTCTGCTCCTGTTGTCGTTGCCACTCCTGCTCCCGGCGTCGCCACTCATTCTCTACCTGGGCGGCATATTCTATGTCGTCCAGGTACTCCATATCGTCCCAGTCGACCTCCATCATGGACGGCTGGTTCCCCTCCGGTGTCCCTACCAGGGGACTGCATTCCGCTGCGGCCTCCTGGCCTGGCTGGCATTCCGGAACGGGCAGGGCCACCTCAGCCTCCGTCCCTCTGACCGCATCATCGGTGGAGTCGGGATCAGCTCTTTCGGGGCCGGCCTCCGGTTCTTCATCAGCCGCTTGCAGTGGTGGCACAGGTAACGGTTGCGCTTCTGGAGGAGAGAGCGTTGCGTCCCACAGCAGCCGCTGTTTCCGGGCACGCCAGCTTCTCTCCGTCTCATCCATCTCTTCACGGCGCTGGACCATGTCCCTGAGCACCGCATTCACCTCCTCCAATTCCAACATAATTTGGTCGGTGTCCCGACCTGGGGACGGCTCCGGTACAGGCGGCAGCTCTTCTGGGGAACGGGGCCTGCGCGCCACCGCTCCTCCACATAGCACCTCCTGTCTTTCCGCCATCTCACTCCAGGCCAGACTGTATTTTTCATCAGGAACAATCTGGTCTCTTCCGTGGAGGCGGGATTTGCGCTTCCTCTTCTTGGCATAGAGGATGAAGAGGAGGCGGATCTCCCTTGCTGTAGGACAGGCTCTGGTATTATAATAACATTTGGATAAGGCGCCCATTACTTTCGCGCCACAGGGGGGGGTACGCCCACGAATGCACACCCACCTTCTTCACCAGCGCCTCAGGACGCGAATATGGCGGCAAAATGGCGGAAAATGGCGCCAAAATTCACAGAAACTGCACACAGTCTTTTTCACAAAAACATTTCAATCTAGGCACACAGGACTCACATATGTAAGCTTCGGATCCTGTTCGTGACGCCAAGGATGAGTCGCACCAAATACAGGGTACCAGGGCCTATGGGGTACTCGGCACCGAGCCCATGGAAGTCTATGGGGATGTCACTGGCAGCAGAACTCGGTCCGTTGCCCTGGGCGCTCATTCAATGGGGGATATTTACAGGGGATTTGTAATAATAGTTTGTGACGCCACCTGTGGTTTCTGATCAAGTAGACCAGCGCTGCAGGGTGAATCTTCTGAGGGGATGTTATTAGGCAGCTAGATGTTAAGTCCCCCACAGGTGGGACTGTTCCCTCAAAGTCTATGGTGGTGCAGATAATAAGTCAGTCACACACAAGTTGTTCTCTTTCCATACCTTTACTGTAGATGGTTGCAGGTATGTCCGGGAAGCTGGTTAGGGTGGAGAATGCACATTCAGGTAATCGCTGAGCAGGTTTGAGGCCTCCTTTACCTTTGAAATGTATGTGAGTCCTAACTTGCATAAAGTCAAGTTTAACTCCAGATGCAACAGCTACGCCCGGTCGACATTGTGGTAGAGCCTTTTCTGTCTCTGATAATCAGATGTTGGCAAGAACTAAGTCCTCCTATGCAGTGCACTGCTAAAAGTCCTTGTTCTCCCTGACTCCAGTTACGTATCAACGCTTAGGGCTACCTTCTGTGACTTGGAGTCCAGCAAGGATTCCGGTTTTCTATCACTAGCCGTGAAGTACTAGCAATGCTTCGGACCCTGTGTCCGGTTAAATTGAGTGAAGGTGATCTGTCACCGAAAACACTCTTCCTTCTTTCTCCACTCGCCTGTCGCCCTGCTCTCACCCTTAACATAAGCACGGGTAGCAGTAGGTGTAGTAGTCAGCTTTTCTTCCAAGCTCACTGACCTGCTCTCAGTTAACTCGATGTTCTGCAAGCTGTAGTCCCCTTCCTTCTTTCCCTTCAAAAACTCTGTCCAGAGCAGCTCACAGGACGTTCCGTCAGACTGTATACACGCTGTAGCTCCGAGAGTCACTTTCCACATTCTAGAGAACACAGGCAGCTTGTTCTGAGATAACAGATTCAGTTGTAGCTCTGACTAGGCTAGAGTAATTTCCTTTCTACTCTACTAGCCTCCACTTCAGTTCAAGATGAGCTACACAAGCTCTGTCAGGAATCAGTCTTCTCTCCTCTCCCTCCAAGCAAGACTCATAAGCACTGAACACTTCTGACAGGAACCGATCTGAACTCCTGTCAGGAACTAGACTACACTTGAAAACTAGACTGGCTACTGCTACGTCACACTAACTTAAATAGTCTAAGATGCCCTCTGGTGGTCATGTTGGGAAGTGTGCGTGAATGAATATCAGGTTTCACAATTACCTTTTCTGTGCACTCTCCTGGGAACATGTGTACCAAGCGCAGCTGGGCCACACATCATGACCCTTGATTAGAATCTTCCCTGTCTTTTTGCTATTTCATTCCTTCAGGTATGGACATCTGCATTGCTATCTACACATCTACGATGGGAAACAACCACAATCCCTAAATACATGAAGACTTGTTTTCTGAACCCCTGAGGTGTTCTACAAGGAAACGTCTTCCTTAGGTCGGTTTCACACAACTGTGCTTCCACTAGAGGACTTGTCCGGACCGCCCGGTGTCCCAACTTTGTGAACTGCTTGGTTTATAACTGTAAGGCAGTTAGCACAGGTCAGAAGACCCGGCGTTTAGGCCAAGTTTTCCGATCTAGCATAGTCCATGCAGTGATGTAACTTGAAGCTTGTGGTCCCAATGCGAAATCTCCAACAGGGCCCCTATCATGATTCTGTAATAGTATTGTTTTTTTAATATGGGCCAAAGGGATAGTTTGGGCCCCTTAGGCCCCAGGGCTCGACTGCAAACCTTGCTCCTTTTATAAAAACTCTCCCGAGTCCATGTTTCACAAATGTGTGAAAGCCGCCTTAGGAAGAGGTTTCCTTGTCGATCTCTTCACGAGTTTCGAAAACAAAACTAAGTGTTATTTAAGGGGGTAAATTGACTTCTTTAGAGAGTGGAAAAATGCTGGTCTAAGCCTGAAGGTGATAACCAGAAAAATATACACCCAACTAAATGGGTTCTGGGTGACTTAAGGTTTTTTTCACAAAGGACATTTTAATTAATAGATCTTGGAATTAAAAGAAGTTTCATAATTGGATGTGTTAAAAAAATGTTCCTGTGCAGAGATAATCTTATAAATGTGCCCCTGCTGTGTACTGTGTAACGATTGTGTCTGACCATGCAGGGACACAGTCTGATCATACCACAGTTCCTGGGCAGGGGAGGACACAAAAGAGTATACCCATACAGTATGGTACTCCTTTTATGGCCCCACAGAGTACCTCATACAGTATTATGCTCCCACAGTAGATTCCCTCACACATAGTTTGATGCATCCATAGTCCCCATACCGTATGATGACCCCACAGTACATTCTCCCACAACTCCCGCTAACATTATGATGCTCTCACACAGTGTTTAATGCTACAGTAGCCCAAAACACACAGAATGATGACCCCACAGTACATTCTCCGATAAAGTATGATGTCCCCACACACAGTATAATGCCCCACACACAGTATGATGTCTCCACACACAGTATGATGCCCCAAACACAGTATAATGTCCCACACACAGTATAATGTCCCACACACAGTATAATGCCCCACACACAGTATGATGTCCCCACACACAGTATGATGCTCCACACACAGTATGATGCCCCACACACAGTATAATGCCCACACACAGTATGATGTTCCCACACACAGTATGATGCTCCACACACAGTATAATGTCCCACACACAGTATAATGCCCCACACACAGTATGATGTCCCCACACACAGTATGATGTTCCCACACACAGTATGATGCTCCACACACAGTATGATGCGCCACACACAGTATAATGTCCCACACACAGTATAATGCCCCACACACAGTATGATGTCCCCACACACAGTATGATGCGCCACACACAGTATAATGTCCCACACACAGTATAATGCCCCACACACAGTATGATGTCCCCACACACAGTATGATGCTCCACACACAGTATGATGCCCCAAACACAGTATAATGTCCCACACACAGTATAATGCCCCACACATAGTATGATGTCCCCACACACAGTATAATGCCCCACACACAGTATAATGTCCCACACACAGTATGATGTCCCCACACACAGTATGATGTCCCCACACACAGTATAATGCCCCACACATAGTATGATGTCCCCACACACAGTTTAATGCCCCACACACAGTATAATGCCCCACACACAGTATGATGTCCCCACACACAGTATGATGCTCCACACACAGTATAATGTCCCAAACACAGTATGATGTCCCCACACACAGTATAATGTCCCACACACACCCAGAGGTGTATCTAGGCTTTCTGGCACCCGGGGCAAGAATTTGGTTTGGCGCCCCCCGCACACATGCGATTTGCACACTTAGTCATGTACCGACGAGCTGCTCTCCCTAATGCTCTCAATGTTCAGTGAAAAACTGAGAGAAGCAGGAGGAGAAGCTCGTTGTCACAGGACCATAAGTATGAAAATCACATATGAGTGAAGTGTCCATGTGACGACTGCTGGAACCTGCAGAGCTGAATCCTGACATTGCAGCTTCTGAATTCTCACAACGAATGCACTGCACACTTTTAGGATTCTCCCTTACCGGTGGCGAGAGTACACGGTCATGTCAGCATAAGCATGTGATTTATATACTTCTGGCCACATTCCGACTAGACGTGCCCGGCCTCGCTCCGTTCATTTTCATTGAGTGAGGCCACACACGTCTAGTCAGCATGTGACCGCATGTATGTAAATCACCGACATGAGAGAATCCTAACAGCGTGCAGTGTGCACTGTGAGAATTCAGAAATTGACTAATTCTCATGTTTTTATTTATGTTAGGAGCATTAAAGGGGTTCTCCAGGTTTGTGCTGAGTCTGCAGTCATTCTATGTGACACAGACCTGGAGAACCCCTTTAATGCTCCTAACAAATAAAGACATGAGAATTAGTCAATTTCACAAATAATATTTACATCCAGGTACCTTATAGATGACGCTGTCTCTGGAGTCGTTCTCCTTTTCTTCATCTTGTCAAGATCCCATGATGAGTTTTCTCATCCACAGCCGTCTCGGCAGACCTCCATCTTCTCCGCTCTTCTGCACCAACTCTCCACACGATGCCCTTAAAGACAGAAGAGTCATTATAATGCCCCTAATAAAAATATCTGCAATATACTGTCACCTCACACTATTCCCCTCCCTCCTCACACTGTCTCCTCTCACATCCCCCCTGTTCAGCATACTGTCTCCTCATATATTTACCCCCTCACTCTCTATACTGTCTGCTCACACATACCCCTGACTCCCCATACTGTGTCTGCACACATCCCATCACCCTCACTTCCCATACTGTGTCCACATACATTCACCCGTTCACTCCCCATACTGTCTGCACTCATACCCCATACTGTTTCCTCATACATGCGCTCATACATACATACTCTTCAGTACCCTCAAATCCCCCCACACATATTAAATGCCCCTATCCCCACTCCAAATCCCCCACACACGTTAAGAACCCCACACACACATTAAGTACCCCCCATCCCCACTCCAAATCCCCCCACACATAAAAGAACCCCCCATCCCCACTCCAAATCCCCCCACATAAAATAACCCCCCATCCCCACTCCAAATCCCCCACTCATAAAAGAACCCCCATCCCCACTCCAAACCCCCCCCACATAAAATAACCCCCCATCCCCACTCCAAATCCCCCCACATAAAAAAGCCCCCATCCCCACTCCAAATCCCCCCACACATAAAAAAACCCCATTCCCACTCCAAGTCCCCCCACACATAAAATAACCCCCCATCCCCACTCCAAATCCCCCCACTCATAAAAGAACCCCCATCCCCACTCCAAATCCCCCCACATAAAATAGCCCCAGATCCCCACTCCAAATCCCCCCACATAAAATAGTCCCCCATCCCCACTCCAAATCCCCCCACTCATAAAAGAACCCCCATCCCCACTCTAAATTCACCCCCCCATACACACACACTCACACATTATGCCCCCATTAATCTTCTGTGGTTTCTTCAGCTCCATAATGGAGCACACTCACCACCAATCTTCACCCTTCTGGGCGCCGCCGACGAGTGACCTGATCACATGACCTGATCACACTGCTGGCGTCGCTCTGACCTGGCGGTCAGAGCTTCAATTGTACTGGCGTCTACAGTTAGGTCCATAAATATTTGGACAGAGACAACATTTATCTAATTTTGGTTCTAGACATTACACAATGAATTTGAAACAAAACAATTCAGATGCAGTTGAAGTTCAGACTTTCAGCTTTCATTTGAGGGTATCCACATTAAAATTGGATGAAGGGTTTAGGAGTTTCAGCTCCTTAACATGTGCCACCCTGTTTTTAAAGGGACCAAAAGTAATTGGACAGATTAAATAATTGTAACTAAAATGTTCATTTCTAGTACTTGGTTGAAAACCCTTTGTTAGCAATGACTGCCTGAAGTCTTGAACTCATGGACATCACCAGACGCGGTGTTTCCTTCTTTTTGATGCTCTGCCAGGCCTTCACCGCGGTGGTTTTCAGTTGTTGTTTGTTTGTGGGCCTTTTGTCTGAAGTTTAGTCTTTAACAAGTGAAATGCATGTTCAATTGGGTTGAGATCAGGTGACTGACTTGGCCATTCAAGAATATTCCACTTCTTTGCTTTAATAAACTCCTGGGTTGCTTTGGCTTTATGTTTTGGGTCATTGTCCATCTGTAGTATGAAACGACGACCAATCAGTTTGACTGCATTTGGCTGGATCTGAGCACACAGTATGGCTCTGTTGGTGTTTTTGGAAATCTGAATCAGTTAAAAGATGTTAAAAACCCTGAACATGTGCACAGCAAGTCGTTTTTACATATAAATGCATGTGTTCTAGTGATGAGCGAGAAGCATCGTTGCTCGGGTCTCACCGAGCATGCTCGGGTGATCTTCGAGTATTTTGGCGTGCTCGGAGATTTAGTTTTCGTCGTCTCAGCTGCATGATTTGTGACTTGTAGACGGGCTTAATACATGTGGGAATTCTCTAACAAACAGGCATTCCACAAATTTATTCAAGCTGTCTAGCAGTTGTAGATCATGCAGCTGAGGCGACTAAAACTAAATCTTCGAGCACGCCAAAATACTCAGAGATCACCCGAGCATGCTCGGGGAGACCTGAGCAACGAGTATACTCGCTCATCACTAATGTGTTTGTTCTTTTGAAGGTTTTCTGTTAGGTTTTTTAGGTGATTTTCATGGTGGAATCCGTTGTGTGCACATACCCTTACACATAGCGTAAATATGGCAGATACCGGCCATAGGTATCTCCTATGCTGTGGCTGCATCACCTGTGATCTGTGCATGACCCTCTCAGCACAGTTCGCAGTTGTGGTGGGAGCCTGGAGCAATTTTATTGCAGCCTGAGCTACAATATCCATCTGTCAGCACTAACAGGTCCAGGCACCAGGAATGCGGCATCGGTCGGAAAACATCAGGAAACCTGGTACCATTGTACTAACAATGCCGAGCTACTGACATGCTCGCACCTCTGTAAGAAGTCACCACCACAGTCCTACTCTCACCACTGTAAATAGCAGTAAGAGCAGACTCTAGGCTTTAGTCTCCCGGCGCCTCTTCCATGTTGCTTCTGCCATCAATATCGGAGAGTACTAAATTCAGACCTGCGGTGCGACCATAGTGCTGGCCCAAATCTTGAGAAGCGCAACATCTCCAGCAACAGAAAGCCTAAAGATAGAAGTACTTGGTCCTTAACCCCTTTTTTAGCAAACCACTCACTGACTTCTCTAACTCCAACATCTGCCTGGAAATTAAGTCCTGGAGCCTCTTCTTTCAGAACATCAGTTGGGTGAAGGTCCCTCAGGGGCGTCACCATTGTAGTGACGGAACGATGTCAGAATATTCTGATTGATCAACAAAATTAAATTGCTCCTCTGGTAATAGATTGTATCCACATGTTGGAAGGTTTTTTTTTGGCCATGACCACAATAGAACCTTAATATTTTTGCTGCAATTTTGAAAATTTTAGCAAATCGGTGCATTGCAGCCAAACATGCTTTGGACCGGCAATATATGGATACAGCTTCATACAGTACAATCATGCTCTTCTCCCTTCTGCTGATATTCCTAAAAGTTGAAAACCCTAAAATGATAAATGACGAGCTGGAAGTTCACATCGGGTACACACTGGAGCCACCAATACTCTCCATTCCCCCCTATAGAAGGATATAGAGCTATCTCTAAAGTTTCAGCATCATCCTCAGTCGAGTAGAAGCTTTATTTTCCCAGCTGTGAATTTTCAGGAGTTGTGCTTAAAAGGAATTAAATCTTGGCATCTCATGCTATTATATATTTTGTAGAAATTTATTTTTGTGCTGATTCAAGTACACTCCCAAAAACATTAACCGATAAGATCGAAAAGTAGACAGATGTGAAACATCTGTAGAGAAGATCCTGAAAGAGAAATGTCTAGAAAGTGACAAATTCCTGTTCCAAGTGAATGTAACACCACTAAAATCCAACACATAAGGTGTGTACTAATGGGACTTAAATTGGATTAGGGAAATGATGTCACTGAGCCATGCCGGGCAACCTGCAAAACCTGATGTGGAGCACAGCAGAGGGCAGCAGACCGAGGTGAAGGAAGCAGAGCCAGGGATACCTGGGGAGGTGTGTAACACCAGCCCTCTTAACAAGTGACAAACAGGTATGGTATAATCTCATGTAAGAGTCCTTCTAACCAAATGCTCCAGCTAATAAAAACAAGTCCTTGGCGGAAGACCCCCAGCTCAACCATGGTATTCATACATATGCGTATATTCAGGGGCGGAACTATCGTGGAAGCAGGGGAAGCAGCTGCCACAGGGCCCGGGCTAGAAGGGGGCCCGTCCCTGCTGCAGCTGCTTCACCTGCCATCAGGGCATTACAGCCCTAGCCCTTACTGTATGCGGCCCGGTGATTAGGAGTAAAAAGGGGGGCCCGAGCACGCTGGCAAATGGATCCGCGCTCGGGCCACCTCCCGACATTTTGTTCAGGCTTCTGACTCTGAACGCTGATGCATAACAACACTGTGTTGTTTTAAAGAGACACTACAGTGTTGTAAATGCAGACAGCGAACAGAAATGAGCACTGTAGCTTTAAGCTGCGGCCCAGTGCATTATGGTCCGTCTGTCACAGCGTGTGTGCATGTGGGGGCGGACAGCAGACGGCCAGGCAGACCACATGAGGCAGCAGGCTGGCTGGACAAGCAGGTGGAGGCCCGGGCAAGCAGGGTGAGTCTCTCAACAGTGAGAAGAGGCTTGGCTGCAATGGTGACTGGGAGGGCAGGTGCAGGCAGCATCTAACAGGGCCCACATTCAACAGGGCCCAGGCCCCAGGCTGCAGTGCAGGGGGCCCACATTCAACAGGGCCCAGGCAGCAGGGGGCCCACATTCAACAGGGCCCAGGCCCCAGGCTGCAGTGCAGGGGGCCCACATTCAACAGGGCCCAGGCAGCAGGGGGCCCGCATTCAACACAGGGCCCAGGCAGCAAGGGGCCCGCATTCAACACAGGGCCCAGGCAGCAGGGGGCCCGCATTCAACACAGGGCCCAGGCAGCAAGGGGCCCGCATTCCAACAGGGCTCATGCAGCAAGGGGCCCGCATTCCAACAGGGCCTCGGGCTCCTGGGCCCTGTTTGACGCAAGCCTCAAGTCACCACTTACCTCCCCCTGGGCCCTGTTGGGCACGGGACCTCAGTCACCAGTAGCCTCCCCCTGGCCCAGTAACAGCCTCATGGTTGCTACAAGTGACGAGTGACACCCTGATCTCTGCTACATGTGACAAGTAACCACCTCAGCTCTGCTACATGTGACAAGTAACAACCTCAGCTCTACTACATGTGACAAGTAGCAACCTCAGCTCTGCTACATGTGACAAGTAGCAACCTCAGCTCTGCTACATGTGACAAGTAGCAACCTCAGCTCTGCTACTTGTGACAAGTAGCAACCTCAGCTCTGCTACATGTGAGTGACAGCCTCATCTCTGCTAAATGCGCGGAGTGACAGCCTCAGCTTTGCTATACAAGTAGCAGAGCTGAGGCTGTCACTCCTCACATGTTGCAAAGATGAGGCTGTCACTCCTTACATGTAGCAGAGCTGAGGCTGTCACTCCTCGCATGTAGCAGAGCTGAGGCTCTCCCTACTCACATGTAGCAGAGCTGAGGCTGTCCCTCCTCACATGTAGCAGAGCTGAGGCTGTCACTACTCACATGTAGCAGAGCTGAGGCTGTCACTCCTCACAAGTAGCAGAGCTGAGGCTGTCACTCCTCACATGTAGCAGAGCTGAGGCTGTCACTCCTCACATGTAGCAGAGCTGAGGCTGTCACTCCTCACATGTAGCAGAGCTGAGGCTGTCACTCCTCACATGTAGCAGAGCTGAGGCTGTCACTCCTCACATGTAGCAGAGCTGAGGCTGTCACTCCTCACATGTAGCAGAGCTGAGGCTGTCACTCCTCACATGTAGCAGAGCTGAGGCAGTCACTCCTCACATGCAGGCTGGATTACAAGTTTCTTCACACATTTACTCTGGAGAAAGCCTACCTTCATCACTACCTCAGTTGCTTCCTGGGAGTTGGTTCTTTTCTGTTATTTCACTATCATTACTCCAAAAACCTCTAATTTTGGATAATAAAGGTATCTTTCGTAACACAACTTGGGTAGACCGGGATTGGCAACGCGCGGGGGGGGGCCCCATTGTGAAGTTTGCTGTGGGGCCCTGCCGTTCCTAGTTACGCCCCTGCGTATATTCATATATAGGCAATTTATGAGGTCTTCAAAGTGAAGGTTGAGCAGCACTAGTCAATCTAAACCACCTTGATTTTGAGTGGCAAGAACTTGTTCGGGAATACTCTATAGAGAGGAACTATACTGTTGGCAAACGAGGGGGTTAGGTATTGTCCCAAAGGTCATGGCAGGAGCATGGATGGGGAAACAAACCATATGGAAAATCGGGTATCATAATGTGAGTCCTTCTCGCAACAGAGCCTTTATGACATCCATATTACCCAAAAGGATGTATGGCAGGTGTTGTCCTGATGGAACTACCCCTTTAAAGAGGACCTTTTACTGGTTTTTTTCATTTAAACTGAGTACCTCTCCCAATTGGAGCTGCTCCACTGATTCTGGAACAGTTTTCCTTTTTCTTCTATGCCCCTCCGTTCCAGAGTTATGCCCCCAGGAAATAAAGGTGCAAGATTTGCCTTCAGCCAACTGGGTGTATTCCACAGAACTTCCTCGTGGGCGTTGTTATTTCTCTCCTGTGACACTGGCCAATGAAAACATGGCGACACCCACATAAAGGTTCCACATTATACTCCCAGTTGTTTGTAGGGACAAGATGCACCATTATTATCAGGAGGCATAACTTTGGAACGGAGGGACACAGAAATAAAAGGAAAACTGTTCCAGAATCAGCAAAAAAACAACTGCTGTTGGAGCAGGGACTCAGTTTAAATAAATAAAATCCAGTGAAAGGTCCTCTTTAAGGGTTCTAGAGAAAAATGTTATGCATCTGGTGCCGGAGAAATGGAATTTTACCATATCAAGATGTATCTTAGCTCTGCTCACGATTAACCTAAGTGATGCCATATTGCAAGATGTTTGCTGTACTTTGATTTCTTGCAGAAAGGAATGAGCCGTGAGCTATCAGTCATAAATGCAAGTGAGCAGAAAGTCATTGAAATTTTCTCTAAAAACTGGAAACATTTCAGGAATTTTGCTGATCGCAGCTTCCTTCCCTGAAACAGCATAAATTCAATAACTTTACCTTTTGCCTTCAAAGACTCAGACAAGAGAAACAAAGGAGGGCGAGGCTGAGACCACGTTACCTGAGGTGGTCATGACTCCCGGCTGCTGCGTATGGCAATCCCACATCTGAAGGGTAGAAAGTATTTGGTGAAAAGTGGGGATTGGGGAACATCAGACATTCTCCAGTATAATCTGGGGCTCAGTATCAAAGAAATGTGTTGGTCGGAAGACAAATTTTCAAACAGATGTGAAAAATCACTGAAACCAGTGAAGTCTGGCCAAAACTGGGGTTTTACGCTCTTAGCAACACACGGGCGTACTACTGTATCCATTTTCTTATTTTTCTCTGATTATTAACTAGACTGATTCTTGGCTCAGATGCTGCATTTCTTCTTTCTTGCATTCCAAGTATATATATATATATATATATATATATATATATATATATATATATATACAGTTAGGTCCATAAATATTTGGACAGAGACAACATTTATCTAATTTTGGTTCTAGACATTACCACAATGAATTTGAAACAAAACAAATCAGATGCAGTTGAAGTCCAGACTTTCAGCTTTCATTTGAGGGTATCCACATTAACATTGGATGAAGGGTTTAGGAGTTTCAGCTCCTTAACATGTGCCACCCTGTTTTTAAAGGGACCAAAAGTAATTGGACAGATTAAATAATTGTAACTAAAATGTTCATTTCTAGTACTTGGTTGAAAACCCTTTGTTGGCAATGACTGCCTGAAGTCTTGAACTCATGGACATCACCAGACACTTTTTTCCTTCTTTTTGATGCTCTGCCAGGCCTTCACCGCAGTGGTTTTCAGTTGTTGCTTGTTTGTGGGCCTTTCTGTCTGAAGTTTAGACTTTAACAAGTGAAATGCATGCTCAATTGGGTTGAGATCAGGTGACTGACTTGGCCATTCAAGAATATTCCACTTCTTTGCTTTAATAAACTCCTGGGTTGCTTTGGCTTTATGTTTTGGGTCATTGTCCATCTGTAGTATGAAACGACGACCAATCAGTTTGGCTGCATTTGGCTGGATCTGAGCACACAGTATGGCTCTGAATACCTCAGAATTCATTCGGCTGCTTTCTGTCCTGTGTCACATCATCAATAAACACTAGTGACCCAGTGCCACTGGCAGCCATGCATGCCCAAGCCATCACACTGCTTCCGCCATGTTTTACAGATGATGTGGTATGCTTTGGATCATGAGCTGTACCACGCCTTCACCATACTTTTCTCTTTCCATCATTCTAGTAGAGGTTGATCTTGGTTTCATCTGTCCAAAGAATGTTCTTCCAGAACTGTGCTGGCTTTTATAGATGTTTTTTAGCAAAGTCCAAACCTAGCCTTTTTATTCTTGATTCTTATGAGTGGCTTGCACCGTGCAGTGAACCCTCTGTATTTAATTTCATGCAGTCTTCTCTTTATGGTAGATTTGGATATTGATACGCCTACCTCCTGGAGAGTGTTGTTCACTTGGTTGCTGTTGTGAAGGGGTTTCTCTTCACCATGGAGAGTATTCTGCGATCATCCACCACTGTTGTCTTCCGTGGGCGCCCAGGTCTTTTTGGATTGATGAGTTCACCAGTGCTTTCTTTCTTTCTCAGAATGTACCAAACTGTAGATTTTGCCACTCCTAAAGTTGTAGCAATTTCTCGGATGGGTTTTTTCTGTTTTTTGCAGCTTAAGGATAGCTTGTTTCACCTGCATGGAGAGCTCCTTTGACCGCATGTTTCCTTCACAGCTAAACCTTCCAAATGCAAACACCACACCTCAAATCAACACCAGCCCTTTTATCTGCTTAATTGAGAATGATATAATGAAGGGATTGCCCACACATGTCCATGAAATAGCCTTGGAGTCATTTGTCCAATTACTTTTGGTCCCTTTAAAAACAGGGTGGCACATGTTAAGGAGCTGAAACTCCTAAACCCTTCATCCAATTTTAATGTGGATACCCTCAAATGAAAGCTGAAAGTCTGAACTTCAACTGCATCTGATTTGTTTTGTTTCAAATTCATTGTGGTAATGTCTAGAACCAAAATTAGATAAATGTTGTCTCTGTCCAAATATTTATGGACCTAACTGTATATACAGTATATATGGCCACTCCTCAACTGTGAAATTGCGACACCAAGGCGGAAAAGTCGTAGAATTATGGAAATCACAGGATGGAGACGTGTTACTAATCTGTTAATGATGAAGTAATGGACAAGATCTCGATTTATTCAATATTGAGTATGGGTGCAACGTGCAGAAATCCCGGCACTTACATCCTCGGCAGCCATCAATGAGGTTATTAATGGTCATCTGAGGAACGTTCTGCTGCGCTGAATGCACTTGGGCAAATCATCAAGATCCGCTGCTGGCAGCTCCTGTGTAGTCATCGACCAATGACGTCCCAGATTTGGTTGATGGGAGACAAGTCTGGAGATGGTGGCACGCTTAGGCCATGCAAGACGCTAATAGTAGCACCAGCAACATGCGGCCTGGTGTTGTCATGTAGAAAAACGGCTCCTGGGACACTTTAGAGAAATGGCCGTACAACTGGTATTACCACATCAATGTAGCATCAAGCTGTTAGAGGGGTTGTCAAGATCCCGTCTGGGTTGGAGCCGATGTTACTGCAAACACTAGGGGAAGCAGAGGCAGGTAGCGTAATCAGATGGCAGGCCGAGGTCGGTTCACAGGAGAGCAGTGTTTGTAGCAATGGATCAGGCGGAGAGCGTAGTCAGAAGGCAGGCCGAGGTCGGTTCACAGGAGAGCAGTGTTTGTAGCAATGGATCAGGCGGAGAGCGTAGTCAGAAGGCAGGCCGAGGTCGGTTCACAGGAGAGCAGTGTTTGTAGCAATGGATCAGCAGGAAACGCTTGACTAAAGGCTTGGAGCTCAATAATCTCGCAATGACACACCCACAGGGCCAGGTTTATATAGGGTGTGTAATTGGCAATCAGAGGCCCAATCAAGAGAGCACTAGGTGTAGCCAATCAGGAAGAACAGTCAATGGTATCTGGATTCAGCAAGGAACTTTGCAGCCAGCAGAATAGCTCAGATGGTAGAGCTGCTGGCCAGTGGACAAGAGGTACTGGGTTCGACTCCTGACAGTACTCCCCTCCTTCCAGGATGGCCTCTGGACATCTCAGGAGCTGGCTTATCCGGGTACCTCTGATGAAAGGCTCTTGTTAGTCTAGGAGCATGGACGTTGTCCCTTGGTTCCCATGAATTTTCCTCTGGTCCGTAACCCTTCCACTGCACCAGATACTGCAGTTTTCCTCTGAATTTTCGGGAGTCCAGAATCTTATCCACAATGTATTCTTCTTCACCACGGATCCTTTCTGGTGGAGGAGGTGGCTGAATTCTTCCTGGAAACGGGTTTTCACAGAAGGGTTTGAGCAAGGATATGTGAAACACTGGATGAATCTTTAGATTGTTGGGAAGTTTTAAACGAAAAGCAACCTGGTTAATTTTTGCAGAAATTTGAAAAGGTCCAATGAATTTCTGACCCAATTTGGAGGATGGCACATGTGTCTTAAGGTTTTTAGTGGACAGCCAAACTTTGTCTCCAACCTGAAGAGCAGGGGGCACTCTCCGATGTTTATCTGCTGCTTCCTTATATTCTTCCTGGGTCTTGAGCAATATCTCTGATAATTCCTTCTGGGATTCCTGTAATTTTGTAAGCCTGTCATTAACAGCAGGAATGGGAGTGTTCACTGGCAGATTAGGGATAAATACTGGATGTACTCCATAATTAGCAAAAAATGGGGTTTGAGATGTAGCGCTATGTATGGAGTTGTTGTAGGCAAACTCTGCTGTTGGTAAATAGTCCACCCAGTCATCCTGAAGATAGGAAATGAAGCAACGGAGGTATTGCTCCAAAGTCTGGTTCGTTCTCTCCGTCTGGCCATTGGACTGAGGATGGAAAGCGGTAGAAAGATTCACCGTGACTCCCAAGGCTGTACAGAAACTCTTCCAAAATTTTGATGTAAACTGAACGCCTCTGTCAGACACCACGCTGTCAGGAATTCCATGTAACCTGAATACCTCTTTGATCATCAGTTCTGCAGTTTTTTCAGCAGTAGGAATTCCTTCAGTTGGAATAAAGTGGGCCATTTTGTGAGTCGGTCCACTATGACAAGGATGACGGTCATCTGTTTGGAAGGGGGTAGTTCCACAATAAAATCCATGGAAATAGATCCCCAAGGCCTGGATGGAACTGGGAGTGGTTGTAAGAGTCCTAGAGGAGACGATCGTGGGGTCTTGTTTCGTGCGCATGTTAAACAGGTTGAAACATATTTCCTCACGTCCTTCCTACAATTAGGCCACCAAAAGAAACGAAGTAGTAAGTCTTGTGTTTTTGCAACTCCAGGATGTCCTGCCAGTTTAGAATCATGGACACTTTTGAGGACTTCAAGGCGAGAAGATTCAGGTACATATATTTGGTGTTTCTGCATCCAAAACCCCTCTTTGAATGAAAGATCGACGTCTTCCGAAGGATGATTAAGGAAAGAGTCCTCTTGATATCCATCTTTAATTCTATTACCTAGTCCTCTAGAGTGCAATATTCCCAAAAAAATTTTAGGGCCTAGAATTGTATCATCATTACTAGACCTCTCCTGAGGTTCCGAACACATTCTGGACAGGGCGTCAGCCTTGCCATTTCTTGAACCAGGCCGGTAAGAGATTATAAAATTGAATCTTGAGAAAAATAAGGCCCATCGTGCTTGTCTTGCAGACAATCTTTTTGCTGTACGGAGGAATTCAAGATTCTTGTGGTCCGTGAGAACAGTCACAGGGTGATTGGCACCTTCCAGAAGATGTCTCCACTCGGAGAAGGCAACTTTAATGGCTAACAGTTCTTTATTACCAATGTCGTAGTTCTTTTCTGCAGATGACATGGTGTGGGAAAGAAACGCACATGGGTGAAGTTGCATCTTGTCCCCAACTCGCTGAGACAGAATGGCTCCCACTGCAGAGTCCGAGGCGTCCACTTCGACAGTAAATGGCAATTCAGGATTTGGGTGTACTAACAATGGAGCAGACGTAAAAAGAGTTTTCAACTTGTCAAAAGCCTCCTGTGCCTCCGGAGACCAGAAAAATGCTTTGGTCTTTTTTGTTAGTGTAGTAATTGGTAGTATGATCCGTGAAAAGTTCTTTATAAATTTTCGGTAAAAATTTGCAAATCCTATGAAACGCTGGACGTCTTTTAAATTTCTTGGAACAGGCCAGTCCACTACAGCATTGATTTTGCCGGGATCCATGCTCAGACCTTCTGGGGAGATGATATATCCCAGAAATTGGATACTGGTTTGTTCAAACTCACATTTTTCAAGTTTAATGTAGAGATGGTTCTCCTGTAGTCGTTCCAAGACTAACTGGACGTGCCTGCGATGCTCTTCCAAGGTGTCTGAAAATATAAGAATGTCATCGAGATAAGCCACAACGAATTGGTCCAAGAAATCTCGAAATACATCATTAATAAAATGTTGAAAGGTGGCTGGGGCATTGCTAAGGCCAAAGGTCATAACAAGAGATTCAAAATGTCCATATCTCGTTCTGAAGGCGGTCTTCCACTCATCTCCTGGGCGAATCCGTATGAGGTTGTAAGCCCCTCTAAGATCCAGCTTCGTAAAGATTTTCGCAGAACGGAGTCTCTCAAATAGTTCAGGAATCAAGGGTAGCGGGTAGCGATTCTTGACAGTGATATTATTCATCTCTCTGTAGTCAATACATGGCCGCAGAGTGGAGTCTTTCTTTTCAACAAAGAACAGGGGTGCCCCAGCTGGAGATGTGGAAGGTCGAATAAAGCCTTTCTCTAAATTTTCATCCAGGAACTTTCTTAATACCTTCAATTCAGGTTCGGAAAGATTGTAAATCCGTCCAAATGGAATGGTTGCTCCTGGCAGCAATTCAATGGGACAGTCGTAAGGACGGTGAGGAGGTAATTGATCTGCTTTCTTCTTACTGCAGACATCAGAGAACTGCTGATATTGAGGTGGTAGTTTCTCTTCCTTCTCATGCGAAATCTCAGAGATTTGGACTTGTTGGAGAACAGGGGGTTCCTTATGACAATTATTCTTACAGTAGTCAGATGGAAAGGTGATGGTCCTTGATGCCCAGTTGATAGAAGGGGTTATGGACTGAAAACCAGGGGATCCCTAGAATAACCGGAAATTTCGGAGATGAATAAGTGGAAACTGACAGCTTCATGATGATCCGGGTCGATACAAATCTCCAGTTCGATTGTCTCATGCGTGACAGGTCCAGAAGACAAAGGTGATCCATCCACAGTTTCCATTTCAATTGGTGTGGATTTGGTCCTACTGGAAATATTATTATCACGTGTAAATTTTAAGTCCATAAAATTTCCTCCTGCTCCCGAATCCAACAGGGCAGAGCATTGTATTTTTTGGGTGCCCATTACAACCTGAATGGGGATTACAAAATGAGATGATGTGGTATGTATTTTGTCTATTTCTGGCGTTACTGATGAGATAGTCTGCAAGATGGAATCCGACTGCTGAGAAAGGTCCGTATTGCTGGCAGACCTGTTGTTGGTAAAGGCTATAGTCCTTTTGTTAGGACAGTTGATGGCATAGTGTCCAGGGTCCCCACAATAGAGGCAGAGATGTTCTGCACGTCGCTCTCCTTCTCCTGTGCAAGAGTGGTCTTCGGATGACGTCGATCTGCATCGGTTCAGACACAACTTGCGTCTTTTCTTGGTGGTCTGATGCTGAAAATGAGAAGCCAGGGCTATTCCCAAGTGCTCGCAGTCTCTCCTTTCTCCTTTCAGTAAGTCTCTGGTCAATCCGGATACATAGTTGAATAAAGTCCTCCAACTGGTCAGGGGTCTCAACCCTGGCAAGCTCGTCTTTCATGGTTCTGATAACCCTCGTCGAAATTGACTTCTCTGGGCCGCTGGATTCCAGGTGGTGTCGGCCACCCAGCGACGGAACTCCGATGTATATTCCGCAACAGAGCGACGTCCTTGGCGCAAATTATGTAATTTGGTTTCTGCTGTGGCACAGCGGTTTTGGGTCATCAAAAACTTGATTCATAGCTGCGGTGAGGCTTCCAGGTCATTAAGGAGGTCATAGTCCTTTTCTACATAAGGTGAAGCCCAAGCAAGAGCTTCATCCGTCAGGAGATTTATCATGAAAAAAACTTTCTTCCTCTCACTGGTAAAGGGAGCAGGTTGCATCTGGAAGTATATGCGGCATTGATTGAGGAATCCTCGGTACTGCTTGCGATCCCCACTGAACTTTGCAGGCAGCGGCAGCCGCGCGTTTGATTCGGACCCTGAATTGCGCACGTCCAGAAGTTGTTTTTGTAGCTCAATTACTTCCTGTTGTATCGCCGTGAAATCAGTTTGTAACTTGGCATATTTTCCTTGAGAGTCAGTACAAAAACTTTGAAGCTCCGTAACTTGCCGTCTCAGGGTGGGTTCACAGCGGACTCCATTTTGGCGCGAGATTTTCTGTCAAGATCCCGTCTGGGTTGGAGCCGATGTTACTGCAAACACTAGGGGAAGCAAAGGCAGGTAGCGTAATCAGATGGCAGGCCGAGGTCGGTTCACAGGAGAGCAGTGTTTGTAGCAATGGATCAGGCGGATAACGTAGTCAGGTGGCAGCCGGAGGTCGGTACACAGGAAAGGCAGTTCGGTAACAGAGGAGCAGGCAGATAACGTAGTCAGGTGGCAGCCGGAGGTCGGTACACAGGAGAGCAGTGTTTGTAGCAATGGATCAGGCGGAGAGCGTAGTCAGAAGGCAGGCCGAGGTCGGTTCACAGGAGAGCAGTGTTTGTAGCAATGGATCAGGCGGGAGAGCGTAGTCAGAAGGCAGGCCGAGGTCGGTTCACAGGAGAGCAGTGTTTGTAGCAATGGATCAGCAGGAAACGCTTGACTAAAGGCTTGGAGCTCAATAATCTCGCAATGACACACCCACAGGGCCAGGTTTATATAGGGTGTGTAATTGGCAATCAGAGGCCCAATCAAGAGAGCACTAGGTGTAGCCAATCAGGAAGAACAGTCAATGGTATCTGGATTCAGCAAGGAACTTTGCAGCCAGCAGAATAGCTCAGATGGTAGAGCTGCTGGCCAGTGGACAAGAGGGGTACTGGGTTCGACTCCTGACAGGGGTCCAGCTACTGTACATTATGTCCCCCCAGGCCATAATCCCAGGAGTAGGACCGGTGTGATGTGAAGGCCTGTTCCTGGAGTTGCTCACGTGGTCTACAAACCGTTGATCAGAGGTGTCTGGCTACCGTACATTATGCCGCCCCAGACCAAAATCCCGGGAGTTGGAGCGGTGTGATATGAAAGCCTCTTCCTGGCGTTGCCCACATGGCCTACAAACCAGTTTCCTTCTATCACTGCATCCAAAACAAAAGCGGGTCTCTCATTGCTGAAGAGAATAGACTTGTCTCCCATTTAGCACATCCGGGACATCATTGGTCGATGATTACACAGGAGCTGCCAGCAGTGGATCTTGATGATTTGCCCAAAGTGTATTCAGAGGCAGAACATTTCTCATACAGGCAGTAATGACTTCAGTGATGGCAACCAAGACTGTAAGTGCAGGAATTTCGGCACGTGGCGCTCATACTCTATACTGGCACATCAAAATGTTTTGAAAATTTTGTGCCCATTTCTAATAAAAGGCGGAAATACGATGGGGTCCATGGAGGTAAGTAGCACAACCCTGGATGGTCCCATCCCCGGTGCAATTAGATTGTGAAAAATGGTGCAGACGTCCAGGTTCTAGAAATATTGCTAGGGGATGAGAATTGAAGAGTCATGGTAAAGGCTGGTAAAAAAATGGCTGACCCTTCTATCCTGAGTGGCAAACACATTTTGGATTTTTGCCATGTGGCTCCATCGTTTTTACGCGTGTCATTATGGGCCTCCAGATTTGAGACCCCTTCTGTGAACTCTGAAAACTCGTCAACAGCTTGTGAAAATTAGACAATCCCTTTAAGTCATAACCCTGAATTAATATGGTGAGTTCTAATGTGATTTTTTAAATCAAAAAACAGACCACCGCCTCCATTTAAGAGCCATATTTTATGTGGTTGAATTCGGGTCTTACGTCCTCGATTCATCACAGGTGGACCTTTTCTATACGTCATGATGAATGATGGGGTCTTCAAAAGACCGTCAAACTGACAAATGTAAGCATTAATGCTGACGTGGCAATTGTGTCGTGTCAGGAGACCAAAATGGTCCATCATTTACAGAACAGCCTAAAAAATAATAAAAAGGGGAAAAAAAGGGTCTGGCGAAGAATGTAAAAAAAAATACACACACATTGTGACTCTCTCTACATCCAAATTAGACAGATACCACAAGCCTGGCAGGAAAAGATCTGGAAAATATTAGGACTTCGAATTTGACAAAACCCCTTTGGACTTTGGTAGGAAATCAGATACATTTAGGCAGAAATGGTATTTTTAAGGTCTATTTTTACAAATGAAATGACTCTGACTAAATAAGCCATCGAGTGTATGCAAAACAGATTGCAGTATAAACATGATCCACTCCAAGACTTACAGTTTTATCATCAATACATGCCAAATAACAAGAAATTAGCCCATGCCCTCACTATGGCCAAGATTAAAGGAAACTCTACAGTTTTCATATTATATAATATTGCCCTATCTATATATGATACCAAATGGGGTGGCAATAAAGAACAGATTACTGATAAAAGTCTAAAAATTGTATTAAGAAAAAAATAGGCCACAGACGATAACAGTCTCGATAAAGTGATGGAGTAACGCGTCCTACTTGAGACACCATGTTGAGCTGTATACATATATTTTTGTGAGCAAATGGTTATTTCTGCTTTTTCTAGGCCTCAGTTAGTACATTAAACCTTTCATTAAGTCACCCATACTCGAATGATGACTCTGCTCCTTCTGGCCCAGTCTGTACAGCCAAAGCTGACAAGTTAGCTGCAGATACAGGAAGTGTCGGCCAATCGTGAGCACTTCAATAGTGTAAAAAATGAAAAATATTTTGAAACCTTAAGTGTTATTCCCATCAATATAAGTTGTTACTTATCTACAGGAGGCGGTATGAACCCCACAGGGCTCTGAAATGCCTCATAAGAGTGGAGCAGTACCAGCATTCTATTCATTCTCTTTATGATTTTTTTATTGTAGTTGCATCCCATCACGTGAAGTCCAAACCAAAGGTGTTGGTATGATAAAAGAAGCCCATCAGCTGCTTTGAAATGCTTTATGAGTTGGACTTCAGCTTGGATTCATGTCAAAACCAGGGTAGATGCTTCCCTACCCCAAAAATGGTGAGCATAGACATGAAGGCTATACATCCGAGACACGCGGAAGACAAAGAAAGACTTTCTCCGTTGATCAAGTGTTAGAAGATTTTAGACCAAGGAGAAACCCATTTTTACTATAGTGCCCTGTATCCTCCATCCTTGATCCATTGGTCTGGAAATTAATACTTCTCTATAATTTTTAATTAGTCCTAAACAAATCAATTTTGGAACAAATCAAGCCAGACATGTCACTGGAACCAAGGATCACCAAGCAATCACTGGAGAAGGACATCATGGTGGGAAGAATAGAAGGAACAAGGCAAAGAGGAGACCAGCAACTCGATGGCTTGATACTATCAAGATAACAGTGGAGAAGACCCTGGTGGACCTATCTAGGCTTGCATCTTCCTAAAGATCGTTCATCCATCAAGTCGCCATGGCTCGAGAGTGAGCCAAAGGGCGTTAAAAAAAAGAAAAAAATACTTCAAGATTTTCACAATTCTTAGCTAAACATAGAGAATTTAGTGTTTGGTCCACTGCAGGATTGTTTTTTGAAGATACCAGGGTCGTAACTATAGTGGGTACAGAGGTTGTAGTCAAACTCAGGCCCTAAAGTCTGGAGGGGACCAAAAGGTTCCTTTGGCCCGTATGAGAAAACTAAATACTATTAAAGACCCTTGATGGCTGGGGTCCTGTTAAAGATTTTGGATTGGGCACCACAAGCTTCAAGTTACGCCATTGTAAGGTACAATACATGTATCATAATGCTTCTAGTCTACAATGTTAGGCCCAGTTATCGATCCTATATGATACGTGAATCTCGGATTCCCCTCATTAAGTACCATAATGTTAGACAAAACCGTAAAGGATCACTCACTGGAGTGTTGCACTGCCCCTTTAGATTGAGTAAGGTTGGGGCAGACAAGGAATGACCCACCTGGAATAATATGGTGCTTGGAGGAAGTGTCTTAAAGGGGGTGCTCCAGACAATGGGTTAAAGTCTGCAGTCACTCTACAGATTTGTGAATCTTAACAGCGTGCAGTGTGCGCTCTGAGTATTTGCCGGCGCAATTTGCATACTTCTGGCCACGTTCCTGCTAGACTTGCATTGAGCGAGGCCACGGATGTGTAGTTGGCACATGACCGCAAGTATACAAATCGCATGAGAATCCTGACAGCTCAGCTGTGCGCACTGTAAGGATTCACAAGTCTGCAGTCACGTAGAGTGACTGCAGACTTGAACCCCAAGCCTAGACAACCCCTCTAATTTGTCTTGGCTGCAGATCTATCAGAGTTACCTTTAAAAATCCATGAAAGACATATATAAAAAAATGTCAAATTAAGTGTAAATTTTTCATGATTTTTAAGAGAACTGACAATTTTATTTTTGAGCCTCATTGTTGAAATTCTTGTCTTATCTTGTGATCCATCTTGGCTGGATATTTATTTATAATCTCATTGAATATTACTAGTTGTAAAATAATGAGGTGTTTAACGTGTCTGGTCTTCTTCCTGCTTGTCCGTGTGACTGATGATGAAAAGAGCCCGCAAGTCTGGCAGAAATTCCAGAATTAAAGTCTGCGTGTCTACGTATATTATAATATTCGATGGATGGAGAGAAAATATTCTAGTAAGGTTATCTATATTTTATGAATATGCGTTGATAGAAATTATTCTTTTACTTTTTATGGCAATTCTGTACTGGGCATCTGTGACTGGCACTGTTATGTGGGCACTGCCTGATACTAACAGTCTGTGTTACTTTCATATTCCCAATATGTGGCTGCACAATATTGTAATGTGATATGCTTATAATTTCATTGATTTGCATTGCACTTTGAAATTAGCACCTTTTAGCTCCATAAGATTGGCAATGTTGTGTGGGTACTGTATGGCACTAACATTGCATCAGTTTTATTTTCACACCAGGTGGTACCACATTTACATGGTGTGTCATCTTCATATTATCACTGCACTCATATTATATTCACAGAGTATAACACAGCCCACATCATAGAGTACAGTCATGGCCAAAAGTTTTGAGAATGACACAAATATTATATTTTCTCATGATCTGCTGCCCTCTGGTTTTTATGTGTGTTTGACAGATGTTTTTATCACAGACAGAAATATAATTGCAAACATATGAGTAACAAAAGCTTATATTGACAGTTAGAATGAGTTAATGCAGCAAGTCATATTTTGCAGTGTTGACCCTTCTTCAGAACCTCTGCAATTCTCCCTGGCATGCTCTCAATCAACTTCTGGACCAAATCCTGACTGATAGCAGTCCATTCTTGCACAATCAATGCTTTCATTTTGTCAGAATTTTTAGGTTTTTGTTTGTCCACCCGTCTCTTGATGATTGTCCACAAGTTCTCAATGGGATTAAGATCTGGGGAGTTTCCAGGCCATGGACCCAAAATCTCTATGTTTTGTTCCCTGAGCCATTTAGTTATCACCTTTGCTTTATGGCAAGGTGCTCCATCATGCTGGAAAAGGCATTGTTGATCGACAAACTGCTCTTGGAGGGTTGGGAGAAGTTGGTCTTGGAGGACATTCTGGTACCAATCTTAATTCATGGCTGTGTTTTTAGGCAAGACTGTGAGAGAGCCGATTCTCTTGGCTGAGAAGCAACCCCACACATGAATGGTTTCAGGATGCTTAACAGATGGCATGAGACAAGACTGGTGGTAGCGCTCACCTTGTCTTCTCCGAATGAAGCGTTTTCCTGATGTCCCAAACAATCGAAAAGGGGATTCATCAGAGAAAATAACTTTACCCCAGTCCTCAGCAGTCCACTGCCTGTACCTTTTGCAGAATATCAGTCTGTCCATGATGTTTTTTCTGGAGAGAAGTGGCTTCTTTGCTGCCCTCCTTGAGACCAGGCCTTGCTCCAAGAGTCTCTGCCTCACAGTGCGTGCAGATGCACTCACACCTGCCTGCTGCCATTCCTGAGCAAGCTCTGCACTGCTGGTAGCCCGATCCCGCAGCTGAAACACTTTTAAGAGACGGTCCTGGCGCTTGCTGGTCTTTCTTGGGCGCCCTGGAGCCTTTTTGGCAACAATGGAACCTCTCTCCTTGAAGTTCTTGATGATGCGATATATTGTTGACTGAGGTGCAATCTTTCTAGCTGCGATACTCTTCCCTGTTAGGCCATTTTTGTGCATTGCAATGATGACTGCACATGTTTCTTTAGAGATAACCATGGTTAACAGAAGAGAAACAATGATGCCAAGCACCAGCCTCCTTTTAAAGTGTCCAGTGGTGTCATTCTTACTTAATCATGACAGATTGATCTCCAGCCATGTCCTCATCAACACCCACACCTGTGTTAATGGAGCAATCACTGAAAAGAGGTTAGCTGGTCATTTTAAGGCAGGGCTGCAATGATGTTGAAATGTGTTTTGGGGGATAAAGTTCATTTTCTAGCCAAATATTGACTTTGCAAGAAATTGCTGTTAAGCTGATCACTCTTTATAACATTCTGGAGTATATGCAAATTGCCATTAGAAAAAGTGAAGCAGTAGACTTTGTAAAAATTAACATTTGTGTCATTCTCAAAACTTTTGGCCATGACTGTATAATGCAGCCACCTCAGAATATAATGCAGCCCCCTCAGAGTATAATGCAGCCCCTTCATGGAGTATAATGCAGCCCCCTCAGAGTATAATGGAGCCCCTTCATAGAGTATAATGCAGCAACCTCAGAGAATAATGCAGCCACCCCATAGATTATAATGCAGCCCCTTCATAGAGTATTATCCAGCCACCTCATAGAGTATAATGCAACCACATATTAGAGTATAATGCAGTCCCTTCATAGAGTATAATGCAGCCCCTCATAGAGTATAATGCAGCCCCATAGAGTATAATGCAGCCCCCTCATAGAGTATAATGCAGCTCCTACATAGAGTATAATGCAGGCCCCTCATAGATTACAATGCAGCCCTTACATAGAGTATAATGCAGTCCCTTCACAGAGTATAATGCAGCCCCCTCATACCGCAAGGCTGGCAGGTGTGTGGTCCTCGGACGTCCCTCTGCCCCGACGCGCATTTCGCACTGCTTCTTCGGGAGGCGCCTCCCGAAGAAGCAGTGAGAAATGCGCGTCGGGGCAGAGGGACGTCCGAGCCTTGCGGTATGTTTTTCCCTATCATGGGGTGTGACTTCTATTTATGCCTAGCAATTGCTTAGTAATAAGAAGTATAGCGTTGACCACTGAGCAAATAGGTTGTATCATCTGATTTTTTGGGAATGGATATAGCTATACTTATTTAGGCTAAAATTCATAAGTGCGGCAGGATGGGATGTGTCCTATGGAAGTAAACGTCTCTCATGTGTTTTAAATTTTGTATCTAGTACCTTTCAGTACAGTTTATCAGGTTGTACCTTGTAAAATACATTTTTTTCTAATAAAGTATTGCATTTTATACCATTTGGTGGTTGTGATAGTATATTGTCTTCCACCACTGTGTATCACATCATATGCTGTGGTATATTCACCCTTGTGGCTTATTTTATATAGTGGGCATTTCATGTTATTATACACTCAGTATAATGCAGCCTCCATAGAGTATAATGCAGCCCCCTACACACACACTATAATGCAGCCCCCCACACAGTTTAATGCAGCCCCCCCATACAGTATAATGAAGCCCCACACACATACACACAGTATAATGCATCCACACACAGTATAATGCAGCCACACACACAGTATAATGCAGCTATACACACACAGTATGTGGCAGGCCCCCACGCACAAGGTATAATGCAGCCATACACACACAGTATGTGGCAGGCCCCCACGCACACAGTATAATACAGCCCCCCCACACACACACAGTATAATGCAACCACACACAGTCTAGCAGTATTATAAAAAATAAATAAATACAATACCTCTCCCCGATCCCCCGTGCTCTGGCTACTGCAACACTTCTCATCGGCTCCACTGTAGGAACAGCATGGCTCATGATGAAGTGACGTCATCTCGCCCCCACTGTGTTAGAAGTAGAGTTGAGCGAATTTGTTCGGATTCGGTTTCGAATACGATCGGCATCGAATATTGTTTTTGCAATAGTCGTCGAACACAGCCGAAAGTCATTAGAGTCAATGGGAGTAAAAATTACCGAATATGTTCGGAACTGATCATCAAACATAAATTAGGCACAAATAGGGTTTGAATATGGCACGAATATGGCAAATTCAGATTCGGCGACCAAATCCGAACAAATTCACTCAACTCTAGTCAGATGCAGAGTGAAGTGGTGGGAAAGGGAGCGTCATCTGACGCTCTCTCCTCCATCATTGCTTTCAACTGTATCAGCATCTATAGTGACATGCACACATTCAGCACACAGACATGCACACAGACATGCACATATACGCAGACATGCACACACACAGTACTGTACGCAGACATGCACACACACAGTACGCAGACATGCACACATACAGTACTGTACGCAGACATGCACACACACAGTACGCAGACATGCACACATACAGTACATAGACATGCACATATACGCAGACATGCACACACACAGTACTGTACGCAGACATGCACACACACAGTACGCAGACATGCACACATACAGTACATAGACATGCACATATACTCAGACATGCACACATACAGTACGCAGACATGCACACATACAGTACACAGACATGCACATATACTCAGACATGCACACACACAGTACTGTACGCAGACATGCACACACACAGTACGCAGACATGCACACATACAGTACTGTACGCAGACATGCACACACACAGTACGCAGACATGCACACATACAGTACATAGACATGCACATATACGCAGACATGCACACACACAGTACTGTACGCAGACATGCACACACACAGTACGCAGACATGCACACATACAGTACATAGACATGCACATATACTCAGACATGCACACATACAGTACGCAGACATGCACACATACAGTACATAGACATGCACATATACGCAGACATGCACACACACAGTACTGTACGCAGACATGCACACACACAGTACGCAGACATGCACACATACAGTACATAGACATGCACATATACTCAGACATGCACACATACAGTACGCAGACATGCACATATACAGTACACAGACATGCACACATACGTAGACATGCCCACATACAGTACGGCCATGCCTGTTAAAGCAATGAACATCAAGCAGTACCGAAGAAGAAACAGCACAGGAGTGACCCAGGCACCGATGGCGAGTGGGCCTCCCCCCCCACCCCCCGGTTTGTCCAGAGCCCTGATGGGGACTTTTTAATTAAAGTATATTAGAAAAGCAAATAGATTGTTGCATTAAATAGATAGTCATTTAAGAGTAAATTCAATGTTAGTTTCGGACCACCCTTTAAGTCAATGACTTCTATAACCAGTCCCCATGGAACACGCCCTATCATTAATTCCTTTTTATACATTCCAAGCAGTTGTAGTGTGCATGAACTGGTTTATTGCCACTGTGGGCCATATCTATTTGTCCCCAAGGAGCGAAGTTTGCCTACTCAAGTTATACACCCTTACACAGAAGTAAGTTGCTCTTGGAGTTATAAGTACAGGCATGGTTATGAAGCTATCTCCTTCAGATCAGAGCAAATTAAATATTCACCTAAATTGGGAGCTAAGAAAAAAGTGACAATTGCTATGGGAGTCGTTTTGAGGAGCTCAGAGGGGTTGTAATTCCCATTTTCCCATATAGATGAAGACCAAGAATCCTGGCTATAGTTGGACTGACCAACCAGAGTATGAGATGATCTTCCAGTTGTCCTAGCCTGTGACAATAAGGAGTGAGTAGGAGAATTTTCCCAAAAATCCAAACTTAACCACCTATCCACAAGATCGCTGAGGACCACAACATTGGAGGTCCCACCTCCCCTGTTTGAAAGAAGCAACACTTCAAAGTCAATGAAGCTGATAGGGTAGTCAAATACAGCCTCATTGGGTTTAAATAGAGTGGTACCAAACATGGTCCCTCTATTTAAGCTTCACGAAGCAACAGGTGGTATAATGTGCTGAAATTATTGATGTAGCGACCAGTTTAGTTCCTACTGGTGAGACCTCCAGTGATCAGATATTTATCACCTATTCTTACCTATCCCCTTTAGGTTACAATGTAGAACTATGTGGTAAAAGTTAGAGCTTGACTAAGATAGGACCATGGTGGACTATGAGAGAACAATCAACTACTCTATCTGGTCCATAGATATCGTTTTTAGGCCAGCATATCCAACCCTGTCCATTTTCTTAGGAGCTTCTTGAAGAAAATGAATACCTTCCTGGCAGAATACGTTTCGTACAGTTGGTTCAAAGTTGGGGATTAACTGTAAGGTGGGTATTATAAATGATGGTGGACAATGTGAGGACAACCTACCATCATGTATCTAGTCTATAGGTGGTGTTCTCTTGTCAGAATATCCAATCACATCCATTTCCGAGGAGCTTCTTGAAGAAGATGACTTCTTTTGTGGCAGAACATGTTTGTACAGTTGTTTCAAAACTGGAGATTGACTTTAAAATGGGTATTCTGGACTACGAGAAGACAACCCACCATCATTTATGTAGTCTATGGACAGTGGTCTCTTGTCAGTGTTAGCATATCCAACCTGTCTTTTTCTTAGCATCTACTTGAAGGAAATGACTACTTTCCTGGCAGAACACTTTTTTTTTTTAAGTTGGCTGCAGCTTGAGCGTAAGATTTTGACAAACTTCTCGCTCCTTTGGTTAAGTTGGGTTATTTACCACTGAACCTTGGATTCAGGAATGAAGAACAACTGTAATTATTAGTATCAGTGCCACTGTCCTACTGTAGAAACATCTATTTCACTCGTCTGGTTTTAGGTCCAAGTACAACCACAAACTGCAGATACGATGATTCTTCTATTCCTCTGCTTGAGACACGTTGGTCAGAGGAGAAGGTGGACACAAAGAACATGTCTGATGTCCATTTGTTACATGAACAGCGTATTGATTTTAATAGGAGCTATGTAATACTTTGTTTTCCCTGTGGTGGTGTTGAAGAAAAATTGAACTCTTCCTGCTGGATTCCTCTACCGATTGCAGATGGTTTCTTTACTGCTATGTCCCTGATAAGTTTGATTTTGACATAACAGGCTCACCAACTTCTTGGGGTCTATAAAATCAAGACACATGAATAGCATAGTCTATTAATATATGTAAAAGGTGCTTTCCCTTATAATGATGCAGAACGTTGAGGTTGTCCTAGCTACTTTTTTGAGCAGTACGTGGTCTCATAGTACAGCTTAAGGACCTCCATGGCAAATTTGACCAAATTACTATCAGCTCTTGCTCATCCTATATGGTTTCTGTCTGTTATACTCTTGTCCCTGGTATGTTAGGTTTTGCTCCCTACTCTTAGGTCCGCTTCCCTCTGTTGTGCTCTATGTCGGATTTTGCAGGTTGCCCAACATGGATCCATGGCATCATCTCCCTAGACGGATTTAAGGCCCATTGACACAGACACCTGTGTCTTGGGATTGAGTCTCTAGACCTCTATGTCCGGGGTGCTCCACCATACGGTGTTCTCTTGCTACCATACCTGCTGGGTTACACTCCATTCACCCTATGGCTCCTGAGATTACATAGTGTGCCAAGTCCACACACCTTTGAGCCAGCTGCATCAGCGACTGGGGTCCATGTATTCATCCAGACCTCAAACTGAGAGGACCCACCTCACCTGAAGATCCTTGAGACTGTCTCTGAGAAGCTCCTCTCTTCCACAGCCTACCCTGCCTATACGCCACTTGTGGAATTGCAAAAACCACTTAGTATGAGAATTATTTAGCACCTACACAGGCCCTCATTCCCACTGATACCACTACTTTCCTCAGGGCTACGAGTGTGCAGCCTTCACATCGCACAGTAGACCAACACTATGACTTGAACTTTTCAGTTCTTGTCATAGTTACCACCCCATTAAACGCTATGGACACCTTTGGGGGTATTTTTTAGTTTAGTGCTGTTATTTTTAGCAACAACTTTTTCAATAAGTTTTTTATTAAAAATTTTACACCGTTTAACTTCCACAGCTTCTATGTATCACAGTACATAGCTGGCTACAGAATGAGTTACAAGTAAATATGCCAGTGAGCTCCTCTTATGGCTGGGCCGGTAAACCTTATCAGTCTTCTCGATTTATGATCCCGTTAAAGTTTGCCAAATTATATTTAATAATCTTAATGTAAGATCTTCCATACTTTTCATTGGCTCATTAAAGCGTGCCTGTCATTTTCGGTAACTTTTCAGAATAGGCTGTGCGTGAGGCCTAACACCATTTTTGTCCATTATATGACTTATATCCTAAATTTATCACCAGTTTTTCTCCTCGCAGACTATCTCTAAGTTATTGTTGTGTCTGAGCTAGTGGGTGGAGACAAGCTCTTATGATGACTTTACACATAGTGCACAAAGACGTGAAGGGATTTCTGCTCTCCTGTGTCTGCAGCACACTACTATTAGCAACAGAAAAAATTGAGGAAATTGTGCAGCAGTACTGAGCTGTGTGGCTGTGAATTCAGCACTGGAGAAGGATAAAACAGTTGCTTGAGGCTGCAGCACAATCTGCCTGTCTCTCTTTCCCCTTTTCGTAGAGGATAATAGGAGGTGGAAACTGACACCGCACTGTGCTGGCAGTCTGCTTTGCTTTGAGCTAGGTGGACTTGATGAATGAGTCAAAGATGACTTCAGGAGGCAGGTGGAAAGGAAGAAATGGCTCATAAGTGGAGAAAGAAGCACATTTTTCTGAATAGATATAATTACAAAGTTTCTTATCTATGCTTATAATATTGATTTACTCAATATTAACTATGCTACGGGGTCCCAGAAGATATCAGGCAGACCTGATTAGTCTCATCCCTACTCCTACTGGGTGGGAAGAACTAGTGCAGATCTCCGCCTCTGCAGAAGAACTTCATGGGCATGCTTAGAAAGCCAGGGGGTTAGTGAATTGGCCCAAGCTTCATGGATAAGGGAAAAAAACATTCCTGGGTGGCAAAACCAAGCTAAAAAGGGGATCTATTTTGATTTTCGAAGGAGCACTCCATCTCCTCTCTGTAAGTTGGGGGGCCAGATCCTACTTGGCTTGAAGGGATACTTTTTTGGACCACTACGCATTTTCCAGTAATACTAAATAACCCTTGATGACATCTAGATAAGCCCACTCGCTCCATGTAGCATGGATAATTGCTGTTCCATCCAGATGAGAGTAGAGTTCTTATCTGATGTGGGAAGCGTGTAGTGTGAGGAAACAGAATTCCCGAACTAGTCCTGGCACAGATGCAATGTGCTGTTTATGTTTTCCTGGAATGTTCTGCTGTGACTTTTATAATAACATCTGAATTAAAGGAGTGACTTTATAGCCGAAAACAAACATTGACACCCATAGCAGCGGCAACTCAGAAGGTCTTCATGGGGTCATCAGAGGTCAGGGGTACAGGTCCAACTGACACTTCTCATGCGAGCTTCCCATCCTACTGCTAATCCCAATGCTCTTCTTTGTGCCCCACAAAATCCCAATGCCCCCTTTTGTGCTCCACAAATGAATTGTTATCCACTGTGCCAAGAACCTTGCTAGTGCCCGACAAAGTACTAGTGTCCATACAGTGATAAATCACCCAAAATAATCATACCTACTTTGTGAAATTTTTGTACTAGTGACCTTTTTTTGCCCTACAGTGTAATAGTGTCCATATAGAGTAATACATCCCCTATTGTGCTCACCACAATATAATAATGTCTATAACATTGTGGAGCACAAAAAGGGACACAAGTACAACGTAGCATACAAAGGACTAAAGTCCCAATTCCATCTGCCGACAAAACAGCCCCAAATCATAGTGTTGCCTCCACCATGCCTCACTGTGGGTATGATGTTCTTTTGGTCATGTGCCATGTTGGCTTTGTGCCAAACATACCTTTTGGAATTATGGGCAAAAAGTTAATATTGGTTTCATCAGCTACAACATGGTTTCCCACATGTTTTTGGCAGACTTGATGAAGGTTTTGGCAAAACATGGCCATGCTTGGATGTTTTTCTTTGGAAGAACAGGCTTCTGTCTTACTACCCTACCCCAAGTTCTGCAGCACCTAAGGTATGTAATAGGATATTCTGTATCAGCTGAGGTGTGTATTATGAGGTTCTGCAGCATCTGAGGTGTCCTCAAAACATTTCCATTAATGAGCATCAGATCATAGGTGTCTATAGCCACCAATAGGGGGAGCTCATTACATATGGATTACAGCTAGTATTGGTCCCTGTAGCTGGTCTACAAATCAATATTTGGTGAGGTCCCCTTAGTGGTGGCTGCAGGAAAAGACGATAACTGAGTGCTTAGTCCGTCATGTTATGTAACTCTATAGTACGCCATTAGCCATAGGCTCCTTATCCTTGATTCATATCTTTTGACTTGCTGTTTTATCATTGCAATGCATTACATACATATTATCTTCCCAACCACATCTAACAGGCACCTACTTATCCTCCCAAACTGTACATTTACTTTTCCATATATATTTTGAGCAGCGGAGGCTCATGGCCGGACTTCAGCACCGCAATACCTAAATCATTGCAGCATTGACCAGCTCCCGCCCTGGACCAGAATCCTGTAATTTCACGTCACATGTCTCGCCTATGCCACATTCATTTGGTTAACCACAGAAATGCAAAAATTCAAGCTGGCAAATCTGCCTTGAAATGTAATACAGCAATATCCATTCGTATTATGCTGCACATCCAGGAGTGCCTGACTATTCCCTTATGTCTCCTTTTAAATGAGGCGAGATTAGACATGATTATTTTGCCTGGTTTGATTTTTTTTTATGGGATAAGTGGTGACATGTCTAGAAGCCGCTTATCTTTGCAGGAGTAGTCCATAGAGCTGAAACACAAATGGGGTAGAGTTTATGCTAACCCTGCCAAAAAATGGGTGTTCCTGATTGATTTGGCATTCCTCAGGGGTGGGACTTAAATGTCACGATTTTGCTCAATACATTACTAGTCAGTATAGGTTTTTTTTATTCTTTTGCAGTCTTGCCTTTTTTCCAATCACCACTGTCACTCTGTGATGGTCTTTTTTAAGAATGGGGGGCCTCAAACCGTTCCCAGAGCTGGGACCCAAGCTATCCCTGTCTCGGGGGTACACTTGAAGGTAGAGAAGCCCAGGTCTCCGACCTTACTATGCTCCTGTTAAATCCTGATCTGTCCTCTCCCCCCGCCCTATGAGGCATGGGACAGAATTGTATGGTTAAAAAGACATAAAGACAAAACAGAGATAACAGAAAACCTCTATCATACAAAAGCACTAACCAACAATAGGGAGGAGTATTGGGACAGGGAGGAATAAACTAAATAGGAACCGGGACAAGGAGATAAACAGTCACGTACTAACGAAAACCACAGAACCCTACTAGAACAACTCTTCTACAACCACTTAGCTTTAACACACAGCACAGGAAGACAAATCTTTCACCAGCAAGGGCAAGAAGGTCTGACCAGTTTTTAAAAGAAGAAGTAATGACCAGATCAGAAGCAGCTGAAATGGAGCTGCATGTTTCTGACCAGTATAGAAAGGGTGTTTTTAGATTTTTTCCTCCTTGCCTCCCAAGAATCATAACTTTTTTTATTATTCAGTCGATAGTGTTGTATCAGGTCTTATTTTGTGCGGTACGAGCTGTTGTTTTCATCATGTCATCGTGAGGTGTATATGACGATCTAATTTCTTTTTATACTGTTTTTTGACAGTCAAAGTGACCATATTACAATATTTTATTAATTTGGGCACTACCAAACCGAGGACTATGGCCATCGGAACTAGTCCCGCTGTACCAGGCGCAGATGTAACCTCTGAACATAAATTCTGTGATTGTGCCAGTTGGCGCAGATTGATGGAAAATATCTAAAAAGGAAAATGTCTTTATTGCCTATAGCAACCAATCACAGCACAGCTTTCATTTTTGAAAAGCACTATCAGACATGACCACTGTGATTGGTTGCTATGGGCATCAAAGACCGTCTTTCCCCTCTTTGTGTTGACAACCATTTCCCTAATCTAAAAATGTGTTCACAACAGTTGTCACTCCTCTTCCACGGCCCCTCTTGACGTCATACAGACCTGAAACGACTGCTCCAATTAAAGTCACACCGTCGGTGCTGTTAAAGGGGCGGTGGATTGATGCTCTTAAAAGGCAATATGGCTGGTACAATTACAGTGACCGTGTACCATTTACACAGATTTTGGGTATTATAAAGACGTCATTGGTCACGGTTGCGTATCGTCAGTTGGAAGTATTACTGACGGCCACATCTGACATTACGCTCGATGCACATGATGATCCTGTTACTGGGAAAATAAAAAATTTAAAGGAATATTCCAAAGCTCGAGGCAAAGCAGCACCAATCCGGAGCAAACACATTTCACGGCTCCTGCAGGGGTTAAAAATTAAAAAAAATGAACCTTTCAAGTGCTAAGGCCCAGTGGGTTTCTCTTAGATCTGGGTCTCTGTTCCATCTGACTTGCATTCACACAGTAATAATGAGCAGGACTTGGCGCGGCGCCAGGTACCACGTGCAGAACGAGGCGCACATCAGAACTGCAGTATAGCGCTGCCAGTGGGAGAGACGGGACAGGGACGGACTGACGGAGTCCTGGGACTTCACACGGCAGGGTCTTCTCACAGGCCTAAACAAATAACATTTCCTTCACTACGAGCCACGCTATAAAAACATGACGTGCAAGATGTAGGATACCGAAATGCGAATAACTCTAAAACACAGAAACTTGCATATTAGCCGCATGCCCTTTAACAGTATTGAACACGTCACTTTAATTATACCAGCTGCAGTATGCTGCCTTTTAATAATAGCAGCCAAGCGCCCTTTAACAGGTGCATCTTTAATTTTGCAAGCTAAATGCCCATATAACATTATTAAACTAATATCCCTTTATTAGTACTTGTCGCATCATATGCCGCTTTAGAAGTACCCACCTCATGCTCCTTTAGTGGTATCAGCCAAATGCCCCTTTAATTGTACCAGCTATGCGGACCTTTAATAGTACTAGCCAAAACCCCTTTAATGGCACCAGCTATGTGCCACTTTAATACTACTACCAGCTACTTGTCTCTTTATTAATGTAAGCTGTCAGCCCCTTTAACAATGCAATACCCCTATAGGGCATAACTTGATGATCCCTGGGGGATTGACCTCTGGGACCCCCAGAGATCCCAATATCAGGTATCTTGAATCCTGATCTGCAGTCCCATCTTGAATGGAAAAGAATTACACAAGCAAGGACTCCGCTTCATTCATTGTCTGTGGCAGGGACATAACTGAGTAGCATAGCTAGCGGGGGCAGTGGGTGCGGTCGCCCCGGGACCCGCACTCTGAGGGGCCCACCCAGAGCTTCGCTACTTTTAAGCGTATGGGCGTGCATGGCGTGCCGATACAGTTAAACTCTCCGGCAGAGCAGGGAGACACAATCTTCCTGCACTGCCATGTGGCCACTATAGGGCACCGGGCCCCGCTCATCATCGCAGGTTCAACTGTATCGGCATCCATGATGCCAAAACAGTTGAAAGTAACGATGAGAGGGGGAGCATCTGCCAACGCTTCCTCGCCCATCATTCTTCTTCAGCGTCTGATGTCTCAGCGAAGCGGGCGCAATGACGTCACCACATTGCGCCAGCTGTGCTGAGATGTGAGGGCACTCAGAACGCCCATTGCGGAGACCGGAGCAGCGAGGGAACAAGGAGGAGATGTGAGTACTGTATTTTTTATGGAGTGTGCATTATACTGTATGGGGGCCTATGGTGGGGAGTGTATTATACTGTATGGAGGACTATAGGGAGTTCAATTATACTGTATGGAGGACTATAGGGAGTACATTATACTATATGGAGACCTATGGTGGGGAGTGTATTATACTGTATGGGGGCCTATGGTGGGGAGTGTATTATACTGTATGGAGGACTATAGGGAGTTCAATTATACTGTATGGAGGACTATAGGGAGTACATTATACTATATGGAGACCTATGGTGGGGAGTGTATTATACTGTATGGAGGACTATGGGGAGTGCAATTATACTATATGGAGACCTATGGTGGGGAGTGTATTATACTGTATGGAGGACTATAGGGAGTACATTATACTATATGGAGACCTATGGTGGGGAGTGTATTATACTGTATGGAGGACTATGGGGAGTGCAATTATACTATATGGAGACCTATGGTGGGGAGTGTATTATACTGTATGGGGGCCTATAGGGAGTACATTATACTATATGGAGACCTATGGTGGGGAGTGTATTATACTGTATGGAGGACTATGGGGGGGAGTGTATTATACTGTATGGAGGACTATGGGGAGTATATTGTACTTTATGCAGGACTGTGGGGAGTGCATTATACTGTATGGAGACCTATGGGAGCGCATTATACTATACAGAGGCCTATGGGGAATTCAGTATATTGTATGGAGGCCTATGGTGGGGAGCACACAGTATGGAAGCTGATGTGAGGCCTTTGTAAAGTGTTTGAGCCATCAAACTGTTTGGAGGCTACTAAGGGGTCAGTATACTGTGTATAAGAGAGCATCATACTGTGCATAAGGTAGCTGTATAGGGGAGACTCGGGACATTATTAAATGTAAAGTGGGCACTTATTGTTATAGGGGAACTCAGGTTATTCTGACTGTCAAAGGGTACACAGGGCATTATTACTTTCTAGGGGGAAAATGTGAGCACTGGTTTCTAGGGCACTTCAACCTGGCATTACTATATTCTAGAGGTTTGTCTTACCATCTCGAGGCACACTGTAAGGCCGGCGTCACACTTCCATAGAATACGGCTGAGTGCTATGCGAGAAAACATCACCTAGCACTCGGCCCAGTGTTAATCTATGGGGCAGATCAGATCAGTGTTTTTTTTCTCAGCCGTATTCAACGTGCGTGTAAAATCACAGCATGCTACGATTGTACGCGTATATCGCCCGAAACTCGCCAATGCAAGCCTATGGGTGCGAGAAAAAAATCGCACAGCACTCAGACCATGCAAGTGCTGTCCGATTTTTACGCACCGGTGTCCTTTGAAATGCCGACAATTCATGTGCCGCTTACAGTAAACTCACTCTGACAGGTTAGAATAGAATAGATAGAATAGATATATACATATAGAATAAATGTATAGATGTATAGATGTCAGTGACACATATATATATATTATTATTATTATTTATTTCTATAGCACCATTGATTCCATGGTGCTGTACATGAGAAGGGGTTACATACAAATTACAGATATCACTTACAGTTAACAAACTAACAGACTAATACAGAGGGGAGAGGACCCTGCCCTTTCGGGCTTACATTCTACATATATATATACAGTACAGACCAAAAGTTTGGACACACCTTCTCATTTAAAGATTTTTCTGTATTTTTATGACTATGAAAATTGTAAGTTCACACTGAAGGCATCAAAACTATGAATTAACCCATGTGGAATTATATACTTAACAAAAAAGTGTGAAACAACTGAAAATATGTCTTATATTCTAGGTTCTTCAAAGTAGCCACCTTTTGCTTTGATGACTGCTTTGCACACTCTTGGCATTCTCTTGATGAGCTTCAAGAGGTAGTCACCGGGAATGGTTTTCACTTCACAGGTGTGCCCTGTCAGGTTTAATAAGTGGGATTTCTGGCCTTATAAATGGGTTTGGGACCATCAGTTGTGTTGTGCAGAAGTCTGGTGGATACACAGCTGATAGTCCTACTGAATAGACTGTTAGAATTTGTATTATGGCAAGAAAAAAGCAGCTAAGTAAAGAAAAACGAGTGGCCATCATTACTTTAAGAAATGAAGGTCAGTCAGTCTGAAAAATTGGGAAAACTTTGAAAGTGTCCCCAAGTGCAGTTGCAAAAACCATCAAGCGCTACAAAGAAACTGGCTCACATGAGGACCGCCCCAGGAAAGGAAGACCAAGAGTCACCTATGCTTCTGAGGAAAAGTTTATCCGAGTCACCAGCCTCAGAAATCGCAGGTTTACAGCAGCTCAGATTAGAGACCAGGTCAATGCCACACAGAGTTCTAGCAGCAGACACATCTCTACAACAACTGTGAAGAGGAGACTTTGTGCAGCAGGCCTTCATGGTAAAGTAGCTGCTAGGAAACCACTGCTAAGGACAGGCAACAAGCAGAAGAGACTTGTTTGGGCTAAAGAACACAAGGAATGGACATTAGACCAGTGGAAATCTGTGCTTTGGTCTGATGAGTCCAAATGTGAGATCTTTGGTCCCAACCCCATTTATAAGGCCAGAAATCCCACTTATTAAACCTGACAGGGAACACCTGTGTAGTGAAAACCATTTCCGGTGACTACCTCTTGAAGCTCATCAAGAGAATGCCAAGAGTGTGCAAAGCAGTAATCAAAGCAAAAGGTGGCTACTTTGAAGAACCTAGAATATAAAACATATTTTCAGTTGTTTCACACTTTTTTGTTAAGTATATAATTCCACATGTGTTAATTCATAGTTTTGATGCCTTCAGTGTGAATGTACAATTTTCATAGTCATGAAAATACAGAAAAATCTTTGAATGAGAAGGTGTGTCCAAACTTTTGGTCTGTACTGTATATATATATATATTTATATAAATATATATTACATAGCAGATGACATGGCTCCCAAACCATCACGGATTGTGGAAACTTCACACTAGACCTTGGAAATCAAGGTCTCAGAGTCTGGAGGAAGAGTGGAGAGGCCACAATCCAAGCTGCTGGAGGTCTAGTGTGAAGCTTCCACAATCAGGGATGGTTTGGGGAGCCATGTCATCTGCTGGTGTAGGTCCACTGTGTTTTATCAAGACTAGAGTTGAGCGATACTTTCCGATATCCTAAAGTATCGGAATCGGAATGGTATCGCCGATATCACTAAAAAATCGGCGATACCCGATACCGATACCGGAAGTCCCATGTAAGTCTATGGGAACAAAATATCGCAACTAAAAAAACCCCATTCTTTCCTTGTAAACACTAAATATACACACATAGAATACATATATATATATATACATGTCATTGTGACATATATATATACATATATGTATAGTTTATACACTTCTACATAGTAAAATATCCTTTGATTCAATTGCCGGGTAAAGCCGGCTTCAGTGAAAAGACAGAAGCACCCGACATGAAATGACACTTGGTGTACATAGGGTTAACCATGTCTTTTCATGTCGTTTGCTATCTGATTTGCACAAACAATTAAATCAGACTATGTGTGCAAAATTTCACACCTGTAGGGGTTAATTAAAGGTGTAAATTCGTTGTAAAAAAAACGGACTTTTTTGCTACGAATTTACACCTTTAATTAACCCCTACAGGTGTGAAATTTTGCACACATAGTCTGATTTAATTGTTTGTGCAAATTAGATAGCAAAGGACATGAAAAGACATGGTTAACCCTATGTACACCAAGTGTCATTTCATGTCGGGTCACCAGCGATCCCGACAACGATATGCACTTGTCAGGATCGCTGGTGTATCGCTACATGATCGCTGCTGAGCTGCCAAACAGGCAGCTCAGGCAGCGATCTGGGACAGCGACACTGCGGGTAACATCGCTTAAGGGCCCGTCTCACATAGCGATATCGCTACCGAGATCGCTGCTGAGTCACTAGTTTTGTGACGCAGCAGCGAGCTCACCAGCGATATCGCTGTGTGTGACATTCAGCGACGATCAGCCCCCCAGCCGGGTATCGCTGATCGTCGCAGAAATGTCAGGACCTTTTTTTGATCGCTGGTTTCCCTCTGACAGGCACGCATCGCTGCGTGTGACAGGCGGGAGACCAGCGATCCGCTGGTAACCAAGGTACACAGCGGGTTTCCAGGCACCGCGCAGCGCTTGGAAACCCGCTGTGTAGCTTGGATACCAGCTCCCTGCATCAGGGCGCTGGTATCCAAGGTACACAGCGGGTTTCTAGGCACAGCCCCGCGCCTGGAAACCCGCTGTGTACCTTGGTTACCAGCGGATCGCTGGTCTCCCGCCTGTCACACGCAGCGATGCGTGCCTGTCAGAGGGAAACCAGCGATCAAAAAAAATTGGCGTGGGGTCCCCCCTATTTTTGTTAACCAGCCAGATGAAGCAGACCGCTGAGGCCTGGATTTTCAGGCTGTTAAGGAGCCAAGATCCATGGACCTTGCCAGCCTGATAATACTAGGCCACAGCAGTCTGCATATCTTGGCTGATTAACAAAAATAGGGGATCCCCTCGAAAAAAATTGGCGTGGGGTCCCCCCTATTTTTGTTAACCAGCCAGATGAAGCAGACCGCTGAGGCCTGGATTTTCAGGCTGTTAAGGAGCCAAGATCCATGGACCTTGCCAGCCTGATAATACCAGGCCACAGCAGTCTGCATATCTTGGCTGATTAACAAAAATAGGGGATCCCCTCGAAAAAAATTGGCGTGGGGTCCCCCCTATTTTTGTTAACCAGCCAGATGAAGCAGACCGCTGAGGCCTGGTTTTTCAGGCTGGTAAGGATCCAATATCCATGGACCTTGCAAGCCTGATAATACCAGGCCACAGCAGTCTGCTTAGCTTGGCTGGTTAACAAAAATAGGGGATCCCCTCGAAAAAAAAAACGGCGTGGGGATCCCCCCTATTTTTGTTAACCAGCCAAGTAAAATGCAGACTGCTGCGGCCTGGTATTAAAAGACTGTCAAGGCCCATGGATTTTGGCCCTCAACAGCCTGATAATACCAGGCTACAGCAGCCCCACATTTGGCGCATCAAAAGATGTGCCAATTGTGGCACTTTACCCGGCTCTTCCCACTTGCCCTGTAGCTGTGGCAAGCGGGGTAATAAGGGGTTATTGTCACCGTTGATTGCACGGTGACAATAAGCCCGGTTAATAATGGAGAGGCGTCAATAAGACACCGATCCATTATTAATCCCAAAGTTATTAAATGTATAAAAAAAAGACAAAGCAAGAAAAAAGTATTTTAATGAAATAAAAGAGACAACACAGTTTTCATTAATTTTATTACTCTCTCATTCCTGCGACGCCATCGATCTCCTGTAAAAAAAGAAAAAAAAAAACCAACAGTATACCACCTGTCCGACGCAGTCCAGAACGACAGTCCCACGACGATCCAACTCTGCTACATCGCAATGACAGGCAGAGCCTGACATCCCGGCGCAGCACAGCTGATTACCTGCTTCCCCGGCGGTGACGTCATCGGACTGACTGCTTTACGGCCGGGATTACCCAGCAGTCACTGCAGTTATCGCGAGAAACTGCATGTGACCGCCGGGGAAAGAAGATGGCGGCCATGAAGCAGTGCAGGACGTGACCGCCGGAGATCTTCTGCCAGGTAAGTGCCGCTGACTCCTGACAGACCCGACCGACGGACACTGACAGTGACAGTGACAATCCCGATTCCGGTATCCGATAAGACGAAAATATCGGAACTCGGAATCGGAATTCCGATACAGCTAATATCGGCCGATACCCGATATTTGCAGTATCGGAATGCTCAACACTAATCAAGACCAAAGTCAGCACAGCTTTCTACCAGGACATTTTAGAGCATTTCATGCTTCCCTCTGCCGACAAGCTTATTGGAGATTGAAATGCCATTCTCCAGCAGGACTTGGCTTCTGTCCACACTGCCAAAAGTACCAATACCTGGTGTACAAACAGTATCACTGTGCTTGATTGGCAGTAAACTCGCCTGACCTTAACCCCATAGAGAATCTATGGGGTATTGTCAAGAGGAAGATGAGAGACACAAGACCCAACAATGCAGACGAGCTGAAGGCTGCTATCAAAGCAACCTGGGCTTCCATAACCCCTCAGCAGTTCCACAGGCTGATCGCCTCCATGCCACGCCGCACTGATACACTAATTGATGCCAAAGGAGCCCCGACCAAGTATTGAGTGCATTTACTGATCATACATTTCAGTAGGACAACATTTAGAATTTTAAAATCATTTTTCAAGCTGGTGTTATAAAGTATTCTAATTTACTGAGATAATGACTTTTGGGGTTTCATTGGCTGTAAGCCATAATCATCAACATTAACAAAAATAAACACGTAAAATAGATCACTCTGTGTGTAATGACTCTATAGAATATATGAGTTTCACTTTTTGCATTGAAGAACTGAAATAAATTAACTTTTTGATGATATTCTAATTTTGTGAGATGCACCTGTATGCCTTTATTAATATTATCCATATGCCCCTTTAATCATACCTTTCATAGTACCAGCCACATAGTACCAATCAGATGCTCCTTTCTTAGTGTCAATGATCCTCCCCTTTAATAGTAGTAGTTACATACTATTTTGTCATTACATTGTACCTACCCCTTTATTAGTACCAGCTACATAACTCTCTAGCACCATCATTCATTTGCTTTTTTAATAGTACCATTCATACAACCACTTAAATGGGTTGTCCAGTAAACATAAGATATATAGATAATTTATATATTACCAGTCAAAAAACACTTTATCTGTACTAACCACATACCCCTTTAAAGAAGACCTGTTACTTGCCATAAATATGTACACTTTTTTAGCCATGTAAATGCCGCTGTTCTCCTGAATCCGGCGATGTTTTTCTTTTGTTCCTGCGCCTCTCCGTTCCTGAGATATGACCCCTTATTCCCTGCATACAAATATAGCCTTACTAGTCAAGTGGGCGTGGTCCTCAAGAAAAGAGTTGAAGACTACTGCCTGAAAAAAATAAATTTGTTTACAGGAAAAAAGTGTCCGTATCTCGGGAACGGAGATGAGTATGAACAAAAGAAAAACAGCGCCGGATTCAGGAGAACAGCGGCATTTACACCAGGTAAAGAAATTACATATTTATGACAAGTGACAGGTCCCCCTTTAAGGCGCCGGGAAGGTGGAGAATTAACCCCATGACCCCTTCATGAGCTAATTTCATGCACGTAGTATAGCTGAATATGTAATTTCACACTGGTTCTATGATATCGTGTATTATTAAGGTATGCACTGTACTACACAGATATCTGTACTTGCATGACAACCCCCATCATTACGGTAATGGGAGCCAACCGTGGTCTGTTATCCGTCATACGGCATTATTATACCCTTCATGTTATATTACAGGATTTTATCTAAGAGGACATCACAGGTACTCATATGGAAATCCAAAATCCTTGAACTATCACTGTCTCCAGGGTTTCTCCCTTCCACTCTGCGGAGTCATCCTTAAATTAAAATTAGAGTTATTATGTCAATTGTGAGCTAAGAACGCGGTCACGACACCAAATACCAGAACCTCAGCTCTGATCAGCCAGATGCTTTTGATTATGTCCAAGAGGTTTTCTAATTTTTTACTATTAGGCCAGTTTCACGCAGCCAACTTTCATGATCCAAGCATGGACCACAATGCCCAGACTGGCCATAGGTCTCCTCACCTGAACTCAACCATCTCATATAGTATATACACGTAGGAGCTTTGAGAGCTGAGATGAACGCGATATTGGCCACCACTGGGACCCTCACCTATCGGCCATTGCATACTTGTCAAGAGCCTCAATTTTGACGGAATAGTCATAGAGCACAAAAGGAGCTTGTTTATGCAATCTCCTCCCAAAAGTGGTTGTTTTGGGCGGCATTCCTGGGATGGGCTTCACATGTTAAAATTTTGGCAACTAAACGAAACAGGGGCACTCGTTCCTCCTGTGGAATCTGAACGTCACAGTTGACAACATTAATGAATTTGCCACGATTGTCCTGAATTTTCAAAAGCAATTTTACAAATTTAGGTAAGTCCCAGGTCGATAAGGGGCTCGTTTGATGTTAATTCCACCCAAAAGGACCAGGTCATGAGCAGTCCTCGGGGAAGGGCTTAAAGAGTAACCTTTGTTTAAATAACTTTTTTCATAAATCAATAGCACAGGTGATCATAAGAAACTTTGTAATATATCTCATGAGAGTAATTTGCTTTTTTCTCCGCCTGGACTGATCTTTCACTGTGTAAACTCGGTATTTACCGGTAAAATCTGTATTCAGTGAAGACAGATTTTCCCATTACTGAGATAGGAGATGACAGTTGGTGCTCATAAAGTTCTATGGAGAGGAAGGGGAGGAGCTAGTGACAGACACAGACATTCCGCTGCAAGTTCTGAAACGTCAGTTACAATTTAAACAGATATAATGGTTGCTATGGTGATCTAAATTAGGGTTAATACTAGAACTGCAGGAGGTTTGTAATATGGCCCCTTAAAAGTGACCACATCATCCCTTAAAGGGGTTGGTCAGGATAAGAAAAAACATGGCTACTAGTCAATAGGGCTGAGCTGCAATACCACATACAACCTGTGAACAGGAGTGGCGCTGTTTCTGAAAGAAAACAGCCATGTTACCGAATGTGTTATACAGCCAGCACCTGCCTCTAGAAACACTGATCATACCTAGCTATGATCACGGCTTTTTAACCACTTAAGTGCCTATCTCTGAAAGTTACATTTAAAGGGGTTCTCCTGGCTTGAGGTCACGCTATGTGACTGCAGATTTGTAAATCCTCACAGCGTGTAGTGTGCGTGCTGTCAGGATTTTCCGGTGGTGGGAGCGGATCGGTGCGTGATCGCAATTATGTTATTTTCAGACATGCGGTCACATGCCAACTAGACATGAATACGAGTGAATTGAGTGATGCCGGATATGTCTAGTCGGAATGTGACCGGAAGTATGCAAATCGCTCTCTCCGGGCTCTGGCACCGGAGAATTCTGACAGCGCGCACTGTGCGAGCTGTGAGGATTTACAAGTCTGCAGTCGCATAGAGAGACTAAAGACTTGAGCCCCTTTAAGTGGCACAATCCTGCTGGGGTGTCTGTGCAGGCGCCCATTGCAGGGTGCCATGTCAGCCTGGTGCCTGCTGAAAATTCCCACCACCGTCAACTTGCTCCGATGTGCTTTATACGACGTGATTTTCTACTGTCATACTAAAATATTCTGTATATTGTACAAGCGATCAAATGATCACAGGGTTCAACTGCCCTGGTAAAAAAAAAAATTAAAAATTATGAAAAAATTGAGATAAATAAAAATCGAGTCAAAATAAATGAGTAACAACATGAGTATTTTTTGTATCACTGCGTCCTTAAAAGTCCAATATATCAGAATATAAAATGATTATTAAAAAATATTAAATTATAAAAAATATTATAAAAATAAAAATTATAAAAAAATTATTAAAAATAAATAAAAATCTATTGAAACAGAATATAAAATTATTTAAGCCATAAGATAAAAGACTATATTGCTGTTTTTCGATCACAGCACCTCCCTTGTAATAAAAAGTGCTACAAATGTGTTTAGTTCAAAATGGTATCAACCAATAAAAACATACAAAAAAGCCATCACACTGTTACACGATGATAAAATAAAAAAACACAGCAAAAATAAACAAATTTTAATTTTTTTTACAATGTTCTGAATTTTTTTATGATAATAAAAAAAAAATAATAATTATAACTTATTGGTCGTTATTGCGTTTTATGACATTTATTATGAAGCGGAGGAAAAGGTAACCATCTTTTTTTTTAGGGAATGTTCCGCAAACGCCGATGTTTTCCTGCCGTGATGGAGACATATGAACGTGGTCATCGCAGCTCTATAATCTGCTAATTTAGGGCTGATTACACTGGCCTTGAAATCAACATTACCCCTCTGTTTACCGTAATCCCCTAACTACGGCGTAATGAAATCAGCATGGATCCTGTGTTGTTTACAGTGAGAATTTCGAGCATTCGTTCGTTGTGAGACACAGAACGAGCCTTCCCTAATTTTCCATGATTATCCTCGGAGGGGCTGATTCTTATCCGGGCCGGGAAATGTTTCTTGTGTTAACTGTCTGCATTTAATTCCCCAATTTATAAGAGGATTATCCGGAATCGGAGACATTATATAGAACAAGGCCTGGATCTTTGGCGTGTCGGGCCTGGATCTTTGGCGTGTCGGGCCTGGATCTTTGGCGTGTCGGGCCTGTTGTTTTCCCCATTCCCTCTTCTTGAGTCTCACATCTATCCCTATCTCATCGGAGGCTTTGTCAGTCCTCCAGATTTACGGCTGCTGCTCTTCATGTTCTTACTGGCTCCTGATGATAAGCACAAGCCCACCACAAATTCATAATCAGGATTTCATTAACATGGCATCCCTTATATTAATGGGTGGTGAGAACATGAGCAAAGTTCCCTTTCCCTAGTGGTGGTCCCCATCATGTAACCTCCACTAGGTGATAACTAGATGATAACCGAGACAGCCACAGTGCCCCCATAATAACAGTGATATCCACAGTGTCCCTGAGTCGCACGGCCAGGGCCTGTGGGGTACTCGGCACCGAGCCCGTTCACTTCAATGGGGGATGTCACGGGTAGCACAGCTCGGTCCGTGGCCCTGGGCACTCACTGAAAAGAGGATATTTACAGGGGATTATAGGTTTGTAGAAATGTTCGTGACGCCACCTGTGGTTCCTGGTCAGGGTGACCAGCGCTGCAGGGTAGATCCTCTGAGGGGTTGTTACTGGGCAGCAAGGTGTTAAGTCTCCCACAGGCAAGACTGATCCCTCAGGGTGTATGGCGGTGTAGGGGTGCAGGAGCAATAAGGCAGACACACACAAGAAAGTCTCTTTCTGTAACTTTACTGATGGTGGTTGCAGGCACGTCCCGGGAAGCTGTCAGGGTGGAGGATGCACGTCCAGTAATCCCATTGAGTAGGTGTAGGGCCTCCGTACTCCTTTATGTGTGTGAGTTTCTGACCTGTATAGAACAAAGTCTAACTCTGTCTTCTCAGCTACGCCCGGCTGACTTTGTGGTGGAGCCTTCTCTTGGACAGAACTAAGTCTCTAATGGTTGGCCTACCAGACTCCTGTTCTTCCTGACCCCGGTTACGTATCAGCACTGCAGGGCCCCTGCGACCTTAAGTCCAGCAGGGTCTCCGGTTTCTCCTACTAGTCGTGAAGAAGCTAGCAAGCTCGGACCCGGTGTCCGGTAGTGCAGAGCAGAGGTAAGCGATCAATGCTGTTTCAACCTCTGACGCTCTCTTCTTTCTTCCACTTGCCTTTCGTCCTACTATAACCTTTAACATAAGCACAAGTAGCAGTAGATGGCAGTTTCTTCCACACTTCTCTACTAACAAGCCAACAGCTAGCCAACTCCCAGCTAGGCTGTCTGACAAGATCTCTCTGCTGTCTCTCACTCTCTCTGCACACTCAGCCCTCAGGCTAATCTGATCTGACTGAGCCCCTGCTATATCCTCCACCACCCTTATATACCTATGTACTCTCCAAGGGCTCCCTCTGGTGGCTCCAGGGAAATGTGAAGTGTGAATGCATATCGGGTTATTATGTGGGTTTTCCTTTCGTGCATCCTCCAGGGTAACATGTGGCCTAGAGCGCAGCTGGGCTACACATCCCCCCTAGTTTTCATCAGCACTACGGGGCTGGAAAAGAAACAATTTTTATATAACATAACAGTAAACAATAACTCATCCCTTGCGGGAGGTAAGGACACTTTGAACGTTGCAATAAATACAAAGATAGAAAACACTCTCAAATGCACATATGCCAAGATTCTTGTGGAGGACCCGCACCAAACCTCCCACGATGGTCCTGGGTGGGCTGCAGGACTTCTCCGCTGCAGACCTCACTCAAGGCCACATCATACGAGTTTTGTTTCAGAGGTAGATATGGCTTACGTAAAACCAAGATGGGGCACCGGGTGCCAACTATTTACAATACAGTTCTTGTGCTGCAAGAGTCTCCAGCACGCAGTCCTTCATAAGACATACGAAACACATTATCAGAAGACATTATCAAAACCACATTATCAAAACCACTTTACCCAACTGGGGTACACTACTTCAAGCATTATTCATATAAACATTCTTACATAAAGTGCAATTTCCAAACTTTTCTGGCAACTTTATACATGACAGTAAACCCTGTCCGGGTCCTACTGGTCTTCTTTGAACATGGCAGCATCTTCCATACCTGGGGCTGGAAGTACACTGTGATTTTTAAATCTCAGTACCACCAAGTCATGTCCTGCTACCGGTGTCTGGGTAGCCACAGTTCTCTTTTCAATTTTTACTCTGCGACTTCCTGGAGGCCTGACAGGTGCCTCTCCAAAGCTTAGGCTCTGCAGGTCGCACAGGCTTGGCTCAGCAGGGGACGCTCTTGCTGTCGCTGCGCCCGGCAGCGTTTCAAAGGGTGACACAGGGGCACGGAGTGGCTCAGTAGAGGGCGCACTAGCAGTCGCTGCGCTCTGTAGTGTTGCAGGATAGGACGCAGGTGTGCGGCCGGGCGCTGGTGTGGCTGAGGCCTGGGACACAAAGACACGGGGTGCGTTTCCGGCTTCAGGAACTGGGTCGCTGACTCTGGAGACGTTCAGGGCATATGAGTCGCACATAGCCAGGGCCTGTGGGGTACTCGGCACCGAACCCGTTCACTTCACTGGGGGATGTCACGGGTAGCACAGCTCGGTCCGTTGCCCTGGGCGCTCACTAAAAAGGGGATATTTACAGGGGATTATAAGTTTGTAGAAATGTTTGTGACTCCACCTGTGGTTCCTGGTCAGGATGACCAGCGCTGCAGTGTAGATCCTCTGAGGGGTTGTTACTGGGCAGCAAGGTGTTAAGTCTCCCACAGGCGAGACTGATCCCTCAGGGTATATGGCGGTGTAATATAGGGGTGCAGGAGCAATAAGGCAGACACACACAAGAAAGTCTCTTTCTGTACCTTTACTGATGGTGAAGTTGTAGGCACGACCCGGGAAGCTGTCAGGGTGGAGGATGCACGTCCAGTAATCCCACTGAGTAGGTGTAGGGCCTCCTTACTCCTTTAAGTGTGTGAGTTTCTGACTTGCATAAAACAAAGCCTAACTCCGTCTTCTCAGCTATGCCCGGCTGACCTTGTGGTGAGGCCTTCTTGTGGACAGAACTAAGTCTCTATAAGGCTGATCAGGCCAGACTCCTGTTCTTCCTGACCCCGGTTACGTATCAGCACTGTTGGGCCCCTGCGACCTGTAGTCCAGCAGGGTCTCTGGTGCCTCCTATCCGTCATGCAGATGCTGGCAAGCGCAGACCCGGTGTCCGGTGGTGCAGAGTGGAGGTAAACTATCAATGCTGGTTAACCTCTGTCACTCTCTCTCTTCTTTCTTCCACCTGCCTTTCGTCCTACTCTCACCACTATCATAAGCACAAGCTAGCAGCAGATGTCAGCTTTCTTTATCTTCACCGCTCTCCAAGCTTCGGCACGCTTACTCACTGAAACGCTCACTGAAGGTCTCTCAGTAAACTCAATTTTGACCAGGCTAAGTGGTAATCTTTCCCACTACTACTGGACTCCACTCCTAAACTGAGTGTTTGCTGAAGTCTTCAGGCTTTCTCTTTCTGGCTAGTCTTTCCCTCTCAGCTCGTCTGAGGTCACTGCCGTTCTGACTAGAATCTCTCACAGTCTGCTCTAATCTCCTCTGCTGAGGTAAAACTGACACTCTGAGGTAGAACCAACGACTAGCTAACTCTCAGCTAGACTGCCTTCATCTCTCTGCTGTCGTCTCCAAGGGCTCCCTCTGGTGGCACCAGGAAAATGTGGAGTGTTGTGTGCTTATGGGTTGTTGTGGGTTTACCTTTCGTGCATCTTCCAGGGTAACATGTGACTCCAGACACAGCTGGGCTACACACATACCACCCCTTAAGTCCCCAATGCCGCGTGTAGGAGACTACATCCCCTATCAACAGATCCCTTCCCGGGTGCCCCTCTGGCAGGTGAGTCTCCACATCCCTGTGGTTAACAAAGACTTCCTGGTACAGGCCGGGTTCGTGGATGAACCCCCAGCCTCCCTGGAGTTTGAAGTCTCGTATGGCGCCCTGGTGTCGCGGTTCCCGGAGCGTACCTTTATCTCGCCGGACGATCTCCTTGTCAGCAAGATCCTGCTCCCGGTACCTCTGGCATACCACCCCTTAAGACCCCAATGCCGGGTGTAGGTTACAACATCTCCTATCAGCAGGTCCCTGTCCGGGTGTCCCTCAGGCAGGTGAGACTCCACATCCCTCCGGTTTACAAAAACTTCCTGGTAGAGCCCGGGCTCATGTATGAACCCCCAGCCTCCCTGGAGTATAAGTCCCTTATCGCCCCCTGGCGCCGCAGTTCCTGGAGCGTACCTCTGTTTCGCCGGACGTTCTCCTTGTCTGCGAGATCCTTCTCCCGGTACCTCTGGCGAAGCCGCTGCGCCTCACGCTGCTCCCGCTGCTGCCGCTCCTCCTGCTCACGGCGTCTCCACTCGTTCTCCTTCTGGGCGGCGTACTCCACATTGTCCAGGAGCTCCATTTCCTCCCAGTCGATCTCCATCGCTTGTGGCTGGGTGTCTTCCGTCGTCCCTACCGGGGGACTGCATTCCGCTGCGGCCTCTGGTTCCAGGCCTGGCTGGCATTCCGGTCCGGGCAGGGCCTCCTCAGCCTCCTCTCCTCCCGCCGTGTCCTCGGCGGAGTCAGGTACAGCTCTTTTGGGGCCGGCCTCTGGTTCTTCCTCAGCCGCTGGTTCCAGTGGTGGCGCGCGGGTGGCAGTTGCGCATCCGGGGGGAGAGCAGCCGGTCCCACTGCAGCCGCAGTTTCAGGGCACGCCAGCTCCGTTCCATCGCCTCCATCTCTGCGCGGTGTCGAGCCAGATCTCTCAGCGCCGCATCCACCTCCTCCACTCTATGCATCATTTCGTCGTCCTCCCGACCTGGGGAAGGTTCGAGCACAGGCTGCACTTCTTCAGGGGAACGGGGTCTGCGCACCGCCATTCCCCCACACAGTGACTCCTGTCCTTCCGCCATCTCACTCCAGGCCAGACTGTGTTTCCTATCTGGAACGCTCTGGTCTTTTCCGTGGAGGCGGGACTTTCGCTTTCTCTTCCTTGCACTGAGGATGAAGAGGAGGCGGATCTCTCTTGCAGTGGGGCATGCTCTGACATTGTAGAAGCACTTAGACAGGGCGGCCATAACTTTCGCGCCACAGGGGGGGGTACGCCCACGAATACACGCCCCTCTTCTTCACCAGCGCCTCAGGGCGCGAATATGGCGGCAAAATGGCGGCGAATGGCGCCAAAAATCACAAAAACAGCAACACAGTCTTTTTGCACAAAAACAGTCCATTCAGGCACACAGGACTCACATATAGCGAGCTTCGGATCCTGTTCGTGACGCCAAAAATGGGTCGCACGGCCAGGGCCTGTGGGGTACTCGGCACCGAGCCCGTTCACTTCAATGGGGGATGTCACGGGTAGCACAGCTCGGTCCGTGGCCCTGGGCACTCACTGAAAAGGGGATATTTACAGGGGATTATAGGTTTGTAGAAATGTTCGTGACGCCACCTGTGGTTCCTGGTCAGGGTGACCAGCGCTGCAGGGTAGATCCTCTGAGGGGTTGTTACTGGGCAGCAAGGTGTTAAGTCTCCCACAGGCAAGACTGATCCCTCAGGGTGTATGGCGGTGTAGGGGTGCAGGAGCAATAAGGCAGACACACACAAGAAAGTCTCTTTCTGTAACTTTACTGATGGTGGTTGCAGGCACGTCCCGGGAAGCTGTCAGGGTGGAGGATGCACGTCCAGTAATCCCACTGAGTAGGTGTAGGGCCTCCGTGCTCCTTTATGTGTGTGAGTTTCTGACCTGTATAGAACAAAGTCTAACTCTGTCTTCTCAGCTACGCCCGGCTGACTTTGTGGTGGAGCCTTCTCTTGGACAGAACTAAGTCTCTAATGGTTGGCCTACCAGACTCCTGTTCTTCCTGACCCCGGTTACGTATCAGCACTGCAGGGCCCCTGCGACCTTAAGTCCAGCAGGGTCTCCGGTTTCTCCTACTAGTCGTGAAGAAGCTAGCAAGCTCGGACCCGGTGTCCGGTAGTGCAGAGCAGAGGTAAGCGATCAATGCTGTTTCAACCTATGACGCTCTCTTCTTTCTTCCACTTGCCTTTCGTCCTACTATAACCTTTAACATAAGCACAAGTAGCGGTAGATGGCAGTTTCTTCCACACTTCTCTACTAACAAGCCAACAGCTAGCCAACTCCCAGCTAGGCTGTCTGACAAGATCTCTCTGCTGTCTCTCACTCTCTCTGCACACTCAGCCCTCAGGCTAATCTGATCTGACTGAGCCCCTGCTATATCCTCCACCACCCTTATATACCTAGGTACTCTCCAAGGGCTCCCTCTGGTGGCTCCAGGGAAATGTGAAGTGTGAATGCATATCGGGTTATTATGTGGGTTTTCCTTTCGTGCATCCTCCAGGGTAACATGTGGCCTAGAGCGCAGCTGGGCTACACATCCCCCCTAGTTTTCATCAGCACTACGGGGGCTGGAAAAGAAACAATTTTTATATAACATAACAGTAAACAATAACTCATCCCTTGCGGGAGGTAAGGACACTTTGAACGTTGCAATAAATACAAAGATAGAAAACACTCTCAAATGCACATATGCCAAGATTCTTGTGGAGGACCCGCACCAAACCTCCCACAATGGTCCTGGGTGGGCTGCAGGACTTCTCCGCTGCAGACTTCACTCAAGGCCACATCATACGAGTTTTGTTTCAGAGGTAGATATGGCTTACGTAAAACCAAGATGGGGCACCGGGTGCCAACTATTTACAATACAGTTCTTGTGCTGCAAGAGTCCTCAGCACGCAGTCCTTCATAAGACATACGAAACACATTATCAGAAGACATTATCAAAACCACATTATCAAATCCACTTTACCCAACTGGGGTACACTACTTCAAGCATTATTCATATAAACATTCTTACATAAAGTGCAATTTCCAAACTTTTCTGGCAACTTTATACATGACAGTAAACCCTGTCCAGGTCCTACTGGTCTTCTTTGAACATGGCAGCATCTTCCATACCTGGGGCTGGAAGTACACTGTGATTTTTAAATCTCAGTACCACCAAGTCATGTCCTGCTACCGGTGTCTGGGTAGCCACAGTTCTCTTTTCAATTTTTACTCTGCGACTTCCTGGAGGCCTGACAGGTGCCTCTCCAAAGCTTAGGCTCTGCAGGTCGCAGAGGCTTGGCTCAGCAGGGGACGCTCTTGCTGTCGCTGCGCCCTGCAGCGTTTCAAAGGGTGATGCAGGGGCACGGAGTGGCTCAGTAGAGGGCGCACTAGCGGTCGCTGCGCTCTGTAGTGTTGCAGGATAGGACGCAGGTGTGCGGCCGGGCCCTGGTGTGGCTGGGGCCTGGGACACAAAGACACGGGGTGCGTTTCCGGCTTCAGGAACTGGGTCGCTGACTCTGGAGACGTTCAGGGCATATGAGTCGCACATAGCCAGGGCCTGTGGGGTACTCGGCACCGAACCCGTTCACTTCACTGGGGGATGTCACGGGTAGCACAGCTCGGTCCGTTGCCCTGGGCGCTCACTAAAAAGGGGATATTTACAGGGGATTATAAGTTTGTAGAAATGTTCGTGACGCCACCTGTGGTTCCTGGTCAGGATGACCAGCGCTGCAGTGTAGATCCTCTGAGGGGTTGTTACTGGGCAGCAAGGTGTTAAGTCTCCCACAGGCGAGACTGATCCCTCAGGGTATATGGCGGTGTAATATAGGGGTGCAGGAGCAATAAGGCAGACACACACAAGAAAGTCTCTTTCTGTACCTTTACTGATGGTGAAGTTGTAGGCACGACCCGGGAAGCTGTCAGGGTGGAGGATGCACGTCCAGTAATCCCACTGAGTAGGTGTAGGGCCTCCTTACTCCTTTAAGTGTGTGAGTTTCTGACTTGCATAAAACAAAGCCTAACTCCGTCTTCTCAGCTATGCCCGGCTGACCTTGTGGTGAGGCCTTCTTGTGGACAGAACTAAGTCTCTATAAGGCTGATCAGGCCAGACTCCTGTTCTTCCTGACCCCGGTTACGTATCAGCACTGTTGGGCCCCTGCGACCTGTAGTCCAGCAGGGTCTCTGGTGTCTCCTACCAGTCATGCAGATGCTGGCAAGCGCGGACCCGGTGTCCGGTGGTGCAGAGTGGAGGTAAACTATCAATGCTGGTTAACCTCTGTCACTCTCTCTCTTCTTTCTTCCACCTGCCTTTCGTCCTACTCTCACCACTATCATAAGCACAAGCTAGCAGCAGATGTCAGCTTTCTTTATCTTCACCGCTCTCCAAGCTTCGGCACGCTTACTCACTGAAACGCTCACTGAAGGTCTCTCAGTAAACTCAATTTTGACCAGGCTAAGTGGTAATCTTTCCCACTACTACTGGACTCCACTCCTAAACTGAGTGTTTGCTGAAGTCTTCAGGCTTTCTCTTTCTGGCTAGTCTTTCCCTCTCAGCTCGTCTGAGGTCACTGCCGTCCTGACTAGAATCTCTCACAGTCTGCTCTAATCTCCTCTGCTGAGGTAAAACTGACACTCTGAGGTAGAACCAATGACTAGCTAACTCTCAGCTAGACTGCCTTCATCTCTCTGCTGTCATCTCCAAGGGCTCCCTCTGGTGGCACCAGGAAAATGTGGAGTGTTGTGTGCTTATGGGTTGTTGTGGGTTTTGTTATGATCTGCTACAAGCACTAAGGAAAGGTGGGAATTCTATCCCTACAATAGGACTGAGCTGGATCCCTACGATGTAACGGGGAACCTGATCCTGCGACCAGACCCGCTAAAGTCCTCAGCTAGTCTGAACGAATACCTATAGTTGCGAGGGAGGAATCCCTACAAGATCTAGGGACTGGGTGAAAAGGTGGACACCTCCTAACAGAAATTGTAGCAGGGAAAATAAAACAGAAAACAAATACTAAGAGATCCTAAGATCAAGCAAAACTTACAGAGTAAGGCACCTAAGCACCCGGCTAGCTTAAAAGTAGATAATACAATGAAGTCCAGCAAAGCCAGAAGGGCGGAGCCAGACTAAATAGGGAAAAAAGGTCATGTGACCAGCAAACTGAAACAAAATCTGACAAGAGGGTTATAACAGCACCCTCCCTTCAAAGAGGATCCTCCGGATCCCCTAGGACTTAAGGTACTGCCACACTACACAATCCCGCTAGCGATCTCGTTAGCGTCGCATACTAATGAGATCGCTAGCGGGATTGTTTCTATATCGCTAGTAGCTACCTAACTTAGCGATGTCGTTAAGGACGCTATCGCGGTTAGCGATCTCCTTAACGACTTTAGCGGTACAAAAGTACCGCTAAATCGCTAAGAAAAGGTGCTACACTTAGCGATTATACTTACCCAGCGGGAGCGCCGGCGATAAAATAGGGTCCGGAACGATTCCAGCGACGAGCGAGATCACAGCAGGAAGCTCGTCGCTGGCAGCTGCCGCACACAACAACATCGCTAACGGGATCGCTAAATAGTGACGTTTTTTAGCGATCCCGTTAGCGATGTTGTTTAGTGTGGCATACCCTTTAGGCTTATCCGAAAACCTCTTGTGAAACGCTCTGACAAGTCTAGACGCAGAAACATCATCCGTCCTCACCCATGAGTTATCCTCGGGTCCATAACCCTTCCAAGCGACGAGGTATTGCAAACCCCCTCTATACCGTCTAGAATTTAGGATGAGGGAAATCTCATATTGCCCGTCCTCCACCACCAGGGGAACAGTGGCCGAGACGTCTCCATCTGAGACCTCAGCTTTTTTCAAGAGAGAAACATGAAACACCGGATTAACCTTCCAGGAGGTAGGAAGCTCCAACTTGACAATTGGGTATGTCGGGATCCCGGTGTTTACAAACCCTTCCCTTCTACCATCTCACATGTCCTTAGCCCATAACCCACAACTCTCTCCCACAAATTAATCACCAGACACTTTATTGGATAAATTGGCCACAGCAGCCTTTTATTAATATTTTGTGAAACAATTTAACAATAATTACCAACAATTGGGGGAAGGGCGATCCTCGAGGCCCCAAACCGTAAACTCCTCGTATTTATCTCCAAAAACTTGCCGCCCCAGGACGAATCCTGTCTCCAGCCGTTAAGCACCAGCTCAGAGACCTTAATAAACTCGCCTGGCCAATCTCTGCCGTAACTGCCCACGGCTCCCATATCCACTTGCCGGTATAACCGTACCGTTCCATCACGTGATCCACCCAAGGGTGAGTCCAGGACCTTTGCGATCCCCCCCCCTCCAAGCCGCCATTTTCTATCACCACCAACCTCGAGGACCTCCCCCCCGCGCCACCAACATAAATGTTCTGACCCCTTAAACATTTATGTCCCTCCAAACTTGCAAGCCCTTTTCTATACCTTCCTGAATTGCTAGGCACCATAAATCAAGGCCTATTGCATTCAGATGAATGCCATCCTTCCTCCAGAATTCCCCTTCACCCGACTCCAACTCTGTATGTCGAACCACAATCGCTCCGTTTCTCACCATGAATCGGGATACTGCCCTATTCAATTTGATTCTGGCTCTATTTACACCTTGAACGGACCTAGCCCCGTACCAGACCTTCCTGGGAATGATATCTGACCAAATCACCAACAGCTTAGGAAACATGGACCACAGCCTCAGCATGTCGAATTTTATGTCCCTAATTAATTCCCTGCAAGTGCGCTTAGCCAGATCATTACCCCCTAAGTGTACTACCAGAACATCAGGAGCTCTGTCAAGCCAAACAAATTTATGGAACTCCGGGACCAACTGCTTCCATACCATGCCCCTTTTTCCGATCCACCTCAACAACGCTATTGACCTCATCACTCCCAGCTGCCTCCCGTTCGGACGAACGTCTGCTCTCAAAGCCGCCCAAAAAATGAAGGAATGGCCCATGATCCAAGTAAGCAGTTGGCCCGTACCTAAAACAGAAAACAGAAACAATAGAAACACAGAATAACACCAATACACATATAAACCATTTACACCAACGATAAACGCACATATGACCGAAATCTTGCTGACTCCCATCGCCCGATCCTCATCACTGTCTCATCCCCAAGACCTCTCCTTGCTGCCTCTGTAGCTGCTCCGATGCGGAATGAATGTCCGCTATACTGCTCTGCCGCTATCCCACCTTTTTCTAAGCAACGTTTAAATATTGACAAAAATTGAAAGCGAGAAAGAAAAGAACCATCCTCATGTACCAACAATGGCTCATCGCCTTTACCTCCCCTCTTTAAGAAATTCTTCATACACATCACTGGGCATAAAGGTGAACCTTGCACCTCGAAAAGTACCACCTTACAACCTTTTCCACATATATCCGTTTTTGAAGAGCGCAGGAATAACCTTACCCTGTCTCCAAGCACCTCCACATCCCCCCTAAGTAGCCCACCTTTCCGAGTTTTAGATGGACTAATCAGCTCTCCAAGACGAAAAGCCCCAAAAAATGCTAAGGAAAAGGCCAATTTGAATAACGTCACCTCCTTTCGAGAAGAACAAACCTCACTCAGTTGTTCGCCCAAAATTAATAATATCTCATAAGAAACCGGGCGTCTGCCATCCAACACCTTCCAACCTTTCCGCCACCCTCTGACCAATTGCCGAACCAAAAACTCCTTAGTTAAATCCCGTTGACCCCTGCACTTAAATCCAAACGCCAAACCCGCTAAGAAATTATTAATCTTTGGGACCGACCAACCAGCTTCCCAGTTGTGACCCAACAACAATAACAATTTAACCTCGTCCTCTAATTCCACCTCCAAACTCTCTTTCCAAACCGCCCAACTGTCCTATGCCCTCCTATAATGAGACCATGTTCCTGACGCCAAGGACCTAGATAATAAAAATTTTACTGCCCCAAGGGAAGATTCCATAAACCTTCTGGACATTCCAGCCTCTTGAGATCCAATTGACGACCCGTCTCTCCAATTCGTTCCCACTGTGAACAAAAAAGAACTTCAAAACTAGAGTAGTCAGTCTCCTGTCTCTCTTCAGCAATAACCCACAGGTTAAAAGTCAGCCCAATCCAAACCAAGTGCTGTAACACTCTTACCACTGCGTGATCCGGTGAAGATAACGAATTGATCGCCCTCAATGCCCCCACCGACCTACATCCGAAGCAAATCTTTTTATTCCGTACTCTCTCACCCCATAACGTTAATGCTACGACTATAGGGAACAACTCACGCAATACTTGATTGACCGACAGGCCTTTCTCAACCCACCACCGAGGCCACTGTTCTGCTATCCACTCATCATGGAAAGACAAACTAAAACCTTGTTCATCCGACGAATTTAATACAATGCCCAGAGTCTCAGCTAGCACCATTGGCGCAATCCAGATGGATTTTCCATTATAAGAATCAAGGAATAGTGCCCAAACCTTTAAGTCATCTTTCAGCTCTCTCCTAAGCCTGATGAAATGCGATGGGGCCCTGATCCCCACCGTTGCCAGAGACAATCTGCGACAAAACGCCCGACCCATCGGCATGATCCGACAGGCGAAGTTTAATTTTCCCAACAATGATTGGACCTCCCGTAACATAGCTTTCTTTAAAGCCCCAACACGTTTCACCTCTGCTCTCATGTCTAGCAGTTTGTCGTTTGGGATTCTACACTCCATTGACTCTGTGTCAATTTCTATACCTAGAAAACTCAGCGATGTCACTGGGCCTACGTTTTTTTCCGCCGCCAAAGGTACACCGAATTTTTTAGCCACACTCTCCATTGTGTGCAATAACATCGAACAATCAGAAGACTGCGCCGTACCAACAAACAGGAAGTCGTCTAGGTAATGAATACATGACCTGAGCCCCGACACCTCTTTTACCGTCCATTCTAAAAATGTGCTGAAAGTTTCGAAATAAGCACATGACAGCGAGCATCCCATCGGCAAACAACGATCCACGAAAAAACCCCCTTCCCAAAAACAACCTAACAAGTGCATGCTGTCAGGATTAACTGGTAACAATCGAAAAGCCGCTTCTATATCGGTCTTAGCCAAACGAGCCCCTTTTCCGCAATCCCTGACTAACTTTACCGCTGCATCGAAGGATGTGTATATGACAGAACACAGTTGTGGGTCAATCCCGTCGTTAACCGATAATCCCTTTGGAAATGAAAGGTGATGTATCAATCTGAATTTATTTGGCTCCTTTTTTGGCACCACCCCTAAAGGAGAAACCCTTAAATTGTCAATAGGAGCGGTGTCAAAAGGTCCCGCCATTCTGCCCAATGCAACCTCCTTGAATAATTTTTCTGTGACCACATGTGGAAACTGAATGGCAGATTTCAAATTTTTGGTTGACAACTTCACCTCAACATCTACAAAGGGAATTTTAAAACCTTCTTTAAAACCTTCGCGTATTAGCGTTGCCGCCTCCTTATCCGGGTAACTATTTAGAAAATGCTCCATCTCTGGCAGTCGAATTGGGGTCTCCCCTTTTTTCAATACCCTCTGATCCTTTCTGTCTTCCTGATTTAAAACATCTTGATGACCCATGATTACCTCCGCATGACGAACATTCGTGTTTGAATTTACACTGCTCCAAATTTACACGCTCCTTCATTGAAAGAGAAGCACAGTCCCTTTTGTACCGACACCGAGTGTCCTGACTGTCCTGAACCCCCGGTGCCCCCTGGAAAAGGCTGATACCCCTGCCCTGATCTAGCTGGAGCCGTTACTCTCATCCATAAAGAAATATCTTTATGGTCCCAACGAATACTAGGCCTAACTGCCTTCCGTTGACGAAATTGTTCATCATATCTTAACCAACCCTGCCCACCATAAACTCTATAAGCCTCACCAATTGTATCCATGTAACAGAAAAGTGGCGAACAGTTCTCTGGTGCTTTTTCCCCGATAACACTGGCTAATATAGCAAACGCCTGCAGCCAGTTGGCGAATGTGCGGGGAATTAATCTAAACCTCCTCTTCTCTTCCTCATCCTTTTTTGTCTCATCCTTTCGTAACCTATCTAAATTAAAGCGCTCCAGCGGAAGCAACGAAAAAATTTCCACGTATTCCCCTTTCCAAATTCTTTCTCTAACTTCTTGCTTTAAGTGTGCCCCTAAAGGCCCTTCAAAACAGACATAAACTTCCCCTCTGGCTGAATCATCCAGCCGCACAGTTTGATCCTTATTTTGCTCAGCTGTATCCCCTATTACCTCTTGACCCCTTAACGCATTTTCCGACCCCGTATTGCTAGAAATCCTTGGGCTCTCTGTCTGCTTCCCTGCCCCACAACGGAAGAACCTGCTGATCTAACAACCCGGATGTCAACTCATCCCCCTGTTACCCACCCAAGCTGATACAGGCGATGATTCCCCCTGCCCGCTTCCATATTCCCATAATCTAACTAACTCCTTTAAACCCTGTAATACTGCCCCCATACCGGCACTAGCTCCCCTCCCAGCCGCTTCCCCCTGTCCAATTACACTAGAAGCTAGTGACGTTAAAGAATGTGACATTGAATGTGCCTCACCTGGCTGCCTGGGTGCTGTGTTCCCAGCAGCCGCCAATCCTGAATCCGGGCGTATGCGTTCGGCGTCCTGTCCGTCTTCATTCGTTGGAGCCGACGATCCTGTGGGCCCATACAGCCGGCCCCAGGTGGCCGCTGCGTGATCCATGCAGCTAGGTGCCGCATACTGTCCTGCTGAAGTCCCAGGGCGAGATGGCTGTTGCATGTTATTATGGGCTCCCCCTCCCCCCCACCCTCCTGGAGCAGTATCATAAGCCCGGGTGCCTGCCTCCCCCCCAGCATCCCTCCCTGTGCTGAGCCCAGCATGATGCTGGCCGTCATCTCCTCTATCTTCTGCAGCAGCCAGTGAGTGAGAGGGGCTAACTCTCCTGCACACACCAGCAGCTCTGCTCTCCCTGGCATGTCCTGCTGCACCTCTCCAACGAGCTGCTGTTCCCCGCCGAGCTGTAGAGGGGCCTGCACGCGATGTTGCTGGTGCAGCGCTTGCTGAACTGGGCCTCGGCGTCGGCGCCGGGCAGGCGATTCCATCTGAGCTCACCGGAGCAGAGGGCACCCGACTAGCAGGCCCCCGCATTTGCTCTCTCCCACGCCGAGCTGGGCCTGATGATGAGCCCAGCGCCGCAGCCGCTCCTGATCCCGGCTCCCTCTCTCTGCCTGTCGCATCTGTAGAAGGGGAGGCCGACACCTCCCCCCGCTGTGGGTACCGCCTTTCATGCGGATTCCTCCCAGCTCCAGGCTCACGCGCTCCCGGCCTGCCGCGCGAATTTTGAGCTGGAGGGTCCCCGGAGGGGCTCCTAACACGGCGCCGAACCCTGGGGGTCACCTCAGGGCTAAGGCGCTCCGGAGGCCTAGTTCTCCGAGGCCGTCGCCCGACGTCCTGAGCCTGAGGATGTCCGCCTCCCCCTGAAGTAGGCCCTGAATTGATGCCTGCAGCCACCCCGAGCCCCTGGAGCTGGCAGCGTCTCTCAATTGTTGCAGCATGAGGTCGACCTCCATCATGCTAGCAGGTAAGAGATTGCTCTTCTTACTGTGGGGCACCTAAAATGGTTGTTCCAACCATGTGACTGCCCTTTATATACTACCCCCTCCTTTTCCCCTCCTACTCCATCCCCTCCCAACCCTTTCACATCCCTGAGGCAAATTAACTCTATCCTTACCAGCTCTACCATATATCCGCACACCTATGTTCCCCTCAACTTTGTCATGCTGGCCTCCCTTTAAAGGCCTGAGGCCCCACAGTACGGCCTTACTTAACAGCAGATTGGTTAATAACCTGAAGCACCTTAAAGGGCCCTACAAACTTGGGACCCAATTTCTTAGACGGAATCCTCAAGCGCAGATTCTTAGAGGACAACCAAACCATGTCACCAATAGCAAACAAAACCTCTTGTCGTTTTCTATCAAAATACACTTTGGATCTTTTGTTAGCCTCCTGAAGATTACCACGCACATCAGTCCAAACTCTCTCCAAAACACCAGAAAAATTCTCCTCTTCAGGTACAGCCGATCCCAACTTGGAAAATGACCCAAATGACGGATGTCTCCCAGAACAACAAAAAAAAGGCGAACAACCAGCAGAAGCGGATGTATGGTTGTTAAGAGCAAACTCAGCAAGTGGCAGAAACTCAGACCACCCCTCTTGATTATCAGTCACAAAACAACGCAAAAACTGCTCAACATCCTGGTTTTTCCTTTCTGTCTGGCCATTAGACTCAGGATGATATCCGGATGAAAACGACAAATGAACTCCCAACCTGTCACAAAAGGCGCGCCAAAAACGAGCCACAAACTGAGGTCCCCTATCAGAAACAATGTCAGTAGGAACACCATGTAGTCTGACTATTTCCTTGACAAAGGCCTTAGCGAGAGTCTTAGCGCAGGGCAGTTTGATGAAAGGAACCAAGTGACACATCTTGCTAAAACGGTCCACGACCACCCAGATGACAGTGAAACCCTCAGAGGGGGGAAGGTCAGTAATAAAGTCCATAGCCAAATGTGTCCAAGGTGCACTAGGAACCTCCAGAGGGCAAAGCAACCCCGCAGCAGGAGTATGAGAAGACTTAGATCTAGCACACACAGTGCATTGACGCACCCACTTAATGACTTCCTTCTGTCATCCTGGCCACCAAAAACTGTGACCCACAAGTCTCTTGGTCTCAGAGATTCCAGGATGACCTGCCAAGCGAGAGTCATGACATTCAAAAAACAAATCTCTCCTTAGGGTACCAGGCACAAACAACCTCCCATGAGGCGTGTTAGATGGGGCATTCTCCTGTGCTTTAAGAATCTCATCTTCCAACACGGAGTCCAAAACAGCAATAACAACCCCCTCTTGCAAGATGTTTTCCTCCTCCTCCTCAGTACCCACCATAGGAGAAAAGCTGCGAGACAAAGCATCAGCTTTAACATTTTTAGTACCTGGGATGTAAGTAACGGTAAAATTAAACCATGAGAAAAACAGTGCCCACCTAGCCTGACGGGCATTCAAGCGTTTGGCAGCATCAAGGTAGATCAGATTTTTATGATCGGTGAAGACTTGAATGGGAAATTCCGCTCCCTCCAAAAAATGACGCCAGTGTTCAAATGCGAGTTTAATTGCCAACAATTCCCGATTACCGATATCATAATTTAGTTCAGACTCAGAAAATTTCTTTGAAAAAAAAGCACAGGGATGTACTCCATCCGTCTTTGCCTGAGACAACACTGCGCCGACCCCCACAGAAGAAGCATCAACCTCAACCAAAAATGGTTTAGTCACATCAGGCTGCGTAAGGATGGGAGCAGAGCTGAACCTCTCCTTTAGCAACACAAAAGCCTCAATGGCCTCAGTAGTCCACTGAACCGCATCAGCATCTTTCCTGGTGAGATCGGTCAGAGGTTTGGCAATCACAGAAAAATCTTTCATGAATTTTCTATAATAATTGGCGAACCCCAAAAACCTCTGTATTGATTTCACACCAATAGGTCTAGGCCAATCCTGCACAGCTTGCACTTTCACAGGGTCCATCTCAAAACCTTCACTGGAGACAATGTAGCCCAAAAAACTAAGTCTCTGTACAGCGAACTCACATTTTTCTAGTTTGGCAAAAAGTGAATTATCACTCAGTAACTGTAATACTTCACGCACACTCCTCCAATGAGACTCCAAATCCGGTGAATAAACAAAATGTCATCCAAATACACAACCACACTTCTGCCGATCAAAGGTCTAAGGATGTCATTAATAAGATTCTGAAAAAATGGCGGAGCACTGGAAAGTCCAAAAGGCATAACCAGATTCTCAAAATGACCCAGTGGAGTGTTAAACGCAGTCTTCCATTCATCCACCTCCTTCATGCGCAACAAATTGTATGCCCCTCGAAGATCAATTTTATAGAACCACTTGGCCCCCACTAACTGGTTAAACAAATCAGGAATCAATGGCAGTGGGTAAGGATTGCGTACTGTAATCTTATTAATCTCACGAAAGTCTAGACAAGGCCGTAAACCGCCGTCCTTTTTTTTAACAAAAAAAAATCCAACAGGAGATTTGGAAGGCCTAATGTGACCGGCGGCCAAGCTTGTCTGTATGTATTCCTCCAAAGCCTTTCTCTCAGGAATAGTCAAATTAAATAAACGACTTTTAGGAAGAGTCGCTCCAGGACAAATTCAATTGCACAATCATAATCTCTATGAGGAGGCAATACCTGTGATTCCTTATCAGAAAAAACTTTCCAAAAATCCTGAATAGGTACAGGTAACTCCCCCTTAACTACAGCAGCAATACGCCCGTTACAACACTTGTCATAACAATTGGGACTCCAGGACTTAATTTCATTGGTAGACCAATCCAGTACTGGATTGTGCAATTTTAACCAGGGTAACCCAAAATCACCGGTGAGGGCAAATTATTCAAAACTACCAAATCCAAATTCTCTTGATGAACACCATTAATAGTAAGAGGAAATTCACAGATATGGTGAGTAACATTTTTCAAGTGAGAACCATCCACAGACACCACATTAATAGGGGAAGACAGAAGTTTGGGTTTTAATTTTAGTTTTTCCAAAAATTTCCCATCAATCACATTGAGAGTTGAACCAATCCACAAATACCCGAAACTCCATTAATTCCTCCTCACCAGCAGTGGTAGCAGAAAGAAAGACACCTTTATTGTTTAAACAAGCTATCCGGGCGAAACTGACCTCATTTTTTTTTTCTCTTTATTCATTCGAAGCGACACAGTTCTTAATGAAATGCTCAGATTTACCACAATAGAAACACAAGCCCTTAGCAAATCTGCGTTCTTTTTCCTGAGAGTGAGGTGTCATTGCTCCAATTTCCATCGGCTCTGCAATGTCAGTACATTCCTTCTCCAAACTTGGAGCTGACAAGGCAGATTTACTCTCATTAACCCTTGCACGCAGTCTCCTATCCACCCGTATGGCTAATTGCATAGCCTCTTGCAAGTTACCAGGTATAGGATAAGCAATCAGCAAATCTTTAACCCTTTCACTTAACCCTGCAAGAAATAAACTTTTCAAAGCTGAATCGTTCCAGCCCACCTGTGTGGACCACCTTCGGAAGTGAGTACAATATTTTTCCACATTACCTGATCCCTGTCTCAAACGTCTCAATTCTGTCTCAGCTGATGAAACACGATCCGGATCGTCATATAACAATCCCCAAAGCAGAAAAAAAACTATCCACAGATCTAAAGCATGGATCACTAGGCTGCAGAGAAAAGGCCCAGTCTTGAGGTTCTTTGCGCAAAAGTGACATTATGAACCCTATGCGCTGTGATTCGTCACCAGAGGATCTGGGTCTCAAACGGAAATACAACAAGCAAGCATTTTTAAAAGAAAAAAAATCTTGTTGTTCACCAAAAAATAAATCAGGCAAACGTACCTTTGGCTCCACGAAATGTGCTCCAGAACAACTACTCACGTGTTGCTGGATTTCAGCCACCTCCAGAGAGAGACCCTGCAGGCGTTCAGCCAAATCCCGAACCGACACCATGATGGAAAACAGAAAATCTTTCCTTAGAGATTTTTTTTTTTTTTTTCTTTGGGCTGGACTTACTGTTATGATCTGCTACTGTGTAGCCCTGGTACACAATACCAGGAGGATGAGTGGAGAGGTAACAGTTAGGGCTCTTCATAACATCACGTACACTTCTGACACACCCAGCAGGGGTGTGGAAGGGAGTGATTTAGTCAGTCAGTTTCCTGTCCTTGGACAGAGTAGACGTGTCCAGTCTGAGCCTGTTAGCAGTTCAGAAAGTGGAGGCTAGTACAGGTGGCCTAGTTCACCTCAGCCTAGTCAGAGCTGTGCCCCACTGGAAGACAGACTGAGATATCTATCAAGAGTCGAGCAAATCGAAGGGCAAAGTGGAAGGAATATTTAAAAAGTGCTTTTGGCTTGGAGAAGTCCTGCACATTGCTACCGGTCACTGGGGACCGAAGGATCACTATTAGCTACAAGCATAGTGGTAAGAAAACCAGAGATTTACCGGACCTTAGGTCGCGGCAAACAGCCCCAAATAGTCAGTACGTAACTGGGGTCAGGGGGAGTGAAGACTTTGAGCCTGATCAGCAAGATAGGAATTCAACTCTCTCACAGGAAGGCTCCGACCACAAAACTGACTGGGCAGTACAGCTTTGGAATAGCTGGAATTATAGAGGGAACTACGCTGCAGGCTGGTTGGACTCATCATTATTGGACAGTAAAGGAGGCCCCTAACTTGCTTAACCGTTGCCTCAAAGCTCATCCTCCATCAACCCCATCAGCCTCCCTGGGACCTGCCTTACCATCTTACAAGTAAAGGTATGGAAAGACGCTGACGGTGTGAGACTGAGTTATTTACTTGCATGCTTGCACAACCCTGCTTTAACTACCGACCTGAGGGAAGAGTCCCACCTGTAGGGGACCCGACATCTAGCTGCATCACCATCCCCTCAGAGCTCTACAGCAGCGCTGGTACAAATTACCAGAGACTACAGGTGGCGTCACGAACTGTATATATATCCCTGTAAATATATCCCCCAACATACGCCTGACCGCCAGGGCCACAGACCGAGCCACCGCTACCTGTGACAATCCCATAGACTTCTACGGGCTCGGCTCTGAGTACCCCATTGCCCTGGAAACCCACAATTGTGGTGCGTGGTCGAGACAAATTGGCGTCACGAACAGGATACGAAACTTGCAGCATTGCGAGCCCTGTGTGCCTGTGGAGTGTTTTGGCGAAAAAGACTGTTGCTGTTGTTTGGCGCCAAATACCGCCATATTTGCCGCCAGATTCGCGCCCTAAGGCGCTGGAGAAGAAGGTGGGCGTACCTGAAAGAGCGCGCAAAGTCTTGGACACGCCCCCGGCTCTGACTCAGCGGCAGGTCCTGCAACAGGAAGTGAACGCTCTGACATCAGAGCGCCTGCGACGAAGGTCCTGTTCTCACTGCGGTGCCTGTGAAATAGCAGCGTCTGAAACCGGTAGGCTCCGTTTAACCAAGGGGGCGCTAAGATGTCACAACAACCGGCTGACAGTGCGGCCCCGGCCGGAGGCCCCAATCCCGCACCGTCTGGTATTGTAGCGCCAGATGGGGGCGCAGGCCCTGCACCCAGTCGGTAGTCCCGATCATGCCACTAACGCTCCCATATATGCCTGGGGCGAAATGGCTTCCCCAGTACAGCGGTGAGCCAGGCACATTAGCAGGCTTCAAGCGGAAGTTATGCAGCATCCTAGAAATGTACTCCATGCCTGAGAGACAAAAAGCTGCTGTGCTGATAGGGCAGCTAACTGGCGCTGCTGAGAGGGAAGTGGAGACTTGGGATACCGTTGATCAGGAGTCGGTACCTGCGATCTTCCTTAAGCTGCATGCCATATTTGAAGACCGCACAGAAACGGATCTCCGGATGGCCTTCTATCACTGTTCACAACAGCCAGGTGACAGCATCCGGGACTACGCTTGCCGACTACAAGGAGCCTGAGAGCCCTCAAGCAAATTAACAATTTAAATGCTATCGACGAGAATAGAATGCTGAAAGAACAATTTATACAGGGATTGAGATCCCAAGAGGAACGCAGAACTGTAAATTGGTGGTCCTTAGATCATCCGGATGCTACCTTTGATGCCCTAAAGGACATGGCAATAAAAGGGCTGCGGCCCCTGGGCAAACCTGAGGTGGCAACCCAACATCATCAGGCTGAAGTCACTCTGGAACCGGCAGTAACCCCCTTTTCCCCGCTAGTGGCTGAAGCCAAAGCGCAGGTGACACCTCCCAGTGAATTGGATTGTCTGCGCTCAGAGGTGCGCCAGCTGACTAAAAATCTGGCCGCTGTGATGAGTGCCCTGCAGCTGCGGAAAGAGGAGGAAGGGAAGATCTTGTTAGCTGACTGCCCAGAGGACGTTCCGTGGATGCACCGGAGAAGAAAGAAGACGTCGCCCCCCCGGAGGAGGACAACGCCACCCTCAGGAGCAACCTCTGATCAACACCCTCCTCGTCGAGAGATCATCTGTTATCGCTGCAACCGGAAAGGTCATCTGTCTCCACAGTGTCCTTTAAACGGGCAGAACCTGGGTCCAAGGGCCAACAACCAGGAGAATACCCGTCAGGCCCCCTAGACTGGAACCGCAGGTATGTGGGCGGGCGACCCTACCTGTCTATTATTCTAGATGGTATTGCTGTTCCAGCATTGTTAGACACTGGGTCCCAGGTGACCCTAATACCTGATGCCCTATATACCAAGTACTGGTCAATGGACAGTCTTAAACCTCCGAGCCTTGACTTTACTGTGTATGCTTCTAATGGTCTTCCTGTAGAAGTGCTCGGAACAAAATGTGTAGATGTAAAGGTGGGCAGAGAGGAGTTGAAAGACCAGGGGCTTCTGGTAGTAAAGACTGTAAATGAGGAGAACGGTTTTTAAATATAATTTTGGGTACTAACATTATCGGTAATTGTTTGGGAGAAGTTGTGTTCTTACTCCAACAGCTCGCTGAGATTGCCCGACCAAGGCAGAGAGGAGTAATCCAAAGAGAGATCCGGGCCCTGGTGTGTCAGCAGCAAGCGAAGCTTACAGACGGCGAAATTGGTAATGTACGGGTCACTGACTCGGATCCTATTGTGATACCCCCAATGAGTGAAATGATCATTTGGTGCAGGGCGGCCATAGGTCTGAGAGGACAGAATTACCAAGCTGTAGTAGAACCCCACATTCAGAACATAGACCTACACTTATGACTGCTAGAGGAGTAGTAGAAGTGGTGAATGGAAGAGTACCGGTACGGCTTCTCAATTGGGGAGATGATGAGGTAAACTTACCCGTTATGCAACATTGCTAAACACATGCTGTTGATAAAAATTCTATTCTCCCGGCTGAGTCCTTAGACTCCTGTCAAATAGCGGAGGACAATGACCCAGCAACTCAGGTGGCGGAGTGGTGTCAGCAACTCCATGTTGGGACGGACACCACTCCCGCTCACCAGAAGCAAGGGGTATTACGGGTGGTGCAAGAGTACGCCCAAGTGTTTAGCAAAAATCCACTGATTTTGGGATAATTAAGGGAGTACAAATCATATCCCTACAGGCAGTCATCCTCCCATCAAAGAGCGGTATAGGCCCATACCTCCAGCTCATTATCAGAAGGCTAAAGAAATGTTGAATGATATGAAGAAAGCCGGGGTGATAAGGGATAGTTGTAGCCCCTGGGCAGCCCCTCTAGTTCTGGTTAAAAAGGAAAGATGGTAGTATGAGAATGTGTGTGGATTACAGGCAGGTGAACCGCATAACACACAAGGATGATACCCGTTCCCACGTATAGAGGAATCATTAGCTGCTCTGAAAACGGCTAACTATTTTTTCTACCCTTGATCTGACTAGTGGTTACTGGGAAGTGGCTGTGGCTGAGGAGGATCGTGAGAAAACGGCTTTCACCACCCAATGGGGCTCTGTGAGTTCGACAGAATGCCGTTTGGGCTCAGCAGTGCCCCAGGAACATTTCAGGAGTGATGGAAAATTGTCGGGGGGACATCTCAATTTTGAAACCGTGCTGCTATACCTAGACGACGTCATCGTGTATTCCAAGACATATGAGGACCATCTGAGGCCCCTGGCAGAAGTATTGAGTCCCTGCCCAGGTACGGGATGAAATTAAAACCCTCAAAATGCCATCTACTCAAACAGAAGGTACAATACTTGGGGCACATCGTCAGTTCGGAAGGAGTAGCGCGGACCCAGAGAAAGTCACTGCCATCCAGAAGTGGCGGAGCCGAAGAACCTTAAGGAAGTGCGACAGTTCCTGGGACTAACGGGTTACTACAGAAGATTCGTGAAAGATTACACGAAGAAGGCAGCTCCTTTACAGGACCTCCTAGTAGGACAATCCTTAAGGGCAGAAACCCTCCTTTAACTGGGTAAAGAACAGGCCGAAGCATTCCAAAAGATGAAAGAGATCCTTACAGGTGATGAGATCTTAACCTATCCTGATTACAGCCAACCGTTCCCTGTTGTACACCGACGCCAGTAATGAAGGTTTGGGAGCAGTTCTCAGTCAGAAGCAGAATGGCCAAGAAAAAGTCATCGCATATGCCAGCAGAAAACTCAGGCCAACTGAGAGGAATCCGGAGAATTATAGCAGCTTCAAGCTGGAGTTTCTGGCGCTGGTCTGGGCCATTACTGAAAGATTTAAGCATTATCTGGCCTCCAATCGGTTCACTGCGTTTTACAGATAACAACCCCTTAACGCACCTGGAAACCGCCAAGCTGGGTGCCATGGAGCAGCGATGGATGGCTCGGTTGTCCAATTACCAGTTTACTATCAAGTACCGGGCAGGTCGAAAGAATTGCTAATGCTGACGCGTTGTCCCGAAGGCCGCATGACTCTGACACGGAGGAGGAATCTGATGACCTGGAAAAATTGAGCTACCTGCGTTCCATCGAAATGGGGTAGTCCACGAGCATCGAGTCAACAGAAAGCAGTATGGTGCAACATTAAATCCTTTACCCCATCACAGCTGGAAAGAGACTCAGGACAGTGATCCAGTGGTCAGCCGCATCAAGGAGTTGTTAAGACAGGAAGGCTCCTCTTTGGAAAAGGATGCACCTATGTCAGCCAAGCTCCTGTGGAACGAGAAAAGCAGGTTGTTCCTATACCGTGAGAAGTTGTGCAGGAGATACGTCAACCCAGAACCATGAGATGGTCTGGCAAATAGTGGTCCCCAAGGCAGACGTCCAATGGTGTTGGAAGCATACCACGATCAAGCAGGACACTTTGGTGGAGAAAGCTGGAGACCCTGTTGAGATGCCGGTTCTACTGGGTAGGGATGCGCAGCTCCATCGAGAGGTGGTGTCGGGAACTGTGGACCCTGTGGTCTCAGAAGGAAGGACTACGGTAGTCAGAAGGCACCCCTGCAACCTATCCGGACGACTCGTCCTCTGGAGATTGTGGCCCTGGACCACGTCAAATTGTCGCCAAGTAGATCTGGATACTCATACGCCTTGACCATGGTGGACCATTACTCCAGATTTCTGGTGGTTGTTCCAGTTAAGGACCAGACCGCAGTGACGGCCGCGAAAACCTTTCAAGCAAGCTTCTGCAGACCGCATGGGTATCCGGAGCAAGTATTAACCGATCAGGGACCTGCTTTCGAAGCTGATTTATTCAAGGAATTCTGTCACATGTACGGGTGTAAGAAAATTAGAACAAACACCATATCACCCTCAAACCAACGGTCTTTGCGAAAAAATGAACCATATTGTCCTTGACTTGTTGAGATCCATACCGTTGGAAGACAGGAATCGATGGCCGGATTTACTACCTGATTTGGTTGATTTGTATAACCATATACCTGTAAGTTCAACTAATTGCACTCCAGCCTATCTTATGAGAGCAAGGCCCGGAAGACTACCAATGGATCTAGAACTTGGAGTGGTAGAACCGGAGGCAGACGACGCGTTGAAAACTGGGACATCAATCGGCAAGAGCAATACAGAAGAGTACAAATCTGTGTAGAGGAAAGTCTCAACAAGGCACGGGAGAAACAGGAAGATGTTTACAACCGAAATGCTCTGCCAAGCCTTTGATGCCTGGAGAGGTAGTATTAAAAAGAAAAAGGAAGATGCACAAACTGGATAACCAGTGGGAGCAAGAGCCCTACGTCGTACAAGATTCTAAATATGACAACAGAAAAGTTTGTGTCGTCAGTAAGGACGGAGGAAGAACAACAACCACTGTGTCCAGAGACCATTTGAAATTGTGTCCAGAACCCTTAAAGCGTTGTGAAAAGAACCCTGTCATCAATCAAGGAGAAAGAAAGGAAGAGGTCATACACACGATCTGGGAGATTTTCCTGCGGATTGGCCCCGACTGGGAGATGCTGTAATAGTTCCGGTGTTGCAGTTTTACCAGCCACAAGAGGAAGTTTTACCTCCAGTTGTGCCCGTGGTGCCAGTTGAGCCGTTCAGGAGTTACCCATTCCAGCAACACCTCAACCTGTGGAATCTCAAGAAGGATCATCTGAAGCAGCGCCCCATACTATGGGATCCCCTGGTGAAGCTGACTCACACCGCCCAGCCATCAGTACGCTTGCCAGATCCATAGAAAGATTGAGGCAGTTCTATAGTTTGCCGTTACGCAGTGCAGACAGATCGCAACTTAATATACCTGAGGCTACACCACGTAGATCAGAGCGAACCACCAAAGGGAAGTTACCCATTAGATATCAGCAGTGATTATAACGAATTAATGTGAATATTGTAAAAAGTCTATATATATATATATGTGTTTTCCCTATTATGTCTTATAATGGACTCAGAGGCTGAGGACTGAGCCAGCCCAAAAACTGTATCCTGTAAATAGTTGCACTAAGGTGCCTTTTTAATGGTTTCACATGAAACCTTGACTTACCTCTGAACAGAAAACCCGTGTGGTGTGGCACTGAGTGAGGTCTGCATTCGGATGTCCTGCAGCCCACCCAGGACCCACGTTGAAGGTTTGGTGCGGGTCCTTCACAAGTATATTGTCTATTTTTATGAACATGTTTATTTAATATTTGTATTTCTCTATAATGTTATTGTTCGCAACGTTTAAGACATCCTTACCTCCCGGATGGGACGAATTAATGTTTAATGTTAAATGCATAAACAAAAATGTCTCTTTATATTTTACAGCCCGGGAGTGCTGTCGTTTACCATGGGGGAATGTGTAGCCCTGGTACACAATACCAGGAGGATGAGTGGAGAGGTAACAGTTAAGGGCTCTTCATAACATCACGTACACTTCTGACACACCCAGCAGGGGTGTGGAAGGGAGTGATTTAGTCAGTCAGTTTCCTGTCCTTGGACAGAGTAGACGTGTCCAGTCTGAGCCTGTTAGCAGTTCAGAAAGTGGAGGCTAGTACAGGTGGCCTAGTTCACCTCAACCTAGTCAGAGCTGTGCCCCACTGGAAGACAGACTGAGATATCTATCAAGAGTCGAGCAAATCGAAGGGCAAAGTGGAAGGAATATTTAAAAAGTGCTTTTGGCTTGGAGAAGTCCTGCACATTGCTACCGGTCACTGGGGACCGAAGGATCACTATTAGCTACAAGCATAGTGGTAAGAAAACCAGAGATTTACCGGACCTTAGGTCGCGGCAAACAGCCCCAAATAGTCAGTACGTAACTGGGGTCAGGGGGAGTGAAGACTTTGAGCCTGATCAGCAAGATAGGAATTCAACTCTCTCACAGGAAGGCTCCGACCACAAAACTGACTGGGCAGTACAGCTTTGGAATAGCTGGAATTATAGAGGGAACTACGCTGCAGGCTGGTTGGACTCATCATTATTGGACAGTAAAGGAGGCCCCTAACTTGCTTAACCGTTGCCTCAAAGCTCATCCTCCATCAACCCCATCAGCCTCCCTGGGACCTGCCTTACCATCTTACAAGTAAAGGTATGGAAAGACGCTGACGGTGTGAGACTGAGTTATTTACTTGCATGCTTGCACAACCCTGCTTTAACTACCGACCTGAGGAAGAGTCCCACCTGTAGGGGACCCGACATCTAGCTGCATCACCATCCCCTCAGAGCTCTACAGCAGCGCTGGTACAAATTACCAGAGACTACAGGTGGCGTCACGAACTGTATATATATCCCCTGTAAATATATCCCCCAACATACGCCTGACCGCCAGGGCCACAGACCGAGCCACCGCTACCTGTGACAATCCCATAGACTTCTACGGGCTTGGCTCTGAGTACCCCATTGCCCTGGAAACCCACAATTGTGGTGCGTGGTCGAGACACTACAAGCACTAAGGAAAGGCGGGAATTCTATCCCTACAATAGGACTGAGCTGGATCCCTACGATGTAACGGGGAACCTGATCCTGTGACCAGACCCGCTAAAGTCCTCAGCTAGTCTGAACGAAGACCTATAGTTGCGAGGGAGGAATCCCTACAAGATCTAGGGACTGGTGTGAAAAGGTGGAAACCTCCTAACAGAAATTGTAGCAGGGAAAATAAAACAGAAAACAAATACTAAGAGATCCTAAGATCAAGCAAAACTGACAGAGTAAGGCACCTAAGCACCCGGCTAGCTTAAGAGTAGATAATACAATGAAGTCCAGCAAAGCCAGAAGGGCGGAGCCAGACTAAATAGGGAAAAAAGGTCATGTGACAGCAAACTGAAACAAAATCTGACAAGAGGGTTATAACAGGTTTACCTTTCGTGCATCTTCCAGGGTAACATGTGACTCCAGACACAGCTGGGCTACATACATACCACCCCTTAAGTCCCCAATGCCGCGTGTAGGAGACTACATCCCCTATCAACAGATCCCTTCCCGGGTGCCCCTCTGGCAGGTGAGTCTCCACATCCCTGTGGTTAACAAAGACTTCCTGGTACAGGCCGGGTTCGTGGATGAACCCCAGCCTCCCTGGAGTTTGAAGTCTCGTATGGCGCCCTGGTGTTGCGGTTCCTGGAGCGTACCTTTATCTCGCCGGACGATCTCCTTGTCAGCAAGATACTGCTCCCGGTACCTCTGGCATACCACCCCTTAAGACCCCAATGCCGGGTGTAGGTTACAACATCTCTTATCAGCAGGTCCCTGTCCGGGTGTCCCTCAGGCAGGTGAGACTCCACATCCCTCCGGTTTACAAAAACTTCCTGGTAGAGCCCGGGCTCATGTATGAACCCCCAGCCTCCCTGGAGTATAAGTCCCTTATCGCCCCCTGGCGCCGCGGTTCCTGGAGCGTACCTCTGTTTCGCCGGACGTTCTCCTTGTCTGCGAGATCCTTCTCCCGGTACCTCTGGCGAAGCCGCTGCGCCTCACGCTGCTCCGCTGCTGCCGCTGCTCCTGCTCACGGCGTCTCCACTCGTTCTCCTTTTGGGCGGCGTACTCCACGTCGTCCAGGAGCTCCATTTCCTCCCAGTCGATCTCCATCGCTTGTGGCTGGGTGTCTTCCGTCGTCCCTACCGGGGGACTGCATTCCGCTGCGGCCTCTGGTTCCAGGCCTGGCTGGCATTCCGGTCCGGGCAGGGCCTCCTCAGCCTCCTCTCCTCCCGCCGCGTCCTCGGCGGAGTCAGGTACAGCTCTTTTGGGGCCGGCCTCTGGTTCTTCCTCAGCCGCTGGTTCCAGTGGTGGCGCGCGGGTGGCAGTTGCGCATCCGGGGGGAGAGCAGCCGGTCCCACTGCAGCCGCAGTTTCAGGGCACGCCAGCTCCGTTCCATCGCCTCCATCTCTGCGCGGTGTCGGGCCAGATCTCTCAGCGCCGCATCCACCTCCTCCACTCTATGCATCATTTCGTCGTCCTCCCGACCTGGGGAAGGTTCGAGCACAGGCTGCACTTCTTCAGGGGAACGGGGTCTGCCACCGCCATTCCCCCACACAGTGACTCCTGTCCTTCCGCCATCTCACTCCAGGCCAGACTGTGTTTCCTATCTGGAACGCTCTGGTCTTTTCCGTGGAGGCGGGACTTTCGCTTTCTCTTCCTTGCACTGAGGATGAAGAGGAGGCGGATCTCTCTTGCAGTGGGGCATGCTCTGACATTGTAGAAGCACTTAGACAGGGCAGCCATAACTTTCGCGCCACGGGGGGGGGTACGCCTACGAATACACGCCCCTCTTCTTCACCAGCGCCTCAGGGCGCGAATATGGCGGCAAAATGGCGGCGAATGGCGCCAAAAATCACAAAAACAGCAACACAGTCTTTTTGCACAAAAACAGTCCATTCAGGCACACAGGACTCACATATAGCGAGCTTCGGATCCTGTTCGTGACGCCAAAAATGGGTCGCACGGCCAGGGCCTGTGGGGTACTCGGCACCGAGCCCGTTCACTTCAATGGGGGATGTCACGGGTAGCACAGCTCGGTCCGTGGCCCTGGGCACTCACTGAAAAGGGGATATTTACAGGGGATTATAGGTTTGTAGAAATGTTCGTGACACCACCTGTGGTTCCTGGTCAGGGTGACCAGCGCTGCAGGGTAGATCCTCTGAGGGGTTGTTACTGGGCAGCAAGGTGTTAAGTCTCCCACAGGCAAGACTGATCCCTCAGGGTGTATGGCGGTGTAGGGGTGCAGGAGCAATAAGGCAGACACACACAAGAAAGTCTCTTTCTGTACTTTACTGATGGTGGTTGCAGGCACGTCCCGGGAAGCTGTCAGGGTGGAGGATGCACGTCCAGTAATCCCACTGAGTAGGTGTAGGACCTCCGTACTCCTTTATGTGTGTGAGTTTCTGACCTGTATAGAACAAAGTCTAACTCTGTCTTCTCAGCTACGCCGGCTGACTTTGTGGTGGAGCCTTCTCTTGGACAGAACTAAGTCTCTAATGGTTGGCCTACCAGACTCCTGTTCTTCCTGACCCCGGTTACGTATTAGCACTGCAGGGCCCCTGCGACCTTAAGTCCAGCAGGGTCTCCGGTTTCTCCTACTAGTCGTGAAGAAGCTAGCAAGCTCGGACCCGGTGTCCGGTAGTGCAGAGCAGAGGTAAGCGATCAATGCTGTTTCAACCTCTGACGCTCTCTTCTTTCTTCCACTTGCCTTTCGTCCTACTATAACCTTTAACATAAGCACAAGTAGCAGTAGATGCCAGTTTCTTCCACACGTCTCTACTAACAAGCCAACAGCTAGCCAATTCCCAGCTAGGCTGTCTGACAAGATCTTTCTGCTGTCTCTCACTCTCTCTGCACACTCAGCCCTCAGGCTAATCTGATCTGACTGAGCCCCTGCTATATCCTCCACCACCCTTATATACCTAGGTACTCTCCAAGGGCTCCCTCTGGTGGCTCCAGGGAAATGTGAAGTGTGAATGCATATCGGGTTATTATGTGGGTTTTCCTTTCGTGCATCCTCCAGGGTAACATGTGGCCTAGAGCACAGCTGGGCTACACATCCCCATAACAACAGTGATATCCACAGTGTCCCCATAGCAACAGTGATATCCACAGTGTCCCCATAATAACAGTAATATCCACAGTGTCCCCATAACAACAGTGATATCCACAGTGTCCCCATAATAACAGTGATATCCACAGTGTCCCCATAATAACAGCGATATCCACAGTGCTCCCCATAACAACAGTGATATCCACAGTGTCCCCATAGCAACAGTGATATCCACAGTGTCCCATAATAACAGTGATATCCACAGTGTCCCCATAACAACAGTGATATCCACAGTGTCCCCATAATAACAGCGATATCCACAGTGTCCCCATAATAACAGCAATATCCACAGTGCTCCCCATAATAACAGTGATATCCACAGTGTCCCCATAATAAAAGTGACATCCACAGTGACCCCATAATAACAGTGATATCCACAGTGCCCCATAATAACAGTGATATCCACAGTGTCCCCAAATAACAGTGATATCCACAGTGTCCCCATAATAACAGTGATATCCACAGTGCCCCATAAAACAGTGATATCCACAGTGTCCCCATAATAACAGTGATATCCACAGTGCCCCCATAATAACAGTGATATCCACAGTGTCCCCATAATAACAGCGATATCCACAGTGTCCCCATAATAACAGTGATATCCACAGTGTCCCCATAACTAACAGTGATATCCACAGTGTCCCCATAATAACAGTGATATCCACAGTGCCCCATAATAACAGTGATATCCACAGTGTCCCCATACAACAGTGATATCCACAGTGTCCCCCATAATAACAGTGATATCCACAGTGCCCCATAATAACAGTGATATCCACAGTGTCCCCATAAAACAGTGATATCCACAGTGCCCCCATAATAACAGTGATATCCACAGTGTCCCCATAATAACAGTGATATCCACAGTGCCCCCATAATAACAGTGATATCCACAGTGTCCCCATAATAACAGGATATCCACAGTGTCCCCATAATAACAGGATATCCACAGTGCTCCCATAATAACAGTGATATCCACAGTGTCCCCATAATAACAGTGATATCCACAGTGTCCCCATAAACAGTGATATCCACAGTGTCCCCATAATAACAGTGATATCCACAGTGCCCCCCATAATAACAGCGATATCCACAGTGTCCCCATAATAACAGCGATATCCACAGTGTCCCCATAATAACAGCGATATCCACAGTGTCCCCATATATAACAGGATATCCACAGTGCTCCCCATAATAACAGTGATATCCACAGTGTCCCCATAATAACAGTGATATCCACAGTGCCCCATAATAACAGTGATATCCACAGTGTCCCCATAATAACAGTGATATCCACAGTGTCCCCATAATAACGTGATATCCACAGTGTCCCCATAAATAACAGTGATATCCACAGTGTCCCCCATAATAACAGGATATCCACAGTGTCCCCATAATAACAGTGATATCCACAGTGTCCCCATAATAACAGTGATATCCACAGGCCCTGTTTCACTCCATAATAACAGGATATCCACAGTGCCCCATAATAACAGGATATCCACAGTGCCCCATAATAACAGTGATATCCACAGTGTCCCCATAATAACAGTGATATCCACAGTGCTCCCCATAATAACAGTGATATCCACAGTGTCCCCATAATAACAGTGATATCCACAGGTCCCCATAATAACAGTGATATCCACAGTGCTCCCCATAATAACAGCGATATCCACAGTGTCCCCATAATAACAGTGATATCCACAGTGCCCCATATAATATATCAAGTGCATATCATCCACAGTGCCCCCATAATAACAGTGATATCCACAGTGCCCCATAATAACAGTGATATCCACAGTGCCCCATAATAACAGTGATATCCACAGTGTCCCCATAATAACAGTATATCCACAGTGCTCCCATTAAAATTATATACAGTGATACCCACAGTGTCCCATAATAACAGGATATCCACAGTGCCCCCATAATAACAGTGATATCCACAGTGCTCCCCATAATAACAGGATATCCACAGTGCTCCATAATAACAGTGATATCCACAGTGCCCCATAATAACATGATATCCACAGTGCCCCATAATAACAGTGATATCCACAGTGCCCCATAATAACAGTGATATCCACAGTGTCCCCATAATAACAGTGATATCCACATGCCCCCATAATAACAGGATATCCACAGTGCCCCATAATAACAGGTATCCACAGTGCCCCATAATAACAGTGATATCCACAGTCCCCATAATAACAGTGATATCCACAGTGCCCCAAGTATCATTAACAGTGATATCCCAGTGCCCCATAATAACAGTGAATCCACAGTGCCCCATAATAACAGGATATCCACAGTGTCCCCATAACAACAGTGATATCCACAGTGCCCCCATAATAACAGTGATATCCACAGTGTCCCCATAATAACAGCGATATCCACAGCGTCCCCATAATAACAGCGATATCCACAGTGCCCCCATAATAACAGAGATATCCACAGTGTCCCCATAATAACAGCGATATCCACAGTGTCCCCATAATAACAGCGATATCCACAGTGTCCCCATAATAACAGCGATATCCACAGTGCTCCCCATAATAACAGTGATATCCACAGTGTCCCCATAACAACAGTGATATCCACAGTGTCACCATAACAACAATGATATCCACAGTGTCCCCATAACAACAGTGATATCCACAGTGTCCCCATAACAACAGCGATATCCACAGTTCCCCATAATAACAGTGATATCCACAGTTCCCCCATAATAACAGTGATATCCACAGTGTCCCCATAATAACAGCGATATCCACAGTGCCCCCATAATAACAGTGATATCCACAGTGTCCCCATAATAACAGCGATATCCACAGTGTCCCCATAATAACAGCGATATCCACAGTGTCCCCATAATAACAGTGATATCCACAGTGTCCCCATAATAACAGCGATATCCACAGTGCTCCCCATAATAACAGTGATATCCACAGTGTCCCCATAACAACAGTGATATCCACAGTGTCCCCATAACAACAATGATATCCACAGTGTCCCCATAACAACAGTGATATCCACAGTGTCCCCATAACAACAGCGATATCCACAGTTCCCCATAATAACAGTGATATCCACAGTTCCCCCATAATAACAGTGATATCCACAGTGCTCCCCATAATAACAGTGATATCCACAGTGCCTCCATAATAACAGTGATATCCACAGTGCTCCCCATAATAACAGTGATATTCACAGTGCCCCCATAATAACAGTGATATCCACAGTGTCCCCATAATAACAGTGATATCCACAGTGTCCCCATAATAACAGTGATATCCACAGTGCTCCCCATAATAACAGTGATATCCACAGTGCCCCCATAATAACAGCGACATTCCACAGTGCCCCCATAATAACAGCGATATTCCACAGTGTCTCCATAATAACAGTGATATCCACAGTGCTCCCCATAATAACACTGATATCCACAGTGTCCCCATAATAACACTGATATCTACAGTGTCCCCATAATAACAGTGATATCCATAGTGCTCCCCATAATAACAGTGATATCCACAGTGCTCCCCATAATAACACTGATATCCACAGTGTCCCCATAATAACACTGATATCCACAGTGTCCCCATTATAACAGTGATATCCACAGTGATCCCGTAATAACAGTGACATCCACATTGCCCCCATAATAACAATGGTACCCACAGTGCCCCCATAATAAAAGTGATATCCACAGTGCCCCTGTGAAGATCTGAGGTTGTGGGTTGTAATAATCATCTAGGCAGGTTAAAAATGCAGCTAATTTTTATTCCTTACATCCATGGTCTTACAGCAATTCTGGGTAGATGGTCACAATGCATTGTCCCCAGTGCACAAGGTCCCATCCTAGTTCCACTGCCCCCGTACCAGGCGATACCCAGTGACTCACACCTTTTGGTTGGCCCACAGCTTTTGTATCTCCCGCCAGTATAATCACAGTCCATACTCCATACTATGACCATAGCACATGTGTCCCATTCCAGCCGGAAAAAACAGTCCTTAAGATAGTTCCTCACATCCAGATGACACATCCCACGACCGTAGCAGGTGTATCCAGCCCAGCCGGCAATTGATATCCAAACTCCATGTGCCATCCTTTTAAGGCACCAGGACCTCAGCAATAGATCCTCTCCCCTCAATGTCACTGTAAACTCCCTCACGAAACATGTGGCTTATTGTTCTCACTCTCCTGGGATCAGACCCCTGAATGGGCATAAGTGTTCAAAACCTCTCCTCAAAGCTAACTGTGCTTGGTGGAGACATTTTCCTCAGGCTGAACCCATCACCTGGGACTGTATGTGAGACCCCCTGTGGTTATGGCTGCGCTGGGTCTACTAACCCCATCCACACCATGGCACTAGCAGGACTGGGAGAACAATGGCTTAAGGCCCCTGAGACAATAACAAGAGTAATGGAATGATTGCCTTACCTGATTACCAATCTTGGGTCTGGCCTTATGTATACATAAGATCCAGCCCGCACGTCTTCCTCTGCTTACTGCCACTGAATGGAAACATCGATTCCTGAGGCTGAACTGACTAACAAGCAAATCTCAAATAAAACATAATAATGAGATTGACGTAACCAGTGCTCCCTACTGGAAAAAGTCTGCATCCTTAGAGCCGTGGATTCCGCTCTACGTGCATTGGTCCAATAGTCTTTAGAACAAGGCCAGGTCATCACGTAATAACTGTTATGGGTCTGCAACTCAGGAATAGAGCGGGGGGGGGAATCTGACCCTGCACTAGGACTAGACTCGATCCCTACGATGGAGCGGGCGACCTATTCCTTGCGAATAGACCCACCGATGATCCTAGTCTAGACTCAAGCGAAGACCTAAAGATGGGGGGAGGGGATCCCTGAAAGATCTAGGGACTGGGAACAAAACACTGTTAACCTCCTAGCAGGGAAAAAGAGGAAGCTGCAGAAACAAAAGGAAAAAACAAAAAGACTAAGCAAGCAGAACTAGAGTTCCCAGAACTGCACAAAGTATAACACAAAGCTATCAAGGCTCCTAGCCAGAACTCAAGCGGATTAACACTGATGTCCAGCAAGGACTGGGAGGCAGGTGCTTGGTAATAAAGGGTGATACAATCACCTGACCAACGACAAGCCCAGCACCAGGTGAAAAGACCAGCAGCCAGAAACCACAACAAGATGGCGGATGGTCAAACTGAATAGATTCTAACAATAACAGTGATATCCACAGTCTTTCTACTGTAGCTCAGTGCCATTTTGACCACCCGTAGCCCCCCACCAATACGAGATCAGCCCCCCCAACCTATCATTGATGTACAAGACCAAGAGAAAACCTTTTTTTATAGCCTTCGTTATGCACTAAGTTCCATTCTTACCTTTTTGCAATATGTAAACATTTCTTAACGAGTTGACGTCTTCCCGTTTACCTCTGGAATCTCATCTCGTAGACAGTCTCTGTGACACTTAGATATTTTTTTTTTACACATGATCAGAAATGAGAAATCTCTTTAGCACATTCTTGGAGGATAAAAATATTTTCAGTCAATTCCGTGAATGGGCTGAAAGCTTTAAACTCCACTTGGTAATAACTTCTTCATCAAAGCAGAAATCTGATAACTGTGAAACGCGTTAATCCTAATCTATTGCAGCTCTAATTACAGGGAACGCTGCCTGCAAGGTTTTCTGCCTATGTAATGTAATGTAAAAACCATAGAGGAAATAAAAAGTTCTGCAACTTTCTGATATACTTTGTGTCTCAATTATTTAATGTTGTCAAAATCTCTGCTTGCTGTCAATATCTGGGATTAACTTCATAGGTTGAAAATATTATAGGGTTTTGTGGCCGAAAAAAGACATCTCTCTTTTTGGAGAAGCCAAAATGCAGGTGAGTTACAATTATTTCAACAGGCAACATGCAATTTTTTATTTCCCCTGTGGAGGCGCTGCAGGGGAATTAAACACTTGATATAATGTATTTTTACTGATCGCCTGTTAGGCTCACTAGGTGTGGTGGATCCTCAAAGCCCAAGGTCCAGGTAGACACACGGGCCACGGGTGTCGTTGCGGCAGGGAGCTGAGGCACGTGGGGAAACATGTAGCAGAGGTACGGGATTCCGTAGACAGTCAAGAGTCCTGAAACAGGTAGCAGAGGTTCTGGAAGCCAGAAACAGGTAGCAGAGATTCTGGAAGCCAGAAACAGGTAGCAGAGATCCTGGAAACTGCAGACAGGTAGCAGAGGTGCTGGACACCGCAGACAAGTAGCATAGGAAATGGAGACCATAGACAGGTACTAGAGGTAGTGTAAGCCATAAATAGACAGGAGACATCGTGTAAGCCACAGGGGGACACATAGCAGGAGTCCTGGTGGATCGGGAGATCCTGGAAGCCACAGGCAGAAACGTAGCAGAGATCCTGGAAGACCGGGAACAGGTATCAAATGGTACTGGAAACCAGAGCTGGAGAAGAGACATCCTGGAAGCTGCAGTCAGGCACGTAGCAGAGGTTCTGAAAGACTGGGAACAGGTAGCAGTGGCACTGGAAGCCACAGGAGGACATGTAGCAGAGGTCCTAGAAGACTGGGAAAGGGTAGCACAGGTACTAGAAACTGCAGGCAGACCGGAGAAGTCCATGGAAGCCGCAGACGGACATATAATAGAGATCCTGGAGTACCAAGAACAGGTAGCAGAGATCCTGGAAATTGCAGGCAGGTAGCAGAGGTGCTGGACACCGCAAACAAGTAGCATAGGAAATGGAGACCATAGACAGGTACTAGAGGTAGTGGAAGCCATAAATAGACAGGAGACATCGTGTAAGCCACAGGGGGACACATAGCAGGAGTCCTGGTGGATCGGGTGATCCTGGAAGCCGAAGGCAGAAATGTAGCAGAGATCCTGGAAGACCGGGAACAGGTATCAATGGTTCTGGAAACCAGAGCTGGAGAAGAGACATCCTGGAAGCTGCAGGCAGGCACATAGCAGAAGTTCTGAAAGACTGGGAACAGGTAGCAGTGGCACTGGAAGCCACAGGAGGACATGTAGCAGAGGTCCTAGAAGTGTGGGAACGGGTAGCACAGGTACTAGAAACTGCAGGTAGACCAGAGATGTCCATGGAAGTCGTAGACGGACACATAGTAGAGATCCTGGAGTATCAAGAACAGGTAGCAGAGATACTGGAAGCCACAGGCTGGCAAGAGATGTCCTGGATGCCACAGGAGGACATGTAGAAAAGGTCGTGGAATACCAACTACAAGGTCAAAATAGCAAGACACAGATTTGTGTCTTGATAGGTCTTATATAGGCCAGGGCAGATGATCACATGGGTTCATGTTGGGCCATCTGCAAAGCCTGACGTGGAGCACAACTGAATTCAGGGTACCGGAGTGAGAAGAGCAAAGCCCGGATCTAGGTCAGGTGCGTAAAATCTTTATGATCAGACTCTTTAGATCAGGGGTGGGGAATATTTTTTCTGCCAAGGGCCATTTGGATATTTATACCATCCTTTGGGGGCCATACAAACTCCGCCCACAAAGTACATCCTGACTCTGACACTGGTGTCAGGACGTAATCTTTCATTGCATGCCCTTCAGTGTTCAGTAGTGAACACTACATGTGTACTTACAGAGCAAGAAGAAATTAATGAGCTGTTGGCAATCAAAATACAGCTTCCTGCCAAAGCACAGCAGTCCCTGAGAATCTGCCCGGGGGCCGGATAAAAGGTCATCGAGGGCCGTAAATGGCCCTGGGGCCTGAGGTTCCCCACCCCTGCTTTAGATAATCAAGTGCTGGACTAAATGACTGTGACTCCAAACAGACTGCATGTAACGCCAAGCCATACATGTAATGCTACCCACTGAGCCACCATGCTGCCTACTTTGACTTTACAAGTGACAATTTGGGAAAAGCACATTGTTTAGGAATAGGAAAAAGCGTGTTTGATCCAGTATGGATAGATCTACAAGATATATGTTAAAATTTAATCTCACCCCGAAGGAAGTATTTTCTAAGCACACCTTGGGGGAAGGGCTTAAAGAGTAAGTGTTGTTACTAACTGCTGTTACTTGTGTTTCATAAATCAATAGTACAGGCGAATAGAAAAAAAGGTTGTAATGTATCTGATTATCGAAATATGCTTCTTTCTCCACTTATAAGTCACTTCTCCTTCCGCTTTTCCGCTAAATTCTTAAAAATCTCTCTTGCTCACTTAGAGATCATATTACATCTGCCTACTGTAGTCTATGGAGAGGATGAGCAATGGGAGAGAACAGGTAGCTTTCTAGTAAGTGTTTTATCTCACCACAGAGATGGATTCACAGCTACACTGCTGAGTATTGCTGCTGATTTTTACGGACGTGTGATACATAGCGAAAGGAGAGCAGGAATCCCTTATGTCTGTGTATGGGAGAGATCTTAGCAGCTAGTCTCCACTCACTAGAGCCGGAAGAGTGGGAAAAACTGGTGAAAAATGCAGGATGCAAGACATGTAATGGCCAGAAATAGTGTTATTCTTCATGTAGATATGCAAATTTCCTTTATATTTCTATATAAAGCGGAGCCCGAGGGAAATGTCTCGGGACCACGCTGTAATCCGCCAGTTGTGTTTTCCTCATTCTGAGAAGGAATGTATTTGGACACCAACCAGAAACACAAAAAAAAATGGCCTGTAATAGATTTATTTAAAGCACAAAGTCAAATTCCATCTTGAGTTTTCTCCCTTCTCATCCTCTGCAGTTTTCGCGGAGTCTGCCCTCTAAATATAAGCGATGCTGCTCTCCTGTGGGAAAGGTCATTAGGAATCTCGTCCTTTCCTCGCAATGAATAAAATAGTGAGCCGGCAGCTGTGTTATGCCGGCTCACAATATTGCTGATTTTCCCATTGGGCTGCTGTGTCTGATTTTAAAATATCGCAGGTATGCATATTCCGAAATATGTAAAAAAAAAATTATAAATTGAAAACCGATGTGAAGGGAAAAGGCCGTGACGTCCATCAGAGAACGAGAAACTACAATAATTAGAAGCCTCCCCAGAAACAGTGGACTGTTAAATTATGAAATTCTTCCTTTTGCCACTAGGTGGCAATAATATACACTTCAATGTACACATCTCCTTGCAGTGAGCTCCCCTAGTGGTGGCTGATAGAGACAGAAATGTAGTATTTAAAGCCCCTTCCAAACTTGTGACATACATGTACAAGCCTAAAATGGTGTAAATAATAACTACAGCTCGGGGACACAAAAAATAAGCGCTCCATTGATAGAAAAATAAAACGGGTCTCAGACAATAGTGACACAAATCGAAAATCGTCACCGTGTGCTGCAGTTTTGCTCCTATTGAAGTGAATGTGAGCTAGCTGCAGTACACGAGAACGGCCACTATATGGTGTATAGAGCTGTGCTGTTTCGGCTCTGAACCCTGTGTAATATGGGACATTGTAGGAGCTGATGAGTGGGGTGGCAGACCCCCCTTCCAAATTTTTTATTGAAGACCTATCTTAAGAATAAGCCATTAATATGGAATTTCCTTTCATTTATATGTATAGATATTGTTCTTTAACCTCTTCACACAAATTGCTGCTTTGAAGGTCACCGGGGTTATAAACCCCAACACCTTTGATGTCAGGAAGTTACCTTTAAGAATTTTAGATTTGTGTCTATCCTGGGACCCCTTGGGATCAGCTGTAATTTGCAACCAAGTGTTCAACTGTCCTGCAGCGCCACCACAGGTGATATAAAGTATTACAAGTAAAATATTGAAATCCTGTTAGGTCCACTAGAGAAATGCTGCTCTCAGCTCAGGCTATTTAATGAAGTTCCTGAATGAGTCACCCCTGAAAATTAGCTGAAAATGTACTAATAAAGTGTTAAAAATGAGTTTAATGATATAACAAGAAAATTCACAATTTATTACCATAATATTATGAAAGGATTGGTCATGTCTCCTGGCATTCTCCATTAAAGATGACCTTTCATCAGTTCAAAAGTGTCCAGTTTTACACTTCTTTTATTCCTGCTGATCCCCTGATTATGGTGATTTTTGTTTTTCTAAAATCCGCCATACGGTTCCTGAGATACGCACCTTTTTATTTAGTGCTATATAGTACAGTCCTTGGCAAGGGGCGTGGCTTATAAGCTCCTCTGGGGCGTGTCTTTAGGCTGCTCTGCATAATTACCTAAAAAATTAGCACTAACTAAAAAGGCCCATATCTCTGGAACCGTATGACCGATTTCAGTAAAACAAAAATGTATTACTCAGGCGATCCTTGGGAAACAAATAAGAGCAAAAAACTGGCCACTTTATGACCAATGACAGGCCCTCTTTAAATAAAATTTTTAGGCCATTTTATCAGTCCTCTGCTATTCCTCCTGGAAAAATATGAATAAATTGACAACTAGATGTTACCTTACAATGGTCTAATACTATCAGCTCTTAATGAAAAATGTAAGGGTATTTACATCACTGAAAGGGAAAAATAAAAAAAAAAACAGTTTTCCATCTTTTCATAGATTTCCAAGAGGAACAACAGAGGAATGGCACATTGCAGAAATGTTATTACCGTATGTAGAGAAGTATTAAATGAAAAAATACTCAGTGACCAATATAAATGTATTTTTTTTACTTCTGAATTCACATTTCATCCAGTTCTAATAAATTCTGGCCACAGTTTGTCGTTGTTGCAGAGTTTGGCATACACAATGAAATAATGGTGCGTTTTTTCACACTTTAATGTTCACTTACATCTTTTAATTCCTTTTAGCGTCAGTATTTCCATTTTATAAAGTTACTCTTATTACCAGACTCACATTTTGTCTATTTGTTTATGTCCATGACAAACTCAATATGACCAGTGTTTTATGGCTTGAATAGCCCGCCACCTAGTGGTGAAGCTAGAACTGCAGCTATATTAGTAATAAAATACACGGGGAGGCTTTAAAGGTTAAAATACATTAAGTTATCATCTATGCACTAGATAGGTAACAACTTGATGATTGGTAAGGGTCCGGCCAGTGAGACCTACAAAAATTGGAAGACTGGGGCATTTTTATCCCTGACAGGGAACTTTTTTTTGCCCCATTGCTAAATGGAGCGACAGGTTGGATGCCTGATCGCCACTAAATTCACTCTACATGAGGCTGTCGGAAAAAGCAGAGAACAGAATGTAGCAGACCCATGGGGAATGAATGCAGCCGCGATCGAGCATAAAAACTGTCGCTCCATTCTAACGTGGATAAAAGTCCCCCATTCTGCGAATCACTATGGGTCTCAGAAGTCGACAGCATAACAAGAAATACAAGGTGGACAGCGTGTGAGCAGCTCTTCTTACCTCAGTACCCTGTATCTCCAGTATAGATCAGATAGACAGGGTGGACAGCAGTGTGAGCAGCCTCTTCTTACCTCAGTACCCCTGGTATCTCTAGTATTAGATCAGATACACAGGGTGGACAGCAGTGTGAGCAGCCTCTTCTTACTTCAGCACTCCTGGAATCTCCAGTATTAGATCAGACAGGGTGGACAGCAGTGTGAGCAGCCTCTTCTTACCTCAGCATCCCTGGTATCTCCAGTATTAGATCATATAGACAGGGTGGACAACAGTGTGAGCAGCCTCCTCTTACCTCAGCATCCCTGGTATCTCCAGTATTAGATCATATAGACAGGGTGGACAGCAGTGTGCGCATCCTCTTCTTACCTCAGCACCTCTGGTATCTCCAGTATTAGATCAGACAGGGTGGACTGGACAGCAGTGTGAGCAGCCTCTTCTTACCTCAGCACCTCTGGTATCTCCACTATTAGATCAGACAGGGTGGACAGCAGTGTGAGCAGCCTCTTCTTACCTCAGCACTCCTGGTATCTCCAGTATTAGATCAGATAGACAGGGTGGACAGCAGTGTGAGCAGCCTCTTCTTACCTCAGCACTCCTGGAATCTCCAGTATTAGATCAGACAGGGTGGACAGCAGTGTGAGCAGCCTCCTCTTACCTCAGCACCCCTGGTATCTCCAGTATTAGATCATTTAGACAGGGTGGACAGCAGTGTGAGCAGCCTCTTCTTAACTCAGCACCTCTGGTATCTCCAGTATTAGATCAGACAGGGTGGACTGGACAGCAGTGTGAGCAGCCTCTTCTTACCTCAGCACCTCTGGTATCTCCACTATTAGATCAGACAGGGTGGACAGCAGTGTGAGCAGCCTCTTCTTACCTCAGCATCCCTGGTATCTCCACTATTAGATCAGACAGGGTGGACAGCAGTGTGAGCAGCCTCTTCTTACCTCAGCACTCCTGGTATCTCCAGTATTAGATCAGATAGACAGGGTGGACAGCAGTGTGAGCAGCCTCTTCTTACTTCAGCACCTCTGGTATCTCCAGTATTAGATCAGATAGAGAGGTGGGACAGCAGTGTGAGCAGCTTCTTCTTACCTCAGCACTCCTGTTATTATCCCTGTACTGTTGCATTACTATTTGTATAATTTTTGTGCTGAATGCTGTATATTTGCACTAGTTATTTAACTGTGTGCATTATGCCTGAATTGTGACATCACTGTGTACATTATCCCTGTACTGTGATTTCATTATATGCATTATTCTTGCATTATCATGTGTGCACCGTTTGTGTACTGTGACATCACTGTGTGAATTATCCTTAAACCATGACATCACTGTGTGCATTATCCAGATACTATGACGTCTCTATGTGCATTTTCTCTGTATTGTGATATCACTGTGTGCATTATCTATGTTCTGTGACATCACTGTGTGCATTATCTACGTTCTGTGACATCACTGTGTGCCTTATCTCTGTATTGTGACATCACTGTGTGCATTACCTCTGTACTGTGACATCACTGTGTGTATTATTCCTGTACTGCTACATCACTGTGTACATTATCCCTTTGCTGTGATATTATTGTGTGCATTATCCCTATACTATGACATCTCTATATGCAATATCTATGTACTGTGACATCAGTGTGTGCATTATTCTTCAACTGTGACTTCACTGTGTGTACGGTTTCTATATTGTAACATCACTGTGTGCATTATCCTTGCACTGTGACATAAGTTTTGCCATATCTCTGCACTGTGAAATTACTGTGTGCATTATCCCTGTACTGTAACAGAACTGTGTGCATTATCCCTGCAGTGTGACAATACTGTGTGCATTATCCCTGTAATGTGACATCCCTGTGTGCCTGATTATTGTACTATAATATCACTATATGCTGTATCCTTGTACTGTGACATTACTATTTCCATTATCCCTGTACTGTGACTTTACTATATACATTATCCCTGTACTTTGACATTACTATGTGCATTATCCCTGTATAGTGAAATCTCTATGTGCATTATCCCTGAACTGTGACATCACTGTGTGCATTATTCCTTTACTGTGACATCTTTGCGTGCATTATCCCTGCACTGTGACATTACTATGCACATTATCCCTGTACAGTGACATCACTGTGTGTATTATCTCTGTACAGTGACATCACTGTGTGCATTATCCCTGCACTGTGACATCACTGTGTGCATTATCTCTGTACTGTGACATCTCTGTGTGCATTATCCCTGTACTGTGACATCACTATGTGTATTATCCCGTTACTGTGACATCACTGTGTGCATTATCCCTGTACTGTGACATCTCTGTGTGTATTATCCCTGTACTGTGACATCACTGTGTGCATTATCCCTGTACTGTGACATCACTATGTGTATTATCCCGTTACTGTGACATCTGTGACATCACTGTGTGCATTATCCCTGTACTGTGACATCTCTGTGTGCATTATCCCTGTACTGTGACATCACTATGTGTATTATCCCGTTACTGTGACATCACTGTGTGCATTATCCCTGTACTGTGACATCTCTGTGTGTATTATCCCTGTACTGTGACATCACTGTGTGCATTATCCCTGTACTGTGACATCACTATGTGTATTATCCTGTTACTGTGGCATCACTGTGTGCATTATCCCTGTACTGTGACATCTCTGTGTGCATTATCCCTGTACTGTGACATCACTGTGTGCATTATCCTGTACTGTGACATCTCTGTGTGTATTATCCCTGCACTGTGACATCAGTGTGTATTATCCTGTACAGTGACATCTCTGTGTGCATTATCCCTGTACTGTGACATTACTATGTGCATTATCCCTGTATAGTGAAATCACTGTGTGCATTATCCCTGTACTGTGACATCACTGTGTGCATTATCCCTGTACTGTGACATCACTGTGTGCATTATCCCTGTACTGTGACATCACTATGTGTATTATCCCTGTACTGTGACATCACTGTGTGCATTATCCCTATACTGTGACTTCACTGTGTGCATTATCCCTGTACTGTGACATCACTGTGTGCATTATCCCTGTACTGTGACATCTCTGTGTGTATTATCCCTGCACTGTGACATCACTGTGTGTATTATCCCTGTACTGTGACATCTGTGTGCATTATCCCTGTACTGTGACATTACCATGTGCATTATCCCTGTATAGTGAAATCACTGTGTGCATTATCCCTGTACTGTGACATCACTATGTGTATTATCCCTGTACTGTGACATCACTGTGTGCATTATCCCTATACTGTGACATCACTGTGTGCATTATCCCTGTACTGTGACATCTCTGTGTGTATTATCCCTGTACTGAGACATCACTGTGTGCATTATTCCTGTACTGTGACATCACTGTGTGCATTATTCCTGTACTGTGACATCACTGTGTGAATTATCTCTGTACTGTGACATCACTGTGTGCATTATTCCTGTACTGTGACATCACTGTGTGCATTATCCCTGTACTGTGACATCACTGTGTGCAATATCCCTGTACTGTGACATCACTGTGTGCATTATCCCTGTACTGTGACATCACTGTGTGCATTATTCCTGTACTGTGACATCACTGTGTGCATTATTCCTGTACTGTGACATCACTGTGTGCATTATTCCTGTACTGTGACATTACTGTGTGTATTATCACATTATCACTGTACTGTGACATCACTGTGTGCATTATCACTGTACTGTGACATCATTATGTGCATTAGCCGTGCGCAGACTCCATTGCCTGAATAGCTTTGACATTATTGTGTTACTATCACATCACTTTGAAAATTATATAAAGGCATATAACATAGTGGAGCCCTAGTCTTAAAACCATGAAAAAAAACTAAAATAAATACCTTTTATTAATATTTTTCTGTAGTGCGGCTCACGGGATGACCCTCATTTCTAATGTTAAGTGAATGGAAACCTTCCTGTATGTAGTAGATGTATTGGGGAACATCAGACAGTGACTATTTCCATTGGAGCTGGGTTAATCCTGCTGGAAGGGTTCTGGGTCTAATCCATCTTACATGTTCCCGCTCTCTTACTTTATATTCCCTCCCGTCCCCTATAAAGCAGTATTAGTGGCGGCAGCAGAACGTTTGATAAAGACCATGCCGCTTTTACAACCTTGTAAAGATTGCATCTGCAGGGCCCGTAAATCAACGTCGTGCATCGAAGGAAGAATTTTTGCCTTCTTCAACCAAACAAACCTTAGGTTTATCCAATAAAACCTGGGACATTCCTTCAGGCTTAAGAAACCTTAAAAATAGAAGCAAAGTGTAATCAAAAAGTACAAATTTCTGAAACATAAAAGAAAGAGTCGACCTGAATAGGGTAAAATTCCACTAACCCTACGTCTAATAAATAGGAATATTCCAATACGGTATCGACAGGCATGGTCAGACAGTACTGTTCTATTTGATTCTACTAGCCATTATTCTGAACCCCCTGAGATAGAGAAGACATTAATGTCTGTATCCCAGGTGGTGTTAATGCCATTATCCCTGGTGGTCTAGGGAGTAAAGAGGCTAAGGTAAGGAAACCTGGTGGTCTAGGGCAGAGAAGGTGTTAATACCAGTACCATATGTAAGGGATTAATGTCCCTGGTCTAGGGTGTCGAAGGGATTAATGCTAGAAAATCTGGTGGTCTAGGGTGTTGAAGGGATTAATGTCCAATTGGTATAGGGTGTTGGTGGTCTAGGGGGACAAAGGGATTAATGCTAGAAAATCTGGTGGTCTAGGGTGTTGAAGGGATTAATGTCCAATTGGTATAGGGTGTTGGTGGTCTAGGGGGACAAAGGGATTAATGCTAGAAAATCTGGTGGTCTAGGGTGTCGAAGGGATTAATGCTAGAAAATCTGGTGGTCTAGGGTGTCGAAGGGATTAATGTCCAATTGGTATAGGGTGTTGGCGGTCTAGGGGGACAAAGGGATTAATGCTAGAAAATCTAGTGGTCTAGGGTGTCGAAGGGATTAATGCTAGAAAATCTGGTGGTCTAGGGTGTCGAAGGGATTAATGTCCAATTGGTATAGGGTGTTGGCGGTCTAGGGGGACAAAGGGATTAATGCTAGAAAATCTGGTGGTCTAGGGTGTCGAAGGGATTAATGCTAGAAAATCTGGTGGTCTAGGGTGTCGAAGGGATTAATGTCCAATTGGTATAGGGTGTTGGGGGTCTAGGGGGACAAAGGGATTAATGCTAGAAAATCTGGTGGTCTAGGGTGTCGAAGGGATTGTTCAATTGGTATAGGGTGTTGGGGGTCTAGGGGGACAAAGGGATTAATGCTAGAAAATCTGGTGGTCTAGGTGTCAAAGGAATTAATGTTCAATTGGTATAGGGTGTTGGGGGTCTAGGGTGTCGCAGGGATTAATGCTAGAAAATCTGGTGGTCTAGGGTGTCGAAGGGATTAATGCTAGGAAATCTGGTGGTCTAGGGCAGTAATGGGGTTAATGTCAGGGTACAGGATAGTTTAGGGAACTGAAAATATTAATCACTGTATCCCTAGTGGTCTAGGGTAGTAATAGAGTCAGTATCCATGGTGGTCTAGGGAAGTAAAGGGATTAATGTCCACCTCACTGGAGGTATAGGGCATTAAATGGGTTCCACTACTGATCTATGGTATAAATAACAGTAAATCTGATGGTCTTGAGCAGTGAAGGGGCTAAAGTCCATATTTCTGGTGGTCCACAGTATTAAAGGAGTTAATATTAACCCCTTCAATACCCTAGACCAGCAGGGATAATGACATTACCCCTTCACTTGGGGGGGGAGTGGTCTTGGAAAGTGAAGCGGTAATGGCGGTATTCCTGCCAAAATTCATCAACCACGTGCGCCATTTTGAAGGATTTGGGGCCAAAAAAACAGCATTGAATACCCCAAGACAAAAAAGAGAAAAGTGACTTCAATAAACAGCAAATATTGACTCTGTCTTGTCACTTCTCAGAGCTCAGCGCGTAGTCCCTCTATGGGACTGCAGACTTGTGAACCTTCACATCGCGCGCATTGCTCGCTGTCAGGATTCTCCGGTGCCGAAAGCAGAGGGCTATATGACCACGAGTTTCCGATATGCGGTCACAAGCCTACTAGACGTGCACAGCCTCTCTCAATGCAAGTGTATTGAGAAAGGCCGGACACGTCTAGTCAGAATGTGTCCGGAAATATGCAAATCGAATCGTATGCTACCGGAGAATCCTCACAGTGCACAGTGCTCGAGATGTGAGGATTCACAAGTCTGCAGCCATCGAATCTTTACCTTATCCAAATGAAGAGTTAACCAAGATTCCTCCTTGACATCGCCATGCTTCTTTACAGCCATGGGTAGGTTACCGGCTGTCTCAATAAACTGATATATTTCACAAACGCTGGCTATAAGGAACGCTATCAAAAGCATCCTTATCACAGGCATAAGTCATTGTAAGCCATCATTGCCAAGAGTAAAATGGAGAGGAGCCAGGTCCGCTATGAGACATTTTCATGGGACCGTATTGCCTTAATATAAAGCTTCACAGGGAAAACGCTAAGGTCCCCTATAGATCTATAAAGAGAACATATAATAAAATTATACTTTTTTGTGTGATTATTGAAAAAAAAAACCACCCTGAAATATTGCAGTTTATACACTATAGCACACACAGCAGCCTGAGACTTTTTAGCTTAACTGTGTAGACTTGGGAAGAATGAGCAGAGTCATCTCATTATTATTAGATTTAATGACAGCACAATTGTAAGACTATACTACAGATTAATTCCTGTGTGCAGCTCATCTGTCGCTCCCTGATCTCGGTTGGAGGTGTTTCTTTCCTCTTCCTGGAACCTGTATTCACGTATTGACATTTTTCCATACATTGAAGGGAATCTGTTAGCAGGTGTTTGCTGTGTAATCTGAGAGCACCGTGATGTAGCAACCTGATTCCAGCAAAGTGTCACTTACTAGGCTATTTCAATATAATCAGCATTTTATCAGCAGGAGATTATCACTACAGGACTAGGTGTCTCCTGCCTTCTAGTTTATCCCCGACCCAGCACGGATTGGCAGTTTTCTGTCAATATACAGGGTACTCAAAGCAGCCAATCAGTGTTGTGGGCGGGGTTATACACAGCTCAGCATTCCGAGCTCTACAGCAAAGTGTGATTCCATCACAACTAGTGCACACAGTAAACTAAGTGATACATCACTGGAATCAGGGTTTCTGTCCCTACATCATGCTGCTGTCAGATTACATTGCGAAAATCGGCAGACCGACTCCCTTTAAGGGCCAAATTCATTATTGCATTTCTGCCTTTTTTTCCTAGTTTTTGAGCCACTTCTCCTACTCTACTTTCCTCCTGAACTTATCGTTAACTTTGAAAAACAGTTACAATCTCTGCCAGCTCACTGATGGATTAGATTACAGCTGCCTGTTGAAGTCTATGGAGAGGAAAGAGCAGAGAGAAGCCCAGACTGACAGAGATCATGCAGCAGTCTTTTACTGTGATGGATTCACAGCAATGCTGCTCAATACTGCTGTATAATGTCCTCCAAGCAACTGCTGATTCTGAACATGTGATACATCATAGAGACGGAGGGGTGCAACATTATTTGTATGTTATAACTATGTCTTATTTTTACAATAAGACAGCATAATACATGTGTACTATGTGGTGGCATTTTTTTGTATTTTTTTAGCATGACTTGTATAAATGTACTGTAGAGTGGCACGATTTATTTGCACACCATTTATGTGTGTGTATTTTATGGTGCCATTATTTGTACAGTAGAACAGTGTAGAATATGTGCACTCTTGGGTGGTATTACTTATTTGTACAGTGTGTCAGCATTGTAGATGGATGCATTTTGCATCACTCATGTGAGGAAATCACATGACAAATGTTTGTTGTCATGGTAGCTTAGGTGTACAGTATGACCATATTATTCTTGTGTATGGTGGCATATGTAATGTATACAGCATAGCGGCACTATGTACACTATGGCATTATTCATATAGATGATAGGTATTATATCTGTGTGCAGTATGATAGCATTTAATAATTACACTCCATAATTATATTTCTGTGTAAAGTATAATAGCATTATTGAAATGTACAATATAGTAGTATTAGCTCAGTGTACGATATGGCAACGTTATTCATATGTATGACATGGTGGTATCAGATCTGTGTACAGCATGATAGCAATAAGTTACACTGCATAGTGGTGCTTATGTATACAGTATAGTAGCATTATTGAAATGTATCATATAGTAGTATTAGTTTGGTGTATGTTATGGCAGCATTAGACATTTGTATGGTATAAAATCTGTGTACGGTATGATAGCAATAAGTAGTTAAACTGTATAGTGTTTGTATATGGTATCATTATTGAAATGTACACAATAGTATTAGTTTGGTGTATGGTATGGCAGCATTATTCTTATGTATGGTAAGATACTGTAGCAATAAGTATTACACTACATGATGGCATTTATGTCTACAGTATGTTTGCAATAAATATTAAACTGCATGATGGCAGTATCATTATTGAAATGTACATAATAGTATTAGTTTTGTGTACAGTATTGCAACATTATTTATACGTATGTTATGATCACCACACGATTTACACAGAATGACGGCATTAAATGTATCTACAATATGGCAGCATTAGTCATATGTAGATTATGATCGCAATAAGTATTCAGCACTTAGTACGTGTTTATATCAAGGTATCAAATGGAACTTGTATAGAGAAATTGACCAGAACACATTATTAAGCTATTTGATAGGTGAAACTCACGTTTCCAATCTCATGCACAATTGCAAAAATGTCCGAAATAGCGTCGCCTCCTATATTCTTAGGAAGAAAAGAAACGCTGACCAAGGAAACTCTCACTGGCGGTCTCGGCAAGTCTCAACACCCTTGGTGTACAGGTATAAACCCACGGTTGATTTATGGCAGGTGCTGAGAGCTACAAACTGAGAAGAACAAATGTTCTTCTGCTTTACCTCAAAACATTATCCTTCCAGCTCATGAGATGTTGGCGGTATCTTTTTTTTTTCTCCTCTTCTGTATGGCTTAACAAAAAATTATAATAAAAAGTACAGAGAAATGATAACCACTTGTAAGCCTCCTTAATTTACTCATATGGACAGGATAATTTCTGAAGCTGTCACAGTTTTTGCTCTTATTTTATTCCCGCTTCTCCCCTGAGTAACCCATTGATTTTTATTTTAAATCCGCCTTACGGTTCCAGATAAATGGACCTTTCAATTTAGTGCTAGCTTTTATCGTGGGGCGTGGCTCACAGGATCCTCTGGGGCGTGTCTTTAGGTTGCTCTGCATAATTAACCTATAAGCCACACCCATTTGTGTAAAGACCATAAACATTAGCACTAAATAAAAAGGCCAATATCTCAGGAACCGTACGGTGGATTTAAAAAAGAAATTTAAAAAACTAAAAGCAGGGGGAATAAGACAAAAAAAAAAGCCAAAATCATCCACTTTTGATCTGGTAACAGCTCCTCATTAAAGGGGGAGTCAGTAGCGTTTGTATGTATGGAGACAAGTTTTTCAACTTAAAAAAAAAAAAAAAAAAAAAAGACCTAAGGTGAGGTCCCTATGCAAGAACAGTACATGGGCCCCTTTATAGGTCTGTGACATAAGCTGATCGCTGCTTTGGAAGTGGGACCCTTGCTCTCTTGGGCTCCCGTTGTAATGTATGTGATACAGTTCATATAGCGTCTTGTGCTTGGGTGCGATGAAAATACTTGAGACACAGGTTGAAAAAGAAAGTCTTGTATTGCTTCATACAAATTGGCAAAAATAAACATACAGGTTGCAAACACAGAAGCAGGAGACACAGCAGGCCAAAGTAATCTAAGTTCATCAATAACTCTCCACAACAGATTCAGATCTTCTTCTATGTTACCGCAAGTCCATGCAACCGTGAGGCTTTCAAGAGCAGAGTTCAGAGTCCACAAGAGCTCCAGAGTTTCTCAGTAGAAATGGCTGGAGTACAAAGTCCAAGGCTTCAGGAGTCAGAACACAGGTTCACTGCAGGCCAGATTCTGAAGCACTGATTGCTCAGGTGTGGCTGTTTAAGAAGCAAACGGAGAGAATCAGGGCGGGAACATGCAAGCTGGAAAACTCCATTTTAACTGAGGGCAAGATAGCTGCAGCAAAACAGAAAGCAAAATGGCCGACGAACAAACTGAGTTTCAGAAACAGATATACAGAACCTTACATTACTCCCCCCTTAGGGGCAACCTCCGGATGACCTCAGACCAGGCTTGTGTGGGTACCTCTGATGAAACTGACGGAGCAAGCGAGGAGCATTAACGTTATTGACTGGTTCCCATGAGTTGTCCTCCACTGGGTAGCCCTGCCATTTGATCAAATATTGTAACTGATTTCTATACAACCTGGAATCTAAAATCCTTTCCACCACAAATTCTTCCTGACCATCGACTAGCACTGGGTCAGGGCAAGGAGAAGAACGTCCAGGAAACGTATTGGGTGTTGCAGCCTTCAGTAGGGATACATGAAAGACAGGGTGGATTCTCATAGTTCTGGGCAATTGAAGACGACAAGCAACGGCACTTATAATCTTACTGATTTTATAGGGTCCAATGTACTTATGTCCCAACTTAGATGATGGAATCCTTAACTTAAGATTTCTGGTTGACAGCCAGACCAGGTCTCCTACCTTAAAAACTGGTGCAGGTTTACGAAATTTATCTGCTGCCTTCTTGTACCTTTCCTGAGCCGATTCCAGATTCTCCTTTAGAAGATCCATATTCTTCTGTAAAGTCGTGACTCTTTCAGCCACTGCTGGCAAAGGCGTCTCTATGGGAAATCGTGGTAGAATATTAGGATGATAACCTAAATTAGAGAAAAAAGGAGACTGTTTAGTGGGGCACTCTGAGAGTTGTTGTAAGAGAACTCAGCCAATGGAAGTAGATCCACCCAATCATCCTGTAGGTGGCAGATAAAGCAGCGGAGATACTGCTCCAGGGTTTGATTGGTTCGTTCGGTTTGTCCATTAGTCTGGGGATGAAAAGCAGAAGAAAGGTTTACTTTAATATCCAATGCTGCACAGAAATTTTGCCAAAACCTAGAAGTGAATTGCACCCCTCGATCCGAAATAACCTCATCCGGTACTCCATGTAAACGAAACACATCTTTAATCATCAAATCTGATGTCTGTTTTGCAGTGGGTAAGCCGACACAAGGGATAAAATGAGCTGCCTTTGTTAAACGATCAACCACCACTAGAATAGTGTTCTTCCCTTGAGAAGTTGGTAATTCGACAATGAAGTCCATAGAAATGGATCCCCACGGGCGGGACGGGGTGGGAAGAGGCTGTAACAGACCAGTTGGTGAAGAGCGAGGTGTTTTGCATCTTGCACAAACCTCACATGAAGTGACATAATCCAAAACATCCTTCCTACAAGTGGGCCACCAAAAGAAACGAGAAAGAAATTCCTGTGTCTTTAGAATTCCTCTATGCCCGGCTATTTTGGAATCATGAATGAGTTGCAATACTCTCAATCTGACTGTTTCAGGTATATACAGACGTTGTCCCAGAATCCACACACCATTCTTAAAGACAAGACTTACGTCCCTTGGGGGTTGAGCCAAAAAAGAATCCGCATGGTATGCTTCCTTGATGTCTTTAATTAGGTCTTGATGATGAATCACTCCTAGGAATCTAGAGTCAGGAAGAATAGTCTTAGGAGGAGTAATTGGACGTGTCTCTGCTGAGTAAATCCTAGAGAGTGCATCAGCCTTTCCATTACGCGATCCTGGTCTATAAGAAATAATAAAATTAAATTGATTTAAGAAAAGATTCCAGCGAGCCTGGCGAGGAGTCAGGCACTTAGCCGACCTGATAAACTCAAGATTACGATGATCTGTCAGAACGACTATTTGCTGTGCAGCTCCTTGCAGAAGGTGTCTCCATTCTTTGAAGGCGGCAATAATGGCCAACAACTCTCTATTGCCCACATCGTAGTTCTTCTCAGCCGAAGACAACTGCTGGGAAAAGAAGGCACAGGGATGCAAGACATTCTTCTCACCTGTTCTCTGAGAGAGTATGGCTCCCACGGCACAGTCTGAAGCATCCACCTCTATTATGAAGGCAAGCTCTGGGTTGGGATGTACTAGAATAGGTGCAGTGGTAAATTTATCTTTTAGACGGGAAAATGCTTCCTGGGCTTGGGGAGTCCAGGAGAACTTAGACTCTTTCCGGGTAAGTTGGGTGATAGGTGACACTACCTCAGAGAAATTTCTAATGAAACGTCTATAGAAGTTTGCAAACCCGATGAAGCGCTGTACCTCCTTCACATTTCTAGGACTTGGCCAATCATTGATGGCTTGGGTTTTACTTCCATCCATACTAATTCCTTGTGTAGACAGTACATACCCCAGAAATTGAATTTCGGTCTTATGGAATTCACACTTTTCAAGCTTGATGTAAAGATGATTTTGTCTTAGACGTTCCAAGACCATTCTCACATGTCCATGATGTTCCTCTGTGGAGTTAGAAAAAATTAAAATATCATCCAAATAAATTACCACGAATGTATCTAGGAGATCCCTGAAGATGTCATTCACCAAGTGTTGGAAAGTGGCTGGGGCGGTACTCAGACCAAAAGGCATAACCAGATATTCAAAGTGTCCATAGCGTGACCTGAATGCAGTCTTCCATTCATCCCCAGGTCTAATACGGACTAAGTTATAGGCCCCACGAAGATCTAGTTTAGAAAAAATTTTAGCATGTCGCACTCTCTCCAATAACTCAGGGATTAAAGGCAATGGATAACGGTTTCTAATAGTAACCTTATTAAGTTCCCTATAGTCTACGCATGGTCTCAGGGATCCATCTTTCTTCTTTACAAAGAATATGGGTGCCCCTGCAGGAGATGAAGAGGGGCGTATGAAGCCCTTGGCTAGATTTTCGTCTATGTACTCTTTTAAAGCCTTCAGCTCGGGCCCCGCCAGGGGGTAGATCTTACCAAAAGGTATCTCTGCTCCAGGCAATAATTCAATTGGACAATCATATGGACGGTGAGGAGGAAGCTGGTCAGCGTTCTTCTTGTCACATAAATCCACATAGTCCTGGTATACAGCTGGTAATTCAGGGACTGACATGGTTCCTTTAGGAACAGAGCAAGCTGAAATTTTTTGACTCATCTGTTTCTCTGGGAAGTGTAATTCCTTGGTCTCCCAGTTAATGGTAGGATTCTGAGCCTGTAGCCATGGTAGCCCTAGAATAATGGGAAAGTGAGGAGAAGAGATAAGCATAAAGGACAGTTTCTCTTGATGATCTTTACCCTAAGAACCTTTAAAGGCTCTGTTTCCTGATCCACTGGTCCAGAGGTCAGCAGGGAGCCATCCACAGTCTCCATCTGTACGGGAGCAGCCTTCTTCACTGAACGTATTCCCTGTTTTAGAGCAAAGGAGACATCCATAAAATTTCCACTTGCACCTGAGTCGATCATGGCAGAGCTAGACACCCAGGCTGAGTCAACCCAGAGTTTGATGGAAAGAAAACAGTGAGAATTGTTTTTCTTACAACTCAGCTGGACACCGCTGAGGAAACTTGAAAGATGGCAGCATTTACACAGTCAACGTCCTCAGAGGTAACGGAGTTTAAGTCCGAGAAATCAAGATCTGTTGCGGCAGCTATCTCTGGAGCCTGAGGCTCGGCCCTGACAGATCCCCTCTCGCAACACTCACAATGAATGAGTGCTGCAGTAGTCTTGCGAGAACGGCTGGGACAGTTAATAATAAAGTGCCCTGACTTACCACAGTAAAAACATAGATTCTCCTTAAAACGATGTTCCTTGCGTGCATCACTAACCGTCGTAGTAAAGAGTCTACCTGCATGGGTTCAGGTTCAGGTTCCCGTGTAATCCTATTCAAAGGTTCCTTAGCTGGAGAGGAAGGGCAGGAAAAGGTTAGTACGATTGCTCTCGAACCATCTCTCTTGCCTGCGTTCAGTTAAAAGAGTATCAATACGGATGCAGTAGTTAATAAAGTCACCTAACGCAGTGGGAGGGTCGGCACGAGCAAGTTCATCCTTAATTAGTGGGATAACCCCTTTCGAAAAATAGATTTTTTGGCGGAATTGTCCCAGGTGGTATCAAGGGCCCATCTCCTGAAATCCAAGGCATATTCAGCTACTGAGTGCTTACCTTGGCGCAAAGCTAACATGGCTGCTTCAGCTGTTGCACCTCGATTGGGGTCATCAAACACCTGCCCCATGGCTGAAATAAAGTCATCAAGGTGATTCAAAATCATCCTCAGTCTCAATCAGAGGGTTGCCCATATCAAAGCCTTGTTGGTAAGCAACATAATTATAGTAAGCACCTTAGATCGTTCAGTAGGAAATTGTGAAGCATGTGCAGAAAAAAAAAAGATTACATTGATTAACAAATCCCCTGAATTTTTCAGTTCACCACCAAAACGAAAAGGGGGCAACTTGGGAATCCCAGAACTCGGGGCCATGGCAGGAGCCTGGACTTGCCCTCCAGAACCTCAATCCTGGCTCGCAATCCTGAGTAGTCTGTCCAACCACTTGCAAATTGTGATTATTTAGGTCCTGAAGATTTGTAAGACGGGTCTTTATATTCTGCAAATCTGCAAGGATATTATCAGTCACTCCACAAAGTTCCTTTATGCGGGCCTCCATTTTCCAGATCTTTTAAGACAGGATACTGGAAGAAGAGGAGAGAGAAAAAAAAAAACAATAGTGTTCACCTGTGGCAACACTGAAGAAAGAAAAACTTTAAGGGAACTGCTCACCTGGAATGGTTGTGAGAAGTCACAACCACTGTTATCACAGAAAGTACAACCGGACATCCGATATCCACAGTACAGCAGACAAGCCTTTCCAGACCCAGCAGACACTAACGTTTGGCTTCAGAATCTTGTAATGTATGTGATACAGTTCATATAGCGTCTTGTGCTTGGGTGCGATGAAAATACTTGAGACACAGGTTGAAAAAGAAAGTCTTGTATTGCTTCATACAAATTGGCAAAAATAAACATACAGGTTGCAAACACAGAAGCAGGAGACACAGCAGGCCAAAGTAATCTAAGTTCATCAATAACTCTCCACAACAGATTCAGATCTTCTTCTATGTTACCGCAAGTCCATGCAACCGTGAGGCTTTCAAGAGCAGAGTTCAGAGTCCACAAGAGCTCCAGAGTTTCTCAGTAGAAATGGCTGGAGTACAAAGTCCAAGGCTTCAGGAGTCAGAACCCCGGTTCACTGCAGGCCAGATTCTGAAGCACTGATTGCTCAGGTGTGGCTGTTTAAGAAGCAAACGGAGAGAATCAGGGCGGGAACATGCAAGCTGGAAAACTCCATTTTAACTGAGGGCAAGATAGCTGCAGCAAAACAGAAAGCAAAATGGCCGACGAACAAACTGAGTTTCAGAAACAGATATACAGAACCTTACACCCGTACAGCTGCACAGGTTGTGTGACCTCCTCCGAGGAATATACACAACAAAGAATACCCTGACTCCCCCATACACAAGAAATCCTCATTTGGCAGAGAACTCCTGTTTTCTAGGAGTCACTGTCATACTCTCTGGTGGTGGCTTCTTGCCAAGAACGAGGGGATCGACAGAGTAATATAAGGGTATGTTTCCACGATAAGGAAACACTCCGGATTTGCTGCGTGTTTGGCGCTGTGCGTTGGCGCAGCGCCAAACACGCAGCGTCCAGATGTTACAGCATAGTGGAAGGGATTTCAAGAAATCCCGTCTCCACAATGCGTAAAAAATACGCAGGCGGAAGACCTGCGTTTCCGGACATGCGGCGCGTCTTTTCAGACCGCAGCATGTCCTAGCGTCTTGCAGCGACACTGCGTCGCCGCAAGGTAAATAACACAGGACTATGCTGCCCTGCGTTCTTTCCGGATGTGTTCCGGAGGTGTCTGGAACACACCGGAAAGAGCGCGCGTCAGAAAGGGGGGGGGCTTTGGGCGGTGCGGAATTTCCGCTCCGTCCAAAGCGCTGTGGTTCCGGACCGTGGAACCACAGCCTAAGGGAACATCTCTCCCCCGATATCATCCGCCGGGGAGCCCTTCCTATATGACTGTTAGCAGAACCTAGTGAGGAAAACAAATTAAAATCCCCTTTGAAGCAGCAGCTCCCTGCAGCGCTCAGGTGATTGAAAGAGGAGATCTATTGTAGGAAACAGACATAGAATCTAAAATTTGTAGCTTAAACCGGTAGAAGCTGCTATGATGAAATAATCTCTCCAGCTGTGGCGTCTCCATTGTCCAGATAGGAAAATTGGGTTCTGTATCTGTCCGATAACTGAGTTATAGATTTTCAGCCTTGTAGTGAAGAATCAGCCATGACGCATTAACTCACATCAGTGTAGGGCCACTAGAATTCCTCCAATTGAATAACGATCTGATAGATGGAGCTATACCTGTCATATTTTGGGTTTATGTAAAGGTGATAAAATACGGATTTTGGTAAGACCTTACCTGTAAAATCCTTTTCAGCGAAGGAAGGAAGGGAGACACATTCATTACCAGTGGGTAGGCGGAGCCCACAAGGATAGAACACCTCAGATTAAAAAGAGTGTTGACCGGCCCCTCCAGCTTGGGCTCCTCCTACTCCAGCTCTCCAGTCCGTACACAAGCTAAGGAAGAGCAAATATCACCAGCGTAGCAACATAACCCCTTCTGAAGGACTTCAGAGAAAAAACAAGAAGACAGGTTATGCATATAACCGAAAAAAAAACACACAGTCCCAGGTACTACTCACTGAACCTGACCACTGCGATGAGCTGGCAATGCTGGAAAAGAGCCTTAGCGCGCCGACCTCAGCCCAGATAATCGCTATCAGAGAAGGGGCACGCCGCATCTGAAAACACAACAACACACTTCTGCCATGGGAGGGATCTGTGTCTCCCTTCCTTCCTTCGCTGAAAAGGATTTTACAGGTAAGGTCTTACCAAAATCCGTATTTCAGCAGCAGATGGAAGGAAGGGAGACACATTCATTACCAATGGGACGTCCCAAGCAGTCCATAAATTAAGGGGTGGCAAAAAACCAACAGAGGCAGATTCCCAACAACTTAAATAATGCGCAACTAGCGCTAAAAAAAAGTTCACAAGAAACTTTAAACTACAGCCGCCTGCAGGACCCTACGTCCTAAGGCCGCATCAGCGGAAGCACTGAGTCCACCTTATAAAATTTTGTAAATGTGTGGACGGAACGCCAGGTCGCCGACCGGCCAAGCTGAGCTGCCGAGGCTCCTTGATGAAAAGCCCACGATGAACCCACAGCCCTCGTGGAGTGAGCTCGGATCATAATCGGGCAAGGTTCGCCCTTAAGTCGGTAAGCCTCTAAAATGGCCGACCGAATCCAACGAGCTATAGAGTCCTTGGAGGCTCGTTGCCCACGTCGACGACCTGCTGGAATCACAAATCCGACTTCCGAAAACTTTGAGTAATAGACAAATAGAACTTCAAAGCCCGCACTAAATCCAATGTGTGAAAGGGCCCCGTTCCTTCGCATTCCTTGGCTCCGGACAAAGCGAGGGCAACACAATATCCTGGTTAACATGAAATTGTGACACCACTTTAGGTAGAAAATCGCCCCGTGTGCGAAGCACTACGCGATCTGGGTGAAACTCCAGAAAAGGAGGCGAGCAAGAAAGAGCCGCCAACTCAGAAAACCCTTCTCAAAGAAGTGACCGCCACTAGGAAGGCAACCTTCCAAGAGAGTAAGGAAGATTAACAGAGTCCATAGGCTCAAAAGGCCCATGTTGAAGAGCCTCCAAGACAAGGTTGAGCCGCCAAGGAGACACAAGCGCCTTCCGCGGCGGAAATTGACGGGTTACCCGCGAAAAAAGGAACGTACGTCCCTACGCGAGGCGATAGCCTTCCAAAATAGCAAGGACAGAGGGAGAAACCTGCCCTTTCAGAGTGCTAACTGCCAAACCCTTGTCCAGCCCGTATTGTAAAAAGGCCAACAAATTGGGAATGGAAAAAATCCTCGGGTTCCTAGAAGAACCCGAACACCACGAAAAGAAGGCTTCCCAAGTCTTGTGATAAATTCTAGTAGTAGCCGGACCTCTGGCAGCTCGCAGAGTGGCAATGACTTCGGCTGAAAAACCTTGACGGGTCAAGATTTCGGTCTCAAGAGCCACGCCGTCAAACGCAGAGACTTCAGGTCCGGGTGACGAACGGGCCCTTGGGTTAACAGGTCCGGGCGAAGAGGGAGTGGAAGTGAGGCGCTGCCAGAAGCGACACCAGTGTCGAGAACCACGTCCTCCTTGGCCAATCTGGGGCTATCAACATAGCCGGGACTCTCTCCAGCCTGATCCGACGCAACACCAGAGGAAGTAAGGATATCGGCGGGAACACATAGATTAGCTCGAATTGGTCCCAAGGAGCCACTAGAGCATCCACCACCACAGCCTTCATGTCCTTGTACCTGGACATGAACGTCGGTAACTTGGCATTGAACCTGGATGCCATCAAATCCACTTGGGGAGTTCCCCAACGGGAGCACAGCAGTGCAAAAATCTCCGGATGAAGACTCCATTCTCCGGGATCCATCTTTTCGCGACTGAGGAAGTCCGCTGTGATATTCTGAACTCCTGGAATGTGAATCGCAGAGATGGCTGGCACCCTGGTCTCGGCCCATACAGGTTCGAGACACTTCCATCATGAGCCTGAAGCTCCTCGTCCCACCTTGATGGTTGATATACGCGACCGCCGTCTGTCTGCACTCAGACTGGTAGACCACTTAAAGGGACCGTCCAGTGTTGGAGGCAAAGGAAAATTGCCCTCAATTCCAGGATGTGATCGGCAAGACAGACTCTTCCAACAACCATACTCCCTGAATCCAGAGATCGTTCCAGACACCCCCCCAGCCCGTCAGGCTGGCATTGGTGGTTATGATCGACCACCTCAGAGGAAGGAAGGACTTCCCCAGGGATAACGCTTCCGGACGTATAACCACCATTCTAGAGACTCTCTCACCCTGTGGGAGATGATGACACTGCAATCCAGTGAAAACTGCGATCGATCCCAACGGTTCAAGATGAGCATTTGGAGAGCCCTGGAATGAAATTGGGCAAACGGAGTTGCTTCCATTGACGCCACCATCAAACCCAGAAGGCGCATGCACCTTCGAAGGGACATTGCTGTCGCAGACTTCATAACCTGCACATGACGAAGAAGACTCGCTTGCTTGTCTGGAGGCAGAGACACCACTGCTCGTACCGTGTCGAAATGCATCCCCAAAAACAGGATTGACTGCAACGGTTCCAGAGACGACTTCTCCCAATTGACCAGCCACCCGAAGTCCTCCAGGAGCTGAAGTGATAGATTGCGAGCCGTCCCGCCTCCTCCTTTGAGGACGCCACAATCAAAAGGTCGTCCAGATAGGGAAGAATCGTAACCCCCTGTCTTCGCAGAATCGCCATGAGAGGAGCCAGAATTTTTGTAAAAACTCTGGGTGCTGAGGCCAACCCGAATGGCAGGGCCACAAACTGGTAATGGTCCTGACCTATGGCAAAACGAAGGAAGCGTTGGTGGGCCCTTCCGATGGGAACATGGAAATAAGCGTCGCGAATGTCGATTGACACCAAAAAAATCGTTCTGCGACAAGGCTGCCACAACGGAACGGAGTGACTCCATGTGGAATTTCCGGGTGCGGACATGCC
>JARQOD010000004.1:13530277-13553199 GCA_033576555.1 Oophaga sylvatica
ATAATTTTTCCCCCCCCCAAGCACAGGGGGACCGCCCCCCCCGGGCCGGGGGGGGGGGGGGGGGGGGAATCTCTTCTGAAAAATCTAAAAAGCTTTGAGGACTTTGATATTCGTGTTGTTCGTAATGCTGTTTTTTTTTAAACCCCAGGAGGGAAAGGTGGGGGGAAAAAAAACGCACAGCAAAAAAATTCACCCGTGGTTTCAATAAAAAACTCCTCATCATGATGACCAAATACAAGCGGCAAGCGGTGCCTGCGGGACAGAGGATGTTTTTGGGGAATTCTCTACACTATCATAACAATTAGATAGCTCCAAAAAGGAGGAGTTTTCTCTAAAAGACCTATTGGGATAAAAAATTTAAAAAAAACAACAGAAACGAAAAAAAAAAAAAACAACTTTTTTTTGGCCCCGGCCAGTATCACACAATAGAAGCTATCTGTCAGCATTTGTGGTCTGCTGCCTGCTCGGAATGTGCGCATGGTCTGACTCCAAATTATTCCAAGTGATCACCCAAGCTTAGGCTTGTGTCATGCTGCCAACCGGAACAAAAGGGCATTAAATGTAAAAAAAAAAAGAAAATGAAAAACTAGATGCACCCGTCCAAGGATCTGAGACAACTGCTGCCAACGGACTAACCTGCAAAAACAAGAAGAAAAGGTAGCACACTGTAGCGCTATAGCTTGCAAACACGAAATATGAAAAATATGAAAAATGAATAACATCATTACCTTAGAAATATGAAAAATTGAGAAGTCTTAGCGCATAAGATGGCCAAATTATGTGAACCTGATAGCCACGTCAAGGCTCTTCTCGTATATCAGGTCCCTGGATAGGCATTAGTTAGGGACCTGATATACGAGAAGAGCCTTGACGTGGCTATCAGGCTCACATAATTTGGCCATCTTATGCGCTAAGACTTCTCAATTTTTCATATTTCTAAGGTAATGATGTTATTCATTTTTCATATTTTTCATATTTCGTGTTTGCAAGCTATAGCGCTACAGTGTGCTACCTTTTCTTCTTGGTATATGAGTTGGTGACTCTAGGTTTAGCACCTGTTCACACTGAATCTAAGTTTGGATGTGCCGGTCAGTTTTTGATAACCTGCAAAAACAATCTTCTACTTGGCAAAATTATGTCCCCTCTACTCCGTAGGGGTGTGTAAGCTTTTGTGAATAGAAAAACATTAAAAAAAAAAAAACAAAAACAAAACACAGCCTTGTCAATAAACCTACCATATTGTGTACACAGGTCTTATGTAGAACCAAGTGTCTCCATGGTAACAGACTACATGTCAACCTTGTGTAGTCTGATTCAGCAACATTACATTGGTCGTCTATACAATTGGGGGTAAAAGCCATTAAGTGGGGAGGGGGGGACCAAAGGTAAACAAAGGTTTTTCTGATAGATTTAGCGGTTGGACCCCGATCTATGGGACTGACAGAGATTGGCTTTCACCATGTCATAAAGACTTTTAGTGGATTAGCATGTAGTAAGAAGGAACAGAGTGCTCCCAATTACCCGTTCTAGGTCCAAACGGTGGGCTCAGCAGCTATCAGACAGTATTTATATATCTTCACCCCCTTAAAAGGGGTTATTCTCATTTTCATCTATGGGTATTGTAAGAAAGTGCTTGCAAAAACAAGCACTTCTGCAATTTACTTCCTATTAAAATTGTTAGCCGTTCTTGAGATATTACAGTGTTTCTTTTTGTTTACAGCCCGTTGCCTAGGAGACTGACCAGTGCTGTGGTCGATCTCCAAGGCAACTAGCTATAAACAAAAGTCTTAATATCTCAAGAACGGCTGAAAATTTTAATTAGCGGAAAATTGCAAAATTGCTAGTTTTTAGAAGAACTATCCAAAAAATACCTATTCATCAACATGAGAATATCCCTTTAAGTATTTTATCAATGTATATTGCTAGGTTGCAAGGTTATTCATGTACAAAATAAGGTAAAGCCACCGTACCTTCCAAATGTTTTAATAAAGCTCTTGTGCTGTTTCCATGCGCTGATATGAGGACACTTTTGCCTTTTTTGATTTCAGGAGCGATCTCCTCATTCCAGAAGGGAAGGAGCCGTTCCAACACTTGTTTCAAACTCTCAGATTTCGGCAGCTTGTCCTTCTGTATGTCACAAAACGTATACCTTCGATCCGTATGGATCTCCTGATAATAAGGGTGACTCCCGTCTATGGGGGGAGGCGCGACGTCGTAACTCCTTCTCCAGATCTTCACCTGCTCTTCTCCGTGGTTTAAGGCCAACTCGGCCCGGTTGAGACCGATGAGTGCCCCGTAATGTCTCTCGTTGAGCCGCCATGAACTCCGTACCGGAACCCATTCTTGACCCAGTTCTCGCATTACAAGCCAAGCCGTCTGGATGGAGCGGCTTAAGATTGACGTGAAGACCAGGTCAAACTCAAATCCCAAAGATTTTAGATGCTTTCCGCACGCTTCGGCTTCTCGCAGTCCGTCCTCGCTCAACTTTTGGTCAACCCAACTGCAAAATCGGTTCTCGATGTTCCAGGCACCCTCCCCGTGCCTCAGCATTACCAGTTTATATTTGGACATGTTGGGTTGTGGTCACTTCTCCACGGCAGAAGGTCTGACTGAAGGTCTTCACCTGATTGAGAACAAAACATTTCATTATTCCCTGGACTCAAACATCAAAAATCCTACCACCACATCACAAGGCTCTCAAAATGCTCCTCACCCACTAAGAAACACCCAAAACTGTGAACCAAGAAACTTTGGGGGTCAACTAAACGTCAATAGATGCCATTTTAACTTTGAAATTCCACTCAGTAATTTAAAGAAACCATGTAGCAAATGTTCAATTTCTCTGCAGAGCCTCCGCAGGACAAACTAAGTATTACACCCTTGGGACCTCCAGGAGGTGAAACCTTTTTTTTCGGACAAATTAGAGTCCTAAATATTACTGCAGCTTGAAAAAAAGATTTTCTACATCAAACGTCCCCTAGTTAAAACTTTTAAAAATCTAGGTGGTTAGCTCCACGTTATGCAAAAAATAAGTCGAGGGGGCCAAAAGCCAAATTCCCCCCATCACCCACGATCATAAAGGTACAGCATATCCTAGTGATACACATCGGGATGGGCATAAGAACTTGAAGGTGTATTTAAAGTGACAGAACGTCCATATTGTTCACGTGCAGTCATGGCTCCCTCTTAATAGTATCTGACATTTGTAAATCCGGAATATCAAGTCACGCGAATAAAAGCCTGAGGCCGAATTGTGCCGCAGCCGACACGCTCCATAATATAAAGTCAATAGCTAAAATCTCCTCAGGGTGCAGTAAAGCTGGGTGTACGGAGAGGGTTTAGCCAACACCACACACCCATACAAACAGCAGAAATACATGGACAGATGTAGCAGAGTGGAATTTGTTCCCTAGTTCTTATTCACGGCCTTTTGATGATGCGATCGTAGAGGGGTAAACCACCGGCGTGGGGAACAGTCCAAGAATCAGTGTTGTGCCAAACCCTCCCTCTGTAAAGTCCACAAAATTGTGGGTCTTAGAGTTATTCCCCCATAAAAAAAAAAATAAATAATAATAATAATAATAATAATAATAATGTATTCCCCATCACTAGGGGATAACTTGACAAACTCTGGGACCCCCAGCAATCCTTAGATCAGGGCTCCGAGCCGCGCAAGCTCAGCTCATCCTGTTGAAATCTGCGCGCTCCATAAACTTTTATCCAATGTGCACGGCGACCATAAAGGTCCCCCATAAACATTAGATGAAAATAAGCAGACAAACTACCTTTGATCCATGGCCCAAACTACATCTCAGAATGTTGGATTTTTTCAGACGACGATGTAGTCAAAACCCCAAAAAAATTCCAATATGTCCGACCTATTAAGAATGATAACGAACGGTCATAGGTTGGTCATCAATCAAGCGGAAACAATCGAGTCACCGAATCAGTCGACGATAATTCGCCAGGTGCCGACTTTTACCTAATATATATGGTGGCGAAGATTCGGTAAAGGGGTCTCGTAGAAGATTCGGTCAGTCGGATCCATCCTCTCATTCTCCCAGAGTCTGGTAGCCGCAGAGTACTGATATTTATAGCCGGCTTAAAGGGTTATTCCATTGGAAGAAGTTGTCACCTCCCCACGGGAGAGTTCGGTGGGGGTCCGACTCCTGAGATCTGCACTGATCACCAGAAAAGAGCATCAATTCAGTGAAGATTTCCAGATCTCGGACCCCCACTGATCACCAAGTTAGCACCTGCCCCTTTAAGTGCATCACCACACTTTAGAAACTTCCCCCCAACTGAGCCACGATCAGCAAAAATCCTCATGAGTCAACGGAACATAGGAGCACAAAACGCGCGTCGCCGACATTTCCTGTTTAATCACCAAGAAGAATCATAACAATAATAAAGAAAACATGTGCAGAGGTGACAGCGAGGAAAAGACCCCGACCGGAGGTGGACGAGACAGGGGAGAGCAGCACAGGGGGTTTATAGGGAACTGTGAGGAGAGGAGGAAGAAGACGCAGCAGAGATTGGGTTGTTATGTTGCACAACAGAAAGGGAGCTAAGGTTTTCACCGAGCTGAATGCACACAAAGACGTCATGGGGAAACTCAGCTCTGCTGCATCTATGTGGTGTAGTGGGGCTGTAGTTTATTTGGTGCAAGACAGTGGTGGCGATATGTCTTACATGTGATTCAGTGCCTCTATCTACACAGGCACGCAGAAGTGGATACAGAGGCAGACGCATGCACAGGTGGATACAGAGGCAGACGGACGCACACACGGATACAGAGGCAGAGGGACGCACACATGGATACAGAGGGACGCACACGCAGAGGCGGATACGGAGGCAGGAGGACGCACACGCACAGGCGGATACGGAGCAGGACGACGCACAGGCGGATACGGAGCAGAGGACGCACACGCAGAGGCGGATACGGCGGCAGGAGGACGCACACGCAGAGGCGGATACGGCGGCAGGAGGACGCACACGCAGAGGCGGATACGGAGGCAGGAGGACGCACACGCAGAGGCGGATACGGAGGCAGGAGGACGCACACGCAGAGGCGGATACGGAGGCAGGAGGACGCACACGCAGAGGCGGATACGGAGGCAGGAGGACGCACACGCAGAGGCGGATACGGAGGCAGGAGGACGCACACGCAGAGGCGGATACGGAGGCAGACGGACGCACACGCAGAGGCGGATACGGCGGCAGGAGGACGCACACGCAGAGGCGGATACGGAGGCAGACGGACGCACACGCAGAGGCGGATACGGAGGCAGACGGACGCACACGCAGAGGCGGATACGGAGGCAGACGGACGCACACGCAGAGGCGGATACGGAGGCAGGAGGACGCACACGCAGAGGCGGATACGGAGGCAGGAGGACGCACACGCAGAGGCGGATACGGCGGCAGGAGGACGCACACGCAGAGGCGGATACGGAGGCAGGAGGACGCACACGCAGAGGCGGATACGGAGGCAGGAGGACGCACACGCAGAGGCGGATACGGCGGCAGGAGGACGCACACGCAGAGGCGGATACGGAGGCAGACGGACGCACACGCAGAGGCGGATACGGAGGCAGGAGGACGCACACGCAGAGGCGGATACGGAGGCAAGAGGACGCACAGGTGGATACGGGGGCAGAAGGACGCACAGGTGGATACGGGGCAGAAGGACGCACAGGTGGATACGGGGGCAGAAGGACGCATTTGTAGAGGAGTATATGGAGGCAGACAGGAGCAAGCCGGGTGATACGGGGGCAGACGCACATACATTATATATACATATACAGACACAACGTCTCTGGTGCCGTCACAGGGAGACATATCACTATACCGACACACTGCAGCCCTCGTGTCATGCACACATCCAGCTCAGCTACACCTCGCAGCTTGCACAGCACACAGCCCGCGCACATCCTCTCCGGTGCAGGTCTCGGTCTCTCACCTCCCGCAGCCGCCGGACAGGTGGAGCGGTGACGCGGTCAGAGATCAGCGCCGGAGCTGACGCGCGGTGCCGCGGGTGCAGGCGGATGCAGCGGAGCCTCCGCCGTGTGTTGCTGCGCTGCGGGTCTGCGCTTTCTCCTCCCCGGGCTCTGTCAGCTCGCGCTGCTCAGCTGGTTCTACTTTGCTGCTCTAGCCCCGCCCAACTGTCTCTTTGATTGACAGCGCAGTCGGCCAATGGCGTGAGGGGGCCGCGGCGTTCAGGAAGATAACGGCTGAGGGTTGTTGTCACACTTCAATGGAGGCTGCTGAGCAGAGAGGAAGCTGCAGCCCGACGTGACCCAGCACTGACGGGTGTCACACCCCACACCTGACAAATATACCTGCAGGGCGCAGACCCCGGAGTAAGACTCCGAAATAAGGGCAGGGCCCAGACCAAAACCCTAAATAAATGGGAGACCCCAGAGCAGAATCCCTAACGACATGAGCCAAACCAGAACCCCTGAATAAATGAACACCGCAGGACCCCTAAATGAAAGTAGACCCCAGACCAGAGCCCCTAAATGAATGTAGACCCCAGACCAGAACCCCTAAATGAATGTAGACCCCAGACCAGAACCCCTAAATGAAAACAGACCCCAGACCAGAACCTCTAAATGAAAACACACCCTAGACCAGAACCCTTAAATGAATGTAGACCCCACACCAGAACCCCTAAATGAAAACAGACCCCAGACCAGAACCCTTAAATGAATGTAGACCCCACACCAGAACCCCTAAATGAAAACAGACCCCAGACCAGAACCCTTAAATGAATGTAGACCCCAGACCAGAACCCCTAAATGAAAACAGACCCCAGACCAGAACCTCTAAATGAAAACAGACCCAGACCAGAACCCTTAAATGAATGTAGACCCCAACCAGAACCCCTAAATGAAAACAGACCCCAGACCAGAACCCTTAAATGAAAGACCCCAACCAGAACCCCTAAATGAAAACAGACCCAGACCAGACACCCTAAATGAAAACAGACCCCAGACCAGAACCCTAAATGAAAACAGACCCCAGACCAGAACCCCTAAATGAAAACAGACCCCAGACCAAACCCTAAATGAAAACAGACCCCAGACCAGAACCTCTAAATGAAAACAGACCCCAGACCAGACCCCTAAATGAAGTAGACCCCAGACCAGAACCCTAAATGAAAACAGACCCCAGACCAAAACCCCCTAAATGAATGTAGACCCCAGACCAGAACCCTAAATGAAAACAGACCCCAGACCAGAACCCTAAATGAAAACAGACCCCAGACCAGAACCCTAAATGAAGTCAGACCCCAGACCAGAACCCTAAATGAAAACAGACCCCAGACCAGAACCTCTAAATGAAAACAGACCCCAGACCAGAACCCCTAAATGAAAGAACCCAGACCAGAACCCCTAAATGAAAACAGACCCCAGACCAGAACCCTAAATGAAAACAGACCCCAGACCAGAACCCCTAAATGAACAGACCCAGACCAGAACCCTAAATGAAACAGACCCCAGACCAGAACCCTAAATGAAAACAGACCCCAGACCAGAACCTCTAAATGAAACAGACCCCAGACCAGAACCCCTAAATGAAAACAGACCCCAGACCAGAACCCTAAATGAAAACACCCCAGACCAGAACCTCTAAATGAAAACAGACCCCAGACCAGAACCCTTAAATGAATGTCAGACCCCAGACCAGAACCCTAAATGAAAACAGACCCCAGACCAGAACCCTAAATGAATAGACCCAGACCAGAACCCCTAATGAAAACAGACCCAGACAGACCTCTAAATGAAAGACACAGACCGAACCCTAAATGAACGACCCAGACCAGAACCCTAAATGAAAACAGACCCCAGACCAGAACCCCTAAATGAAACAGACCCCAGACCAGAACCCTAAATGAAAACAGCCCCAGACCAGAACCCTAAATGAAAACAGACCCCAGACCAGAACCCTAAATGAAAACAGTGACCCCAGACCAGAACCCTAAATGAAAACAGACCCCAGACCAGAACCCCTAAATGAAAACACCCCAGACCAGAACCTCTAAATGAAAACAGACCCCAGACCAGAACCCCTAAATGAAAACAGACCCCAGACCAGAACCCCTAAATGAAAACAGACCCCAGACCAGAACCCCTAAATGAAAACAGACCCCAGACCAGAACCCTAAATGAAAACAGACCCCAGACCAGAACCCCTAAATGAAACAGACCCCAGACCAGAACCCCTAAATGAAAACAGACCCCAGACCAGAACCCTAAATGAAAGTATCAGACCCCAGACCAGAACCTCTAAATGAAAACAGACCCCAGACCAGAACCCTAAATGAAACGAGACCCCAGACCAGAACCCCTAAATGAAAACAGACCCCAGACCAGAACCCTAAATGAAACAGACCCCAGACCAGAACCCCTAAATGGATATAGACCACAGACCAGAACCCTAAATGGTACAGACCTAGACCAGAACCCCTAAATGGTCAAACCCCAGACCAGAACCCTAAATGAAAACAGACCCCAGACCAGAACCTCTAAATGAAAACAGACCCCAGACCAGAACCCTAAATGAAAACAGACCCCAGACCAGAACCCCTAAATGAAATAGACCCCAGACCAGAACCCTAAATGAAAGCACAGACCAGAACCCCTAAATGTATCAGACCCAGACCAGAACCCTAAATGAAAACAGACCCCAGACCAGAACCCTAAATGAAAACAGACCCCAGACCAGAACCCTAAATGAAAACAGACCCCAGACCAGAACCCCTAAATGAAAACAGACCCCAGACCAGAACCCCTAAATGATAAGCCCAGACCAGAACCCCTAAATGGTGTACAGACCCAGACCAGAACCTCTAAATAGGACAAGACCCCAGACCAGAACCCTCAAATGAAAACAGACCCCAGACCAGAACCTCTAAATGAAAACAGACCCCAGACCAGAACCCCTAAATGAAAACAGACCCCAGACCAGAACCCTAAATGAAAACAGACCCCAGACCAGAACCCTAAATGGAACAGACCCCAGACCAGAACCCCTAAATGAAAACAGACCCCAGACCAGAACCTCTAAATGAAAACAGACCCCAGACCAGAACCCTAAATAAATGTAGACCCCAGACCAGAACCTCTAAATGAAAACAGACCCAGACCAGAACCTCTAAATGAAAACAGACCCCAGACCAGAACCTCTAAATGAAAACAGACCCCAGACCAGAACCCCTAAATGAAACAGGACCCCAGACCAGAACCTCTAAGTGAAACAGACCCCAGACCAGAACCTCTAAATGAAAACAGACCCCAGACCAGAACCCTAAATGAAAACAGACCCAGACCAGAACCTCTAAATGAAAACAGACCCCAGACCAGAACCCCTAAATGAAAACAGACCCCAGACCAGAACCTCTAAATGAAAACAGACCCCAGACCAGAACCCCTAAATGAAAACAGACCCCAGACCAGAACCTCTAAGTGAAAACAGACCCCAGACCAGAACCTCTAAATGAAAACAGACCCCAGACCAGAACCTCTAAATGAAAACAGACCCCAGACCAGAACCTCTAAATGAAAACAGACCCCAGACCAGAACCCCTAAATGAAAACAGACCCCAGACCAGAACCTCTAAATGAAAACAGACCCCAGACCAGAACCCCTAAATGAATGTAGACCCCAGACCAGAACCTCTAAATGAAAACAGACCCCAGACCAGAACCTCTAAATGAAAACAGACCCCAGACCAGAACCTCTAAATGAAAACAGACCCCAGACCAGAACCCCTAAATGAATGTAGACCCCAGACCAGAACCACTAAATGAAAACAGACCCCAGACCAGAACCCCTAAATGAATGTAGAACCCAGACCAGAACCCCTAAATGAAAACAGACCCCAGACCAGAACCTCTAAATGAAAACAGACCCCAGACCAGAACCCTTAAATGAATGTAGACCCCACACCAGAACCCCTAAATGAAAACAGACCCCAGACCAGAACCCTTAAATGAATGTAGACCCCACACCAGAACCCCTAAATGAAAACAGACCCCAGACCAGAACCTCTAAATGAAAACAGACCCCAGACCAGAACCCCTAAATGAAAACAGACCCCAGACCAGAACCCCTAAATGAAAACAGACCCCAGACCAGAACCTCTAAATGAAAACAAAACCCCAGACCAGAACCCCTAAATGAAAACAGACCCCAGACCAGAACCCCTAAATGAAAACAGACCCCAGACCAGAACCCCTAAATGAAAACAGACCCCAGACCAGAACCCCTGAATGAAAACAGACCCCAGACCAGAACCTCTAAATGAAAACAGACCCCAGACCAGAACCTCTAAATGAAAACAGACCCCAGACCAGAACCCCTAAATGAAAACAGACCCCAGACCAGAACCCCTAAATGAAAACAGACCCCAGACCAGAACCCCTAAATGGATATAGGCCACAGACCAGAACCCCTAAATGGGTACAGACCTTAGACCAGAACCCCTAAATAGGTTCAGACCCCAGACCAGAATCCCTAAATGAAAACAGACCCCAGACCAAACCTCTAAATGAAAACAGACCCCAGACCAGAACCCCTAAATGAAAACAGACCCCAGACCAGAACCCCTAAATGAAAACAGACCCCAGACCAGAACCCCTAAATGGATATAGGCCACAGACCAGAACCCCTAAATGGGTACAGACCTTAGACGAGAACCCCTAAATAGGTTCAGACCCCAGACCAGAACCTCTAAATGAAAACAGACCCCAGACCAGAACCCCTAAATGAAAACAGACCCCAGACCAGAACCCCTAAATGGATATAGGCCACAGACCAGAACCCCTAAATGGGTACAGACCTTAGACCAGAACCCCTAAATAGGTTCAGACCCCAGACCAGAATCCCTAAATGAAAACAGACCCCAGACCAGAACCTCTAAATGAAAACAGACCCCAGACCAGAGCCCCTAAATAAAACAGACCCCAGACCAGAACCCCTAAATGAAAACAGACCCCAGACCAGAACCTCTAAATGGACATAGACCCCTGACCAGAACCTTTAAATGAAAACACCCCAGACCGGAACCTCTAAATGAAAACAGACCCCAGACCAGAACCCCTAAATGAAAACAGACCCAGACCAGAACCTCTAAATGAAAACAGACCCCAGACCAGAACCCCTAAATGAAAACAGACCCCAGACCAGAACCCTAAATGGATATAGGCCACAGACCAGAACCCCTAAATGGGTACAGACCTTAGACCAGAACCCCTAAATAGGTTCAGACCCCAGACCAGAATCCCTAAATGAAAACAGACCCCAGACCAGAACCTCTAAATGAAAACAGACCCCAGACCAGAACCCCTAAATGAAAACAGACCCCAGACCAGAACCCCTAAATGAAAACAGACCCCAGACCAGAACCCCTAAATGGATATAGGCCACAGACCAGAACCCCTAAATGGGTACAGACCTTAGACGAGAACCCTTAAATAGGTTCAGACCCCAGACCAGAATCCCTAAATGAAAACAGACCCCAGACCAGAACCTCTAAATGAAAACAGACCCCAGACCAGAACCCCTAAATGAAAACAGACCCCAGACCAGAACCCTAAATGGATATAGGCCACAGACCAGAACCCCTAAATGGGTACAGACCTTAGACCAGAACCCCTAAATAGGTTCAGACCCAGACCAGAATCCCTAAATGAAAACAGACCCCAGACCAGAACCTCTAAATGAAAACAGACCCCAGACCAGAGCCCCTAAATGAAAACAGACCCCAGACCAGAACCCCTAAATGAAAACAGACCCCAGACCAGAACCTCTAAATGGACATAGACCCCTGACCAGAACCTCTAAATGAAAACACCCCAGACCGGAACCTCTAAATGAAAACAGACCCCAGACCAGAATCCCTAAATGAAAACAGACCCCAGACCAGAACCCCTAAATGAAAACAGACCCCAGACCAGAACCGCTAAATGAAAACAGACCCCAGACCAGAACCTCTAAATGGACATAGACCCCAGACCAGAACCTCTAAATGAAAACAGACCCCAGACCAGAACCTCTAAATGAAAACAGACCCCAGACTAGAACCCCTAAATGAAAACAGACCCCAGACCAGAACCTCTAAATGAAAACAGACCCCAGACCAGAACCCCTAAATGAAAACAGACCCAAGACCAGAACCTCTAAATGAAAACAGACCCCAGACCAGAACCCCTAAATGAAAACAGACCCCAGACCAGAACCCCTAAATGAAAACAGACCCAAGACCAGAACCTCTAAATGAAAACAGACCCCAGACCAGAACCCTAAATGAAAACAGACCCCAGACCAGAACCCCTAAATAAAAACAGACCCCAGACCAGAACCCCTAAATGAAAACAGACCCCAGACCAGAACCTCTAAATGGACATAGACCCCAGACCAGAACCTCTAAATGAAAACAGACCCCAGACCAGAACCCCTAAATGGACATAGACCCCAGACCAGAACCCCTAAATGAAAACAGACCCCAGACCAGAACCTCTAAATGGACATAGACCCCAGACCAGAACCTCTAAATGGACATAGACCCCAGACCAGAAGCCCAGATGGATACAAATGTCATAAACCCCTAAAATTAATTTAGACCTCACACCAGAACCCCTAAATGGATACAGAACGCAGACAAGAACCCCTAAATAAATACAACCCCCCACACCAGACTAAACTAATATCGACACCCAGCCACAGACGTCACCCCTAAACTAATTCAGACCCAGATCCAAAAAAAAAAAAATAAATAAATAAATATAGACACCCTGTAAATAAACTAACTCAGACCCCCTAAGCTAATGTAGACCCCAAACTTCCGAAATTAGTAGAGAAGAGAGACCGCCGAAAGTAAAAAAAAATCAGACCCCTAAACTAATTCAGACCAGATCCCCTAAATAAATACTGAAATCAGACCCCCTAAATATAGATACATTGAATTAATACAGGTCCCAGACCTCCCAAATAAACACGTACACCAAAATGTATCCTGAATTGCGACGGCCGAGATGGGAGATCGCTCCTAAATATACACCACACACTCTAAACACATAAAGCCCGTGCACTAGACCCCCATAAGGTACAATTTATAGACCCCAGATCACCTAAACAGAACCCCCAACCAGTTTCTACTGATACAGTGGGCACGGAAAGTATTCAGACCCCTTTAAATTTTTTACTCTTTGTTTCACTGCAGTCATTTGGTAAATTCAAAAAAGTTCATTTTTTCTCATTAATGTGCACTCTGCACCCCATCTTGACTGAAAAAAAAAAACAAATGTAGAAATTTTTGCAAATTTATTAAAAAAGAAAAACTGAAATATCACATGGTATAAGTATTCAGACCCTTTGCTCAGACACTCATATTTTCGTCACATGCTGTCCATTTCCTTGTGATCCTCCTTGAGATGGTTCTACTTCATTGGAGTCCAGCTGTATGTAATTACACTGATAGGACTTGATTTGTAAAGGCGCACACCTGTCTATATAAGACCTCACAGCTCACAGTGCATGTCAACCAAATGAGAATCATGAGGTCAAAGGAACTGGCCAAGAGCTCAGAAACAGAATTGTGGCAAGGCACAGATCTAGCAAGGTTACAAAAGAATTTCTGCAGTACTCAAGGTTCCTAAGAGCACAGTGGCCTCCATAATCCTTAAATGGAAGAAGTTTGGGACCACCAGAAGTCTTCCTAGACCTGGCGTCCAGCCAAACTGAGCAATCGTGGGAGAAGAGCCTTGGTGAGAGAGGTAAAGAAGAATACCAAGATCACTGTGGCTGAGCTCCACAGATGCAGTAGAGAGATGGTAAAAAGGTCCACAAAGTCAACTATCACTGCGGCCCTCCACCAGTCGGGCCTTTATGGCAGAGTGGCCCGACGGAAGCCTCTCCTCAGTGCCAGACATATGAAAGCCCCCATAGAGTTTGCTAAAAAAAACATGAAGGACTCCCAGACTATGAGAAATAAGATTCTCTGGTCTGATGAGACGAAGATAGAACTACAGTTATATGAAAAAGTTTGGGCACCCCTATTAATCTTAAGCTTAATGTTCTATAAAAATTGGTGTTTTTGCAACAGCTATTTCAGTTTGATATATCTAATAACTATTGGACACAGTAATGTTTCTGCCTTGAAATGAGGTTTATTGTACTAGCAGAACATGTGCAATCTGCATTCAAACAAAATTTGACAGGTGCATAAGTATGGGCATCCTTATCATTTTCTTGTTTTAAATACTCCTACCTACTTTTTACTGACTTACTAAAGCACTTTTTTTGGTTTTGTCACCTCATTGAGCTTTGAACTTCATAGCCAGGTGTATGCAATCATGAGAAAAGTTACTTAAAGTGGCCACTTGCAAGTTGTTCTCCTGTTTGAATCTCCTCTGAAGAGTGGCATCATTGGCTCCCCAAAACAACTGTCAAATGATCTGAAAACAAAGATTATTCAACATAGTTGTTCAGGGGAAGGATACAAAAAGCTGTCTCAGAGATTTAACCTGTCAGTTTCCACTGTGAGGAACATAGTAAGGAAATGGAAGAACACAGGGACAGTTCTTGTTAAGGCCAGAAGTGGCAGGCCAAGAAAAACATCAGAAAGGCAGAGAAGAAGAATGGTGAGATCAGTCAAGGACAATCCTCAGACCACCTCCAGAGAGCTACAGCATCAACTTGCTGCAGATGGTGTCACGTGCATCGGTCAACTATACAACGCACTTTGCACAAGGAGAAGCTGTATGGGAGAGTGATGCGAAAGAAGCCGTTTCTGCAAGCACGCCACAAACAGAGTCGGCTGAGGTATGCAAAAGCACATTTGGAGAAGCCAATTTCTTTCTGGAAGAAGGTCCTGTGGACTGTTGAAACCAAGATTGAGTTGTTTGGTCATACAAAAAGGCGTTAAGCATGGCGTCAAAAAACCACAGCATTCAAGAAAAACACTTGCTACCCACAGTAAATTTGGTGGAGGTTCCATCATGCTTTGGGGCTGTGTGGCCAATACCGGCACGGGAATCTTGTTAAAGTTGAGGGACGCATGGATTCCACTCAGTATCAGCAGATTCTTGACAATAATGTTCAAGAATCAGTGACAAAGTTGAAGTTACGCAGGGGATGGATCTTTCAGCAAGACAATGATCCAAAACACTGCTCCAAATCTACTCAGGCATTCATGCAGAGGAACAATTACAATGTTCTGGAATGGCCATCCCAGTCTCCAGACCTGAATATCATTGAAAATCTGTGGGATCATTTGAAGAGGGCTGTCCATGCTCGGCGACCATCAAACTGAACTGAACTGGAATTGTTTTGTAAAGAGGAATGGTGAAAAATACCTTCATCCAGGATCCAGGAACTCATTAAAAGCTACAGGAAGCGACTAGAAGCTGTTATTTTTGCAAAAGGAGGATCTACTAAATATTAATGTCACTTTTCTGGTGAGGTGCCCATACTTATGCACCTGTCAAATTTTGTTTGGATGCAGATTGCAGATTTCTGTTAGTGCAATAAACCTCATTTAAATGGCAGAAACATTACTGTGTCCAATAGTTATTAGATATATCAAACTGAAATAGCTGTTGCAAAAACACAAATTTTTATAAAACATTAAGTTTAAAGATTAATAGGGGTGCCCAAACTTTTTCATATAACTGTATTTGGTGTTTAATTCTAAGCGGTATGTGTGGAGAAAACCAGGCCTGCTCATCACCTGCCCAGTACAATCCCAACAGTGAATCATGGTGGTGGCAGCATCATGCTATGGGGGTGTTTTTTCAGCTGCAGGGACAGGACGACTGGTTGCAATTGAAGGAAACATGAATGTGGGTAAGGACAGAGATATCCTGGATGAAAACCTCTTGCAGAGTGCTCTGGACCTCAGACTTGGCCGAATGTTCACCTTCCAACAAGACAATGACCCTAAGCACACAGCTAAAATAACAAAGGAGTGGCTTCAGAACAACTCTGTGACCATTCTTGACTGGCCCAGCCAGAGCCCTGACCTAAACCCAATTGAGCATCTCTGGAGAGACCTGAAAATGGCCGTCCACCAACGTTCACCATCCAACCTGAGGAAACTGGAGAGGATCTGCAAGGAAGAATGGCAGAGGATCCCCAAAATCCAGGGGCGAAAAACATGCTGCATCGTTCCCAAGAAGACTCATGGCTGTACTAGCTCAAAAGGCACTTCTACTCAATACTGAGCAAAGGGTCTGAATACTTATGACCATGTGATATTTCCGTTTTTCTTTTTTAATAAATTTGCAAAAATGTCTACATTTCTGTTTTTTTTCAGTCAAGATGGGGAGAGTGTACATTAATGAGAAAAAATGAATTTACCAAATGGCTGCAATGAAACAAAGAGTGAAAAATGTAAAGGGGTCTGAATACTTTCCGTACCCACTGTATGTATAAATAATGATAAAAACTAAATTAAAGGGGTTGTCCAGTAATATATAAATAAACCTTATTAATTGATAGCCATAGAAAAGCACAATCAGCCTTCGGCTCCTGACAACTTTGGTTGCTTTTTTTTTGGAAGGCTTCATGGTTGATTATACAGGGACCTCATAGAAGATCTTATGAGGAGAATCATGAAGAAAAAAGGATCCCATTTTTATTTTTATCCCTGTTTATCGAACACTCCGCGGTTTTGTCACATACCCCGTCTTGCTGACTGCTGCTCCCCATTGTCAAGACAATAAGACTCATCTCTCCTGGCACAGTATCTACACCAGGTGATGGCCTCCTCACCTCAGTTTTCCGTTCCTGATTCCTGCCTTATCCCCCATTCTTCCGCAGCCTGCGTTATGCTCATCAGTGTCTCGTATTTGGACTCTGCCTTTAGCCTTGCACCTACATTTTTCACTCTGTGTTTGCTACACCGGTTTCATCACCGGTTTGGACTTCTGACTCTTCTCCTTCGTTGACGACTGTTCTGAATTACTTTGCTACATGTATGTAAGGTGATGGGTAATGGCCGTGTAAAGTGAAGGACCGGAAGTGATAGTGATCAGAGGTGCAATCTGTAAAGCAATGGGGTATCGTCTCGTTCCCCAATATTGCACCGATGTGTAATGACTCACACCTCTGCATTATTCATGGGTCCATTGGGTCCCCAGATATATGTTGGTGTTTGTTGTTCTTTTGGTGCTAATGGCAGCACTATTTATATTTAGTGTATGGTGGTATTAGTTATGTGTACAGTATAGCGGCATTATTTATTTTTACTGTATGGTGGTATTAGTTATGTGTACGGTTATAGCGGCATTATTTACTGTCCGGTGGTATTAGTTATGTGTACAGTATAGCGGCATTATTTATTTTTACTGTACGGTGGTATTAGTTATGTGTACGGTATAGCGGCATTATTTACTGTCCAGTGGTATTAGTTATGTGTACAGTTATAGCGGCATTATTTATATTTACTGTATGGTGGTATTAGTTATGTGTATAGTATCGCTGCAGTATTTATCTTTACTATACGCTGTATTAGTTATGTTTACAGTATAGCGGCATTATTTATATTTACTGTACGGTGGAATAAAACTTAAAGGGAGAAGATACAGATTAGATATTAGGAAAAACTTTTTGATAGTGAGGGAGATCAATGAGTTGAACGGGCTTGCACGAGAGGTGGTGAGTTCTCCTTCAATGGAAGACTTCAAACAGAGGCTGGACAGACATCTGTCTGAGATGGTTTAGTGAAATCCTGCATTGAGCAGGGGGTTGGATACGACGGCTCTGGAGGTCCCTTCCAATTCTAACATTCTATGTTTGCCCACATTTATCTCAAGACCGTTGTTCACCAGAAATATTGCCAATAGACCAGGCAGCTACCAAATTCATCCACAGCTCAACCCATTTTTTTTTAGTGTGTAACCCTAAAACACACGTTAGTGCAATTAAAAGTAGTACTAGTAAATATGTTCAAGAACAACATCGGCCCAGACCAACAGCGACAAGCACCAACATGGTGGAACGTTGAAAAACACGTAATATTAGTGTTGGGTCCAGCCCTACAACAAGTCCTTTTTTGACCCTTTTACGTTTTTCCTGTGTAAGCCCCAGAGAGGGGGTTTGACCTGTGCGGGGAACACCAAATGGACCGAAGGGTTGGGCAGGGGAGACAAATTGTTTGGTTTGGGGGATTTAAGGATATTCGTGTTCGCTGGCCTTCTTCAGGGGGCCTGGTAAAAAGGGAAATTTGGACCCCCAAAAATTCATTTTTAAACCGTCCAGAGTGATTTATCCCAAAGTTATTCTGGGTTCACCGTTATATGAAAGAGGTAGAAATTTTCGATTAGAGGGAAGGTAAAAAGGTCTTAGATGTATAAAAAATTTTTTTAAAAGGTGAAAGGGTTTTTCCTATGGCGCTTCAGGGAATTAGGGACACTTTTTTATCAAAAAGTCTTTTTTTGATAAAAAAACCATGGGTAAAAAAATAACTCTTAAAGCTTCGCCCCTGGGGGCCTCGTTTTCGTAAAAACTTCTGTAATGTCCCCCTTGGCCCAAAAGGAAGCCTGTCCCACTGGAAAACTCCCCCACTCTCTAACGGGTGCATACTCAACCGTTATTGCCTAACCCCCCCCGGTAGGAGGATCCTTTTTGGTCAATGGTTTGCCTCCCAAGGTCCTTTTAAAACAAAAAACATTTTTTTAGGGTATTCAAAAAATTTTCCCCTTTGGGGGGGTTTTAGGTGACTGGCCCCCCGCTCTCCTAGTCACCTGGAACCTCCCAATTTTAAAAATCAGCTAATTCTGAACCAAAAATATCCAGGGTTTTACAGGGCCCCCCCACCCGTGTAATAAAAATCCATCCATCAATGCCCCCATCATATCCGGGGAACACATGCCCCCCTGAAGGGGTCATACAAAAATTACCCCCCCCCCTCTTTTAAATTTTTGGGGGGGTTAAAACTTTTTACCCCCCAGAGATCCTTCTGGGTTCTCTGCCAGAAAAACTTTCCAATCGGACCCGTCAATTTTTTGGGGAGGGTCTGTCCCCCGCCTGTCAATTTTGTGAGGGGCCCCCCCCGCCACCCCTCCCCCGGTCTTTTCGGCGTCGAAATTTTTCCTTACCCTCCCTGTTGGTTGAGTCCTTTTATTTCGTCCAAAACAGGGTTTCCCTTAGGGCATCATCATGGCTAATAGGATCAATTTTACCTTTCCATAGGGACCTTTTCCTGTATTATCCCCTTGGGAATTTGTATTAAGCGAACCCTTGCCCCAATCCCCGGGTTTTTAAAGGGGGAAAGGGCCTTTTTTCCTTTCCGCAGGTTTTGTTGACCTGGCCCCCTCAGTGTGTCTTTAATTTTTCAGGGATGCACAAAAAAAATCCCCGGGGCTCCGGGTTTTCCCGGCCCCCCCGGATCCCCCAACGGGAACGGAAAAATCCCTTTACCCCCAAATGGCTTCGTACTCAAACCGGCTCTGTCAACCCGGACCATTCCCTTCCGCATATTTCCCAGTCTTCGATGACTTTTTTCATAACTCTGGGGCCTTTTAAAGAGTCTTCCATCAAACCAAGTGATTTTGAGGGGCCCTTTTTTTTTGCTCCAAAATCGATGGCTTTGTGATTTTCAAGGACATTTGTTCTCGGGAGGGGCAAAGAGGTGGTCCTCGGAAAAGCCCCCGCTTTTGGACTTCCCATCGACAGTTTTACCCCAATGCTTCTTTTTTGGCACCCATTTTTTCATAATGCTTCACCGTTTTCTAAAGGGCCCCTGTCATCCTTTGGCACAAGCTTTTTGCACCCTTTGGGGGACCCCTTTTTTACACTTAAAAGGTTTTTTCCTTTTCCGAAATGCGGTTGGACCTTTTTCCCGGCAAGGAGTTCTCCAAAACCCAGCTTTTTGGTGGCCCCTCTGCGTGGCCTTGTTGGTACTTCGTCTCCCGTGGTTTTTTGGGTGGGGTTTTTCTCTTTTCCTTTTGGCTTACGGGGAACTTTTTTTCCCCCTTCCAAGCAGCGACCTTCCTCCCCCCGGAGAAGCCCCTGTGGTGCTTCATTGGGCCCTCTGAGCTTGGAACTTCCTTTCCAGTCCCCCATTTGTGCCCTTATTGTTTCAGGACCCTTTCCGCTCGACTCCCTCTTTATGTTTTTTACACCTTACTCCTCCAAGGCATTCGACCGGACCGACCCTATTTTCCCCCACATTTTTTTCTTAGAGGGGGCCCTGCCCGCCTTTCCAGGCCCCGGGGGGAAGATCGGCCTTTTTTCTTTTCCCGTTCTGCATTTGCTTTCCCCTTTTTGGGCGATCACATCTGTACAGGAGCCCCCTTGGGGGCCCCCCCCGTTCCCCTCCCGGGGGGCCCCTTTGGGGTCTTAATCCCATCGTCATGGGTTCTGGTATCGTCTGACTCATCATTTTTTGGGTGCACTGTCCAATTCTGAAAACCAAAAAGTAAAAGGGGCCCCCTTGCGTAAGGAACCCCCCTTTCCCCACAACCAGAAAACATTTTGAGCCCCGCCTATGCCAAAGGACCGACAAATTAGGGAAAAGCGACATCTTGTCCTGCAATGTCCACCTTTCAAAGTTCCCTGCCACTAAATAATTTTGTGCCCCCCTGGTACAGGGGCCCCGCCTTTTTCCCAGGTTTTTTGAAACCGCAGGTGAACCCTCATAGAGTCACCGGCCCCCCCGGGCCAGCCCCCCCACCCCTTTGGTGTTCTGAGGGAACCCCCCCCTAATAGTGTGCGGGGGATATTTCCCCAGGCAGAGGGGGCCTATAAATTTTGCCCCGGGCAACAGTTTTGGGGCCCCCCCCCTTTTAACTTGGGTCCTCCCCCCCTTTTTGCAACCCCCCCCCCTTTTTTAGACTCCCCCCCCCTTTTGGGCTACCCCATTTTGGGTTCCCCCCCTTTTGGGTCCCCCCCTTTTGGGCCCCCCCCTTGGGTTATACCCCGTGGGCCCCCCCACGGCTCTACCGACCCCATTGCTTTCCCTTTGTCTTCAGGGTGGTACCTTTTTAAAGAGGTCACCCACTCTGGCCTGTTTCCCCCTTTTGGTCCCTACCGCTCCTCTGGTTTCTCCCACCACCCCGACCCCCGGGCCCCCCGCACAAGCCGCCTGCCACGCGTTTTTGCTGCTGCGAACCTCTTTGCAATCACTGTAGCCCCTTAAACCCCAATTTCTGCCCTCCTGTCTTCCTTGTCCCTTGGCCCCCACGAGTCCAGCCCCGCTTGACCTTTGACTCCTCCAGCCACACAAAAACCTCACAGTGTTCCAAAGAAAAAAAAAAAACCCAAAAAAAAAAATTTGTTTTCACAATTCTTCTCACGATCCCACCGCCAGCACGGTTGTCAAGACCCTCCCCGTTGGGTCGCCCACAGGGTTTCCGGAACCTCGCCTCGGGTCCCGAAACAAAAAAAACGTTTTCTCACTGACCCTCCACACCAAATCCGTCTGTTTCCTTGGCCCCAGGATTTGGCCCCCCCTCTCAGGAGGATCCCCAAAGGAAAAAAAAAAGTCTCCTGACCCCGGGACAACCAATCCTGTGTTTCCTGTTGGCCCCCCAGGTTTTTCCGGAAACCCCCCTCTGAGGATCCCCAGCTGCTTTTTTTCTTTTTTTTCAATGACCCCCACATAAAACCCTGTTGTCCCCTGCTTAAATTTTTTCAGATCCTATATCAAGGCACCCCATAAACATAAAACCCGTTTTTTCTGACCCCGGCACACCAGGTTTTAAACCGTCCTTCCCCTTTGGTTCCGATTCCCAGTCCCGGAAATTTGGGTCCCTTTGGGGCGCGCCCGCTTCCCCTCCCCCAATTGTAATTTTCCCCCGGTGCTTAAGGGAATTGGGAATTTCTTTGAAAAAATTTGGTTTATTGCATCATAAACCAAAGGGAACTAAATCCTTTCAAGTTCAGCCCCCCTGGGCCTGCTCTTCATCACGAGACCTCTCTGAATGTTGCCTTGGCACTGGAAGCCTTCCCCTTTCAATCCCACACCCTAACAGGGGGATAGCAATCATTTTTATCCCCTAACCCCCCCCAAGGGGGGTAGGTCACTGGGGTTTTTTAAACCCACCACAGCCTTTTAAAACAAAAACTACAGACTTTTCGGGTATTCGAACAACCCCCTTTGGGGGGGGTTTGTGGGACGGCCCCCCCGCCCCTGCACCTAAGCCCCCAAATTTGTAAACCCCCAGTAGATCGCTGAACCAAAAAAACCCGGTTCCATCACAGGGGCCCCCCCCTCATACAAAAGCCCTCCATCACTTTCCCCCATCATATCCGGGGCCTACCAGTGCCCCCTGCTGTCAGGGGTCCTACCCAAAGGGTTTTTAAAAAATTTGGGGCGGGGGGGGAAATATATTTATTTTAAAATAAATAAATAAAGTTATTTTCCCCCCCGCATTCCTTTTTTGCGCTACATGTTCTTTGCTGAGACTGGAATGTATTTTTTTTCGTCACCTGACGATAGAGGCCACTGTTGGACCGGTAGGGACTGATGGGCAAAATGTTTTTTCCTTCCGGTTTCTTTCCCCCACTGTAGCTCAGTGGCCTAAACGGGTGAAACAGTGGAATTTTTTTCTTTTTAAGGATCCCCCTTTTTCTCTAAAATTTTAAAAATTTTGGACATTTTTTTTTTCTTTTTGGAGGTTAGTTTCTGCAAATATGGCATACCAACATACAAAAAAATTTAACTTAATTTCGATCAAATTCCTAGGGGAACCAAAAATAAGGACCCTACATCCGGCAAAAAAATTTAAAAAAATCCGGTTCCCCACTAAAGTTACATCCCGGGGGTTAGAGCATGAGGGAGTTATTTAAATTTTTTCCCCCGGGTTTGGACAGTTAAGGAATTGTTTTGTACTCCCAAGGTCCGGGGTTGAGGGGCCCAGGTGGCTAGGCGTTCAAAGTTGATTAGTTATTTTATGGCTTTTCATTGGGAG
>JARQOD010000004.1:13553299-13583029 GCA_033576555.1 Oophaga sylvatica
AGCACTGTTATTGGGGTCCTGTATGGCAGTATTATTCAGGCACTGTATAGCACTGTTATTGGGGTCTTGTGTGGCAGTATTATTCAGGCACTGTATAGCACTGTTATTGGGGTCCTGTATGGCAGTATTATTCAGGCACTGTATAGCACTGTTATTGGGGTCTTGTGTGGCAGTATTATTCAGGCACTGCATAGCACTGTTATTGGGGTCCTGTATGGCAGTATTATTCAGGCACTGTATAGCACTGTTATTGGGTCTTCTATGACAGTATTATTCAGGCACTGTATAGCACTGTTATTGGGGTCTTGTGTGGCAGTATTATTGAGGCACTGTATAGCACTGTTATTGGAGTCTTGTGTGGCAGTATTATTCAGGCACTGTATAGCACTGTTATTGGCGTCTTGTGTGGCAGTATTATTCAGGCACTGTATAGCACTGTTATAGGGGTCTTGTGTGGCAGTATTATTCAGGCACTGTATAGCACTGTTATTGGGGTCTTGTGTGGCAGTATTATTCAGGCCCTGTATAGCACTGTTATTGGGGTCCTGTATGGCAGTATTATTCAGGCCCTATATAGCACTGTTATTGGGGTCCTGTATGGCAGTATTATTCAGGCCCTGTATAGCATTGCTATTGGGGTCTTGTATAGCAGTATTATTCAGGCACTGTATAGCACTGTTATTGGGGTCTTGTATGGCAGTATTATTCAGGCACTGTATAGCACTGTTATTGGGGTCTTGTGTGGCAGTATTACTTAAGCCCTGTATAGCACTGTATCGTCCTTTTATTAGTGTCCTTATTCCAGTAATATTTTAGGACTGTATAGCACTGTTATTTCGGTCCTGTATGGCAGTATTATTCACACAATTGATATCACCGTGTCTCTATTTTTTCACAAAAAAGATATTGGTTTTGAACATGAAAAGAAAACCATATGGACACCGTACAAGAACTGCAACAATGACGTATATAGTCTTATATCAAGGAACAATGAGAATAATCACATCACATGCTACTTATAGCAAGAAAGCCCATGACAAGTAATAGGATTAGTGTTGAGCGATACGATACTGCAAATATCGGGTATCGGCCGATATTAGCTCTATCGGCCTTTCGATACTTAGTTCCGATATTTTCGTCTTATCGGATACCGGAATCGGGATTGTCACTGTCACTGTCTGTGTCCGTCGGTCGGGTCTGTCACTGTCAGTGTCCGTCGGTCGGGTCTGTCAGGAGTCAGCGGCACTTACCTGGCAGAAGATCTCCGGCGGTCACGTCCTGGACTGCTTCATGGCCGCCATCCTCTTCTCCCCGGCGGTCACATGCAGTTTCTCGCGATAACTGCAGTGACTGCTGGGTAATCCCGGCCGTAAAGCAGTCAGTCCGATGACGTCACCGCCGGGGAAGCAGGTAAGCAGCTGTGCTGCGCCGGGATGTCAGGCTCTGCCTGTCATTGCGATGTAGCAGAGCTGGATCGTCGTGGGACACTCGTTACTATGGACTGCGTCGGACAGGTGGTATACTGTTGGTTTGTTTTTTTTCTTTTTTTACAGATCGATGGCGCGCAGGAATGAGAGTATAATAAAAGAAATGAAAACTGTGTTGTCTCTTTTATTTCATTAAAAGACTTTTTTCTTGCTTTGTCTTTTTTTTATGCATTTAATAACTTTGGGATTAATAATGGATCGGTGTCTTATTGACACCTCTCCATTATTAACCGGGCTTATTGTCACCGTGCAATCAACGGTGACATTAACCCCTTATTACCCCGCTTGCCACCGCTACAGGGCAAGTGGGAAGAGCCGGGTAAAGTGCCACAATTGGCACATCTTTTGATGCGCCAAATGTGGGGCTGCTGTAGCCTGGTATTATCAGGCTGTTGAGGGCCAAAATCCATGGGCCTTGACAGTCTTTTAATACCAGGCCGCAGCAGTCTGCATTTTACTTGGCTGGTTAACAAAAATAGGGGGACCCCTACGCCGTTTTTTTTTCGAGGGTGTGATGAACGGGCACGCGGTCCGCCACACGGTAGCCCGGGGTATCACGGCTTGTGATCCCTCCGTGCTGCAAATGTGACGAAAACGCGCACACACACGACGGCTGCTGCCGTCCGACCCAGTAAACTGCAGGGATTTATAATTATCCCACTTCCACTTAGGAACTTGCAGCTCTCTGGCGCCCCCCTTACCCTCAGGTCAGTCAGGGAACTGCACCTAGGATAATTAGTCGCCAGACGGGTCACTTGGTGTGTGCTGGCTATTGGGCACGCGGCAGTGAGGGAATTATAATTACTCCGAGCCGCAGCCGGGCAATATACTTATAAAAACCCGCTCTGTCACCGCCAACGCCACCCCAATGTCAACACTTTACACCCCTTCTTTTTAGCTGCCACCAGCTACGGCTTTTGATGAACAATTTATCAAGCGGGTCCGTAGCAACCCCAAAACAGTAGCGTAGTGCTTCAGGCACGTGCAAATTCATTTATAGAGCAGGAGAAACAAACTAATAAATTTATAGGTTTATTCCTAAAAAACAGGCAGTGCTTATACCATATAAAAAAAAGGATGTAACAAGCTGAGGCAATATAGTTATGTACAATATGGTTACAGAAAATAAAATAGGATTAAAGATGGAAGATCAACTTACAGTTCTTAGATCATAGTAGGCAAGCCATGCGGTCGGGGGATGGGAGACACATCACAATGCATCACAGAGCTGCTATGTATCTGGTGTCCAGGGCAGATCTGAGCCAGAATACCTGGCCCCTACCTTAGAGACCTGTGGCCGTGACATCATAAACGGGGTGGAGTTACCAGGGTCCTCCTCTTGCTGAAAGGTATGGTTGGAGTTCTGAAAGATTATCAGGAGCATAACTCATCCTGAGAACCTCGCAGAAGAATGGCAGACCTATCAATGATCTTACTTTGAAATGACGGTTCAAATGAGCCCACACGCGGGTGGGCTAGTTTATAGGGCATCCGAGAATTCCATTTCTCGGGTTCTGTTGGAGTTACGGGTTTACCAGTACCACGGGACCGTTGCCTGTCCGGCGCATGTTTCACAACAGTACTTTCGTGTTTCTAGCGGACGCTCCCACCGTGTTATTAACCAAAACCGAATGGAGTCTCCAAGATGGCTGCTAGGGTAAGAACAGCACACGTTGCTGACAATGGGACCCCTGCTGTGAAGCGGGAAAACTCTAGCACTGGCAGCTCACATTACACTGCCTGAGTGCAGGCTGGGAGGGGGTTTGTGAGAAGTATGAGAGCTGCAGAGAGAAGGAGGGGGGCTTTGCTTTGTGGGCTTTAGTTCTGCACAGCACAAGACATGGAGCTTACAGTATTATCACAGAGGGGATCCCCTATTTTTGTTAACCAGCCAAGCTAAGCAGACTGCTGTGGCCTGGTATTATCAGGCTTGCAAGGTCCATGGATATTGGATCCTTACCAGCCTGAAAAACCAGGCCTCAGCGGTCTGCTTCATCTGGCTGGTTAACAAAAATAGGGGGGACCCCACGCCAATTTTTTTCGAGGGGATCCCCTATTTTTGTTAATCAGCCAAGATATGCAGACTGCTGTGGCCTGGTATTATCAGGCTGGCAAGGTCCATGGATCTTGGCTCCTTAACAGCCTGAAAATCCAGGCCTCAGCGGTCTGCTTCATCTGGCTGGTTAACAAAAATAGGGGGGACCCCACGCCAATTTTTTTCGAGGGGATCCCCTATTTTTGTTAATCAGCCAAGATATGCAGACTGCTGTGGCCTGGTATTATCAGGCTGGCAAGGTCCATGGATCTTGGCTCCTTAACAGCCTGAAAATCCAGGCCTCAGCGGTCTGCTTCATCTGGCTGGTTAACAAAAACAGGGGGACCCGACGCCATTTTTTATTCGAAGGGAACCCCTATTTTTGTTAATCAGTTCCCTCTGACGTCACTGATTGTGTCCCTGGCTGACCTGAAGTGAAAGTGGAAAGCAATCAATTAAGCTTTCCACTTCCTCTCCTGTCAGCCAGGAGAGGAACTCATTCATTTGGGGGTTTACTGTGAGGCTGCAGCATTAGCTGCGGTCCCTGCAGTAAACATTAACCCTTTCTGAAGGATTACACCGTGGGACCTGACTGTGCATGGGATAGGTAAGAATAATTTTGCTTTTTTATTTTATTTTTATTACAGGAAATGGTTTTTGCAGTCAAATAAAAGATGGTCAAAAACATGTGTCTTTATTTCATTAAAATGATTTTTAATTAAAGTGTGTGTGTTTTATTTTTATTTCATGCAATAGGATTAATAATTGATAGTTGTCTAATTGACAGCTCTCAATTATTAACCTGGCTTAAGGTCACCTTTCAATTGCAATGTGGCTTTAACCCCTTATTAACCCATTCGCCACCGCTACAGGGCAATGGGAATAGATGGGCAAAGTGCCAGAAAGGGCGAATCTAATTATAGATTTGTCTTTTCTGGGGTGTCTGGGGGCAGATGTTAGTAGCCAGGGGGGGCCAAAAATAATGGTCCCTCTCTGGGCTATTATTATCTGCCCCCATTCGCTGGCTTTGTCTGTCTGGTTGCGAAAATAGGGCGGGAGCCCACGCATTTTTTTTAAACAATTTTACACCTCATATATATATATATACATGTCATTGAATTTGTGACACATATGTATATATATATTTATATTTATAGTTCATACACTTCTACATAGTATAATAGCCGCTAATTCAATTGCCGGCTTTTGTGAAAATGCAGAACCCGACATGAAATGACACTTGGTGTACATAGGGTTAACCATGTCTTTTCATGTCCTTTGCTATCTGATTTGCACAAACAATTACATCAGTCTATGTGTGCAAAATTTCACACCTGTAGGGGTTAATTAAAGGTGTAAATTCGTAGCAAAAAAAGTCCGGTTTTTTTACAACGAATTTACACCTTTAATTAACCCCTACAGGTGTGAAATTTTGCACACATAAGGGTATGCCACACTAAACAATATCGCTAACGGGATCGCTAAAAAACGTCACTATTTAGCGATCCCGTTAGCGATGTTGTTCAGTGCGGCAGCTTCCAGCGACGAGCTTCCTGCTGTGATCTCGCTCGTCGCTGGAATCGTTCCGGACCCTATTTTCTCGTCGGCGCTCCCGCTGGGTAAGTATCTAATCGCTGTGTGGCACCTTTTCTTAGCGATTTAGCGGTACTTTTGTACCGCTAAAGTCGTTAAGAAGATCGCTAACGGCGATAGCGTCGTTAACTATATCGCTAAATGTGGCCGCACTTAGCGATATAGAAACAATCCCGCTAGCGATCGCATTAGTATGCGTCGTTATCGTGATCGCTAGCGGGATTGTTTAGTGTGGCAGTACCTATAGACTGATGTAATTGTTTGTGCAAATCAGATAGCAAACGACATGAAAAGACATGGTTAACCCTATGTACACCAAGTGTCATTTCATGTCGGGTGCTTCTGTCTTTTCACAGAAGCCGACTTTACCCGGCAATTGAATCAGAGGATATTTTACTATGTAGAAGTGTATAAACTATACATATATGTATATATATATGTCACAATGACATATTATATATATATATATATATATATATATATATGTATTCTATGTGTGTATATTTAGTGTTTACAACGAAAGAAAGGTTTTTTTTAGTTGCGATATTTTGTTCCCATAGACTTACATTGGACTTCCAGTATCGGAATCGGATATCGACGATATTTAGTGATATCGGCGATGCCATTCCGATCCGATATTTTTAGATATCGAGCAGTATCGCTCAACACTAAATAGGATAGAGAATACAAGAGAAAAGAGTAGAAAAATAATGCCACCTCTAAATATGAGTAGCTAACACATGATCCACCAGTCACAATAGATGATATCACAGTTCACCTCCTCCTCCTGTATAATGACTGATAACACCTCTATATACAGTAGATAACACAGGATCCACCATTCACAATAGGTGATATCACAGCTCACCTCCTCCTCCTGTACAATGACTGATAACACCTCTATATACAGTAGATAACACAGGATCCACCATTCACAATAGGTGATATCACAGCTCACCTCCTCCTGTACAATGACTGATAACACCTCTATATACAGTAGATAACACAGGGTCCACCAATCACAATAGGTTATGTCACAGCTCACCTCCTCCTCCTGTACAATGACTGATAACACCTCTATATACAGTAGATAACACAGGATCCACCATTCACAATAGGTGATATCACAGCTCACCTCCTCCTCCTGTACAATGACTGATAACACCTCTATATACAGTAGATAACACAGGATCCACCATTCACAATAGGTGATACCACAGCTCACCTCCTCCTCCTCCTGTACAATGACTGATAACACCGCTATATACAGTAGATAACACAGGATCCACCATTCACAATAGGTGATATCACAGCTCACCTCCTCCTCCTCCTGTACAATGACTGATAACACCTCTATATACAGTAGATAACACAGGATCCACCATTCACAATAGGTGATATCACAGCTCACCTCCTCCTCCTGTACAATGACTGATAACACCTCTATATACAGTAGATAACACAGGATCCACCATTCACAATAGGTGATATCACAGCTCACCTCCTCCTCCTGTACAATGACTGATAACACCTCTATATACAGTAGATAACACAGGATCCACCATTCACAATAGGTGATATCACAGCTCACCTCCTCCTCCTCCTGTACAATGACTGATAACACCTCTATATACAGTAGATAACACAGGGTCCACCAATCACAATAGGTGATGTCACAGCTCACCTCCTCCTCCGTACAATGACTGATAACACCTCTATATACAGTAGATAACACAGGTCCACCAATCACAATAGGTGATGTCACAGCTCACCTCCTCCTCCTGTACAATGACTGATAACACCTCTATATACAGTAGATAACACAGGTCCACCAATCACAATAGGTGATGTTACAGCTCACCTCCTCCCCTGTACAATGACTGATAACACCTCTATATACAGTAGATAACACAGGATCCACCAATTCACAATAGGTGATTCACAGCTCACCTCCTCCTCCTGTACAATGACTGATAACACCTCTATATACAGTAGATAACACAGGATCCACCATTCACAATAGGTGATGTCACAGCTCACCTCCTCCCCTGTACAATGACTGATAACACCTCTATATACAATAGATAACACAGGATCCACCATTCACAATAGGTGATGTCACAGCTCACCTCCTCCCCTGTACAATGACTGATAACACCTCTATATACATAGATAACACAGGATCCACATTCACAATAGGTGATATCACAGCTCACCTCCCCCTCCTGTACAATGACTGATAACACCTCTATATACAGTAGATAACACAGGGTCCACCAATCACAATAGGTGATGTCACAGCTCACCTCCTCCTGGACAATGACCTTTGCCCACATTAGAGCATGTTCATTAAATACTTCAATACAACTTAGGGTATGTGCCCACGATTATGAAGTAGCAGCGTACTGGACGCAGAGCAGGTGAGCTGCGTCCAAACCACTGCTGTTCCTGATCGTGGGCACATAACCTAAGTATCTGTATCTAAACCTGTCTATTGCTGCTAATAACAATGCCACTTTCCTGAAAAAAAACAACAGGAATTATGAGTCTAGTATAAGGTCGAACACTGTATAACACTATTACTTGGGTCCTATGTGGCGGTATTATGTGGCCACTGTATAACACTATTACTTGGGTGCTATGTGGCGGTATTATGTGGCCACTGTATAACACTATTACTTGGGTCCTATGTGGCGGTATTATGTGGCCACTGTATAACACTATTACTTGGGTTCTATGTGGCGGTATTATTTAGCCACTGTATAGCACTATAGTTTGGGTCCTACATGGCGGTATTGTTTCGGCACTGTATGATGCTAGTGGTTGGGGAAGCCACAGGATGGCCACCTTTAGCCCACTTCTGTGTGAATGGCATTTTAATAAATGTGACTCTTGCAACACCAGATGGCAGCCCCCCTACTCCTGCTTGGGGACCACTCCCATGCTCTACTGCATATATGTAATGCCCCCAATGCACAGTTCTGAGATGTTTCCACATTACAAAGGCGACTTAATAGGACGGTGCAAGAAAAAAGAAACAACTGTGACCTTGATGACTAATTAACCATATTAATTACGACTGTATAAAAGTCACATACCCAGAGGCTGCCAGCTAAAAATACAATTATTAAACCTAATATATTATTTACCTGGGGAAATACGGATTTTTTTAATCAAAAAATGACCCATTGTCTATATCAGGTTTTTGCTTTAAATGTATGGGGTTTTTTTTTTGAAAGATTTTTGCAATATTTTTTTTTCCAATTCACAAAAGTTGGAAATCTTGCAATTCTCACACCTGCCACTGGGGCTTTTTAAGACATTAACTTGCTGTTGTTTCAGGAAATTTACACTTACATTAGCAGCGATGGAAGCATCTAATGAGCATGTGAAGGCTGTGCCATCGCCTATTGTGACTTCTGGATCTTGTGTTTTCAGCTGTGTATAGAGGTGCTACCTGTGATTGTTATCCTGCCTCTGATGATAATGAGCCTGCTGAAAACTCTTCCTGAAAAGATACAATTCAACCAAAGTAGCCAATGAAAATTAAGATCATTATTATATTTTTTTAATAAAGATCGTCCTGAGCTGTAATGCAGGTGACTGGGGTCGCATTGTGACCCCCAGGGGATAGCGAAAAGTCTGAGCCAGTTGCATTTTTTGCCACTTGTCTGTTGAGGTAATATTCACCTGCACAACCTGTAATGTGGCCAAAGCCACCTATGTAGCCTAATATTGAAATGAATGGGTGACCATGATGCCGAGTCTTCGAGACCAAGAGCTGCTCTTCTCTGGGTAACAGATAGGGAACCTATGATGGATCCAAGCAGTGACCAAGAGGCTATGACTTTCTACATTGTATTTTACGGAGTTTTTATGTCAATAAACAGACAATAAACGTTTTAAAGAGGACCTGTCACTCGTCATAAGTGCGTATTTTTTTACCTGGTGTAAATGCCGCTGTTCTCCTGAATCCGGCGATGTTTTTCTTTTTTTCCTGATCCTTTCCTTTCCTGAGATATTGCCCTTTCTTCCCTGTATGTTACTCTAGCCTTTTTATCCAAGTGGGCGAGGCACTCAGGTCTTAACTGCCCACTTGGCTAAGAAGACTAGATTTATAGACAGTGAAGAGTGTGCCATATCTCAGGAACTGAGAGGCGCAGGAAGAAAAGAAAAACATCGCCGGATTCAGGAGAACAGCGGCATTTACACCAGTAAAAAAAATTACATATTTATGGCAAGTGACAGGTTCCCTTTAAATGCCCACATGAACAGAGTCTGGTATACATAACCTGGACTCAGGGGCATAACGATCGAGGTCAGAGAGAGTGCGACGCAACCGTGCGGGGAAAGGGTCTGCCGACGCCAGCGCCTATTTCAGCTGGATGTGCACTGAAATACACTCAGCCAGCCAATCAGAGGCTGACAGCATGCCCATCACAGGTGGTGCATCGCAGCGATGTCATGCGCCACCCTTGTCCTACACGTCAGCTCCCAGCCTCTGTGCTGGTTATTGAAAAGGATGGCGAGCGTTGTTAGAACAGGGGAAGCTAAGAAGAACTGCTGATTTGTTTTTTAAGATGTGTTGGAAGAGAGTGGCAGGACAGAGGACATTATTACAGTAAGAGGCCAGGACGGGGGACATTATTACAAGAAGGGGCCAGGAAGGGGACATTATTACAGGAAGGGGCCAAGGATGTGGTCATTATTACTAGAAGGGGCCCAGGATTGGGGCATTATTACAAGAAGGGGCCAGGATGGGGAATTTATTACAGGAAGGGGCCAAGGATGTGGTCATTATTACAAGAAGGGGTCCAGGATGGGGACAATATAACAAGAAGGGGCCACGACGAAAGGGACATTATTACTGGAAAGGGCCATGGATGGGGAACATTATTAATGGAAGGAGCCCAGAATGAGGGACATTATTATTGGAAGGGACCCAGAATGGGGTCATTATTACCGGAAGGGGTTCACTATGGGGGATATTTTACAAGGATGGGGGACATTACACCAATAAGGGGCCTGGTACGCACATGCCCTGGTCCGTTAGACTTTCACGTGCTTCACATCGGGCTTTGCAAGTAGTACAGCGTGCTACCTTGTGTTGTGTTTCCTGGGCCTATATAAAGCCTCTCAAGGCCAACACCTGGGTTTTGGTGTTGTATTAAGACTTTCTAGTAACTCTTTTAGTTTATCTGTGCACAGTACCAGTCCACAGCCATCAGGACATCTCCCATCATGAGCTGTTTCCACTAACCTTCCTAGCTGCCAGTGGAGCACTTCACCTGCTTGTCTCCAGTTTCCAGTAATCTTGATATCTGTCAGTGGAGGACTTCTCCTGTTTGTCTGTGGTTTCCAGTAAACTTGCTGCCTGTTAGTAGTCTTCCAGACTTCACCGATTTGTCTGGGGTTTCCAGTAACATTGCTTCCTATCAGTGGTCATCAGGACTTCACCTGTTTACCTGCGGTTTCCAGTAACGTTGCTCCTGTCAGTGGTCATCAGGACTTCATCTGTTTGCCTGCGGCTTCCATGGTATTAAGACTTTCTAGTTACTCCATACATCTGTTTTCTACTTGTTCCCGGACTTCTAGGACCTCTGCTGCGTGTCCAGAGGTTTTCAGGATGTCTTCTAGCTGCCTTCAGCTTCCATGGTATTTAGACTTTATTGTTACTCCAGAGTTTTGTCTGCTACCTGTCTGCATTCTCCATGACACCTCCTGTCTGCCAGTGGCTTCCAGTCCTTCAGTCTGAAATCTTCCTGCGGTTTTTCAGTAACTCTAGAACCTGTCTGCAGTCTCCAAGACATCACCTGTTTGTCTACATCTTCCAGTAACCCGGCTACCTGACAGAGGTCTTCAGGACTTCACCTGTTTGTCTGCGGTTTCCAGTAACCCTGCTACCGGTCATTGACTTTCAGTTTGCCTCTACGTGTCCGCCTGTATCTTCCAGAATGCCTTCTGTCCACTTGCAGATTCTATGACCCCTTTAAGACTTTTATTTTGCCTCTAAGTGTCTGCTTGCGGCTTCTAGGACCCCTTAAGACTTTGTTTCTACATTTCCGCCTGCATCTTCTGGGACGTCTCCTGTCCGCTTGTGGATCCAGGATATCTTTAAGACTTTTAGTTTACCCTCAGTAACTTTGCTATCCGTTTCATGCGTGCAACACCTGCCTGCTGCACCAACGCTCGTGACCCTTGTACCCACCCAGACCTTGGGCTAAAAAGATATACCTCACCTAATGTGACTGCTTTGTGTAATAGGACCAAGGATGGGGGACATTATTGCAGGAAGGGGCCCAGGATGGAGGACATTATTACAGGATGACACAAGGATGGGGGACATTATCACAGGAAGGGACCCAAAATGGAGGACATTATTACAGGGTGACACAAGGATGGTGGATATTATTACAGAAAGGGGCCCAGGATGGAGGACATTATTACAGGATGACACAAGGATGGGGGATATTATTACAGTAAGGGGCCCAGGATGGAGGACATTATTACAGAGTGGCACAATGATGGGGACATTGTTACAGGAAGGGGCCCAGGATGAAGGACATTATTACAGAGTGGCACAGTGATGGAGACATTATTACAGGAAGGGGCCCAGGATGAAGGACATTATTACAGGATGGTACAAGGATGGAGGACATTATTACAGGATGACACAAGGATGGGGGACATTATCACAGGAAGGGACCCAAAATGGAGGACATTATTACAGGGTGACACAAGGATGGTGGATATTATTACAGTAAGGGGCCCAGGATGGAGGACATTATTACAGGATGACACAAGGATGGGGGATATTATTACAGTAAGGGGCCCAGGATGGAGGACATTATTACAGGAATTGGCCCAGGATGAAGGACATTATTACAGGATGGTATAAGGATGGAGGACATTATTACAAGAAGGAGCCCAGGATGCAGGACATTATTACAGAGTGGCACTGTGATGGGGACATTATTACAGGAATGGTGCAAGGATGAAGAACATTATTACAGGATGTACACAGGATGGGGACATTATACAAGAAGGACCCAGAATGCAGGACATTATTACAGGATGACACAAGGATGTGGATATTATTACAGAAGGGGCCCAGATGGAGGACATTATTACAGGATGACACAAGGATGGGGACATTATTACAGAAAGGGCCCAGGATGCAGGCATTATTACAGAGGGATGGCTAACAAGGATGGAGAGGACATTATTACAAGAAGGAGCCCAGGATGCAGGACATTATTACAGAGTGGCACTGTGATGGGGACATTATTACAGGAAGGGGCCAAGGATGAAGGACATTATTACAGGATGGTACAAGGATGGAGGACATTATTACAAGAAGGAGCCCAGGATGCAGGACATTATTACAGGATGACACGAAGATAGTGGATATTATTACAGGAAGGGGACCAGAATGGAGGACATTATTACAGGATGACACAAGGATGGGGAACATTATTACAGGAAAGGGCCCAGGATGCAGCGCATTATTACAGGATGGTACAAGGATGGAGGACATTATTACAAGAAGGGCCCAGGTTGGAGGACATTATTGCAGGATGAGACAAGGATGGAGGGCATTATTACAGGATGACACAAGGATATGAGACATTATCACAAGGGGGGCAAACACGAATGTCTTCACAGGATGCTACAAGGGTCTGTACGTCTGACCAACGTTCACCGGGGTCCATCGGACTCTAGTTACGCCACTACCTAGACTGACGTGTTATGGGGTTAATTCCAGGTTAATTTCATGGGGTGGGGGTGGTTATACCTCTCATCTGTGAGAGATTTGTCGGTTTATTCTAGGATCCCGTTATTGACATCCCGGATCACGTGGCGCAACTTAAATTTATTGTTTTAACCCATCATCCTGCTCACCTGCAGCTGATCCTCAACCTTATTTTCCACGGCTATATTTGGGGGCTGCTGACGGCTGGTGAAGTGTGACAGTGAAGGCACGCTGCCCCCTGGCACTTCACTCACATCGCCAGTCGTTACCATCCAAGGTCACTTCTTGCTCTTTCAACACTTCCATGAAGCATCTCACTGTTGAAAATTCCCTCGACCCGGGAGCGAACAATCGACTTTTTTTTAAAGTGTCCCCCAACTCCCAATTTTTAATGACACCACTGACTTTACCAAATTTTGGTAAAAAAAAAATTCATAAATTCATTAAAAAACCCAAAAAACTGTTTTTGGTCGCCTTTCCGGAGATTCATACCTTTTTATTTATTTTAGACTTTTTTATTAGTACCAATTTGGATGTTTTTAGGTCACTTTCGAGGGATGTTGGATTTGTTCACCTTTATGACCATGGACCCTATATAAACGTCCAAAAGGGACAGTTATAAAGGGACGAAATATAAACAAAACCACGCCCATAGTATAGCAACCACGCCCATTAACAAAACAAGCTCCTCCTTTACGTCACTTCCGCTTATGTCCAAACATTTTTCCGCTGAATATTCCCTCAAAATCAATTAAGTAGTCACCATAGTGATGTAAAATTACCTGCTGTATACAGAAAATCCGATTTTGCTTTTGTGCTGTGTGTTGCATTATGGGAATTGTAGTTTTTATTCCTGTTCCGCATATAATAGCGCGTTGTCAATGAAACTACAACTCCCAGAAGACGTTGAACAGGAAAAGGATTTATCACATGATACCGATCGCCTATCAGGAAAAAGTTCGGGCGGAAGTAGTTTGGTGTGCGTTCCACGCTGTAGATATTGGTGGATTTTGGGTCGGCTACGGTCGTGGTGACCCGGGGACATGTCGGACAAGGCTCTGCGTGTGTAAGTACAGAGTGGGAACCAGAAAGGGCAAAGTGGGGACGTGCAGGAGGATGGAAGCTGCCTATACCTGCTTGTATATGGGTAATGTCTGTATTTTGGGGGGAATATTGCTCATGTCGCAACATTTGTCATTTTGCTCTTATTAAAAATCTTGCTTCTCGATAACAGAAGGATTTTTGAATTCTATAATTTTCTGCTGGTTGCCAAGGTCACCGTCCACCTCTGCCGTGCGTCAGCGGTGGTCGAGCTCCTATATAACGAGCGCGCTCGCTATTTCTGAGCGATCTACGATTTGCTTAGGTGCAGTTGTGTTAAAGGGGTTGTCTATATGACTGCAGGCTTGTGAATCCTCACAGCGTGCACAGTGCTCGCTGTCAGGATTCGCTGCCACCCGGACCCCAAGATTGGAAAACCCCTTTAAGGTAAAGTTTTGGCACCGTTTGCCTTTTACATACCTCGATGTTGTGCTGTTTATTGCTGGCTGAAGAATGAGTTAACTGAGAACCCATCAGAGAGCTCATTCTGCCGGGAGAGTTTGTTACTCTTTTCTCTGTCTTTATGACCACTGACCACATATACAGGGAAACAAAGTCTGAAATAGCTAAAGGGTGCAGAATGTTTATTGAATCTCAATTACAAAAATTATCTTTAGTCCAAAATACATAAAAGTAAGAAATAATAATAATATATTAAGAAAAGTAGGTAAAAAAAAATTGTCCCTAGAGGTGAACGGTCCCATATTACTGACCTAAAAATATTTTGCTCTTTCTTTTTCATAATCTGTGGGGGTCTTAGCACCCGGACTCCACATGTCATAACTTCTGACATGTCTGTACGACAGGTGCACCTTAAACGGATATCATATTGATAGCCTATCCTCCTCAGTATCAGACACTGAATGGTAGCTGATCTGAAGCACCCTGCACACTGGAGCTAACCGCTTATGGTGGGGGGGTGCCAGGTGTCAGACCCGCACCGATTTGGATAGGACATCAATATCATATGCCCAGAAAACCCCTTTAAAGATCAGTGACAATAAAGTATTTTCTATTGCTGAATATCAGACTTGTAAATTCCTGTTGATCACAGCAGGGGGCGCCATAGCCGCATCACTATGATAACTGCTGGTGATTGCCCTGCGTCCTTTCTACAGATTGGCCTGCGGTGACGTATACGGGAAGTTTGATCTGCTGTTCAACAGGGTTCGTCAGATTCAGAAAAAGAGCGGAGAGTTCGAGGTAAGAAAAGTAAAGGCATCGTTACATTTTCGAGAGTTATAATTGCTCCGCTCGCTTCTGTACTGGACAGGTGACAGCTGGGAAGTGATCCTTGGGTATTGAGTGCGATCGGAAGGTATTGGTAGACGCGACATCACCTGCCCTTTATAGAAGTGAACGGAGCAGGAATAACCTTCATTATCTCTGGCAACATGATGTCGTTAAAGGCATGGTCCGATACTAAAATGTCCTTTATAAAGGTCTATTTTTTTTTCCACCCTTAGCAATTTTGTCATTCGATTTATTGTTAACTACCTTACACTTCTTTCTTTTCTGCTATTCTCTACTTGCTTTTTTTGTCTTTAACTGCACTTCCTGTGATGTTTTGTTTGTGGGGAACTTCAGGAGGCTGGTGCTGCGCTCACTTCCCCTCCTGAGAACAGGACGTCATCAGGGGCGGTGTAGCAGTCACCCACTTACCACAGTTTCTTTCTTTGCTGTTCCCTGAAGAAATGACACATAATCGGGGGGGCGGCGATAGAAGCAGGGTGAGTGTCACCGGTGTTTATTCATTTGAGGGCTGCGCTGGTGTCACTCACCCTACTTCTGTCACCACCCCCAGATAATGTCTCCTTTTTACAGTGAAACGACCTTCTGGTGGTGGAGACAGAAGCAGAGGGACTTCTACCACACTGTCATCATGGATCCAGGACGTCATCAGGGGATGGTGATAAAAAAAATTTTGTAAGTGAATTCAGCTCTGACACCCCCCTGATGATGTCTTGTTCCAGTACGGGGTGATACAAGCTGAGGGGATGTGAGTGCAGCCCCAGCTTCCAAGCAATTTTTCAGAGTGCTGGAGAACACTGGGAGCGGAAGTGACGGTGACTCTCCAGCGCCTGCGCACATGTAAATTGAGGTCACTGCCTAATATTTATTATTTTTCTTGCAGTTGCTTTTATGCGTTGGGAGTTTTTTTGGAACCAGTCCGGAAAGTGAAGCCCTTTGGCAGGAATATAAATCTGGAGCGAAGCAAGGTGTGTAGTGTAGTGTAAACGGATCTCTTAAAAAAAAAAAAAAATATATATATATATTATATTATATTTCTTTTGTGCAAACACTTTTTGTTTGACCCCTCTGCTCATATGGATGGCCAGGAACCCCATCTCAGTGGAGTAGTCAGCGTGACCATGCATTACGTGGCTGACATGTAATATCACATACGGCCCGCAATGGTCGCTGCTAAAAAAAAAAAAAAAAAGTCCAGCTGCCTTCAGTTTCCCCTAGAGCGGATTGCTGGGATTTCAGCTGCCTAACTGAGGCCAAGAGATTCTCTGCATCTTCAGCATAACGTCGCCTTTCTTTTTATGTCGTTACATTATAATTTTTTTTTTTTGCCTTTTAGCTCCTATTCAGACCTATGTTCTCGGGGCAAATAATCAAGAGACGGTAAAATATTTTCAAGATGTCGAGGGCTGCGAGTTAGCTACAAATATAACCTACCTGGGTAAGTGATTCTCTGTCCTAGGAAACTGTCTCTGCTGACATTCAGTGGGACATTTTAACTGTTCATCCTGGGCCTCCTGGTTCATGTAAAGATCTACTGTGACACAGGCAGGGCAGTATGAGATAAGGAAGGATCATATGTAACTGCATAGTAAAATGTATTATTTAGGGCCTCTGCAAAAAAAAAAAATATTGATTTATCACCTCTATCACCTCAGTGGGGGTGGTGTCTGTCTGTCTGCTGTCTGGCTCGTGTTTTCTAGCTATAGGATACCAGCTTGCCATATATCACGCGCTACCTTAAATTTCACTGATTTGTTACCCCTGTAAGTGACTCCCACTGCCTTTAGGAGTTAGTTACAGAGGTAACAAAGAAGGGTTGTGTACAGTCATGGACAAAGTTTTGAGAATAACACAAATATTAATTTTTACAAAGTCTACTGCTTCACTTTTTCTAATGGCAATTTGCATATACTCCAGAATGTTATAAAGAGTGATCAGCTTAACAGCAATTACTTGCAAAGTCAATATTTGGCTAGAAAATGAACTTTATCCCCCAAAACACATTTCAACATCATTGCAGCCCTGCCTTAAAAGGACCAGCTAACCTCTTTTCAGTGATTGCTCCATTAACACAGGTGTGGGTGTTGATGAGGACATGGCTGGAGATCAATCTGTCATGATTAAGTAAGAATGACACCACTGGACACTTTAAAAGGAGGCTGGTGCTTGGCATCATTGTTTCTCTTCTGTTAACCATGGTTATCTCTAAAGAAACACGTGCAGTCATCATTGCAATGCACAAAAATGGCCTAACAGGGAAGAGTATCGCAGCTAGAAAGATTGCACCTCAGTCAACAATCTATCGCATCATCAAGAACTTCAAGGAGAGAGGTTCCATTGTTGCCAAAAAGGCTCCAGGGCGCCCAAGAAAGACCAGCAAGCGCCAGGACCGTCTCTTAAAAGTGTTTCAGCTACGGGATCGGGCTACCAGCAGTGCAGAGCTTGCTCAGGAATGGCAGCAGGCAGGTGTGAGTGCATCTGCACGCACTGTGAGGCGGAGACTCTTGGAGCAAGGCCTGGTCTCAAGGAGGGCAGCAAAGAAGCCACTTCTCTCCAGAAAAAACATCATGGGCAGACTGATATTCTGCAAAAGGTACAGGCAGTGGACTGCTGAGGACTGGAGTAAAGGTATTTTCTCTGATGAATCCCCTTTTCGATTGTTTGGGACATCTGGAAAACGCCTCATTCGGAGAAGACAAGGTGAGCGCTACCACCAGTCTTGTCTCATGCCAACTGTTAAGCATCCTGAAACCATTCATGTGTGGAGTTGCTTCTCAGCCAAGGGAATCGGCTCTCTCACAGTCTTGCCTAAAAACACAGCCATGAATAAAGAATGGTACCAGAATGTCCTCCAAGAGCAACTTCTCCCAACCCTCCAAGAGCAGTTTGGTGATCAACAATGCCTTTTCCAGCATGATGGAGCACCTTGCCATAAAGTAAAGGTGATAACTAAATGGCTCAGGGAACAAAACATAGAGATTTTGGGTCCATGGCCTGGAAACTCCCCAGATCTTAATCCCATTGAGAACTTGTGGTCAATCATCAAGAGACGGGTGGACAAACAAAAACCTAAAAATTCTGACAAAATGAAAGCATTGATTGTGCAAGAATGGACTGCTATCAGTCAGGATTTGGTCCAGAAGTTGATTGAGAGCATGCCAGGGAGAATTGCAGAGGTCCTGAAGAAGAAGGGTCAACACTGCAAATATTGACTTGCTGCATTAACTCATTACTGTCAATATAAGCTTTTGTTACTCATATGTTTGCAATTATTATTTCTCCTTCGTCTCATTGGGGGACACAGGACTGTGGGTGTATGCTACTGCCACTAGGAGGCTGACACTAAGTAAACATAAAAAAAGGTTAGCTCCTCCTCCGCCGTATACACCTCAGCACTGGCCGCAGGCAAACCCAGTTATTGCTTAGTGTCTGATGGAGGCACACGTCTGGTTCTTTTTCCAGACCATTTTTTTTTTTCTCCCACGAAGATGAGATAGGGGCGACGGATCCTATTGAAAGGGTCCGATCTCCCCAAACCATCAACGGGCGAGCACGTGGAGTAAAGCCTCCAACGTATCCTTTCCCGCAACGTGGGACATAAATGCCGGACTCAGCCCTGACCACCCTAAGGTATTGAAGCCCTAGGCTGTACAGAGGCAGGAGTTAGTCCGTGCGGCCCCCACTGCACCACCAATGCTAGACTGCGGTGCTGCAAGGTGGCGGACGGTCCCTCTCCTCATCCCCTGAAGGGGTGATGGAGTTAGGGTTCCTGCACCGTCCTTCCCCTTTTTTACTGAGAGTCCCCCTCTAATGCGCTGCATGTGAAGACGTAAGAAGTGGCATCAGCCAAGATCTACAGAATCTCACCTTCAAAGTCCAGGACGGCCGCCGCCGAAGGATACAGCAGCGCTTCGGGTAAAAATTTAGTCCCCGGCTTTACCCTGGGACTAGGCCGCGGGCTGGAATATGGTCCGGCGTCGGCCGGAGGGGGGGCCGCGGTCGTGAGAGTGGGGCTCCGCTCCCGGCGGCGTCTCCTTCCGGCGGGGCCGCCCTCCGACTTTGGGGTGGCCGCCGCCGGAAATTTAGGCCGCGCTTCGGATGGCGTTAGGCCGCGGCTTCAAATCTAGTCCCCGACTTTTCCCGGGGACTAGGCCGCTGGCCGGAATGTAATGCCGGCGTCAGCTAGAGGGGTCGCGGTCGCGGGAGTGGGCTCCGCCCCCGGCGGCGTCTCCTTCCGGCGGACCCGCCCTCCGACTTTGGGGCGGCCTTCGCCGGAAATTTAGACCGCGGCTTCGCGGGGCGCTAGGCCGCGGCTTCAAATTTAGTCCCCGGCTTTTGCCGGGGATTAGGCCGCGGCCGGAAGTTGGTGGGACGGAAGCCCTGACTTCTAGGCCGCGCCTCTTGACCCTCCCTCCTGAGGCTCGGCTACATGAGCACTTCCTCTCTGACAGAGGAGCGCTCTTTTTTGAAAGATTGGAGCTCGGATGTCCTTTTTTTTCTGCGGTTATATTCGGACTCTGATTCGGAACACGAAAAGACGCAGGGGATACTGGACTGGGGTAAGGCTACTACCTCCAGCCTGATTGTTGCGCACTTTTGCGCCCCTTCCGCTGACCGACACATCCAGTTTATTGTGTACTCTGTGACGGATTCAGAATGTCCAAAAGAACTAAGACTCATACGATACTTTAACCGCATGCATTGCTTGTAGGTCCCCTTTTCCGCACGCCCAGACTTCTCGGGTCTGCAAAGCCTGTGACTCTGAACGGGCTCAGGAACCCTCTCCTATAGCCGAGCCTAGTGCGTCAAGTCCCCCTGAGTGGGCCCTATCCCTGACTCAATCTGTGGCGTCATTTAACCAGAGCGGTCGAGTCCCTTCAAGCTCCCGATAGGAGCAGGGACAGTGGTTCACCCGTCTTGGCTACGTCTCAGGAACCTCCGGCCTGCAGGGGCCGCGCTCTCACCAGGCAGACACAGGGGAAACGAACCCACACTGTGTCGCCCATGCCGTCCGGAGCCTCGGCATCTTTTAGTTCCGTCTCCCGCTCTCCCTCTCCTTTGGCAAGTGATCAATATTCGGATTCCGATTTGGAAGAATCACTTAATCTAGAGGCACCGTATAGTCAGGAGACAATTGACAGTTTGATCGAAGCTATCAATCAAACCCTGGGGATAGACGATGAGTCCACCTTGACCTCTGGTCACAAGGTGTCCTTTAAACGAGCCAGGCAAGCCCATAAGGTTTTTGGTGCTCATCCTGAGTTTGAGGAATTAGTGCAGCGCCACCGGGAGAAACGGACAAGCGCTTTGCTGGACAAAAGGCTCTCAATACTAGATATCCTTTTGCTCCTGAGCTCCTTAAGAAGTGGACAGAATCTCCTTCGGTTGATCCTCCTGTTTCGCGTTTGGCATCTAAAACGCTCTCTCCATTCCCAGCGGTTCCTCTATTAAGGAGCCAACGGATCGTCTAATTGAGAGTTTGGCCCGTTCGGTATTTGAGGCATCAGGTTCTGCTCTCTCTCCTTCTTTTGCAGCGACTTGGGTTGCCAAGGCCATGATATCCTGGTCGGAGTCTCTAAATAGAGCTCTTCACGGCATAGAGGTGCCGTCTGAGGTATCCCAAATTTCTAATCAAATAGCTCTTGCTGGAGACTTCTTAATTAATGCGTCCATGGATGCGGCAAATTGCGCAGCATTAGCCGCTGCTAATGCAATTGCCATTAGAAGATCCTTGTGGCTAAGAACCTGGCGAGCGGATTCAACCTCAAAGAAGTCGCTTACATCTTTACCATATCAGAGTGGTCGGTTATTTGGCGAGAGACTGGATCAGCTCATATCTGATGCAACGGGAGGGAAGAGCAGTTTCCTTCCTCAGCAAAGGATTAGACAACCTTTTCGTCGACAACCTCAGCCTCGTTTTAGGGCCTTTCGTAACCCAGGCTGGGCCGTGCCAGCCACCTCCAGCGGCTCAGGTCGGCCTAATCAGGCCAGAGATCGCCAAGTCACCTACAGGACCAACCCTCTGGGAAGAGGGCGATCTCAACAACCAAGATCTAGAGGGTCTAAACCCCAAAGATATTCGGACAAATGACTGGAGGCAGAATCCGGTCAATTTATCCAGGGTAGGCGGCCGCTTACTCTGGTTTCGCCCCACTTGGCTATCAGTGACTCACGACGAGTGGGTCAGGGAGTTAGTCTCCTCGGGGTACAAAATAGAATTTACCAGCCTTCCCTCAAATCGCTTTTTTCCCTCGCGCCTTCCCAAGGAGGAGTCTCGGGTTCGTGCCTTATTCAAGGCGGTCGAGTCTCTTCGGCACAGCGGGGTTGTCGTACCTGTACCGGAGGTCGAAAGAGGTCAGGGATTTTATTCCAACCTGTTCATTGTACCCAAGAAGGACGGTACCGTAAGGCCCATTCTGGATCTAAAGCGACTGAACCGGTTTGTCAAAATTCGGCATTTCCGAATGGAGTCTCTCCGTTCGGTCATTGCAGCCATGGAAAAAGGGGAATTTCTAGCATCAATAGACATCCAGGATGCCTATCTTCACATCCCCATATTTCCCCCTCATCAAAGGTTTCTTCAGTTTGCCATCGGCAAACTTCATCTTCAGTTCGCAGCCTTGCCATTCGGGCTAGCCACAGCCCCCAGGGTGTTCACAAAGGCCATGGCTGCTGTTGTGTCCATTCTGCACTCCAGGGGGATAGTCATCCTGCCTTACTTAGACGACCTCCTCATCAAGGGTCCGTCTTTTCAGACCTGCGAGGAAAGTGTCAGCATTACTTTAGACACCCTTGCTCGCCTGGGGTGGCTGGTGAATATGAAGAAGTCGTCTCCCGTGCCATCTCGGAAGATCACCTGTTTAGGGATGAATTTCGACACCGCTCAGGGGTTGATAATTCTTCCTCAGGACAAGGCCTTAGTTCTCCGTCAAGAGGTACAGATCCTTCGCCGACCAATTTCTCACACCATCCGTTTTTGCATGAGGGTCCTAGGAAGGATGGTGGCAGCAATCGAGGCTATTCCATAGCTCCGTACTTGCTTTTCCATCAGGATAAGGTAGTGCTCAGACCAACACCACCTTTTTTGCCTAAAGTCGTGTCCTCATTTCATATTAATGAGGACATTGTTTTGCCCTCATTTTGCCCAGCTCCGACGCACCGAGTGGAGAAGGCTCTCCATACGCTGGATCTGGTGAGAGCACTCAGGAGATATGTATCTCGGACGGCGTCCTTTCGACAGACGGACACGCTGTTTGTCCTCCCTGAAGGTCGCAGGAAGGGACTCGCTGCCTCTAGATCAACCTTGGCTAGGTGGATTCGGTTAGCCATTCAGGAGGCTTACCGCATCAGAGGCGCGGTGGTTCCCGCAGGAATCAAGGCACACTCCACCAGGGCAGTGGGTGCCTCCTGGGCTCTTCGGCATCAGGCTTCGGTGGAACAGGTTTGTAAGGCAGCAACCTGGTCCAGTCTGCATACCTTTTCCAAGCATTATAATGTCCATACCCAGGCTTCTGCGGATGCCAGTCTGGGTAGAAGGATTCTTCAGGGCGCGGTTGCGCACCTATAAGCAATGCTTGATTATAAATTACACTGTGGAGTCGGTTTCCCACCCAAGGGACTGCTTTGGGACGTCCCACAGTCCTGTGTCCCCCAATGAGACGAAGGAGAAACACGGATTTTTGTGTTACTCACCGTAAAATCCTTTTCTCCGAGACGCTCATTGGGGGACACAGCACCCTCCCTAAGAGCCGGATGGCTTTGTTTTGAGTTAACTTTATTCTCTGATTAATCTGTATCAGCAGTTTTTCTTCTGGATATACTGTATCTGTGTTAACTCTGATTTATTTTAGCCTCCTACTGCTTTTTGCACTAAACTGGGTTTGCCTGCGGCCAGTGCTGAGGTGTATACGGCGGAGGAGGAGCTAACCTTTTTTTATGTTTACTTAGTGTCAGCCTCCTAGTGGCAGTAGCATACACCCACAGTCCTGTGTCCCCCAATGAGCGTCTCGGAGAAAAGGATTTTACGGTGAGTAACACAAAAATCCGTATATTTCTGTCTGTGATAAAAACATCTGTCAAACACACATAAAAACCAGAGGGCAGCAGATCATGTGAAAATATAATATTTGTGTCATTCTCAAAACTTTTGGCCATGACTGTATTTCTGTGAAGCTTGGGTGACTTTGGACTACTTCCAAGAGCTTTTATTCCACACTTTTGGGTATAGATCTGCCTAACTTGGTTATATTCTTCTTTACAGGTAGGAAAGGAGTATTTACTGGTGCGTCTGGCCTTCAGATTGCCTACCTAAGTGGCATCGAGTCCTCCAGCGAGCCAGCTGCAGCCTACTGCTTTTCTACAAAGGATGTCACATCTCTGAAAATGTCTCTAACCACAAACTCCAAGTTCAGAGGCGTGGACATATTACTGACATCGCCATGGCCCAGGGATGTGTGGAATTACGGCAACGCTCCGGTGTGTTTTCCTTTTGAACCCCGTTTTTGACCGGTTGCTCAGTAGGGCATGTACTTCTTCCCCCCCCCCTATTTGACGCTAGCCAATCATAAGCAAGCATCAGCACACTAGAGAAAAGACCACGCCCCCTCTCAGTGTATGAGATGCAAGGGGGGGGTTATCTTCAGCAACGATCACGTCACGGGGTTGCTGGGAGGCGGTGCGAATGGGCACCCGAACGGCGTCCATTTAAATAGCATCAAAAAAGATATTGGAAGCATATAGCCTTAAAATACAAAACTTTATTAATGTAAAAAAAAACAATAATGCAATATAAAACCGAAAATGTATAAAAGGAGATGTACATCCAAATTACTCATATAAGGTGTATATGTATGGTTCAAAGATACAATACTTTTGTTATCCAACACAGATTGTCAAGACATCCTATTATCAAAGACACAAATTGATAGCATAGATTCATGTACTAAGGTGGCCAAAATGACACTATTGAAAAAATTATGCTATAAATATAGTATGGAGTGAAGATTAATTTATAAAAACCTTGTATATATACACTCCCATACCAAAAATTACTGGTCACTAGATAATAAATTTATAAAGTGCAATAGTGCATAACCCCACATCGAGGAATCGAGGAAGTTTTGTATTTTATGGCTATATGCTTCCAATATCTTTTTTGATGCTAATTGTGGTAGGAAGTGCCATTAATTTAGGTGTGTATTTAGACAAGACAGTACTCGCCCTCACCAGGACCGGTGTCGACTCTCTTCTCCTGGCTCAATCATTGGCTGCAGCGGTGATGTGAGATGTCCATGGGACGCCATAACACAGACAGGTGCTGCGACGGGGTGCTGTCCCTGGACTCTGGGGAGGGTGATTACTGTCTTTTTGTTGTTTTTACTGTAATCTTTTGGGATTAAAAAAAAAAAAAAGTAGAAAACCCCTTTAACCCCTTCACGACCGATGATGTACATGTATGTCACCGGCCGTGTCCCTGCCTTTGCTGAGATTCACCAGTTACATGCCGCTGTCAATCTAACGCAGGCAGGAAGCGCATCTTTGATCATGCCCATTGGCAGGGCTCCGAAGGGTTGTCATGATAACCAGGGGGGGGTCAACCGAAGATCCCCCCCCCCATGCCTGTCGTCATGATCCTCTGCAGCCGGCGTTCATACAGTTAGGTCCATAAATATTTGGACAGAGACAACATTTATCTAATTTTGGTTCTAGACATTACCACAATGAATTTTAAACAAAACAAATCAGATGCAGTTGAAGTTCAGACTTTCAGCTTTCATTTGAGGGTATCCACATTAAAATTGGATGAAGGGTTTAGGAGTTTCAGCTCCTTAACATGTGCCACCCTGTTTTTAAAGGGACCAAAAGTAATTGGACAAATGACTCCAAGGCTATTTCATGGACAGGTGTGGGCAATCCCTTTGTTATGTCATTCTCAATTAAGAAGATGAAAGGGCCGGAGTTGATTTGAGGTGTGGTGTTTGCATTTGGAAGGTTTTGCTGTGAAGGAAACATGTGGTCACAGGAGCTCTCCATGCAGGTGAAACAAGCATCCTTAAGCTGCAAGAACAGAAAAAAACCCATCCAAGAAATTGCTACAACATTAGAAGTGGCAAAATCTACAATTTGGTACATCCTGAGAAAGAAAGAAAGCACTGGTGAACTCATCAATCCAAAAAGACCTGGGAGCCCACGGAAGACAACAGTGGTGGATGATCGCCGCATACTTTCTTTGGTGAAGAAGAACCCGTTCACAACATCAACTGAAGTCCAGAACACTCTCAGTGAAGTAGGTGTATCTGTCTCTAAGTCAACAGTAAAGAGAAGACTCCATGAAAGTAAATACAAAGGGTTCACATCTAGATGCAAACCATTCATCAATTCCAAAAATAGACAGGCCAGAGTTAAATTTGCTGAAAAACACCTCCAGAAGCCAGCTCAGTTCTGGAAAAGTATTCTATGGACAGATGAGACAAAGATCAACCTGTACCAGAATGATGGGAAGCCAAAAGTTTGGAGAAGAAAGGGAACGGCACATGATCCAAGGCACACCACATCCTCTGTAAAACATGGTGGAGGCAACGTGATGGCATGGCATGCATGGCTTTCAATGGCACTGGGTCACTTGTGTTTATTGATGACATAACAGCAGACAAGAGTAGCCGGATGAATTCTGAAGTGTACCGGGATATACTTTCAGCCCAGATTCAGCCAGATGCTGCAAACTTGATTGGACGGCGCTTCATAGTACAGATGGATAATGACCCCAAGCATACAGCCAAAGCTACACAGGAGTTCATGAGTGCAAAAAAGTGGAACATTCTTCAATGGCCAAGTCAATCACCAGATCTTAACCCAATTGAGCATGCATTTCACTTGCTCAAATCCAGACTTAAGAGGGAAAGACCCACAAACAAGCAAGACCTGAAGGCTGCGGCTGTAAAGGCCTGGCAAAGCATTAAGAAGGAGGAAACCCAGCGTTTGGTGATGTCCATGGGTTCCAGACTTAAGGCAGTGATTGCCTCCAAAGGATTCGCCACAAAATATTGAAAATAAAAATATTTTGTTTGGGTTATGTTTATTTGTCCAATTACTTTTGACCTCCTAAAATGTGGAGTGTTTGTAAAGAAATGTGTACAATTCCTACATTTTCTAACACATATTTTTGTTCAACCCTTCAAATTAAACGTTACAATCTGCACTTGAATTCTGTTGTAGAGGTTTCATTTCAAATCCAATGTGGTGGCATGCAGAGCCCAACTCGCGAAAATTGTGTCACTGTCCAAATATTTCTGGCCCTGACTGTAGATCGTGATTTGTGCTGATGCACGGTATGTGTAGCACAGGCGATCACAGGATCGCAGCTTCAAGTCCCCTAAATAGACTATTAAATACAGTAAAGAAAAAAAAAAAAAATAGAAATGTTCAAATCGCACCATTAAAAAAATAAATACACATATTTGGTATCGCTGCTTTCAGAATCCCCGATCTATCAAAATATAAAGTAAATTAATTCGATTGATAAACGGCTAACAAGAAAACAAAAATCAAACCTCCAGAGTTTCTTTTTTTTTGGTCACCGCAGCCTTGCAATAAGAGGCAATCAAAACATCGTATCTACCCCAAAATGGTATCAATAAAAACGTCCGCCCAGGGCTAAAAAAATAAGCCCTCACCCAGCCCCAGATCCCGAAAAATGAAAATACTACAGGTCTCTAAAAAATGGCAACAAAAGCAAAATTGCAAAATTTTTCTTTCTTGCAAATTTCGTTTTTTTTTTTTTTTTTTTACGCCACCTAAATAAAAAAAAAACCTATACATGTTTGGTATCTGCGCACTCGTAGTGACCTGGAGAATCAGATTACCAGGTCAGTTTTGCTATGTAGGGAGTATGGTAAATTAAATAAAACCCCAAAAAACATTTGTGGAATTGCACTTTTTGCAATTTCACAGCACTCTGAATTTTTTTTTTCCCCTTTTTCCAGTGCACTGTATGGTAAAATGAATGGTGCTACTCATCCTGCAAAAATAAACCCTGATACGGCTATGGGGGGACAGAAAAATAAAAAAAAAGTCACGGCTCTGGAGAGAAGAGGAGGAAAAAAAAATAAATAAATTGCCGGTGTGAAGGGGTTAAGTAATGGCGTTTATCAGTGCTGCTCGTATCTGACCTGATTGTGTTATGTAATATACGGACTTCTTTTCCCGCCGTCAGACCGGTGTGAACCTGAAAACCTGTGGATCCGCGTCGGTCGCCGGCCTCGCTGCCAGTTTAAAGCCTCGATATCACTTTTCCGCTCTGCAAGGAGAAAACTACGAGCGGCTTCCTTACAGGTAGGTGAGGTCGCCCTCACATCCGTCATTAGTCCGTCCGTCTGCCGGGTTCATTATTTACTGACTAGTTTAAGGTTTGTTTTTTTTGTTTTTTGTTTGTTTTTTTTAACACTTTTAGTATTAGGAATTTATTTTTTTTCTTTTATACAGAAACCACGTGGTCTTACAAGAAAACGCCCAGCACGTCAGCCGCTTCATAGCATTGGCAAGTGTTGGCAATCCTGGCAAGAAAAAGGTAAAGTAGGCCGAAACTCGTCTCTTCATGGGGATAACTTTTTTATATAGAAAGTGCAAATTAAAAATCTCTGCAGCTCCTATGCCGATTCATGTTTCTCAATAGTTAGACTTCTTTTTTTTTTTTTTTTTTTTTTATTAAATACATGTATTTAGAACCAAAATCATTTTTGCAATTGGGTTTTAGTAAAAAAAAAAAAAAAAAAAGGCATTGTTTACTTTTTTTTTTACTCTAAAAATGAGTTAACTGAGGATCCATCAGTGAGCGCTATCAAATTGACTGATTTGGAGTTTGTTACTTTTTTATGTCTTTTTTTTTTTTTCTGATCTCGGATGACTTCAGCTCAGCTTACACATGCGTTGGAGGAGGGGAAGACCCTTCTAATGAAGCAGTGCTTTCACGTTGGGGGGCACCATGTGTCAGAATGGGAATGTTCTTTAAAAAAAAAAAATGAACGTACGCTTTTCTTCTTGGTTAGTTAATTCTAACACTCCTTGCCCCCCTTCTTGTGTTGTAGTACGTCTATGCCTTCAGCATTGTGCCCCTCAGTCTGATGGACGCCACGGAGCTGGTGAAGCAGCCGCTGGACGTCACTGAGAACCCATATAGGAAGTCGGGGAGAGACGCCACGAAGACTCCGGGGGCTAAAGCCATAGAGGAGGTGAACTGTGGGATTAATCAAAGGGGGGGCAAAAAAGTGACCATGGCATTAACTGGTTAATGACCTGTTACCATTTTCATCATGGGACACTAAGCAAAATGTGAATCCAGCTCAGGATCCGGTCTCGTACCGTCCCAGGCAGACGCCGGCCGTGTTACACAGCCTGCTTCTGACTACTGCGACTGGACTGTGCTCCGATCGCGGCAGTACAACCATTTAAATGCCACTGCAAACCTGACAAATGGCATCATTGCCTCGCTGTGACCCGAGCACGGGCATCCTGAAGGCCCCTGTGACCGCCATCTTGGTCCTTCTGTGGGGGGAACCAAGTGTTTATTTTTATTTTATCTTTTAATCCCCTAAGGTACTAAAAAGATAAACTTAAAAAAAAAAAAAAAAAAAAAGGTTTGTGTACAGTGACTTGCAAAAGTATTCACACCCTTAGCATTTTACCTATTTTGTTACATTACAACCTGTGTATAAATATTTCTGCAATCCGATTTTTGTGTGTGACGCGTCAGCACTAAATAATGTAAGTGGGTGAAGTGGTAAAAATATAGGCAGAAATTAAATTCATGGGATCGAATAACTAAAAATTGGGATGTGCATATGTATTCATGTTTGCTATGAACTCCCTAAAAGTTTCTGGTGCAAGCGATTACCTTCATAAGTCACATGCTTAGTGACAGGATGTCCACCTGTGTGCGATCCAAATGTCACATGTCTGTCAGTATATACACTTTACCTTTTCTGAAAGATCACAGGCCGCAACACCATTAACAAGAGGCACCACTAACCAAACACCACCATGAAGACCAAGGAGATCTCCAAACGCCACCATGAAAACCAAGGAGATCTCCAAACACCACCATGAAGACCAAGGAGATCTCCAAACACCACCATGAAGACCAAGGAGATCTCCAAACACCACCATAAGACCAAGGAGATCTCCAAACGCCACCATGAAGACCAAGGAGATCTCCAAACACCACCATGAAGACCAAGGAGATCTCGAAACACCACCATGAAGACCAAGGAGATCTCCAAACACCACCATGAAGACCAAGGAGATCTCGAAACACCACCATGAAGACCAAGGAGATCTCAAACAAAACCATGAAGACCAAGGAGATCTCCAAACAACACCATGAAGACCAAGGAGATCTCCAAACACCACCATGAAGACCAAGGAGATCTCCAAACAACCCATGAAGACAAGGAGATCTCCAAACAACACCATGAAGATCAAGGAGATCTCCAAACACACCATGAAGATCAAGGAGA
>JARQOD010000004.1:13583129-13657561 GCA_033576555.1 Oophaga sylvatica
TCCGTCTCTGCGGCATATCTGGTTTACCACATTCATACTGGAATTGGCCATTATAAACATATATCGGACACTCACTACTGTGATTATCTTTACGAATTTCTTTAGATATCTATATTTCTTTTGATCTTTCAGATCATTTTTATATCTAACCTGGTTCTTACCTGGGACTTTGGTCCTTGAGCTTCTGTTCCCACCCTGGGATGTTTCTTTGGTATTCTCCATTGTGCTGTCCTGAGGGACGTAAGGGGAAAAGGAAATTAGACCTACCGGTAATTCTTTTTCCAGGTAGTCCCTCAGGACAGCACCCTTAATTCCCTCCCTTATGTTTCTCTTTAGGATTGCAAGGGATCAATCTTTGGTGGATGGTCCGTCGAGTTGCCAAGGCTAGAGATAAAGAAGAAGCTGTTCAATGGTTTCTTACATACGCGTTTGTAAGGGCGCGTTTAGACCATTTCCTGCCATCCTTCGGTGGTACTTTGAAAAAACACTGGAGGGTGGAGGTGGGTGGGGCCTTTTAACCTCTCTGTGATCCTGTCCCGCTATAGGTCAAGGGAGGACATCCTCCATTGTGCTGTCCTGAGGACTACCTGGAAAAAGAATTACCGGTAGGTCTAATTTCCTTTTTTGTTAATCAGCCAAGATATGCAGACTGCTGTGGCCTGGTATTATCAGGCTGGCAAGGTCCATGGATCTTGGCTCCTTAACAGCCTGAAAATCCAGGCCTCAGCGGTCTGCTTCATCTGGCTGGTTAACAAAAATAGGGGGGACCCCACGCCATTTTTTTTCGAGGGGATCCCCTATTTTTGTTAACCAGTTCCCTCTGACGTCACTGATGGTGTCCCTGGCTGACCTGAAGTGAAAGTGGAAAGCAATCAATTAAGCTTTCCACTTCCTCTCCTGTCAGCCAGGAGAGGAAGCTCATTCATTTGGGGGTTTACTGTGAGGCTGCAGCATTAGCTGCGGTCCCTGCAGTAAACATTAACCCTTTCTGAAGGATTACACCGTGGGACCTGACTGTACATCGGATTGGTAAGAATAATTTTGCTTTATTATTTTATTTTTATTACAGGAAATGGTTTTAGCAGGTAAATAAAATATGGTCAAAAACTGTGTGATTATTTCATTAAACTTCTTTTTTATTAAATGTGTGTGTGTTTGATTTTTCTTTCATACAATAGGATTAATAATTGATAGTTGTCTAATTGACAGCTCTCAATTATTAACCTGGCTTAAAGTGACCTTTCAATTGCAAGGTCATTTTAACCCCTTATTAACCCATTCGCCACCGCTACAGGGCAATGGGAATAGACGGGCAAAGTGCCAGAAAGGGCAAATCTAATTAGAGATTTGCCCTTTCTGGGGTGTCTGGGGGCAGATGTTAGTAGCCGGGGGGGCCAAAAATAATGGTCCCTCTCTGGGCTATTATTATCTGCCCCCACTCACTGGCTTTGTCTGTCTGGTTGCGAAAATAGGGCGGCAGCCCACGCATTTTTTTTCAGCAATTTTACACCTCATATATATATATATATATATATATATATATATAATATATACATGTCATTGAATTTGTGACACATATATATATATATATTTATAGTTCATACACTTCTACATAGTATAATAGCCGCTAATTCAATTGCCGGCTTTTGTGAAAATGCAGAACCCGACATGAAATGACACTTGGTGTACATAGGGTTAACCATGTCTTTTCATGTCCTTTGCTATCTGATTTGCACAAACAATTACATCAGTCTATGTGTGCAAAATTTCACACCTGTAGGGGTTAATTAAAGGTGTAAATTCGTAGCAAAAAAGTCCGTTTTTTTTACAACGAATTTACACCTTTAATTAACCCCTACAGGTGTGAAATTTTGCACACATAGACTGATGTAATTGTTTGTGCAAATCAGATTGCAAACGACATGAAAAGACATGGTTAACCCTATGTACACCAAGTGTCATTTCATGTCAGGTGCTTCTGTCTTTTCACAGAAGCCGGCTTTACCCGGCAATTGAATTAGAGGATATTTTACTATGTAGAAGTGTATAAACTATACATATATGTATATATATATATGTCACAATGACATGTATATATATATATATATATATATATATATATGTATTCTATGTGTGTATATTTAGTGTTTACAAGGAAATAAAGGTTTTTTTTAGTTGCGATATTTTGTTCCCGTAGACTTACATTGGACTTCCGGTATCGAAATCGGATATCGACGATATTTAGTGCTATCGGCGATACAATTTCGATACGATATTTTTAGATATCGAGCAATATCGCTCAACACTACTGTCAATGTATCTTCATTATGCCAGGCGGTAATTAAACGAGCAGACCTTTGCGCTAATGTTAGGCCTCGTTATATTTTGCCATTTATCAGCAGTACTCAGACAATGTGCTCTTGTATGGAGTAAAACGAATGAATGCCAAGCAGGACACTTATTATACGGAGATCAGTGGCCGGTTCTCTTGCCGTCCCGCCTTCTTGTTTCTCCCATTTTATATGCTCCTTTGTGAAACGCTTCGGGTCATTGTATAAGGTTTCCAGCCACCTTAAGTATGTCAGTGCGGAAACTGTGCCAAATTCTGCAAGAGATCCTCTCACCGCGCATGACCATTGTTTCAAGTGGAGAAATGCAAGCTTTTAACTCTGGGAATTACCTGGAGCGATACAAGGTCAATCCGTTCACCAGCAACAGCAAAAAAAAGGAATATACGGGGCATGCAGCAACAAACAAACAATCAAAAATATAAATATTTTCTAAAGAAAATAAAGGGCAAAAACAAATATATGTAGTAAAAAAAAAAAACAATAAAAAAAATAAAAGATTTGTTTTGTTTTTTTTTCCACCCTCACTTTGATATTAAAAAGTTATACTTTAGGAAAAAAAACTGCAAATAAAAGCTAAAATAAAACATTGACTGAAAAATAAAATATTTTAAAAGCTTCTGAAATTTGGATTACGGCTGGAGAGAATAGAAGAAATACACAGGCAGGTAATTTCCAATAATCTCCAGAGACTTCCCGGAGTGTTCGTTTATTTTATACCCTTCATGAATATTGGGGTTCCGTGCATACGTTTAGGTGTTTCTTACATAGAGACGATGCCCCACCAGCCCCTACTATCTACGCCCTGGTCCCTAATGAGCCCGGGTCTGCGGTGTATACATATACTGCACAGACGGGACATCTGGCCGTCTAGAGACAGGTGTGGCATCACGGGAGCGTCGTTGCTTGTGACTACATGTGCTAAACAACCAGGTGTCACATTAAATTAAATGTTACCTTTATTGGAGTTCTTATTTGATGGAGCCTCGTGCATCAGAAATGTCACTTAATAGGTAAAACATAGGGTGACCCCATAAGTGTCCCCGATTCAGCAGGACAGTCAGGAATCACTGCTCCGACAGAGGTGATGGATCGTACATATCATGTCAGGGCGACGTCTTCCCTTTCCTACAAATGGAGAACAGCCCGGAACATGGAGTACAAGAGCATTTATGTTAGAAGGACGGCTAGCACCGGGACCGGTTCTGATGGACCTGATACTGTGGCTGGCTCTGTTATGTGATGGTTGGGGGCGCGGGCCGGCAGTGTAGACAGAGTCTCCAGCACCATGAATCCAATGACACTGGTGATCCCCTTTATATGTAATTACCACATGTGGGTGTAGTTAGGACAAAAATTACAGTTCACCAGTAACTAAATATAAACCAGTCAGACTATAATTTACTATCTTGGAGCCCGCCAATGTGAGATGCCCGAGCCCGAGAAAATCCTCAACATTATACAACGCATACATCTCCTTGAATGATGAGCCAACGTTCAAGCTCAGTAAATACCGTGACATCCAAACTCAATATATACCACTACATACCACAGGGCATGCTGTAGACACTTAGATGCTTTCACGATGTTGAAGGAGAACTCTAAGTTTTCATTTGTGATCAGTCATTGGAGAGTCCTTCATACTCAGGGGTAAGATGGTGAGATCCAACATGTGGTCACATCAATTATTTGACACAAACAAGTATCTCCCCTATGTTCATTTGGTATCACAACTGATTAAGAACTTCCAATGGTCCATCATGTTCCCTAATTAGCCCATTTGATGATAGAGACAACAAGGTCACATTTTTGAAGAACGCTGTATGAGTTCTTCACAGGAGGAGACAACCCAAAAACTCATAATATGACTCCAAGTACTTTGATAGAGCTGAGAACCCAAGAGGTTCTTCACGGAAGGTGGGAGCCAGAATGCCACATAGGAAGATGAGATTCTATGTATTATTTAAGAGGGGAAAATTCCTAAAGAAGTCATGTTGTGAGGATCTCTTTGGGAGTTCCTCATGGGAGGAGATAATCCAAGAAGTCATAACGTAAAGATGATCCCAAGGATGGTAACTCAAGAAGTCATCTTTTGAAAATACATCCTGAAGTTCTTCATGGGAAATGGAAACCAGAAAGTCACATAAGAAGATAAGACACACTCCCCAAGGGGCACTCCCCAAAATGTCAAATTTTGAAGATCACCTTAGAAGTTCCTCGTGGGAGGAGACAACCCTAGAAGTCATAGAAATATGATCCCAGGACTTCTTCTGAAGGAGTCTCTCACTTTTTGAAAATATCCCTGAAGTTCTTCATGGGAGGTAGAAACCAAAATGTTTCATATGAAGTTGAGACCCTAAAAAATAGTTAATGGTAGAGTGCACCCCAAGAAGCCTGGTATCTAGAGTTACTCTTGGGTAGGAATAAAGTAAGTTAAATTATAAAGTCGAATCCAGGAGTACTTCAGAAGAGGTGCAAATCCAAGAAGTCATCTTTTGAGGATTGTCCAAAGAGTCCCTCAGAAAATTAGTGGGACACTCATTTTGTAGGTGATCACTAAAGATCTGTAAGGGCAGAGCACCCTGAAAAGTCCCATTTTCTGCCATTTTATTGGTTGCCAGCCATGTTTACCACCCTGCCTTTAACCCTTCACAGCTGCCATAGTTTATGGTGTCCAGACTTACTCCTCTGAAGGAATAATAGTGCTCAAAAATGTAGGAATAGAAACGTAAAGGTTTTTCTGCCCACATTTACCACCAGGGGGAGCTCTAATATAGATTTATACTGAATACCTAGTATGAGTTTCAAAAGGATCTGTACAAATCTGTATGCATCTAGCTCCCCCTAGTGTTGACGGTAAGAAACCAGAATTTTAGAATTTATATGGATGTGTGCATGAGAGCGGAAAAAAAGTTTCCCCGATAGATCCGATGGCACCAGTATCGAGTCTTGATGGATTAACTAGCAATGGATGTTTAATTTTTGGGTGCATTCATCACATGGGTGAGTCATGAGCCAACGCTATGCCATCCTGAGCTACGGCAGGCGTGTTCTCAAATGACTCACACCAGAAATCTTGAATGTTGATTTTCCACTGTCCCTTTATTTCCAGAGCTCGGAGAAGTGACACAATCACAGGAGATGGAACGTCCTATGAAAACATTGGCAGGGTTGCCAGCGAAAACGCATTTAGTCATTTCTGCAAACTGTTTGCGTTGGGGGTTGGGAGGATGCAGTTGCTCCACTTTGACAAATAATAGAGATACTATTGAAGGTGTTCATCTAGGATTGTGCATCTCTCCGCCCTTGTGTGTAGTGTAAGTTTTCGCCGGCAAACAATGGCGCGCAGGAACGCCTCCTGTAATGCAACACTGGACATGGAAAATCAGCTCACAGCCAGAGAACTACACACTACAGCTCAAAAGCAAATGAAATGTAAAAAAAAATCTCCTAATGTCATTTTTAGGTAATTTTGTGTTATTTTTACTAATGCAAACGTCACATTCATTGCATAGAAAAAAATGTTTCTACCTTCAGCCACCACTAGAGGGAGCTTAAGAGCTAACTGTATACAGATTTAACCAGTATGCAGTGAGCTCCCCCTAGTGGTGATCTGTCATTTTTGGTAACCTCAGAATAAGCAGCCATGTGTGTGTACATAATAAATAGCACTATTTCCAGTCATTATATGGCTTGTGTTTTTTTTCACCAGTTTTCCCCTCTGCAGGCACTATTTCTAATCTTCAGTCGTGTCTGAGCTGGTGTGTGGAGACATGGGAGATTCCTGCTCCTTCATGTAATACACCCTCAATAGTAGGAGCATGAGGGACATTACACAGTAGTACTGAGCAGAGTAGCTGTGAATTCAGCATGGCAGTGAGATAAAACACTTACTAGAAAGTAAGTCACGTGCGTGTCTGTGCTTCTCCCTTATACTTTATTTGTGTCATCTATGAGTGATAAATTAACTATTATAAAGGGGTTTTCCAGGGAAAACATGAAAATGAAAAGGAGATTTTTTTACCTTTTCTCAAAAACTGCGCCACTCAACTATGGCTTGTCTCTGGCACTGTGCCTCCATCTTTTTTTTTTCTTTTCTCAAACGATGTAATAGCTCATTGCAATACTTTCCCCACTTGTGAGGTTTAATTTATGCCTTATTTACATAAAATTAAAAATCCCCTTTAAGGCCCCCCCAACCCCATTTCCTAAGAAATTTTTGCAATTTTTCAGACTTCACATGTTTTCAGTTTCCCTTGTGCAGACCATCATTCTTGATCGCCAGCAGCCAATTAAAAGTAAATTAGAGAGATAGAGATGAGTAAAGAAAGAAAAAAAATCCCATTAAAGCCTTCTCCGTTCATGTATTACTTGTCCCGAGCAGACATCTGATTATCTCCAAGGCTAGAAATTACATTATCTGACTCTGGGTTAAAGATTTACCCGTCTGCAAAGAATTACAGCTTTTCTTCCTGAAAGCCAAAGAGGGAGTTACCAGAAGGACAGCTGAATCGAGGGTAAAGGCGGCCATAGCCTGGACTTCTCCATCGGAGGGCTGTAGACACACTGCTGTATATAGTGGCTTTACCTGCAGCTAACAGGCACTGGGCACCACATAAGGAATCTCTCTAAGCTTCCCAGACAATGACCTCACACTCCCATGCCATTCTATTGCTTACCATGGGTCATAGATTACCCTATATAAGTATGTGCCCCCTCTAAACTTGACATCTAAGGAATGGTGATGGTGCGTGAAAGTGGTTGGTGATACTAACTCTTCTAGAAGAGGGAACAAATCTCTGTGTCTCCAGTAAAGTTTCTTCTGGAGGTGTTGAGTAGATGAAAATTGGGTGGACAGAGGCCACGTGTCTTGTAAAAAGGACCTGATCCAATGGGGAGTTTCCACCTCCTGTAGTTGCCAGCTTCGGAAAGATGACAGGTATAAAATTCTGTTTGGGGAAGCACAGAAGCCTAATCAGGCTTGGACTGGCCCACAGGCGATCAGGAAAATCCTCTGGTAGGCTCCTGTGCATTAGCTAACGAGTAGTGACGAGTAAACGAATCTCTTTCTCTCCTGTAAAGTTTATTCTGGAGGTGTTGAGTAGATGGAAATTGGGTGTGAGGTAGACAGAGGCCATGAAAGAAATGTGTAAAAAAGGACCTGATCCAATGGGGAGTGTCTTCTTCCTGTGTTTGCCAGCTTCGGAAAGATGGCAGGTATAAAATTCTGTTTGGGGAAGGGAGGACTGAACACTAATCAGGCTTGGACTGGCCCACAGGCGATCAGAAAAATCCTCTGGTAGGCCCCTGTGCATTAGCTAATGAGTAGTGAAGTATGAACGAATCTCTTTCTCTCCTGTAAAGTTTCTTCTGGAGGTGTTAAGTGGATGAAAATTGGGTGTGGGGTAGACAGAGGCCATGAAGGAAATGTGTCTTGTAAAAAAAGGACCTGATCCAATGGGGAGTGTCCTCTTCCTGTGGTTGCCAGCTTTGGAAAGATGGCAGGTATAAATTTCTGTTTGGGGAAGGGAGCACAGGACCCTAATCAGGCTCGGACTGGCCCACAGGCGATCAGGAAAATCCTCCGTTAGGCCCCTGTGAATTAGCTAATGAGTAGTGACGAGTAAACAAATCTCTTTCTCTCCTGTAAAGTTTCTTCTGGAGGTGTTGAGTAGATGGAAATTGGTAGAGGCCATGAACGAAATGTGTCTTGTAAAAAGGACCTGATCCAATGTGGAGTTTCCTCCTCCTGTGGTTGCCAGCTTCGGAAAGATGGCAGGTATAAAATTCTGTTTGGGGAAGCACAGAACCCTAATCAGGCTCGGACTGGCCCACAGGCGAACAGGAGAATCCTCTGGTAGGCTCCTGTGAATTAGCTAATGAGTAGTGAAGAATGAATGAATCTCTGTCGCTCCTATAAAGTTTCTTCTGGAGGTTTTAAGTAGATGGAAATGGGGTGTGTGGTAGACAGAGGCCATGAAGGAACTGTGTCTTGTAAAAAGGACGCGATACAATGAGGAGTTTTCTCCTCCCATGGTTACTGGGTTTCGGAAAGATGGCAGGTATAAAATTATGTTTGGGGAAAGGGGCACAGAAGCCTAATCAGGCTCGGACTGGCCCACAGGCGAACAGGAGAATCCTCCGGTAGGCCCCTCTGAATTACCTAATGAGTAGTGCAGAAAAAATGTATCACCTAACCATTCATTAGGCAGTCTAGCCAGATTAATATCACATAGCAAAAGGAAATTTGTGCTTATGGGTCAAGTTATCTATGCATGTAGATGAACAGTGGGCCCCAAGAATCAATGCTACTGGTGGGCCTTTGCCAAGCCAGTCCGGCACTGAGCCTCATGCATAGTGCTGTGACTAATCAGTGTGTGTCCAGAAAATGGTTTTTTTGGAGGTGTTCAGTAGTCAGAGATTTTGTGTGAAGTGGACAGAAAGACATGATGGGGTGTTCCCTAAAAAATGGAGTCTACCATGGGTGGGGGAGGCGGTAAGCAGTCAATTTTGTGATCCCGTTTTCTCTATTTTCACCCTTAAAGTCTTAACGCCCCCTTATAGGAAAGTTGGGCAAACCCTCAGATTGAGGCCGATCTTAAAGAGGGTATTTAGGAAAAACTCTCAAAGAATAACTGTGTTGCCCATAGCAACCATAGAATCATAGAATGGTAGAGTTGGAAGGGACCTCCTGGGCCATCTGGTCCAACCCCCTGCTCAAAACAGGATTCAACCAATCACAATCCAGCACTAAAAAATTAAATTGGTGCCGTGATCGGTTGCTACGGGCAACACAGGCCTTATTTGGCCTTTAGACACTTCTATAAGTCTCCCCCCTATTAGAACTTTTCATTACACTGTGATTAGACTATACATCTAAAAACTGGAAAACCCCTTTAAGTGGAATTTTGTCATTTATCGAGTCGCTGCTGTGTGGTTATTTCCTTCTCGGCCTCATTTCCCCTGTGTGCGCTCCATTCACATCATGTAAACAAGGGCTTGTTATTGTGAAGCCTCCCGTGGAGACCGGGCCGAGCGTTCCTCCGTACATGATATATACCCAGGTGGAAGGGTTTGGTTTGGATGACTTAATAATTTGTCATCGCGTCTAAAATCAACATTCAGCATTTAGTGTCACCGTGGAAACAAAACACCCTATACAATAAAAGGTCAAAAACAGAAAAAAACACACAAAAATTGAAAGAAAAAAAAATACACACACATACAGTGGGGAAAATAAGTATTTGATACAACAGAAAAACAGAACTTAATATTTGGTCCAGAAACCTTTGTGATTGCAGAGGTCAGATGTTTCCTGTAGTTCTTGACCAAGTTTTCACACAGCAGCAGGGATTTTGGCCCCTTCCTCCATACAGATCTTCTAGGTTTCGGGGCTTTCACTGGACAATATTGAGTTTCAGGTCCCTCCAAAGATTTTCTATTGGGTTCAGGTCTCGACACTGGCTAGGTCACGCCAAGACGTTGAAATGCTTCTTAGGGAGCAACTCCTTAGTTACCCTGGCTGTGAGTTTCATGTCATTGCTATGCTGGAAGACCCAACCATGCTTCATTGCTCTTACTGAGGGAAGGAGGCTGTTCTGATACATGACCCATCCATCCTCCCTTCAAAACAGTGCAGTCATCCTGTTCCCTTTGCAGAAAAGCGCCCCCATAGTATGAGGTTTCCCCCACCATGCTTCATGGTAGGGATGGTGTTCTTAGGGTTGTACTTATCCTTCTCCTCGCCAAACTTGGCGAGTGGAGTCGATACCAAAAATTTCTATTTTGGTCTCATCTGACCTTCTCCCATCTCTTCTGGATCACCCAGATGGTCATTGGCAAACCTCAAACAGGCCTGGACATGTGCTGGCGTGAGCAGGTAGACCATGCGTGCCCTGCAGGATTTTAATCCATGATGGCGTAGTGTTACTAACGGTAATATTTGAGACTGTGGTCCCAGCTCTCTTCAGGTCATTGACCAGGTCCTCCCGTGTAGTTCTGAGCTGATTACTGAATCACCCTTACCCCACGAGGCGAGATCCTGCATAGAGTCCCAGACCGAGGAAGATTGACAGTCATCTGGTGTTTCTTCCATTTTCTAATAATTGTGCCAACAGTTTTTGCTTTCTCACCAAGCTGCTTGCCTATTGTCCTGTAGCCCATCCTAGCCTTGTACAGGTCTACAACTTTGTCCCTGGTGTCCTTAGACAGCTCTTTGGTTTTGGCCATGGTGGAGAGGTTGGAGTGTGTGGACAGGTGTCTTTTATACAACTAACGAGTTCAAACAGGTGCAATTAATACAGGTAATGAGTGCAGAGTAGGAGGCTCCTTACAGAAAATCTAACAGGTCTGTGAGAGGCAGAATTCTTACAGGTTGGTCGGTGATCAAATAATTATTTCATGAAATAAAATGCAAATTAATTATTTAAAATTCCTACAATGTGCTGATATGATTTAATTAAAAAGGATTTACCAGTTTCATCTAAATAATTTTATGGTCAGAAATCATGGAAATATCAGTCCCTGCTTTAAAATCGAGATCTCAGCTTGCTGTCAGTGAACGGACACATCCGCATGTTCCCATAACAGTGTATCAGAGCCATCAGCTAAAATGCCGTGCACCTGCGTCAGTCCAGGCTCCAACTTCCTGCAATAAAACTACATTTTTATTCACTGCTTGCAAGCAGAGATCTGGCAAGTGATGAAAAATTGGAACAGAGATCATTAGAAAGTTGAATAATGTAAAAAAAAAAAACAACAAAAAAAAACCCAAAATGATAAAAACTTCCCAAGTCCTTATTCTGTACATTAATTCATGTGTTAGTGCAGCAGTTTGTGCTCCAGAGCCGCACTCTGGGGATATTGTAACCGTAGACAACCATTTTGGATGTGATAGGAAACAGCTTTTAGTCACCAAAGCGTATGAATATTTTAAAAGTTCACATTCAGTAAATTCAAGAAAAAAAAAAAAAAAGTATTGGGACAAAAGCAGCCGCATGACGGTCCATGGAAATGAGAGAAAACTGGAATAAAATGGTCGACTTCGACCATGACAAACAACTATCCGGTGAAAATGACGAACATTCAAATTCATTGTAGCAGTCTAAGGGGGGCACGCGTGTGGGGTCAGGTACAATCTCTACAACCTCTGCTTGCTGGGATCTGACTACTATTCAACTTTTCCTTTAAATGGTACAATCTCTACAACCTCTGCTTGCTGGGATCTGACTACTATTCAACTTTTCCTTTAAATGGTACAATCTCTACAACCTCTGCTTGCTGGGATCTGACTAGTATTCAACTTTTCCTTTAAATGGTACAATCTCTACAACCTCTGCTTGCTGGGATCTGACTACTATTCAACTTTTCCTTTAAATGGTACAATCTCTACAACCTCTGCTTGCTGGGATCTGACTACTATTCAACTTTTCCTTTAAATGGTACAATCTCTACAACCTCTGCTTGCTGGGATCTGACTACTATTCAACTTTTCCTTTAAATGGTACAATCTCTACAACCTCTGCTTGCTGGATCTGACTACTATTCAACTTTTCCTTTAAATGGTACAATCTCTACAACCTCTGCTTGCTGGGATCTGACTACTATTCAACTTTTCCTTTAAATGGTACAATCTCTACAACCTCTGCTTGCTGGGATCTGACTACTATTCAACTTTTCCTTTAAATGGTACAATCTCTACAACCTCTGCTTGCTGGGATCTGACTACTATTCAACTTTTCCTTTAAATGGTACAATCTCTACAACCTCTGCTTGCTGGGATCTGACTACTATTCAACTTTTCCTTTAAATGGTATATAACAGTGGCTGCTGAATGTTTGCTAAATTAATTTGTTGCATTGTATTCAATACTTACTGCTGTATAGCCATGCTGGGGCCAGTAGAGATGCTATCAGGTGCAAGGTGTTACCAGCATATGGATGCAGCCAGGCCCTGTGCCTTTGATTGTCTATCCTCCCCTGGTGTGCTGGGCAGCTGCTAATTTATCCCAAAGCAGCTACCACAACTCCTCCCACCTGATCCTCTACTCAGTCCTATATATTCAGTAGCAGTCTAAGGGGGGCACGCGTGTGGGGTCAGGCACGCAACTGCAGCAGAAGTACCACTGCAGCAAAAGTACAGAGAAGCTGAAGTACCACTGCAGCAAAAGTACAGAGAAGCTGAAGTACCACTGCAGCAAAAGTACAGAGAAGCTGAAGTACCACTGCAGCAAAAGTACAGAGAAGCTGAAGTACCACTGCAGCAAAAGTACAGAGAAGCTGCAGTTATTTCAACGGCAGTTAGTCACGGCGGGAGTCAGGACCCACACATAGGTACTGCCACACTAAGCAATCCCGCTAGCGATCTCGTTAGCGTTGCATACTAATGAGATCGCTAGCGGATTGTTTCTATATCGCTAAATGCTGCCGCATTTAGCGATATAGTTAACGACGCTATCGCCGTTAGCGATCTTCTTAACGACTTTAGCGGTACAAAAGTACCGCTAAATCGCTAAGAAAAGGTGCCACACAGCGATAAGATACTTACCCAGCGGGAGCGCCAGCGATGAAATAGGGTCCGGAGCGATTCCAGCGACGAGCGAGATCACAGCAGGAAGCTCGTCGCTGGAAGCTGCCGCACTGAACAATATCGCTAACGGGATCGCTAAATAGTGACGTTTTTTAGCGATCCCGTTAGCGATATTGTTTAGTGTGGCATACCCTTATGTCTCTTTTGGGTATGTCTGCTGAGTAAGCACTTCTAATTACTTGTACCTGGCTTTTCTAATTACCCATCTTACTCTTTCACCATGTTTACATATGCCTTCACAGTGTTTGCTCCTTTAATCCTCTCTCTCCTTCGCTATCCCCAAACCCCAGCACCTTCTAATCAAATAATCATCTCCCCTTACCTCCTTCCTCCCCACCTATCCTCCTCTGCTGACCTGCTCCTCAACCTCAAATCTGTCCTAATAAAACACAAAACAAGCTTCCCTCTCTCCTTCTCCCACCTGCTCTCCCTTTCTCTGCTCCTCCTCACTGCTGGTGACATATCTCCCAATCCTGGACCTCCACAGTTCATACCCACCATTAGTACTCCTTCCTACCGCTCCCTATCTAATAGGAACTACCGCAATCTTTCCAACGTAAAACCTGTGCCATTGACACCCACCCCCCTGCTCCCTCTCTCTGGAGCACTCTGGAATGCCCGCTCCATCTGCAATAAGCTTCATGTGATTCATGACCTCTTTCTCTCTCGCAATCTTGCTTTCCTCGCCCTCACAGAAACATGGCTGACACCCTCTGACACCGCCTCCCCTGCTGCGCTGTGTTACGGTGGCCTCCAATTCACCCACACTCCTCGCCCTGGAAACAGACATGGTGGAGGAGTGGGTGTTCTCCTTTCCTCTAACTGCAACTTTAACACAATCCCACCTCTTCCCTCCCTAATCCTCCCTTCCTTTGAAGTCCACTCTGTCCGCATCTACTCTCCCTCCAACCTCCAAGTGGCCGTCATATACCGACCTCCAGGCCCGACCACTGCCTTCATCGACCAATTCACTACCTGGCTTCTTCACTTTCTCTCCACTGACATCCCCACCATCATCATGGGTGACTTCAACATCCCCACTGATACCCTTCAGTCAGCAGCCTCCAAACTTCTGTCCCTTACTTCATCCTTTGGACTTACTCAGTGGTCCTCCTCAGCCACCCACACGGATGGTCATACATTAGACTTGGTCTTCACCCGCCTCTGCTCTCTATCTAACTTCACCACCTCCCCTCTCCCTCTATCCGACCACCATCTACTCACTTTCTCATCCCTGTCCTCCTCTCCTGTCACCCATGTCCAGCAACACGTGCACCCCCGCAGACACCTTGCACACCTAGACATCCACACACTCTCTGACTCTATTCTTTCACTGGCATCAATATCCTCACTCCACGATACAGACAGTGCCACTGCTTTCTACAATGCCACTCTCACATTGGCTATTGACACGGTCGCCCCTCTCGTTCATGGCAGAGTGTGACGTACCAACAGACAACCCTGGCACAATAACACCACTAAAAAGCTCCGGCAAGTGTCCAGGATTACAGAGCGGCGCTGGAAAAAAACAAATTCGCAAGACGACTTCACTGCATTCAAACAAGCAACACTCTCTTTCAAATCTGCCCTCACCTCTGCTAAACAGGCCTACTTCACAACCCTCGTATCTTCCCTATCCTACAACCCCAAACAGTTATTCAAAACTTTTAACTCCCTCCTCCCCCACCACTGCCCCCTCCTACCTCCCTCATCTCTGCTGAGGACTTTGCCACACACTTCAAAAATAAGATCGACCAAACAAGGCAAGTCTTCATTGTTCAACCACCTCAACCACTTTGTATACCAGACCAATGCCCTAACCCCATAACCTCCCTCTCCAATATAACTGAAGGGGAGCTTAATTGTCTTCTCTCCAAATCGCACCTCACAACCTGTGCACTTGACCCCATCCCAACCCACCTCCTCCCCAACCTCACCACCACTATTATTCCATCCCTAACCCACCTCTTCAACCTATCACTAACTTCCGGTACCTTCCCTTCTGCTTTCAAGCATGCCACAATCACGCCTATCCTTAAAAAGCCAACCCTCGACCCAACCGCTATGTCCAGCTATCGCCCAATATCGCTGCTCCCATTCGCTTCCAAACTCCTGGAGCTGCATGTCCACGCTGAGCTTTCCTACCACTTCTCTTCTAACTTGCTCTTTGACACTCTACAATCTGGTTTCCGCCCCCATCACTCCACTGAGACAGCCCTGACCAAAATTACTAATGACCTACTTACAGCCAAAGCGAACAGACAATACTCTATACTCCTGCTTCTTGACCTGTCCTCTGCTTTTGACACAGTTGACCACTGCCTTCTACTACAGATTCTTTCCTCCTTTGGCGTCAAAGACCTCGCCCTATCTTGGATCTCCTCATACCTTTCCAACCGCACATTCAGCGTCTCCCACTCCCACACTACCTCCTCGTCCCACCCTCTCTCTGTTGGAGTTCCCCAAGGCTCTGTTCTAGGACCCCTACTCTTCTCAATCTATACACTTGGCCTGGGGCAACTCATAAAGTCCCACGGATTCCAGTACCACCTTTACGCTGATGACACTCAGATCTACCTCTCTGGCCCAGACATCACTTCTCTGCTATCCAGAATCCCGGAGTGTCTATCAGCCATATCCTCCTTCTTCTCCTCCCGCTTCCTCAAACTCAATGTGGACAAATCTGAACTCATAATCTTTCCCCCATCCCACAGATCTTCCTTACCTGACCTATCTACCACAATTAACGACATCACGCTTTCCCCCGTACCAGAAGTCCGCTGCCTCGGAGTAACCCTTGACTCTGCCCTGTCCTTCAAACCGCACATCCAAGCTCTTTCTACCTCCTGTCGCCTTCAGCTCAAAAATATTTCAAGAATCCGTCCTTTCCTCAACCCTCAATCTACTAAAATGATTGTGCACGCCCTCATCATTCCCGCCTCGACTACTGCAACACCCTTTTCTCTGGCCTCCCTGCTAACACCCTCGCACCTCTCCAGTCCATCCTTAACTCTGCTGCACGACTAATTCACCTCTCTCCTCGCTACTCCTCCGCTTCTCCCCTCTGCAAATCTCTTCACTGGCTCCCATTCCCTCAGCGTATCCAGTTCAAATTACTAATACTGACCTACAAGGCCATCTATAACCTGTCTCCTCCATATATCTCTGAACTAATCTCCCGATACTTCCCTCACGTAATTTCCGATCCTCCCAAGACATCCTTCTCTCCTCCACACTTATTCGCTCCTCACCCAACCGCCTCCAAGACTTCTCCCGAATATCCCCCATCCTCTGGAATTCTTTGCCCCAACACATCCGACTATCAAACTCATTCAGATCCTTCAGACGGAACCTGAAAACCCATCTCTTCAGGAAAGCCTACAGCCTGCAATGACCCTGCTGCCTCCTCACCACTACCGGAGATATCGCCTCAACCAACACCGGAACTGCTGCAACCCCCCGACCTACTGTCTCCTGCCCACAATCCTGTAGAATGTAAGCCCGAAAGGGCAGGGTCCTCTCCTCTCTGTATCAGTCTGTCATTGTTAGTTTGTTTACTGTAAGTGATACCTGTAATTTGTTGTAACCCCTTCTCATGTACAGCACCATGGAATCAATGGTGCTATAGAAATAAATATTAAATAATAATAAATTCAAAGCAACCAGCCAGGAGCGTTATTTTTCTTATTTTTTTTTCCCAGAGGATGATCAGCGTGGCCTAGTGATCATTCATTGTGTACCTTAAAGGGGTTATCCATTTGATCTTTAATTTTACAAAATATGTTGGTGGGGGGGATGTGATTTTGTGACACTTACTAATACATAGGTAATACACATTCTCCTCCTGCACTTCTTCCTCACAGATCTCATATTCGCAAAGTGGAAAATGATGAGAATCATGTGACCAGACCCACTCATCAGTCTCCTCCAATTGGAAAACACTTCCCATGCGAAAGCTGTATTTCCATTGGAAGAGACTGATGGGCAGGGCTGGTCACGTGATCCTCTATCGGCAGCCATTTTGAAAGCAGAAGAGGTGTGTAGTCCGTTTGGAGAAGAAAAAAAAAAAAAAAAAAGTGTAGGAGCAGAACCAATAATACCTATATATTAGGGTCACAAAATCATGTCCTCAACACATTTGTTAAAAAATTAGAAAAAGTGTACAACCCCTTTAAGTGTGTAGTTAGATATCTGTTTTTTTTTTTTTCCTCAAATTATCCGGCAGTCGATGAACTTGCTGAGCAAAGTGATTTCAGCTTCCCGGAAACATCAGTGCAGCCCTAGAGGCGAGTAAACTACCAAGTATCAACTTCCCCCTCTCCCCCAGACCACCAAAGAGGAGCCGTTAATTCCCTGGGGGTAATCGAAGGGTTAAGTATTAACTCCTCCAGGACTCTAGACCACCAAGGCTCCTCGACTTTATCGAATTTTCTCTTGCATTTTACATTCTGAAAGATACGGTAAATTTTTGTCCTTTTTTTCCCCCGTTTTAAGCGAAACCAGGGAGTGCCTGAGGCCTCGCCAACATGTGCAGCTTAAGAAACTTCCAAGAGGTAGAAAAAAAAAACAACAACATGTGTTTCCAATCTGCGCGGCTGGTGACTCCCAGCTCTTAGTCATCGTTTCCATGATTTAGAAGAAAGTTTTTTTTTTTTTTTTTTCTCTGTATCCACCTCTTTATGTTTTGCTTTCCATTATGTAAAGCATTTCCTATTTTTCACCTAAAAATTACCTGAAAATTCTGTACATAGTATTCAGTGTAAAAGGCCCGTAACGACCCTATGGGCTCGTCATACCATAGGTCTTTTGCATTAATTAGTCATCCTACGACTACGGCTCATCTGATGGCTGTCACCTACTCTGCCAGTGACCTACACTTGACAAAGCACAGGAAGTTTCGCAGCTTCTCTGTGGGTTTCGCAACAGCAGAGCTTAACCACAGGCCCATAAGTCCAAGTTCTCATAGTGATAATCGCAGTGCTCTCCATTTGCCCTTTTATTGCTTTATGTGACACGTAGAAGTCGTAAAAGAGGAGACCACAAAAAAGGAAGACTCAAACCAAGAGCACAGAAACCGAAAAATAGAAGTCAAGTTTTTATACTATTAATTTCATAGCAAAAAAAAAAAGTAGCACAAAAATACATGCACAAAACGGCCATCGTTGCAGGACTAATGCAGAACTACCGCGCTGAGAAAAAAAAAAACGGCAATGTCCACAGTATTGAATATGAAGGAAAAAAAAAGAAAAGTCGCCTTCTTTGCAAAACAACGCCACATTTGTCCACAGGCTGTGTGTGGTACTGCAAGCTTAAACCCCTTTTATCAGATTATTTGAATTATCAAAAGCTGAATTAAAGGAATTTTATTGTATTTTTTTTTTTTTTAATTTACGTATAAGCCCCCATAAAATTAACACCAGATCGTTGATTTATTTGTACAGGATTTTTATTTTCTAATTAGGTATCAAATTATATTCAACATAAGTTATGTCTTTGATTAATATAAGAAAAGGCGCAAATTCAGAATAAACAGGAATAAACTCGTTACGGCCTTGCGTACATATACAATATACATATATGAATTTAACCTATCAACAAATCAGGTACCTTGTATCATTGGTTGAATATCTGAAACGTACAGACGAATGCGAGCTTCATATTGAAAAAAAAAAAAAACAAACAAAAAAAATACAAGAAAACCAAGAAAAAAAGCCTTGCGTTAAAAATAAAAATATAGCACAACTTTATTTTTTAGAAAAGGCTGTTCAAAATACTAAAACAGACATCGTCCCTTTATCCCCTCCCCCACCCCGTATGAACTTTTGGTTGACTTTACACTTCCATTATACCATCTCTCTGTTGTTTCGGATGGCGCAACAAAGGATCATGCTGAAGATCATTCCGAAAATCTGCAAGATAAAAAAGTCCAGGGGTTAAAGAAGTCCTCAGTCTGAAATGTTTTTATAGGACAATTAGATGGCAGATGAGTAGGTCAAGGGTAAATAGTGCACCGGTCTGACTCCTGGTCCAATCAGCGATCAGTAACACTACAGCACCGGGCTCACTCCTGGACCAACCAGTAATCTGTAGATCAAGGAAGACTGCAGCGCCGGGCTGACACCTGGACGAACAAGCTATCAGTAGATCAAGGAGACTACAGCGCTGGTCTCACTTTGGACCAACCAGTAATCTGTAGATCAAGGAGGACTACAGCACCGGGCTCACTCCTGGACAACCATAATCGTAATCAAGAGGACTACAGTGCTGGTCTCACCCTGGACCACCATATCTGTAATCAAGGAGGACTACAGCACCGGGCTCACTCCTGGACCAAGCAGTCATCTGTAGATCAAGGAGGACTAGAGCACCGGGCTCACTCCTGGACCAACCAGTAATCTGGACCAACCAGTAATCTGTAGCTTAAGAAGGACTACAGTGCTGGTCTCACTCGTGGACCAACCAGTAATCTGTAGATCAAGGAGGACTACAGCACCGGGCTCACTCCTGGACCAACCAGTAATCTGTAGATCAAGGAGGATTACAGTTCTGGTCTCACTCCTGGACCAAGCAGTAATCTGTAGATCAAGGAGGACTACGGCACCGGGCTCACTCCTGGACCAAGCAGTCATCTGTAGATCAAGGAGGACTAGAGCACCGGGCTCACTCCTGGACCAACCAGTAATCTGGACCAACCAGTAATCTGTAGATCAAGGAGGACTACAGCACCGGGCTCACTCCTGGACCAAGCAGTAATCTGTACATCAAGGAGGACTACAGCACCGGGCTCACTCCTGGACCAACCAGTAATCTGTAGATCAAGGAGGACTACAGTGCTGGTCTCACTCGTGGACCAACCAGTAATCTGTAGATCAAGGCGGACTACAGCCAGGTCTGACTCCTGGACCAACAAGTGATCTGTAGATCAAGGAGGACTACAATGGCGGGATGACTCCAGGGCCAATCAGTAGATCAAGCAAAACAACAGTGCAGGTCTGACTCCTGGACCAAGGAGCGATCAGTAGATCAAGGAAGACTACAGTGCTGGTCTCATTCCTGGACCAACTAATGATCTGTAGATCAAGGAGGACAATGCTGGGCTGACTCCAGGGCCAACCAGCGATCTGTAGATCAAGGAAGACTACAGGCCTAGTCTGACTTCCCAGTGATCAGAAGATCAAGGAGGACTATTGCACTTGTCTCACTCCTGAACCAACCAGCAATCAGTAGATCAAGGAGGACCTGCCCTCTTGGACCAACCAGTAATTGGTAAATCAAGGAGGACTACAGAGCTGGCGTGTCTCCTAGACCAATCAGTAACCAGAAGATCAAAGAGGACTAAAGTGCCGGTCTCACTGCTTGACAAACCAATGTTCAGAAGACCAAGGTGGACTACAGCACAGGTCTGACTTCTGGACAGCCTAGCGATCAGTAGTTCAAGGAGGACAACAGCACCGACTCCTCGACTAGCCAATGATAATTTGGAGATTATTGGAGATCTAGGAACTAATCTAACTCTAGGACCAACCAGCGGTCGGTGAATCAAGTAGAGTTACAGAACCGGTTTGACTCCTGGATCAAACAGAGGTGGGTAGATCTAGGAGGACTACAGCTACATTTAAGCAACAAATGGTTCTGGCCATTTTAAAAGCTTTTGATCGCCTTTTACATGCAGAATCGGCTGTAGATGCTTCTATACCGATACACAGCCTGCGGGATTCACCCCATCCCACTGCAGACTAATCTTACTTTCACGACCTGAGTACACACTACGATGTCTGGATCGGCTAGTGTGGGGAAAGCCTGTGTGATCTGCCCTCCCTGAATACTTAGCTGCTTTCCTCCTCCTCTTCGTTCTGATCTGTCATGCATAACTTTCTATTACTGTAGGTTTCTCACTAACCAGGAGGATAAGATATCGGCTCATCTATGACTGCCATTGGAATCAAATTATTGTGAACTTAACCCATGAAGCCACTGGTTTTAATACCAGCTCCATCAATGTCAACATGCCTTCGAGAACCTACAAGTGCAGGAGCCCCTTTAATAAAAAGGGGACATTCCAACAAGACAATCAATTTTTCATAAAAGCCTAACAAGATCCGATCACCTGGTGCAGGCTGCAGTCAGCCATACATACGTACCATGACCACTGCAATTCCAATTCCGACTGCTCCAATAATGTGAAACTTCTTGTTGAAAATTTCCGCAATGGCATTTGGACAACCCTGGAAAATTGAAAGAAATATTATAAATATCAAATCCAGGTCAGAATATCCAATAATGTTGATATTGTGGCAATTATTTTGACATGGGATGTCCAACCTTTTATTTTATGTCCTGCCACCACTAGGGGGAGCTCAGGAGAATACTACACACCAATTTATTACTGAGTATTCAGGAAGCTCCCTCTAGTGGTGGCTGTAGGCAGCCCAAATTTTAGCATTTAAGGGGTATTCTTGTTAAATCAAATATCACCTACCCCTTCTATATTTTCATGCTGCACCAATCCACAGATGGTGTACATTCCACCACATACAATAACTGCATGATAAAGGCTAATCAAGACTACTATACCTGGACAGTTAATGCCTCCAATCCAGACTTGGGACAAATATCGGACAGTAGAGTTTCTGCTCCTATGACTTTACCGCAACAATCCAACTGCAAAATTAAACAACCAGAGGGCGTAACTTACAACACTGACCATCAATAATAGCAAAAAACAGGTACTAAAATAAAAATAAAGATGAAAAAGAGAGGGCTTAGTGGTCAAACAAATATTATATAAAAATAAAAGGTAGACGATGAGCTAAAGGGACAGTCACGGGAGGGTCAAAGAGGGAGGGACAGACAGCCACGGAGGGTCAAAGAGGGAGGGACGGACAGCCATGGGAGGGTCAAAGAGGGAGGGACGGACAGCCACGGGAGGGTCAAAGAGGGAGGGACGGACAGCCACGGGTGGGTCAAAGAGGGAGGGACGGACAGCAACAGGAGGGTCAAAGAGGGATGGACGGACAGCCATGGGAGGGTCAAAGAGGGAGGGACGGACAGCCACGGGAGGGTCAAAGAGGGAGGGCCGGACAGCCATGGAGGTCAAGAGGGAGGGATGAAAGCTACGGTGGTCAAAGAGGGAGGGACGGACAGCAACAGAGGGTCAAAGAGGGATGGACGGACAGCCACGGAGGGTCAAAGAGGAGGGACGGACAGCCACGGGAGGGTCAAAGAGGGAGGGACGGACAGCCACGGGTGGGTCAAAGAGGGAGGGACGGACAGCAACAGGAGGGTCAAAGAGGGATGACGGACAGCCATGGGAGGGTCAAAGAGGAGGGGCGGACAGCCACGGGAGGGTCAAAGAGGGAGGGCCGGACAGCCATGGGAGGGTCAAAGAGGGAGGGATGGAAAGCTACGGGTGGTCAAAGAGGGAGGGACGGACAGCAACAGGAGGGTCAAAGAGGGATGGACGGACAGCCACGGAGGGTCAAAGAGGAGGACAGACAGCCACGGGAGGGTCAAAGAGGGAGGGATGGACAGCCATGGGAGGGTCAAAGAGGGAGGGACGGACAGCCACGGGTGGGTCAAAGAGGGAGGGACGGACAGCAACAGGAGGGTCAAAGAGGGAGGACGGACAGCCATGGGAGGGTCAAAGGAGGGACCGACAGCCATGAGAGGGTCAAAGAGGGAGGGAAGGACAGCCATGGGAGGGTCAAAGAGGGACGGACAGCAATGGGAGGGTCAAAGAGGGAGGGACGGACAGCCATGGGAGGTCAAAGAAGAGCGAAGGACAGCCATGGGGTCAAAGAGGGAAAGACAGACAGCCATGGGAGGGTCAAAGAGGGAGGGAAAGACAGCCATGGGAGGGTCAAAGAGGGAGGGAAAGACAGCCATGGGAGGGTCAAAGAGGGAAAGGCAGACAGCCATGGGAGGGTCAAAGAGGGAGGGACGGACAGCCATGGGAGGGTCAAAGAGGGAGGAACGGACAGCCATGGGTGGTCAAAGAAGAGGACTGACAGCCATGGAGGATCAAGAGGAGGGAAGGACAGCCATGGGAGGTCAAAGAGGGAAAGACAGACAGCCATGGAGGGTCAAGAGGAAAGACAGATAGCCATGGAGGGTCAAAAGGGAGGACGGATAGCCATGGAGGTAAAGAGGAGGATGGACAGCCATGGGAGGTCAAAGAGGGAGGACGGACAGCCATGGAGGGTCAAGAGGAGGGACGGACAGCCATGGGAGGTCAAAGAGGGAAAGACGGACAGCAAGGGGGAAGGTCATAAACAGGGACACAGCCATGGGGCAGTCAGAGATGACTTACCTAGCTGTCCCTAAGGGAAGGAGACAGATGGGAGAAGCATAGAGAGACAGGAAAAGAGGCAGAACAGCAAGATGATGACGCTTTATTGTAGGGGCCCGGAGACTTACAGCAAAATGAATGGACTTCAGGGTTTCCTTCAGAGCTGGTCTGGTTCTGCTTATATTATCGTAGTCTCTGTGTAAAATGTCTGAAGTTCATCAACTACCTAAAGAGAAAGAACAAAAACATCTCATGATTACAGTTTTGAAAATACAAAAAAAAAAAAAAAAAGCTGCAGTACGTCAGGAATTTCTGAGGGAAGAAGACACAATGCTGCATATGCCTGTACATAATACCGCCATACAGTGCTCACAATACTAAAATTATATACAGCCCACATTCTTCAGAGACCAAACAATAACGCTCCCATTTTCAAGGGTACTCTAGGAACTGTGGGTCCCTGGGCAGCTGCCCAGTCTGCCCACCCCTAACGCTGATAGTCTAGTACTACCATAATACTTGGATATTATACACATATAAAATGCAATTATTCATTGCATTATACCTAATGATTAGAAAAAAAAATTTTTTTTTTTACCTTGTCTTTATTGGCGAAACCCCAGATTCCTGCCGCGATTTCAATGGCAAAAATGACGAGAAGGAAAGCAAAGAACTGAAGGGGGTTAAAAAAAAAAAAAACAACAACAGTAAATAAAAATACTCCATGACATAATATATATATATTATATATATATATAATATATATATATATATATATATATATATAAACACACAACACACACACACCACACAACAATACACACACAATCAACAGTTTGCTTTTTACCTAGGCAAACAGCTCCACCGTTACCCCTTGGCTATGTCTGGTATTGCAACTCAAATCCATTCAAGTGAACAGAATTTTTTGCCAATGAAAGCAAACAACTTACCAGTCCCAGCATGCACTCTGACTCCTGAATTGCACCACAGCATCCAAGGAAACCAACCAACATCATAAGGGCTCCAGCGCCAATCAAGATGTAGACCCCTATAAGAACACACACATTACATGCAATGTCCATAGTAAACTAGTTGATCGTCACTAGGGGGAGCTTATGAGCTTATTGTATACTATCTATCCATTGAACTCTATAATAAAACTGTATGCAGGAAACTTCTTAGCTCCCTCCAGTGGTGGCTGGAAGAAAAACAAATTTAAAAGGTAACCGTTGTTCTAGTTTTTAATTCATCAATAAATCGATAGTATGTATAAAAATAAGCAATTTTGCAATATATCTTATCAGAGAAATCTGCCTGTTTCTCCTCCTGGATTGATTTTTCACTCTGAATTCACAAACACAGTCTGGACATTTTTCCCATTACTCAGATAGGAGATAACAATTGGTGCTTATAAAATTTTATGTAGAGGGGAGGAGCTAGAGGCAGACAGACATTCTAGGGAGTAGCTAGAGGCAGACAGACATTCTAGGGAGGAGCTAGAGGCAGACAGACATTCTAGGGAGGAGCTAGTGGCAGAAGACATTCTAGGGAGGAGCTAGGGGCAGACAATTTCTAGGGAGGAGCTAGAGGCAGACACACCTTCTAGGGAGGATCTAGAGGCAGACACCTTCTAGGGAGGAGCTAGAGGCAGACATACCTTCTAGGGAGGAGCTAGAGGAAGACAGACATTCTAGGGAGGAGCTAAAGGCAGAAAGACATTCTAGGAGAAGCTAGAGGCAGACATTTAGGAGGAGCTAGAGCAGATATTCTAGGGAGGAGCTAGAGGCAAGACAGACATTCTAGAGAGGAGCTAGAGGCAGAAACAGACATTCTAGGGAGAAGCTAGAGGCAGACATTCTAGGGAGGAGCTAGAGGTAGACAGAATTCTAGAGAGGAGCTAGAGGCAGAAACAGACATTCTAGGGAGAAGCTAGAGGCAGACATTCTAGGGAGAGCTAGAGGCAGACATTCTAGGGAGGAGCTAGAGGCAGACATTCTAGGGAGGAGCTAGAGGCAGACATTCTAGGGAGGAGCTAGAGAAGACAGACATTCTAGGGAGGAGCTAAAGGCAGAAACAGACATTCTAGGGAGAAGCTAGAGGCAGACATTCTAGGGAGGAGCTAGAGGCAGATATTCTAGGGAGGAGCTAGAGGCAGACACAGACATTCTAGAGAGGAGCTAGAGGCAGAAACAGACATTCTAGGAGAAGCTAAGGCAGACATTCTAGGGAGGAGCTAGAGGTAGACACAGACATTCTAGAGAGGAGCTAGAGGCAGAAACAGACATTCTAGGGAGAAGCTAGAGGCAGACATTCTAGGGAGGAGCTAGAGGCAGATATTCTAGGGAGGAGCTAGAGGCAGACATTCTAGGGAGAGCTAGAGGCAGATATTCTAGGGAGGAGCTAGAGGCAGACATTCTAGGGAGGAGCTAGAGGCAGACATTCTAGGGAGGATCTAGAGGCAGACATTCTAGGGAGGAGCTAGAGGCAGACAGACATTCTAGGAGGAGCTAGAGGCAGACAGACATTCTAGGGAGGAGCTAGAGGCAGACAGACATTCTAGGGAGGAGCTAGAGCATACAAACATTCTAGGGAGGAGCTAGAGGCAGACAAACATTCTAGGGAGGAGCTAGAGGCAGACAGACATTCTAGGGAGGAGCTAAAGGCAGACAGACATTCTAGGGAGGAGCTAGAGGAGACACAGACATTCTAGAGAGGAGCTAGAGGTAGACAGACATTCTAGAGAGGAGCTAGAGGCAGAAACAGACATTCTAGGGAGAAGCTAGAGGCAGACATTCTAGGAGGAGCTAGAGGTAGACAGACATTCTAGAGAGGAGCTAGAGGCAGAAACAGACATTCTAGGGAGGAGCTAGAGGCAGACATTCTAGGGAGGAGCTAGAGGCAGACATTCTAGGGAGGAGCTAGAGGCAGACATTCTAGGGAGGAGCTAGAGGCAGACACAGACATTCTAGGGAGAAGCTAGAGGCAGACAGACATTCTAGGGAGGAGCAAGAGGCAGACAGACATTCTAGGGAGGAGCTAGAGGCAGACAGACATTCTAGGGAGGAGCTAGAGGAAGACATACCTTCTAGGGAGGAGCTAGCGGAAGACAGACATTCTAGGGAGGAGCTAAAGGCAGACAGACATTCTAGGGAGGAGCTAGAGGTCAGACACAGACATTCTAAGAGGAGCTATAGGCAGACACAGACATTCTAGGAGAAGCTAGAAGCAGACATTCTAGGGAGGAGCTAGAGGCCGACAGACATTCTAGGACAGTCTGCCCCTCTAATAGAATCTTATGATTTGCAACTGTCATCTCCTTTCTCAGTAAAGGCTGAAGACACATTTTCCATCATTAATTAAAAGTGAACGTTCAGTCCAGGAGAAAAAAAAAACAGATTTCTCTGATAAGATATATTACAAAGTTGCTTATTTTCATGTGTACCATTGAATTACTAAATAAAAACTAAAACGACAACTCCCCTTTAATTTTTGAATGCTGTGTCTGGAGCTCAGCTTCAGGAAAAATTGAGCCTTAATCGCTACGGATTGATAAAATTAAATTTGAAACTTACCAGTATAGAAGGATTTTGCGTTGGTGTCTATCTCAAACATGGTCTTTGTCTGACTGTCGAACCGCAGCCATAGTCCTATTGCGAGAACGGCTGTTCCTGCCAGCTGTGGAGACACAGACACAGAACATGTATGCAGAACTGACTTATCGACAATGTAATAATGTGATAATTAGCACGCAGACGAGAGGGCAGGAGTCTCAGGGTCACAGAACAACTTACAGAACTAGGTAGAGCAGCAATAGGGCAGCCTGACTCCCGATAAATGCACTCATCACCAGTAATCCAATTTATTACACAGCATCAGCACCATGCGCATGCGCAGTACCCACGCTCAACTTGAGTACAGAAGATGGCAGTGTGATGGGTCAGCCCCTGTTTCTCCTCTGTGTTCAAAACCCCTAATAAGTGATTTGCAACGTTTTATAACTGGACAAAAATGATAAAAGAAATGGAAAAAAAATTACTTTTTTCCATTTTTCTTTGTTATTTTTGTGCAGTTATAAAACTTTGCAAATCACTATTAGAGGATTTTTAAAAAGAAAATACATATTCCCTAATAAAGGGATTTGCAACATTTTGTAACTTGACAAAACAAAATTATAAAATAAAAAAAAATAAAGTTACTATTTAATCTTAACGATAACTCATGTGAGAGTCAGGATGGCTGATGGCGGCCATATTGATTGCCAGTCAGCTTTAGATAAAAAAAAAAATGGCAGAATAAACTTGGAACAATCTGATGATCACTAAGAAGGTCATAGAAAAAAGGAGCTCAATTTCCCTGCAGCACCCCTATAGGATAAATGAGGCATTACACCCCTTATAGGATAAATGAAGCATTACACAATTCCTACTGAGTTTATTGGTATGGCTAAGTAATAAGGGTGAAAAGGGAAGGGTGGCTTATTAAAGGGGAGTGGTTATAGCCACAAAGCTGTCCAAATCCTACTTGCCAACCGGCTAAAGATGGTATGTTTTCACATATCAGTCAGAAATCTGCAAACCTAAAATTCTGTCTTATTAGCATTCACTTTATACAACCTATTGTTCTCTGTTATCAGCCAGTAAGTTACAAAAAAAAAAAAAAAAACATTCTTAAAGTCATTAGAATGAAAAACTAGAAAAGTCCTCCCCTCTCGATCATCACTACTTTAATATTTCTGTAGTTCTAAGAACCTCCGGATACAGTTACGTGCTTGACCAATCGCATGCAATTTTGAGGTTAGTGGCCCTTTAATAGCGGAAGCGACAGTCAGTTGAAACCGCCGCGCTCTACCCAAATTTTCCACAAAGATGACTCATTGTTCTCTGGTGTAAGGCGGTAATCATGAAGCCACAGATTACTGCTCAAACTGGTTTTTCTCACATCTCTCAAGCCTGAGTGGAATAGGAATTCTTGGACACCGAGACAGTCACATGAGACGAGAACACGACCGCTCGGTTCTTTTTTTTAAAAAAAAAAAAAAAAAAAAGTATGATACTAATTTTTAGCACTGTACTCATGAATCAAGAGCCACAGGATGAGCAATGCACTAATGTATCAGAAGTGCTCAGGATGAGCGCTGTACTCATGAATCAGAAGGCTCAGGATGAACAGTGCAGACGATACCCAGATATTTATGTGATGACTGATGGTGGGGGGAGGGTACAGGACGTTGTCTCTAAATTTACAGTCTGTGGTAACTTCCTATACAACACTCAGCACTACTAGAAGCCAGTGAGATAAAGCGTAGGGCTGGAAATACTGAGCAAAGAAAACGGCGAGTGTTATGTTTCCGTAGCAACAGATTGACAGCAACAAATCTCCAAGCAAATGCTGTATGAACTCAGTGTATGGTATGGCGTATGGGGGGGATGAGACTGCACCACGTGACTGCCAGAACAGGAGATATGTCAGTCATCAACGACAGCGTCAGTCGCAGAGGGATTCGTCCCCCGACGGCGGCGTCAGTTGCAGAGGGATTCGTCCAACGATGACGGCGGCATCAGTCGCAGACGGATTCTTCCCCCAACGATGGCGGAGTCAGTCGCAGAGGGATTCCCCGACGATGGCGGCGTCAGTCGCAGAGGGATTCCCCCCCTGACGGCAGCGTCAGTCGCAGAGGGATTCCCACCCCCCGACGGCAGCGTCAGTCGCAGAGGGATTCCCCCCCAACGGCAGCGTCAGTCGCAGAGGGATTCCCACCCCCCGACGGCAGCTTCAGTAGCAGAGGGATTCCCCCCTGACGGCACCGTCAGTCGCAGAGGGATTCCCACCCCCCCAATGGCAGCGTCAGTCGCAGAGGGATTCCCACCCCCCCAACGGCAGCGTCAGTCGCAGAGGGATTCCCACCCCCCCGACAGCAGCGTCAGTTGCAGAGGGATCCCCCCCAGATGGCAGCATCAGTCGTAGAGGGATCCCCCCCCCGACGGCAGCATCAGTCGCAGAGGGATTCCCCCCCCGACAATGTCAGTCCTTCCCACCCAATGATGGTGGCGGCGTCAGTAGCAGAAGACTCCCCCCGTGATGACCGCGTTGTCAGTTGCCGAGAGCTCCCATCTCCCCAATTACATTGGCATCAGTCGCAGAGGGCTCCTCCCTCCCATGATGGCCTCGAGGGATCCTCCTGTCAAAGACAGCGGCATCAGTCGCAGAGGGTCCCCCCACGATGACAACGAGGGCTCCTCCCATCGAAGAGTACGGCTTCAGTTGCAGAGGGCTCTCCAGTCAAAGACGGCCTCAGTAGCAGAGAGGTCCGAGTCAAAGACGGCATCAGTCGGATGTACCCCCTTTAATAACATTGCCAGTAGCTGAGTCCCCCGCAATACCAGTTCCAGTCACAGCAGTCTTTTCATAACAGAGCTAGACCCAGTCTGCCCTCAGTAAACTGCCAGCTGCAGTCTCAACCTCAGTAACAGTGCCAGTCACAGCACCCCTTCCATAATGGCGTTAGATGCTCAGTCCGCCATGAATAATAGTGCCAGCCGCAGAGTCTCCATGTCAGTATATGTACCAACTGCACAGCCCTCCCTTAAGTGTCATCTGCAGATCCCACTTGCTCACCAGCTGCGCCAGCCACCCCCTCACCAACAGCGCCAGCCACCCCTCACCGACCGCGCCAGCCACTACCTCACCAACCGCGCCAGCCACCCCCTCACCAACCTCGTCAGCCACTCCCTCACCAACCTTGTCAGACATAAGTCTTCCCAAAAGTGGCTAGACGATGGCTCAGACCGCGACACAGCTCGCCCCGGCCAAAGATCGCTCGGTGCCGCTGTTATATCGATACCAGCCAATCTACCAACCAATAACTATAGCACAAGTGGGCAGTTCAGGCCTAACCCAACACCCATCAATGAGGAATAATGTACTTCGTACTTCTAAAGATTTGGCGAAAACCGAGGAGAAGGAAGTGGGCAGAATACGGGAAAGCTACTGGGAAAGACACCCGCAGCAGAGGAGTGAGCTGATTTTATAGGAGGTAGTGACCAGTCCAAGCATGTGATGATGTTAGTGATAATGTGAGGAGGAGAAGGAGGAAGTTTGTGGGAAGTGACAGAAAAAGAAGAAAAGTTCAGAAGAACTTCACATCATATCACGTGGATCTGAAGCCACATGGTCCAAATATTTCTATAATCTTATATATGTTGTGAAATTGGAATCCATTCCAGACTACCAAGACTCCTCCAATTACCCCTGAATCATGAGACGTTCACATGATCTGTACCGAAAGTCATAGACAGTTAAGTCTTTACCCAGGCCACAAAACTCGAAGGGGTAGAAAGTTAGGACCTGCGCTCATCTCTGGATTCGGGACATCCAAGCAGAAAATGGATGAAGAGGCTGCTGCGCATACAGTTCTATACATTCACTTCTATGGGAGTCATCGAAGAAGCCTTGTAAGCTTTCTTGGCCAATGCCCACAGAAGTGACTATAGAGATTATAGGGGTTGGTGGGACCCCAATTTCACCATCTATCTCACATCTATATCATATCCTTCGCTTATGCCAAAAATGTCTTGAAGGGGAATAACCCCTTTAAGATCCCAGATCCCACACCTAAGGCGGCGACACAGGCGATGGTTCAATCTCAGGTTTATACTCCCCAGAATAGAGTAGGAGTGACCCCATCCTTTCCTGGGATTACCTCAACCTTGACAGGACCACCCAGAGTAAGGTTTGCATAAATGGTAGCGCCACCCCTTCGATCCAGTACACCTCCAATTTAGTCAAAATTGTGGCGATAGACCTGCAAAGTTTGTGACTTTTGGCAACTATGCAAGCAGTAGGTAACTACCCCACGGTGCAATATCCCAATATTAATACCCTCTTACTCATAAAAACATCAGCAAGAGTCCACAAATCTCACAAGCTAAATGCCAAGATCTACAAAACACCATGCTAATTATCTGTCCCATCCCTTTAAATATTCCCCGGACATAAGCTCTGACGCCAATTATTAAAAAAAAAAAAAACTACATCAAACACCCAATAACCTCCGTATGACACGGCGGTAAGAGCTCAGCCCTGTTTACACCAGGCGGCCGTGGTTTACGCGAGGGCCATTAGGAATCTACAAGGGCAGCTGTGTTATAACCAAAAACAGCCCCATAATAAAACGCAAGGTCATAAATGGAGCACAAACAAACGTCAGGCTTATTTATGGGTGACGTCTAAGGGCAAATACATGTCTGGGTGTATACTTTTGCAAATAATTGTAAGTAAATTATTTCTTTAAGCTCCAGTGCCAAAATAATAATAAATAACAATAATAAAAAAAATGAAAGAACGATTAAAGAAATATCTGATTCTACTGAAAAGTTTATTCAGCTCCTATGCCAACCTATGTGTTGCCATGGTAACAGATTATAAATAAACCCCATGTAGATTTTTCCTGTAGTCATGTAATACTCCAATCCCTCTCCTAAGCAGTGAGCACCCCCTCACTGTAATGTCACCAGCTGCCCCTCACCATGATTGTCATAAGCCCACCCAAGACCACCCCTCCCCATCCCTGTGATGTCACCAGCTCTCCTGAGATGAGGACATCCCTCACTGTGAGGTCACCAGACTTCTTAAGCCGAGAGCATCCCCTCACTGTGATGTCACCAGACCTACTAATCCGAGAGCATCCCCTCACTGTGATGTCACCAGACCTCCTAAGCCGAGAGCATCCCCTCACTGTGATGTCACCAGACCTCCTAAGCGAGGCATCCCCTCACTGTGATGTCACCAGACCTCCTAAGCAGAGAGCATCCCCTCACTGTGATGTCACCAGACCTCCTAAGCCGAGGCATCCCCTCACTGTGATGTCACCAGACCTCCTAAGCCGAGGGCATCCCATCACTGTGATGTCACCAGACCTCCTAAGCCGAGAGCATCCCCTCACTGTGAGGTCACCAGACTTCTTAAGCCGAGAGCATCCCCTCACTGTGATGTCACCAGACCTACTAATCCGAGAGCATCCCCTCACTGTGATGTCACCAGACCTCCTAAGCCGAGAGCATCCCCTCACTGTGATGTCACCAGACCTCCTAAGCCGAGGGCATCCCCTCACTGTGATGTCACCAGACCTCCTAAGCCGAGAGCATCCCCTCACTGTGAGGTCACCAGACTTCTTAAGCCGAGAGCATCCCCTCACTGTGATGTCACCAGACCTACTAATCCGAGAGCATCCCCTCACTGTGATGTCACCAGACCTCCTAAGCCGAGGGCATCCCCTCACTGTGATGTCACCAGACCTCCTAAGCAGAGGGCATCCCTTCACTGTGATGTCGCCAGACCTCCTAAGCCGAGAGCATCCCCTCACTGTGATGTCACCAGACCTCCTAAGCAGAGGGCATCCCCTCACTGTGATGTCACCAGACCTCCTACGCAGAGGGCATCCCCTCACTGTGATGTCACCAGACCTCCTAAGCCGAGAGCATTCCCTCACTGTGATGTCACCAGACCTCCTAAGCCGAGGGCATCCCCTCACTGTGATGTCACCAGACCTCCTAAGCCGAGAGCATCCCCTCACTGTGATGTCACCAGACCTCCTAAGCCGAGGGCATCCCCTCACTGTGATGTCACCAGACCTCCTAAGCCGAGGGCATCCCCTCACTGTGATGTCACCAGACCTCCTAAGCCGAGAGCATCCCCTCACTGTGATGTCACCAGACCTCCTAAGCCGAGGGCATCCCCTCACTGTGATGTCACCAGACCTCCTAAGCCGAGGAATCCCCTCACTGTGATGTCACCAGACCGCCTAAGCCGAGAGCATCCCCTCACTGTGATGTCACCAGACCTCTTAAGCCGAGGGCATCCCCTCACTGTGATGTCACCAGACCTCCAAATCATAGTGCAACCCCTCACTGTGATGTCACTAGCCCTCCGAAGATGAGGACTTCCCCTCTCACTGTGATGTCACCAGAACTCTTAAGCAAAGTGCATCCCCTCACTGGATGTCACTACCCCACCAGAGACAAGGCTTCCCATTCACTACGTCATGAGCCCTCTAAAACGAGACTACCCTCTCACTTTGATGTCACCAGCCCTCACTGTGATTGTCATATACCCTCCCGGGATAGCCCCTTCTCCATCACTGTGATGTCACTAGGCCTCCTGAGAGGAGGAGAACCCCCTTATTGTAATGTCAGCAGACCTCTTGAGAAGAACCCTCCACCTTACTGGACATTGCCCCATGACCTCAGTACAATGTCTCTGGTGCCACACATCTTATGCAGTGAATGTATGGAAGGAGAAAACCCCTTTAATTCCTGACATGGCCTTAACTTTAGAGGCAAAACTTTTAGATAAAGATTATAATGTGACTAGTCGTTCTCTTCCCCACTCCCTCCGCCATCTTTTATTGGGGCTGTGGTGGCATCGGTCACTTCATATCTTATGCCTTATACAATGCTTTTTGCTTCTCTTCCAAAAAACAGCGCCACCCTTGATTGTAGGTTGTGCCAGGTATTGCAGGAGAATAGCTGCAAAGAGCAGGCATGAAGGGCTTAAGCTTGACTTCAGTGGCATATAAAAGTTTTGGCACCCCCGATCAAAATTACTGTTACCGACATTTCCTAATTATGATAGCGAACAAGCCATAACCCCAACAGGCTAATTAAGGTCCGAGACCTTGGTCAAAGCTATCTGAGCACACAAATCTGAAAGGGTGCCCAAACTTTGGCATTAACTGTTCACAATAACTGTAATTTCGATCAGGGGTGCCCAAACTTTTACCTAAATGGATTTCAAGTGCAAAAGGGATTAAAAAAAAAATGTAATTCACTTGAATACGTGGTATTTTTCATACAGACGTTTTACGCAAAAGTTTTTTTTTTTTCCTCCAGAAATAGCGCCACTCTTGCTCATAAGCAGTATGGCAATACAACTTATTAAAGGAGTTGTTCAGGTTTAGAAAGACATGGCAGCCATCTTTTAAAAATAGTGCCACACTTGTCTACAGGTGGTGTCTGGTATTGCAGCTTAGCCACTGAAGTGATTTGGGCTGAGCTGCGATACTAAACGTAACTTGTGGACTGGTGTGGCGCAGTTTTTGAAAAAGAGCAACCACATTTTTCCACATCTGTAAAATCCCTTTAAAGATGATCCATCATTTGCCATAAATATGTAATTTTTTTTATTTTATAAACTTGCTAAAACGCAGCTGTTCTCCTGAATCCGGCGTTGCATTTCTTTTGATCCTGCGCCTCTCCCTTCTAGAGATATGGCTTCCTTCTTTCCTGTATATAAATCTAGTCATCTTATCCAATTGGGCGTGATCCTCAAGAAAACTCCCATGAGGAGCTGAGGATCACGCCCACTTGTCTAAAAAACAAACAAAAAACAACTAGATTTATATACAGGGAAATGGAGGCCATATCTCAGGAACGGAGAGGCGTAGGAACAAAAGAAAAACATCGCTGGATTCAGGAGAACGGCGGCATTTATGCCAGGTAAAGATTATCTATTTATGGCAAGGTTCTGTTTAAAGGGGTTCTTCAATCTACAATATTTTTTCGCCTATGCATTATGCTAGACTGCGGCACGTTCGGCAGTTTCTGTTTGTGCTATATTTTCTAGCGACCACTGGAACCCATCAGTGAATTAGCACTTAAGACTCCTGTGTCGACCCGCCACCACAATTGTGGGTTACCAGGGCAATGGGGTACTCAGAGCCGAGCCCGTAGAAGTCTATGGGGATTTGTCACAGGTAGCTGTGGCTCGGTCTGTGGCCCTGGCGGTCTGGCGTATGTTGGGGGAATATTTACAGGGGATTGATTTATGTACAGTTCGTGACGCCACCTGTAGTATTCTGGTAATTTGTACCAGCGCTGCTATCGATCTCTGAGGGGATGGTGATGCAGCTAGATGTCGGGTCCCCTACAGGTGGGACTCTTCCCTCAGGTCGGTAGTTAGGTGAGGATTGTGCAGGCATGCAATAATAACTCAGTCTCACACAGTCAACGTCTTTCCATACCTTTACTTGCAGGATGATAAGGCAGGTCCCAGGGAGGCTGATGGGGTTGATGGAGGATGAGCTTTGAGGCAACAGATAAGCAAGTTAGGGGCCTCCTTTACTTTCCAATGAAGCTGAGTACGACCAGCCTGAAGCGTAGTCCTCTCTATGATTCCAGCTAGTCTTTAGCTGTTCTGCCCAGTCAAATTTGTGTTAGAAGCCTTCCTGCGAGGGAGCTGAATCCTTTTCTTGTCGTGCACAACTCAAAGTCTTCACACCCCCTGACTCCAGCTACGTTCTGACTATAAAGGGGCTTGTCTGCCGCGACCTAGGGTCCGGTAGATTCCTGGTTTTCTCTTCACTATGCTGTACAATAGTGATCCTTCGGTCCCCAGTAACCGGTTGCAACGTGCAGGACTTTTCCAAGTCAAAAGCACTTCTCCAATTACCTTCCTTCCACTTTGCCCTTCGCCTTGCTTCTCTCTTAATAGATAGTTCAGTCTTTCTTCCAGTGGGGCACAGCTCTGACTAGACTAAGGTGTATACAGACACCTACACCAGACTCCACTTTCTGAACTGATGATAGACTTAAACTGGACACGTCTACTCTGTCCAAGGACAGGAAACTGACTTCTCACTCTGAAGTCCGGACACTGACTGACTAAATCACTCCCTTCCACACCCCTGCTGGGTGTGTCAGAAGTGTACACGATGTCATGAAGAGACCTTAACTGTTACCTCTCCACTCATCCTCCTGGTATTGTGTACCAGGGCTACACATTCCCCCATGGTAAACGACAGCACTCCCGGGCTGTAAAATATAAAGAGACATTTTTGTTCATACAATAAACATTAAACAATAACATCTTCCCATCCGGGAGGTGAGAACACCTTGAACGTTACGAACAATAACATTCTACATATAGAAATACAAAAGTATCAAATAGCATTTAATAAATATATATACAAGATACTTGTGAAGGACCCGCACCAAACCTTCAACGTGGGTCCTGGGTGGGCTGCAGGACATCCAAATGCAGACCTCACTCAGTGCCACACCACACGGGTTTTTGGTTCAGAGGTGAGTCAAGGGTTCATGTGAAACCATTAAGAAGGCACTTTAGTGCAACTATTTACAGGATACAGTTTTTGGGCTGGCTCAGTCCTCAGCCTCTGAGTCCATTGTTAAACGAAGACATAATAGAGAAAAAACACATTTATATATATAGACTTTTACAATGTTCACACTAATTCGTTATAATCACTGCTGATATCTAATGGGTAATTTCCCTTTTGTGATTCTTTCTGATCTACGTGGTGTAGTTTCAGGTATAACAAGTTGCGATCTGTCTGCACTGCGTAACGGCAAACTATAGAACTGCCTTAACCTTTCTATGGATCTGGCAAGCGTACTGATGGCTGGGCGGTGTGAGTCAGCTTCACCAGGAGATCCCATAGTATGGGGCGCTGCTTCAGATGATCCATCTTGAGGTTCCACAGGTTGAGGTGTTGCTGGGATGGGTAACTCCTGAGCGGGCTCAACTGGCACCACAGGCACAACTGGAGGTAAAACTTCCTCTTGTGGCTGATAAAACTGCAACACTGGAACTATCACAGCATCTCCCAGTCGGGGCCAATCCGCAGGAAAATCTCCCAGATCGGTGTGTATGACCTCTTCCTTTCTTTCTCTTTGATTGAGGACAGGGTTCTTTTCACAACTCTTTAAGTGTTCTGGACACAACTTCAAATGATCTCTGGACACCGTGGTTGTTGTTCTTCCTCCGTCTTTACTGACGACACAAACTTTTCTGTTGTCGTATTTAGAATCTTGTATGACGTAGGGTTCTTGCTCCCACTGATTATCCAGTTTATGCATCTTTCTTTTTCTTTTTAATACTACCTCTCCAGGCATCAGAGGCTTGGCAGGAGCATTTCGGTTGTAAACGTCTTCCTGTTTCTCCCGTGCCTTATTGAGACTTTCCTCCACACAGATTTGTACTCTTCTGTATTGCTCTTGCCGATTGACGTCCCAGTTCTCAACAGCGTCGTCTGCCTCCGGTTCTACCACTCCAAGTTCTAGATCCATTGGTAGTTTTCCGGGCCTTGCTCTCATAAGATAGGCTGGAGTGCAGTTAGTTGAGCTTACAGGTATATGGTTGTACAAATCAACCAAATCAGGTAGTAAATCCGGCCATCGATTCCTGTCTTCCAACGGTATGGATCTCAACAAGTCAAGGACAATATGGTTCATCTTTTCACAAAGACCGTTGGTTTGAGGGTGATATGGTGTTGTTCTTATTTTCTTGCACCCGTACATATGACAGAATTCCTTGAATAAATCAGCTTCGAAAGCAGGTCCCTGATCGGTTAAGACTTGCTCGGGATACCCATGCGGTCTGCAGAAGCTTGCTTGAAAGGTCTTCGCGGCCGTCACTGCGGTCTGGTCTTTCACTGGAACGACTACCAGAAATCTGGAGTAATGGTCCACCATGGTCAAGGCGTATGAGTATCCAGATCTACTCGGCGACAGTTTGACGTGGTCCAGGGCCACAATCTCCAGGGGACGAGTCGTCCGGATAGGTTGCAGGGGGGCCTTTTGACTACCGTAGTCCTTTCTTCTGAGACCACAGGGTCCACAGTTCCGACACCACCTCTCGATGGAGCTGCGCATCCCTACCCAGTAGAACCGGCATCTCAACAGGGTCTCCAGCTTCCTCCAGCCAAAGTGTCCTGCTTGATCGTGGTACGCTTCCAACACCATTGGGACGTCTGCCTTGGGGACCACTATTTGCCAGACCATCTCATGGGTTCTGGGGTTGACGTATCTCCTGCACAACTTCTCACGGTATAGGAACAACCTGCTTTTCTCGTTCCACAGGAGCTTGGCTGACATAGGTGCATCCTTTTCCAGAGAGGAGCCTTCCTGACTTAACAACTCCTTGATGCGGCTGACCACTGGATCACTGTCCTGAGTCTCTTTCCAGCTGTGATGGGGTAAAGGATTTAATGTTGCACCATACTGCTTTCTGTGAACTCGATGCTCATGGACTACCCCATTTCGATGGAACGCGGGTAGCTCAATTTCTTCCAGGTCGTCCGATTCTTCTTCCGTATCAGAGTCATGCGGCATTCGGGACAACGCATCAGCATTAGCATTCTTTCGACCTGCCCGGTACTTGATAGTAAACTGGTAATTGGACAACCGAGCCATCCATCGCTGCTCCATGGCACCCAGCTTGGCGGTTTCCAGGTGCGTTAATGGGTTGTTGTCTGTGTACGCCGTGAACTTATTGGAGGCCAGATAGTGCTTAAATCTTTCAGTAATGGCCCAGACCAGCGCCAGAAACTCTAGCTTGAAGCTGCTATAATTTTCCGGATTCCTTTCAGTTGGCCTGAGTTTTCTGCTAGCATATGCGATGACTTTTTCTTGTCCATTCTGCTTCTGACTGAGAACGGCTCCCAACCCTTCATTACTGGCGTCGGTGTACAACAGGAATGGTTGGCTGTAATCAGGATAGGTTAAGATCTCATCACCTGTCAGGATCTCTTTCATCTTTTGAAATGCTTCAGCCTGTTCCTTACCCCAATTGAAAGGAGGGTTTCTGCTCTTTAAAGATTGTCCTACCAGGAGGTCCTGTAAAGGAGCTGCCTTCTTCGTGTAATCTTTCACGAATCTCCTGTAGTAACCCGTTAGTCCCAGGAACTGTCGCACTTCCTTAAGGTTCTTCGGCTCCGGCCACTTCTGGATGGCAGTGACTTTCTCTGGGTCCGGCGCTACTCCTTCCGAACTGACGATGTGCCCCAAGTATTGTACCTTCTGCTTGAGTAGATGGCATTTTGAGGGTTTCAACTTCATCCCGTACCTGGACAGGGACTCAAACACTTCTGCCAGGTGCTTCAGATGGTCCTCATATGTCTTGGAATACACGATAACGTCGTCTAGGTATAGCAGCACGGTTTCAAAATTGAGATGTCCCAGACAGTTTTCCATCACTCTCTGAAATGTTCCTGGGGCACTACTGAGCCCAAACGGCATTCTGTCGAACTCACAGAGCCCCATTGGGGTGGTGAAAGCCGTTTTCTCACGATCCTCCTCAGCCACAGCCACTTGCCAGTAACCACTAGTCAGATCAAGGGTAGAAAAGTAGTTAGCCGTTTTCAGAGCAGCTAATGATTCCTCTATGCGTGGTAGCGGGTATGCATCCTTGTGTGTTATGCGGTTCACCTGCCTGTAATCCACACACATTCTCATACTACCATCTTTCTTTTTAACCAGAACTAGAGGGGCTGCCCAGGGACTACAACTATCCCTTATCACCCCAGCTTTCTTCATATCAGTCAACATTTCTTTAGCCTTCTGATAATGAGCTGGAGGTATGGGCCTATACCGCTCTTTGATGGGAGGATGATTGCCAGTAGGGATATGATGTTGTACTCCCTTAATTGTCCCAAAATCAAGTGGATTTTTGCTAAACACTTGGGCGTACTCTTGCACCACCCGTAATACCCCTTGCTTCTGGTGAGCGGGAGTGGTGTCCGTCCCAACATGGAGTTGCTGACACCATTCCGCCACCTGAGTTGCTGGGTCATTGTCCTCCTCTATTTGACAGGAGTCTAAGGACTCAGCCGGGAGAATAGAATTATTATCAACAGCATGAAGTTTAGCAATGGTTGCATAACGGGGTAAATTTACCTCATCATCTCCCCAATTGAGAAGCCGTACCGGTACTCTTCCATTCACCACTTCTACTACTCCCCTAGCAGTCATAAGTGTAGGTCTATGTTCTGAATGGTGGGGTTCTACTACAGCTTGGTAATTCTGTCCTCTCAGACCTATGGCCGCCCTGCACCAAATGATCATTTCACTCATTGGGGGTATCACAATAGGATCCGAGTCAGTGACCCGTACATTACCAATTTCGCCGTCGGTAAGCTTCGCTTGCTGCTGACACACCAGGGCCCGGATCTCTCTTTGGATTACTCCTCTCTGCCTTGGTCGGGCAATCTCAGCGAGCTGTTGGAGCAAGAACACAACTTCTCCCAAACAATTACCGATAATGTTAGTACCCAAAATGATATTTAAACCGTTCTCCTCATTTACAGTCTTTACTACCAGAAGCCCTTGGTCCTTCAACTCCTCTCTGCCCACCTTTACATCTACACATTTTGTTCCGAGTACTTCTACAGGAAGACCATTCGAAGCATACACAGTAAAGTCAAGGCTCGGAGGTTTAAGACTGTCCATTGACCAGTACTTGGTATATAGAGCATCAGGTATTAGGGTCACCTGGGACCCCGTGTCTAACAATGCTGGAACAGCAATACCATCTAGAATAATAGACAGGTAGGGTCGCCCGCCCACATACCTGCGGTTCCAGTCTAGGGGGCCTGACGGGTATTCTCCTGGGTGTTGGCCCTTGGACCCAGGTTCTGCCCGTTTAAAGGACACTGTGTAGACAGATGACCTTTCCGGTTGCAGCGATAACAGATGATCTCTCGACGAGAAGGGTGTTGATCAGAGGTTGCTCCTGGGGGTGGCGTTGTCCTCCTCCGGGGGGGCGACGTCTTCTTTCTCCTCCGGTGCATCCACGGAACGTCCTCTGGGCAGTCAGCTAGCAAGATCTTCCCTTCCTCTTCTTTCCGCAGCTGTAGGGCACTCATCACAGCGGCCAGATTTTTAGTCAGCTGGCGCACCTCTGAGCGCAGACAGTCCAATTCACTAGGAGGTGTCACCTGCGCTTTGGCTTCAGCCACTAACGGGGAACAGGGGGTTACTGCCGGTTCCAGAGTGACTTCACCCTGATGATGTTGGGTGGCCACCTCAGGTTTGCCCAGGGGCCGCAGCCCTTTTATTGCCATGTCCTTTAGGGCATCAAAGGTAGCATCCGGATGATCTAAGGACCACCAATTTACAGTTCTGCGTTCCTCTGGGGATCTCAATCCCTGTATAAATTGTTCTTTCAGCATTCTATTCTCGTCGATAGCATTTAAATTGTTAATTTGCTTGAGGGCTCTCAGGGCTCCCTGTAGTCGGCAAGCATAGTCCCGGATGCTGTCACCTGGCTGTTGTGAACAGTGATAGAAGGCCATCCGGAGATCCGTTTCTGTGCGGTCTTCAAATATGGCATGTAGCTTAAGGAAGATCGCAGGTACCGACTCCTGATCAACGGTATCCCAAGTCTCCACTTCCCTCTCAGCAGCGCCAGTTAGCTGCCCTATTAGCACAGCAGCTTTTTGTCTCTCAGGCATGGAGTACATTTCTAGGATGCTGCATAACTTCCGCTTGAAGCCTGCTAATGTGCCTGGCCCACCGCTGTATTGGGGAAGCCATTTCGCCCCAGGCATATATGGGAGCGTTAGTGGCATGATCGGGACTACCGGACTGGGTGCAGGGCCTGCGCCCCCATCTGGCGCTACAATACCAGACGGTGCGGGATTGGGGCCTCCGGCCGGGGCCGCACTGTCAGCCGGTTGTTGTGACATCTTAGCGCCCCCTTGGTTAAACGGAGCCTACCGGTTTCAGACGCTGCTACTTCACAGGCACAGCGGTGGGAACAGGACCTTCGTCGCAGGCGCTCTGATGTCAGAGCGTTCACTTCCTGTTGCAGGACCTGCCGCTGAGTCAGAGCCGGGGGCGTGTCCAAGACTTTGCGCGCTCTTTCAGGTACGCCCTCCTTCTTCTCCAGCGCCTGAGGGCGCGAATATGGCGACAAAAATGGCGATTTTGGCGCCAAAAGTGAAAACAGTCCTTTTTCACAAAAACACTCCACAGGCACACAGGGCTCGCAATGCTGCAAGTTTCGTATCCTGTTCGTGACGCCAAGTATTTTGTGTCGACCCGCCACCACAATTGTGGGTTACCAGGGCAATGGGGTACTCAGAGCCGAGCCCGTAGAAGTCTATGGGGATTTGTCACAGGTAGCTGTGGCTCGGTCTGTGGCCCTGGCGGTCTGGCGTATGTTGGGGGAATATTTACAGGGGATTGATTTATGTACAGTTCGTGACGCCACCTGTAGTATTCTGGTAATTTGTACCAGCGCTGCTGTAGATCTCTGAGGGGATGGTGATGCAGCTAGATGTCGGGTCCCCTACAGGTGGGACTCTTCCCTCAGGTCGGTAGTTAGGTGAGGATTGTGCAGGCATGCAATAATAACTCAGTCTCACACAGTCAACGTCTTTCCATACCTTTACTTGCAGGATGATAAGGCAGGTCCCAGGGAGGCTGATGGGGTTGATGGAGGATGAGCTTTGAGGCAACAGATAAGCAAGTTAGGGGCCTCCTTTACTTTCCAATGAAGCTGAGTACGACCAGCCTGAAGCGTAGTCCTCTCTATGATTCCAGCTAGTCTTTAGCTGTTCTGCCCAGTCAAATTTGTGTTAGAAGCCTTCCTGCGAGGGAGCTGAATCCTTTTCTTGTCGTGCACAACTCAAAGTCTTCACACCCCCTGACTCCAGCTACGTTCTGACTATAAAGGGGCTTGTCTGCCGCGACCTAGGGTCCGGTAGATTCCTGGTTTTCTCTTCACTATGCTGTACAATAGTGATCCTTCGGTCCCCAGTAACCGGTTGCAACGTGCAGGACTTTTCCAAGTCAAAAGCACTTCTCCAATTACCTTCCTTCCACTTTGCCCTTCGCCTTGCTTCTCTCTTAATAGATAGTTCAGTCTTTCTTCCAGTGGGGCACAGCTCTGACTAGACTAAGGTGTATACAGACACCTACACCAGACTCCACTTTCTGAACTGATGATAGACTTAAACTGGACACGTCTACTCTGTCCAAGGACAGGAAACTGACTTCTCACTCTGAAGTCCGGACACTGACTGACTAAATCACTCCCTTCCACACCCCTGCTGGGTGTGTCAGAAGTGTACATGATGTCATGAAGAGACCTTAACTGTTACCTCTCCACTCATCCTCCTGGTATTGTGTACCAGGGCTACACACTCCCACCACCTAAAAATAAAAATATCTGAACACTGGAATATCCTTTTAATTTGGCCAAGCTGCAATACCAGAAACAGCCAAGGACCAAGAGTGGAGCTGTTTTTAAAAGAAAAAAAAAATGTACATGATTGGACTTTCTCCTCTTTTCTAATGACTGACCCAAAATTTTCAGTAGTAACATAACACCTCGTGAACGGAAGGAATCATATTTTCTGTTATGGAAGAAGAGAACATTTGACGTACAGAAACCAGAAGAAATATGAGGAACGGAAATGAAGCGGTGCCCCTTCATAGTCCCTCACACTCCATGTGAAACCTGAAAAACAATCCTTGCGGTGAAGGCGTGGATTCCTTGTGACATCACAGCAGACGGATGATTACCACAGCACAATGGCCTTTTCAAGACAGCAGATCAAGAATGGCAACTATTTCAGAAGAAGGGTCACAGAAGAGCCGGCCTGAGCCAATATTTACATTTCTAACCTCTCCATGCTATCTGCAGCAGACGGTCCCTGGGCCATAGTCACACAGGGGCCACGTGCTTTCCGAAAGCTCATCCTAGAACATTCCCTTAGGTATCTTCAAGAATCAACCAGTAATGGTCATTAGCTCAGTCCCGAAAGCTGTCCATACACTTCAGTCTGAGCACTCAGCCATCTATCGTGACCCCCCCCCCCCAAAAAAAAAGGAACACCCAGCTTGCCCAATCATTCATGCGTTTCCAATGAGGAAAAGGATAAAAAGAGGCTGCCAGAGACTTTTGGTTTTGGCTTATCTTCTCTAAAAAACAAAAAGACTGGGCCTACGGATTCAACATGCCCAATCATTCTCCATTCTCTCCCAATAGATAGTATTAACATAAAATTTTCAGCCGATCCCGTAAAAAAAATCAAACGACTTTATTCTAATCTGTAAAGGGGCTGTTAAATGCAATCCAATTGACAATAGGAAGAGGTTTTTAGAGAGAACTTTTCAATGCCAAGTTCTTTCTCCAATTGCCTCCTCTCCACTGATTCGGAAACAGTTTTTCTTTTGCTTCTGTGACCCGCCGTTCCAGAGTTATGCCCGCCGGTAATAAAGAAGAACGTTTTCCCTTTAACTGGGTGTGTACCACAGAACTTCTGTGGGTGTGGCCTTGCTTTGATTGGTTAGGGTCAGAGTAGGAATGGTAAACGCCCACAGAGAAGATCTGTTGTATACGCTCAGTTAGCGGAAGGGAAATTTACACCTTTATTTCCGAGGGGCATAACTTTGGAATGGAGGGGCGTAGGAAAAAAAGAGAAACTGTTCCAGAATCAGTGGGACAGTGGCAATTGGAGGAAGTGCTCAGTTTAAATAAAATAAATCCAGTAAGACATTCCCTTTAAGTATTAAAAGTTATAAAAAAGGTGACAATTTGCAGATCAGTGGGGGGTCTGAACATTAAAATGAGGCTCTGAAATTCACTGTTGGGATCCATGACTTATCTTAGCTTCGCATAGGCGATAAGTAGTGATGAGCGAACGTGCTCGTATAAGGCGTCATCCGAGCATGCTTGGGTTCTTTCCGAGTGCGTTCAACGTGCTCGAAACATATGTTCGAGTACTTGCGGCAGTTAGGAGAGCTGCGAGACATGCAGCAGCTGGGACTCTAACATTTTTCGAGCCCCACTCCCACTTGACGTCAGACCGGGAAACCCAAATGTGCGAATTAGGCCTAACCATGAGACTTTTGTTCGGGAGTATGGTGCATCCAATCTACCCGGCGGACCTATGATTGTATAAGTCTTTTAACCCAACCAAATCTATAGTGCCCTTGAGATAAGTGGCACCAGATGGACTCGGTAGGAATTATGACTTTTCGGTAGAGGAAAAAAAAAATTACGAAAGACGCGTGTGTTAATGGGACATATAGTCCGGGTACTGGTGCCAGGTGGGTGCCAACAAGCCGCTCTGTCCCAAAAAAAAACAAAACTAACACCAATTGTTGTACATCACAGACTCGGAATCTTGTGGGATTTCTCCTTTAAAAGCGGCTGGTGAGAAGGACGCACAATCCTCCCTTTATGAGGCATTTCTCCTGCCAACGTTTGCGAAACAATGAACAGACATGTAGGCCGAGCCCAGCGAGCAGCTCCACGCCCTGACAAATCACTACAGAGCGGCAGAGCTCCTAATCATGTCAGCCACAGAAATAGAGGAGTCCTTGGAGCATCGTCTCAGGAGGGGGTGGGAGAAGGCTCCGACATAACAACCCGCCGGAGTGGGGACTCCCTTCAGCGGTCACAGTATGACAAATCCAGCCAGGAGGCGGCAGAAAACAGGACTACGGCTTCCAACAAGGACAGGTCCCAGCAGGAAGAGGACCTCAGAGCTCAAAGATGACCCATCACTTGTCAGAAACACATATATTGTGTTTAATTTGGTGTAAATGCCGCTGTTCTCCCTAATCCGGCGATGTTTATAGTTTCTTCCTGCGCCTCTCCGTTCCCGAGATATGGCCATTTCTTTCCTACAGTGGGGAAAATAAGTATTCGATACGCTGCCGATTTTGCCATTTTTCCCCACCTACAGAGAATGGAGAGATCTGTAATTTTTATCGTAGGTACACTTCACCTGTGAGAGACAGAATCTAACAATAAATCCAGAAAATCACATTGTATGACTTTTACATAATTTGCATTTTATTGCATGAAATAACTATTTGATACAATAGAAAAACAGAACTTAATATTTGGTCCAGAAACCTTTGTTTGCGACTACAGAGGTCAGACGTTTCCTGTAGTTCTTGACCAGTTTTGCACACACTGCAGAAGGGATTTTGGCCCCCTCCTCCATACAGATCTTTCAGGTTTCGGGGCTGTCACTGTGCAACATTTTCCACTCCCTCTGAAGATTTTCTATTGCGTTTAGGGCTAGGCCACTACAGGACCTTGAAATGCTTCTTATGGAGCCACTCCTTAGTTTCTATGTGTTTCGGGTAATTGTCATGCCGGAAGACCCAACCACGACCCATCTTCAATGCTGTTACTGAGGGAAGGAGGTTGTTGGCCAAAATCTTGTAATACATGACCTCATCCATCCTCCCTTCAACATGGGCAGTCATCCTGTCCCTTTTTGAGGAAAAGCACCTCCAAAGTATGATGTTTCCCCCACCATGCTTCCCGGTTGGGATGGTGTTCTTTGGGTTGTACTCATCCTTCTTTTTCCTCCAAACACGGCGAGTGGAGTTGATACCAAAAAGTTCTGGTTTGGTCTCATTTGACCACATGACCTTCTCCCATGCCTCCTCTGGATCATCCAGATGGTCATTCAGAAACTTCAAACGGGCCTGGACATGTGCTGGTGTGAGCAGGGGGACCTTGAGGGATTTTAATCCATGATGGCGTAAGTGTGTTGCTAATGGTAATGTTTGAGACTGTGGTCCCAGCTCTATTAAGGTTATTGTCCAGGTCCACCCGTGTAGCTCTTGGCTGAATCCTGACCTTACTCAGGATTATCCTTATCCCAAGAGGCGAGATCTTGCATGGAGCCCCAGACCGAGGAAGATTGACAGTCATCTGGTGTTTCTTCCATTTTCTAACAATTGTGCCAACACTTGTTGCCTCTTCACCAAGCTGCTTGCCTATTATCCTGTAGTCCATCCCGGGATTGGGCATTTCTCCAATTTTGTCCCTGGTGTCCTTAGACAGCTATTTGGTCTTGGCCATGGTGGAGAGGTTGAAATGTGATTGAGTGTGTGGACTGGAGGTGCAATTAATCCAGGTAATGAGTGCGGAGTTGGAGGCTTCTTACAGAAAAACTAACAGGTCTGTGAGAGCCAGAATTCTTGCTGGTCGGTCGGTGATCAAATATTTATTTCATGCAATAAAATGCAAATTAATTATGTAAAAATCCTACAATGTGATTTTCTGGTTTTTATTTTTAGATTCTGTCTCTCCATTCTTTGTAGGTGGGAATACGTGCAAAATCGGCAGCGTATCAAATACTTATTTCCCCCACTGTATATATAGATTTAGTCTTATTAGCCAAGTGGGAGTGTTCACCAACTCTTCTCAATAGGAATCGTCTTGATGACTACACCCAAGAGTGGATTTATATGCAGGGAAGAAGGGGCCATATCTCAGGGACAGAGAGGAGCAGGAACAAAAGGAAAACGTCGACGGATTCAGGAGAACGGCGGCATTTACACTGGGTAAAAAAAATTACATTCATGACAGGTGACATATCCTAAAATTACATTTTTAGGGCAAGTGACAGAACCTCTTTAAAGGGGTTCTCCTGTTGGGCAATTTTTCCATAAGCCAATCTCCACCTCTACTGCTGCCAGAACCCTAGTGATCATCTGTGATGCAACCTGAGAGCAAGTGTTCAATTTCCCTACAGCGCCACCTTCAAGTGAAAAGAGACATTACACAATTCTCATTAAAATCTTAAAAACTGCCAAAATAACGCAAAAAGGACATGACTGATCCTCCTAAGCAAGAGATGGCCTTCAAAGACCCTGGTTCTTCTGATCTGGACTTACAGTCTCACGTATGCCCATGAATTGTGACAGTCTGGGCATTGAGGACAGTCTGACATCAGAGATGTGGGCCGTTTTATGGCAGCTTTTTCCATAATAGTCTTGGTTAAAGTAATTTATGGAATTGCTTTCTATGCAGTTTCCTATTAAACGAGCAAAGGTCCGAGACATGTTGGGCGGCAAATACCTTTTAGGTAACAAATCATGGGCGATGGTCTTAAAGGGCCACCTGTCCTAATGACTTCAGCATGACAGCACATCTGCTGCCTCCATCCATCTTTATTACCCCTAGAGAGGGGAGGGGATGTTCTCCTTCAAGGAGTTGTCCATTTTAAATCTTGGGTAGTAGGTGGCTGCAATTGTTGGGGGTATTTAATCTAAGCGTGTCCTTTCTACTGGGAACCATCTTATATCGCGGGTCCGTTCTAGTATAAATACTACATTTCTCTATAGCGCCACCAGGAGGTAAAAATAGGTACTGCATATTTCTACTGCGAATCACCTTCCAATGAATGATGGTCTGCAGTCTCCATTTAATCTACATTTTGGGGGGGACCATGATGCAAGCTATCGTAATTGCCATCACATTTGGTCCTCAGAAAAAGGTTGGTAAGAATAAACTCCATGACGGCGACACCTGGGATCTTTTGATCTCCGCTCTCCCGCCTTTCCCTAGTGATCTCCACCATAAAGCAAAACAATCCCAACATCTGTATATTCCATCACGTCCAGACGCTAACTCCATTACCATGACCTTGTATGAAGGGGTTAACAGCTGCCTATGGGGGCTGGTGGGGGAGTTTAACACGAGTCCCAAAAATGGGCAAACCGGTGGCTTTTTAGCATCTGTAGAACTACAAGTACCATCACACTTCCCTGGACAGACACTGGGAAAACTGTGGGATTAATTCTTACCCTTGTTCCTTAGTAGGACTACAATTCCCAGCAGCCAGACGCTGCACGACAAGTTATACTAAGTGAAGAACAACAAGTCCCATCAGATCGAATCACTTTTAGTCTACCTGTACACCTGGCACACGCTCACCGTAATAAAATGGATGGCCAATTTTAGGCCACCCAGCAATTAAAATTAAATACCAGCACGTACTCTTGTAGGACTACAAGTCCCAGCATCTATAATCACGTCAGACACTGGAAGAAATTCTTCAGCAGAACTAAAAAGTCTCAGCCATTCAAACACTAAAAAGGGAGGGGGGTCAATGCTAGAGCTGTAAAAGTAGAAGCACAACCAGCCAGCGTGTTTTTGTGGAACTACAAGTCCCAGGCAAGGGCAACCGCCCAGCTAAAATGAATGCTTAATGCATTCTGAATAGAGTAGAACTACAAGTACCAGCCATGTTGTTGGTGGTGATTGGGTAAATATCACATACTATGGGGGTGCAAATTGGTGGGGGCTTATGTAAAAAAGGAGTACAAGTCCCAGCACACCCATTCCAACGCAGGGAGGGAAAAAAGGTGAGGTTCTGTGTGTGTCTGCGCTACAGCTATGTAGTATGGTAGAACAAATCAACAATCCAGAATAAAATAAAAAAAAAAATATATATATATATAAACAACTACATAACGCATAAAATACCAAGTATAGAACATAAATCACAACATACTATACATAGCAGCATATAAACATAACATGTAAATCACAAGAGAATACAGACTGTAACACAAACCACAGCATATAACAAACACAAAAACTCAACATATAACCACCACAAAGCATAAAACATACTATATAAGACAACATGTAAACACAGAAAACACAAAAGATAATATAAACACAGCATGTAGGTCACAACATAACACAGCATATAACCATAAAGTACAATAACAGGTAACATAGCACAACAGAGGATAAAACACAGCATATAAAACATAACACACACCATAGCAGCAATACAACATGTGAATCACAACATAATACCTGATATACAACACATAAAAACACAAAACACAAACACAACAGAACACCGACACAAGTCACAATAAAACACAGCATATAACAAAACCTAAAACACAAGTTACAAAGTAACACCACAGGACTAAAGTTCCCAGAGAGGCATCAGCTCTTCCTCCCTGAGCTCAGACTTTCCCCCAACTCCTCGTCCGCACCTCCCTGCCCCCTCCAACCTTCCTTTACCCCCTCACATTTGCCCGCAGAGCTTACACTCACCCAGAAGATGAAATTGAAGCCAAAGAGCAGGTATTTAATGCACTTGGTTCCCCCTTTGACGGGCATGATGGAAGTAGTGTGTGTACTAAACTCCGGAGAAGTTGCTAGTGTCTCCAGCAGCAGCAGGCGGCTGTGCTCAGGGTGTGCCTCACTGCCTCACTGCCTCCCCTGCCTTCCAAGCAGTGCTGCCTTCCAGCCTCTGCTCTGGCGCCCTCTGCCGGCGGATACTCCCACTGCTGGCTCAGGTTACTGCCACACCTTCATGCTCGGTGGAGGCTGCAGTTCGGATTATAGTCACTTACTTTACATCATTGGATTTTTTTTGCCAGCATAGTCCACAGTGCAGTACAGAGGCATGGACAGTGGTCTCCAACCAACAGCTATTTACTTGATCAACACCACAATTATTGGAGGGGGGTCTCCGGCACAATATCAGGGGATGGCGCAAACTGTGGAAATGAAGCAAGTTACGTTACAAGGACATTGACACAATGCTATTTACACTCTATTGTTCTAGCACCATTAAATGTTATCGTCAGTGACGTTTTAGTCCTAACATCTCAACCTTAAAGGGCGTCACTGTCACTACCGGGCCCATCACCATCGTCCCTCTCCAGGCAACACAGAACGTCACACAGGCCCTGACGGGAGTCTACGATATTGCCCGCTAGGCAGCCGCAAGTCCCGTATTGGTGGGTTACTCTGGATACTCGGCACGCTGGCTGCTTTCATTCCCTGAAGCACGGCCCCGGTCCGCACCGTACATCTACACTGGAAGCGACGGCTCACACGAACGTCCCTTTGCTGCGGCCTAGTCGTCTCTCTCGGCTCTGACTCTGCTCACTCGGTTCAGCTGTCCCGGATCAGGTCTCTCTCGGGTATTATTTTAGGTCTGGTCTCTCCAGTCCTCACTCTAGTCTGGTCTCTCTTGGGTCTTCACTCGGCTCTGGTCTCTCTCAGGTCTTCACTTGGGTCTGGTCTCTCTCAGGTATTCACTCAGGTCTGGTCTCTCTTGGGTCTTCACTCAGCTCTTGTCTCTCTGTGGTCATCACTCAGGTCTGGTCTCTCTCAGGTCCTCACTTGGGTCTGGTCTCTCTTGGGTCTTCACTCAGCTCTGGTCTCTCTCAGGTCTTCACTCAGGTCTGGTCTCTCTTGGGTCTTCACTCAGCTCTTGTCTCTCTGTGGTCATCACTCAGGTCTGGTCTCTCTCGGGTCTTCACTCAGATCTGGTCTCTCTCGGGTCTTCACTTGGGTCTGGTCTCTCTTGGGTCTTCACTCAGCTCTGGTCTCTCTCAGGTCTTCACCCAGGTCTGGTCTCTCTCGAGTCTTATTTTAGGTCTGGTCTCTCTCCAGTCCTCACTCTAGTCTGGTCTCTCTCAGGTCTTTACTCAGGTCTGGTCTCTCTTGGGTCTTCACTCGGCTCTGGTCTCTCTCGGGTATGGTCTCTCTTGGCTCTTCACTTGGGTCTTGTCTCTCTTGGGTCTTCACTCAGCTCTGGTCTATCTCGGGTCTTCACTCAGGTCTGGACTCTCTTGGGTCTTCAAATGGGTCTGGTCTCTCTTGGGTCTTCACTCAGCTCTTGTCTCTCTGTGGTCATCACTCAGGTCTGGTCTCTCTTGGGTCTTCACTCGGCTCTGGTCTCTCTCGGGTATGGTCTCTCTTGGCTCTTCACTTGGGTCTTGTCTCTCTTGGGTCTTCACTCAGCTCTGGTCTATCTCGGGTCTTCACTCAGGTCTGGACTCTCTTGGGTCTTCAAATGGGTCTGGTCTCTCTTGGGTCTTCACTCAGCTCTTGTCTCTCTGTGGTCATCACTCAGGTCTGGTCTCTCTCGGGTCTTCACTCAGCTCTGGTCTCTCTCAGGTCTTCACTTAGGTCTGGTCTGTAGCTGTGCTACACCAATCTCCACTGTAAAACTATGCTATTCCGTGGTTCCAGCACTGCTACTGGAGCCTTCATTACAAACTCAGCTCTGCTACATCAAGTTCCATTGTACATCTCTTCTATTTCATGATTCCAGCACTGCTACATGAGCCTTTGTTACAAACTCAGATCTTCTAAACTGGCTCCTCTTTGCTGAGTCAACATTGATAAAATTTCTGCGCCACATTGAGCCTTCATTGCAAAGTCAGCCCCACTTTATCATATCCTCATTGCTGAGTCAACTCTGCTACATTGTAGGCCAGCTCTGCTGCATTGAAGCTCATTTGACTGCAGCAATAATATAACCCATCTTTCCTGATCCCAATCATCCTGCATCTCTCTGCTACTCTTGGTATGTCTAAAGACTGCTGCAATACCTTATTTCATAGATGCTAACAGTCACTTGGCCTTTTCTGTCCATTTAGCTCTATTTCCCTTGTATTTTGTCTTCTGACTTCTAATTAATCCCCTCCTGTGTCTGTAACCAATCTGCCTGCTGGCCCTCCCTCCTGATCACACCTGACCTGTTTCATGTGCTGTTAACTTGTTATAAATGCAGACTCATAGGTCTGTCTGGACCTTGGTCTGTCTCTATAAGGATGTCTCTTTAAGGATAACTGACTACAGAAATATGTCAGAAATGAGTCAGACTCAGAAGTGAACAGAAGGTACGACTAACTTTTCTTAAATGTACTATATTTCTTCCTCTTTCCTCCACACTTAACTCCCACCATGCTGACATACGCTCTACCAGTTTTGCCTCCATTAATCCTCACTCTCCTTCCCTATCAGCAAACTCTAGCACCCGCTAACCAACTACTAATCTCTGCTTCCCTCTTGCCTCCACACCTAACCTCCTCCGCTGACCTGCTCCTCAACCTCAGATCTCTCCTAATAAGACACAAAACAAGCTGCCCACTGTCCTTCTCCCACATACTCTGTCTCTCTCTGCTTCTCCTCACTGATGGTGACATATCTCCCAATCCTGGGCCCCCACAGCTCATACCTCCCATTATTACCCCCTCCTATCGCTCCCAACCGAGTATTTAAAACCCCGAAAAACCCTTTCCCAACCCCAAATTCCGGCCCTTGAGCCCACCACCCTGTCCCTCTCTGGTAATCTGGATGCCGCTCCCCCTCTGCAAAAAACCCATGTGATTCCGACCTTTTTACCCTTAATTTACTCCCTTGGGCCCCTGAACCTGGGTACACCCTCCCAACCGCCCCCCCTGCTGCGCTTTTTCGGGGGCTCACTTCACCCCCACCCCCGCCGGCAAACGGAATGGTGGAGGGGGGGGCCCTTCCCTTTCTTTAACTGTATCTTTAACATGGGGCCCCCCCCCGGAAATAAATTAAAAAAGGCCCCTTTTCCTACCCCGGTTTTTTTAAACTTTGGTTTTGGCCCTTTTTTAAAAAGGGAGATTAGAAATTTTAAAGGACAAACTTCAAAAAAATCTCCTTCCAATTAATCCACCCCCGTCATGCTTCGTGGGTTCTCTTCTTCCCCCTCTCAAACCGCCAACCAACTACTTTTTCTCTTCCCCCAATCCTCCGACCTCCCTACCCAATCTCCTAAATCCCCCCCCCAAAAAACCCCTCTTCTTCCTTCCTCCTTTGAAAAGGGGAAATTCTAACATTCCTGTCTTTTCCTCCCATTATCCCCCTGTCCACATTTAACAGAAAACTTCCAACCTAATGCATTCCCCAAAACCCCCCCTCCTTGAAATTAAATTACCCTTTTGTGGGGAATAAATCCAATTGATTCCGACCTTTAGGCTTAATCCCTTTTCCCCTCCTTCCTTGCTACCCTCGAAACCGTCCTCTGCTTGTTCGCCGTTCCATTTCCCCCCCCTTCCACAGCTAACCTGGGGTTGGCCCCCTTTTTGGGCCCACTTTTTAAAGGGCCCCACTCCCCTCTTTGAACTCCTTCCGAAAACTTTCAAAAAAGTGGCCTTCCCCGGGGGGGAGATTCCAATTGTAAAAATTTATGCTTCCCTTTTTTCCCGTAATTCCATCACAATTCTTCAACATCCCTTTTAAACCCAAAAGGGGGGCCCCCCAACTCCTACCCCATCATTTTGATTCATTCTTACTACGGGGCCAAAGCCTGTTTCCGTCTTGGGTCATCAACTTTTTCTCCCCCTTTCCCCAAACATTTTTCCCACCTGGGTTCCCCGGGCCTCCAAAAAAACCCCCGGGACCGTCCACCCCACCACAAAAATTCCCCCCATGGGCATTTCCTACCATGAAAGATGACTAGTTTACTTTCCAATTATTAGCAAATCGGACCTTTGCTTGATATCGCAAAACCTTTAACCTTTCCCCCAATTAAACCCAAAAAGTTCGGGTAAGGATTTTGAACGGGTTGGGAAAAATTAATCCTCTGCCAAAAACAACACCCAATTTTCTTCCCACTTGTAATGGCCTCTTTACTCCTTCCCTTTCCCCCCCAAAAAAATTGTTTCTTTTAACCCCTCCCGGCCCCCCTGCCCCCCCTCCCCCCTTTCCGCTAGGACTTGTGACCCAAAAAAAAATTCAAACCCGGGGTTTTTTTTTACCCCAAAAATTTTTTTTTTTCAAGCCCAAACCCCCCAAAACCCCTTCCCCCTCCGGGGGGGGGGTTTCCCCAACCCCCTTTTTTTTTTTCCCGTTTTTCCCCTTTCCACTTCCCATCTTTGTAAAAAACATCCCCAAACCCACGTCGGTCACCCAGCCCTTCACCATCCTTTAACCCGTTCCCGAGTACAGCTACGACCCCTGGTTTCCGTTCGTAAATTAACTCCCCTTTCCCCCAGGGTTTTTACCTTTTTAACCTTCCTCACCTTTCCCCCCGTCAGAAAAAGGTCCCCCAAATGGGCCCCCCCACCCAAATTGGTTTTCCTTTTTGGGTTCCAATACCTCCTTTTGCAAAGAACTGCATTTTTAATCATCGTAATTACCGGTCCCTGTCAATGAAAAGTCCGGACCTCCATTAAACCGCCAGCCAATAAAAAAAAACTTCGGAAGAAATTTTTCTAACCGCTGGAAGGGAAAAAAAAAGCGCCACTCACCAAACAAGCAACCTGTTAAAATTTCCTTAAAGGGGCCTTAATTCCTTGTAACTTCCTTTATCCCAAACCCAACTTGGTATTTTTACCCTTCGGCACCACCCCATCCAAACCTGATTTGCAATTCCAAAAAAAACCAAAAGTCTTTTTTCCCCAACAACAAATTTATTTGCATCCAAACCCCAAACCTCCTTTACCCAACATTGTGGGACTCTCATTTTCCAAAACAACTCCCCCACCTCCCCTCCTTCCACCCGCCAACCCCCCCTCACCTCAACCCCTCTTCAATCTGACCACTTTTTTCGGGTTTGCCCGCCCAAAGCTCCAAACCACCCCCCGCCCTTGTCCAGCTTGCCAATATCCCTCCACCCAAACGGGAAACCTTCCCCGCCGGACTTCCCTCTCTCAATTTTTTGCCTTTACCTTTTTTCCCTCTTTGGGAAACGCCTTCCAATTCTAAATCTTCCCGCAACCGGCAAACTTCCCTCCTTCTGATGTCTTTTTAAAACCCCCCCTTTCAGCTCTCCCCTTGCCACAAGGACAATTCCTGGTCCCTTTCCAATACCGACATTCGCCTTTCCCCCTTACTTTTCCCCTTTTCCCCCTCTTTTGGGCCCAGGGTTTGACCCCTTTTTCTAATTTCTTGTTTTACAAATCTCGTTTTAGTACCTTTCTGGGGAATCTATTCCCCCTCTCCCAACTCATCTTGTCTAGAATCCCAAAATTTTTCTTTTGGGCTCTCCGCTTCCTCAAAATCAAAGGGGGACAAATCTGGGTCTCATCTTTCCCCCCTTCACAGTCTTTCCTTTCCCGAACCCATCTTTAACAATTTACAAAAATCACGCCCTTTCCCCCCTACCGGGGGTCCCCTGCCTCGGAGGAAAAATTTGACTCTGCCCTGGCCTTCAAACCCACAATCCCAAGCTTTTCTACCTCCTGTCGCCTCCCCGGGTCAAAAAAAAATTTCCAGAATCCCTCCCTTTCCCCAACCCCCAACTAATTAAAAAGCTTGTGCAAAGCCCCTTTTCCCGCCCCGACTACTGCAAAACCCCTTTTTTCTGGGCCCCCCTGAACACACTGCACCCCCCAGTCCATCCTTAACCGGGTGCCCCCTAATTTCCCTCTCTCTCCTCGCACCCCCCCGCCCTCTCCCCCCTGCAAATCTCTTCACTGGTCCCCTTCCCCCAGCGAATCCCAAATTTAAAATTTTAATACTGACCTTCAAGGCCATTATAAACCCGTCTCCCCCCAGGGCTCTGAAATTTCTCCCGATACCCTTTCCCCCACGTTTAATTTTCCCGGGCCACCCCAAAACCTCCTTCTCCCCTCCACAAATATTTTTCCCCCTCACCCAAGCCTCCAAGCTTCTCCCCAAATCCCCCTCCCCTTTGGGAATTTTTTGCCCAAAAACGTCCCCACTATCAACCTCTCGGGTCCTTCAGAAAGGGGGAAACCCGGGAAAACCCCTCTCTTCAGGGGAAAACCTTCAGCTGCAAAAGACCCCCCTGCCCCCTCACCCCTACCGGAGTTTCGCCTCAACCCAACCCCCGGAGCTGCTGCGAAACCCCCCGGGCCCACTGTCTCCTGCCCACAAACCCGTAGAATGTAAGCCAGCAAGGGCAGGGTCCTCTCCCCTCTGTATCAGTCTGTCATTGTTAGTTTGTTTACTGTAAGTGATACTGTAATTTGTATGTAACCCCTTCTCATGTACAGCACCATGGAATCAATGGTGCTATAGAAATAAATAATAATAATAATAATAATTTGCAAATTCAACTCTGCTACATCGTTTCCTCACCATAGACTAATCTCTGCCACATGGCTGGATTAGCACTGCTACAGTGAGCCTTCATTTCAACCTCGGCTATGCTACACCATTTCCTCATCGTTGAGCACACTCTGCTACATCGCGGATCCAGCTCTGCTGCCTACTATATTGCCTTGCTGCACTAGCTCCACCTGTTCATGCTGCGTTAGAACTGCTCATCCGGGCCAAGGGCTTTGATGGATCGAACGTATACTGATTGCCCAACTGTGAGACTGCAAACACATGCAATTTTTTATGTATTTTTTTTTTAGATGATGACAAGAGTGGATTCATTATTACAATTTTCTCAATCACAACAGCGCCCCCACTACCAACCAGGCTGCAGAGGGAACTACAGAATGATTAATGGTGTAACTCAATGCCCCATTGTGAGTACTATGGAGCCACTTTACTTACGATTATTTTTCCTCCTCACCTTCCAAGAGCTATAACTTTTTTATTTTTCTGTCGATAGATTTGTATCAGGGCTCATTTTTTCCGGCACGAGCTGTACTTTTTATTGATACCATTTTGGGGTCAAAATAACCTTATGATCTCTTTATATTCCATTTTTTTGGGGGAAGAAGAAGTAAACAAAAAACAGCAATTCTGCCATTTCGATTTTATTTTTATGAATTCATCGTATGGGATAAATATCACATTTTATTCGTTTTGGAAATTCCAAATTGTAAAACCAGGTGTCCATGTCTACTTTGGAGAAATATGAAGAATGCTGGCATGCAACGGAGGAGGCATCATGGTTTCTTACGTAGCTCAACCACAACTTGGTCCTAAAGATTGGAGGATTTCAAAGATGTCCGATCCTCCTCATTTTTTAAGACTTGTGAAAATCATTATGAATGTAGGGTTTGTCATCCGAACTGGCAAATCTGTCACAACGGCGCACGGACCGCTCCTTTTCTGATACATGACCGGACCTGTTTAGGAAAGAAGTTTACAGCAGAGGTAGGAGCCAGGTCACTACAGGTCTTTCTTTTGATCAGAGGAGGGATGTTTGCACTATGGCTAATGTTGTAGGTGCTACAATGGGGCCAGGCGTGGCCCTCTAATGAGTAAATTGTCTCATGAGGACTTGGAGAAGGGAAAATGTACACAGTAAGTGGAGAAAATGTACATTTTTTTTTTTTGCTGTTAGTTGGAAGCTCAGACCACATCACAAACCACAATGTTGTAAGACTGAAAGCAGAGATGGAACTGATGAACTGTGCAGGATTAGGAAATCACGGCTGATCACAGCGAGACCCCCTATAATGTCCTAATATAAAAGTGTTGGCTAGATGGGCTCACCCCTATGTAGACCTATATGCACAACAGGTGGGCATCCACTACATCTAGGAGATTTAGGTGTACCCTTAGGGCTCATTCACACGTCAGTGAGTGTCTCGTACGAGAAAATTGGTCAGAACTTCATCAGAGTTTGTTCAAGTTTGGTGATTTCCATAAAAGTTTGAGCAGCGTTCGATCAGAGTTTTATGAGATTTTCATCAAATTTTCATCAGAGTATGGTCAGAGATTGATCAGAGGTTGATCAGAGTTTAGTCAGAGTTTGATCAGAGTTTGGTTAGAGTTTGATCAGAGTTCAGTCTATGTTCGGTCAGAGTTTTATATCTCATAAAACTCTGACCGAACGCAGACTGAACTCTTCAGAGTTCATCAGAGTTTCATCAGAGTTTGGTCACAGTTTGATCAGAGTTTGGTCACAGTTTGATCTGAGATTGATCAGAGGTTGATCAGAGTTTGGTCAGAGTTTGGTTAGAGTATGATTAGAGTTTGGCGAGAGTTTGATCAGAGTTCAGTGAGCGTTCGGTCAGAGTTTGATCAGAGTTTGATCTGAGTTTGATCAGAGTTCGGTCAGAGTTTGATGAGAGCGTGATCAGAGTTTGGTCAGAGTTTGATCAAAGTTTGATCAGAGTTTGGTCAGAGTTTGGTTAGCGTTTGATTAGAGTTTGGTCAGAGTTTGGTCAGCTTTTGATCAGAGTTTGATCAGAGTTTGGTCAGAGTTTGATGAGAGTTTGGTCAGAGTTTGATCAGAGTTTGACCAGAGTTTGGTCAGAGTTTGGTTAGCGTTTGATCAGAGTTTGATGAGAGTTTGGTCAGAGTTTGATCAGAGTTTGACCAGAGTTTGGTCAGAGTTTGGTCAGCTTTTGATCAGAGTTTGATCAGAGTTTGGTCAGAGTTTGATGAGAGTTTGGTTAGAGTTTGATCAGAGTTTGACCAGAGTTTGGTCAGAGTTTGGTTAGCGTTTGATCAGAGTTTGATGAGAGTTTGGTCAGAGTTTGATCAGAGTTTGACCAGAGTTTGGTCAGAGTTTGGTTAGCGTTTGATCAGAGTTTGATGAGAGTTTGGTCAGAGTTTGATGAGAGTTTGGTCAGAGTTTGACCAGAGTTTGGTCAGAGTTTGGTTATCGTTTGATCAGAGTTTGATCAGAGTTTGGTCAGAGTTTGGTCAGAGTTTGATCAGAGTTTGATTAGAGTTTGAAGAGAGTTTGATCAGAGTTCAGTCTGAGTTCGGTCAGAGTTTCATCAGATTTTCCTCAGAGTTTGGTCAGAGTTTCACCAAAGTTTGGTTAGCGTTTGCTAAGAGTTTGGCCAGAGTTTCATCCAATTTTCATCAGGGTTTGATCAAAGTTTAATTAGAGTTTGATCCGAGTTTCAGCAGATTTTCATCATAGTTCGCTCAGAGTGTCATCAGTTTTTTTCTGATGAAAAAAAAAAAGTTTCTACACCTTCCCAATCTATCAGTCCATGAAGGAAGGACAGCTCTCAGATGGCATCCTAGTGAAATACTGTATTTTTTTTTAAGGACCCGTAGACTTTCACTCCTGAGTTTGATCAACATTGGACTTGTCTCTGCGTTTTTGCACGGATGTGTGAACAGCCCCTGGGACTATGATAGGTATAAGTGCTTTTTTTTTTTACATACCTTTTTATTGCGTTTTTGACTGCAGTTTTTGTCTCTTTTTGGTGTGTCATGTTTTAAATAAAGCTGCTTTATTTTTGATACTTCCTAGTATTTAAGGCGAGTTTATTTTAGTGGAAACCACTTGAGGACACGTTCCGTCTTTTGGAAGAGTTTTTGGAAGGTCACCTCCAAATGAGGTTGTCTCATACTGGACAATTGGGGCTCATCACAGTATTAAAGGAGGATACATGGTGGATAAATCCATCCGTGTCCAATTTGTCCACCAGATTTATTCATCTTTCGTTTTTGGACATGGGCCGATGACTATTGGTAACTTTCTTCTGGTGGTTGCTTTTTCTTCTTCTGGGTCAACACATAAGATAATCAGACGACTTTCAGAGAAGAAACTGTTCTTGAGTTTCTGAAAAAAAATCCACACCTACTTATCATGGTAAAGAGTTGGAAATTTCCTTTTCATACTTACATGGGACATATCAGCATGGAAATTCCACAGTGGCAAATTCTGCACACAATAGATTGGATTTAGTTTTTCGAGATTCCACTGCATAAATTGCCAGATTTTCAGAGAAAATATTTGGCCACGAGTCAGAGGCTCCATCTGGACCCCTGAAGAACGATATTGTGCGAAACCCTTGATGGGGCCTTTCACATTAATGAGGCAGATAGAGTCACAGATTTCTAAAATTCTGGAAGTTCAGAAGAATCCCAAGTAGGAACCTAAGAAGTTCAGACTTCGGGTTAATCCTGGCCAATAATTAATGCTTATCTCCAGATTACTTTCCTGTTTATCTTAAGACATACCTTGCTACTTTCAAGGAATGCGGTCTTTCCACCTGCACAAGACCTGTACGGCTTGTGCCGGTTGTTACACTTCATTCCATCAATGCTGTATAGAACTTCATTCAAGAATGCAACAGAATAAATGAAACGTTTTCCCCAAAATATTCTAAACATTTGCAAAAAGTGTGACCGAAACTGAAATCTGCCTCCGAGTCTTTCCGTTTCCTAACTTAAGCTCTTTCAGGAGGTCTGGTCTCCGATCTGATGTGTATGGGGGGACAACATTCATTGATAGAAGATGTTAGTGGAAAGAAGGATCAGGCTGTTGGATTTCAACATGCCCAATCTTTTTGCTCTCAGGATAGATATGCCGCCACCACAGGCAGTGTCTTAATTCCCTTAAAAGGAATCTGTTAGTAGGAGGAACAACCTATATGGGCATGTAGGTCAGAAAAAGCTGAACAAAACAATACCTTGATATCTGTAATCCGGTGTCTTATTCCAGAGAAATCCACATTTTTCCTAATATGTAAATGAGCTGTTAAGATCTATGGGCGGGGCATAGATCTCCCTGAAAAACTGCATCCAGGGAGCGTTACCAGTGTGAGACATGTAGATCAGGAGAGCAGACTGACAGTCATTACATGTATCACACGTGTAACTATCCCCTTTCATGTAAAATAAGCTCTGAAGGCAGATTCTCCAGGAGATCTCTTCCCTCCCATAGATCTTAACAGCTCATTTACATATTTGGAAAAAGTGTGGATTTATCTGGAATAAGACATCGGATTACGAATATAAGGGTATCATTTTATTCAGTTTTCTATGACCTACATGCCCATGTAAACAATTTAGGAGGGTTGATCCTACTGACAATTCTCCTTTAATTACATGTATGGAGGAATAGCTGAGGACAGAATGAGTATTTGACCAATAGCTATCTAAAGGGTAAGGCTAGTTTAAGCCATTTATGGCCCTGAATTCCATACATGAGGGCCAAAAGTGATTTTTTGCTGTTGCCATTTTGTACATGTTCATGTCAGTCTACACAGGCTTTATTTGTAGTCTGTAACTATGGAGCCACATTGGTTTTCATGGGAGCTGTTTACACAAAACGGTAAGATATTTTTGCTCAAGACCATTTGCAAACTTGTTATAGATGCACTGATGGAATGAAAACGGATGCAAAAGTCAACAAACGTAATCATCCACTAGGCAATACATGACAGAGCAAGCCCCAACAAAGCTGCTCTAGATACCTGAAATGACGCTTGTCATTAACATGTATAATTAGATCTCAGCTTGTTATGCAGTTGCACAAATTTTTTTTTATTATGTAATGCGTGTGTTTATACTCATTACAATCACTCTTTGTCTTAGATAACCCCTCCAGGTCCTAGTGGGCTTTGAGGATCCATTTCAATCAGGAAATGCTTAGGACCTTGAAGGGGGAGCAGAGAGAGCAAGGACTAAACTGAATCCAAAATGTTCCTGCCATGGGGGCGTCTTCTAATGTGGCAGAGGACCATGGTGTGACGACTTCTCTTTTTTTTTTTTGATGGCCTTCGACTTGATCTCGATCCATGGCGACTTGATAGATGAAGGATCTGTAGGAAGATTGATCTTGTGCAGCCTAGATAGGTCCACCAGGGTCTTCTCCACCGTTATCGTGATTGTATGAAGCCATCGAGTTGTTGATCTTCTTCTTCGACTTGTTCCTTCTATTCTCCCAACCTTGATGTCCTTCTCCAGTGATTTCTGTCTTCGTATGATGTCTCCAAAGTAGGCAAGTCGTATCTTGGTCATACTTTATTCGAGTGACATGTCTGGATTGATTTGTTCCAAAATTGATTTGTTTGTTCTTCTCGCCATCCATGGTATTGATAATATCCTTCTCCAGCTCCACATTTTGAAAGTGTCGATTCTTCTTCTGCCTTGTCTCTTTATAGTCCAGGTTTCACATCGATATGTTACTACAGACTATGTAGGTGCCGTGTCTTCATCGGCAGTGAAATGTTCCTCGATTTGAAGACCTCGCCCAGTGACTTCATTGTTGATTTGCCCACAGCTATTCTCCTTTTGACTTCCGGTGTTGTCACTGCATCTTGAGTGATCATCGATCTGAGTAGGTTACAACTTCCAGTTCATCACCGTCCATCTCAAACGTGTCTCAGTCGTACCGGGCAGTAGTCAATATCTTTGTCTTCTTTCTGTTGAGTAGCAGTGCCGTGTTTGAGCTTTCCATCTTGACACTCCGTAATAAGGCCTTCAGTCCATCTACGCTTGTTGTTATCAATGTTGCATCGTCTGCGTATTTAAGATGGTGGATGATTCGTCCAGAAATTTTGATTCCTTCCTCATTTTTGGCAAGTCCAGCTGTAATGTATGTAGTACAGTTCATATAGCGTCTTGTGCTTGGGTGCGATGAAAACACAGGAGTCACAGGTTTGATATAGAAAAGTCCTGTATTACTTCATACAAGTTGGCAGAAATAGTCACACAGTTTGCAGACACAGAAACAGGAGACACAGCAGGCCAGAGTAATCCAAGCTCAGCAATCACTCTCCAATACAGATTCAGGATCTTCTTCTCTGTTACCGTAAATCCATGCAAACGTGGGTCTTTCAAAGAGCAGGGTTCAGAGTCCACAAGTGCTTCAGAGTTCCTCAGTAGGAATAGCTGGAGTACAAGGTCCAAGGCTTACAGGAGTCAAGTCACAGGTTCACTGCAGGCTAGATTCTGAAGCACTGATTGCTCAGCTGTGGCTGCTTAAGAAGCAAAGGAGAGAATCAGGGCGGGAACATGCAAGCTGGAAACTCCATTTTGACTGAGGGCAAGATAGCTGCAGCAAGACAGAAAGTAAAATGGCTGACGAACAAACTGAGTTTCAGGAATATATACATAGAACCTTACATTACTCCCCCCTTAAGGACAACCTCCGGATGACCTCAGGCCAGGCTTGTGTGGGTACCTCTGATGAAACTGACGGAGCAAGCGAGGAGCATTAACGTTATTGACTGGTTCCCATGAGTTGTCCTCCACTGGGTAGCCCTGCCATTTAATCAGATATTGTAACTGATTTCTATACAACCTGGAATCTAAAATCCTTTCCACCACAAATTCTTCCTGACCATCGACTAGCACTGGGTCAGGGCAAGGAGAGGAACGTCCAGGAAACGTATTGGGTGTTGCAGCCTTTAGTAGGGATACATGAAAGACAGGGTGGATTCTCATAGTTCTGGGCAGTTGAAGACGACAAGCAACGGCACTTATGATTTTACTGATTTTATAGGGTCCAATGTACTTATGTCCCAACTTAGACGATGGAATCCTTAACTTAAGATTTCTGGTTGACAGCCAGACCAAGTCTCCTACCTTGAAAGCTGGTGCAGGTTTACGAAATTTATCTGCTGCTTTCTTGTACCTTTCTTGAGCCGATTCCAGATTTTCCTTTAGAAGATCCATATTCTTCTGTAAAGACGTGATTCTTTCAGCCACTGCTGGTAAAGGCGTTTCTATGGGAAATCGTGGTAGAATGTTAGGATGATAACCTAGATTAGAGTAAAAAGGAGACTGTTTAGTGGAGGCACTCTGAGAGTTGTTATACGAGAACTCAGCTAATGGAAGTAGATCCACCCAATCATCCTGTAGGTGGCAGATAAAGCAGCGGAGATACTGCTCCAGGGTCTGATTGGTTCGTTCGGTCTGTCCATTAGTCTGGGGATGAAAAGCAGAAGAAAGGTTTACTTTAATGTCCAATGCTGCACAGAAATTTTGCCAAAACCTAGAAGTGAATTGCACCCCTCGATCCGAAATAACCTCATCCGGTACTCCATGTAAGCGAAACACATCTTTAATCATCAAATCTGATGTCTGTTTTGCAGTGGGTAAGCCGACACAAGGGATAAAATGAGCTGCCTTTGTTAGACGGTCAACCACCACTAGAATGGTGTTCTTCCCCTGAGAGGTTGGTAACTCCACAATGAAGTCCATAGAAATGGATCCCCACGGGCGGGACGGGGTGGGAAGAGGCTGTAACAGACCAGTTGGTGAGGAGCGAGGTGTTTTGCATCTTGCACAGACCTCACATGAAGTGACATAATTCAAAACATCCTTCCTGCAAGTGGGCCACCAAAAGAAACGAGAAAGAAATTCCTGTGTCTTTAGAATTCCTCTATGCCCAGCTATCTTGGAATCGTGAATGAGTTGCAATACTCTTAATCTGACTGTTTCAGGAATATACAGACGTTGTCCCTGAATCCACACACCATTCTTAAAGACAAGACTTACGTCCCTTGGGGGTTGTGCCAAAAAGGAATCCGCATGGTATGCTTCCTTGATGTCCTTAAGTAGGTCTTGATTATGAATTACTCCTAGGAATCTAGAGTCAGGAAGAATAGTCTTAGGAGGAGTAATTGGACGTGTCTCTGCTGAGTAAATCCTAGAGAGTGCATCAGCCTTTCCATTGCGCGATCCTGGTCTATAAGAGATGATAAAATTAAATTGGTTTAAGAAAAGATTCCAGCGAGCCTGGCGAGGAGTCAGGCACTTAGCCGACCTGATAAACTCAAGGTTACGATGGTCTGTCAGGACGACTATTTGCTGTGCAGCTCCCTGAAGAAGGTGTCTCCATTCTTTGAAGGCGGCAATAATGGCCAACAACTCTCTATTGCCCACATCGTAGTTCCTCTCAGCCGAAGACAACTGCTGGGAAAAGAAGGCACAGGGATGCAAGACATTCTTCTCACCTGTTCTCTGAGAGAGTATAGCTCCAACGGCACAGTCTGAAGCATCCACCTCTATTATGAAGGCAAGCTCGGGGTTGGGATGTACTAGGATAGGTGCAGTGGTAAATTTATCTTTTAGACGGGAAAATGCTTCCTGGGCTTGGGGAGTCCAGGAAAACCTAGACTCTTTCCGGGTAAGTTGAGTGATAGGTGAAACTACCTCAGAGAAACTTCTAATGAAACGTCTATAGAAGTTGGCAAACCCGATGAAGCGCTGTACCTCCTTCACATTTCTAGGACTTGGCCAATCCTTGATGGCTTGGGTTTTGCTTCCATCCATACTAATTCCTTGTGTAGACAGTACATACCCCAGAAATTGAATTTCGGTCCTATGGAATTCACACTTTTCAAGTTTGATGTAAAGATGATTTTGTCTTAGACGTTCCAAGACCATTCTCACATGTCCATGATGTTCCTCTGTGGAGTTAGAAAAAATTAGAATATCATCCAAATAAATTACCACGAATGTATCTAGGAGATCCCTGAAGATGTCATTCACCAAGTGTTGGAAAGTGGCTGGGGCGGTACTCAGACCAAAAGGCATAACTAGATATTCAAAGTGTCCATAGCGTGACCTGAATGCAGTCTTCCATTCATCCCCAGGTCTAATACGGACTAAGTTATAGGCCCCACGAAGATCTAGTTTAGAAAAAATTTTGGCATGTCGCACTCTCTCCAATAACTCAGGGATTAAAGGCAATGGATAACGGTTTCTAATAGTAACCTTATTGAGTTCCCTATAGTCTACGCATGGTCTCAGAGATCAATCTTTCTTCTTTACAAAGAAGATGGGTGCACCTGCAGGAGATGAAGAGGGGCGTATGAAGCCCTTGGCTAGATTTTCATCTATGTAATCCTTTAAAGCCTTTAGCTCGGGCCCCGCCAGGGGGTAGATCTTACCAAAAGGTATCTCTGCTCCAGGCAATAATTCAATTGGACAATCATATGGACGGTGAGGAGGAAGCTGGTCAGCGTTCTTCTTGTCACATAAATCCACATAGTCCTGGTATACAGCTGGTAGTTCAGGGACTGACATGATTCCTTTAGGAACAGAGCAAGCTGAAACTTTTGGACTCATCTGTTTCTCTGGAAAGTGTAATTCCTTGGTCTCCCAGTTAATGGTAGGATTCTGAGCCTGCAGCCATGGTAGCCCTAGAATAATGGGAAAGTGGGGAGAAGAGATAAGCATAAAGGACAGTTTCTCTTGATGATCTTTACCCATAAGAACCCTCAAAGGCTCTGTTTCCTGATCCACTGGTCCAGAGGTCAGCAGGGAGCCATCCACAGTTTCCATCTGTACTGGAGTAGCCTTCTTCACTGAACGTATTCCCTGTTTCAGAGCAAAGGAGACATCCATAAAATTTCCACTTGCCCCTGAGTCGATCATAGCAGAGCTAGACACCCAAGCTGAGTCAACCCAGAGTTTGATGGAAAGAAAGCAATGAGAATTGTTTTTCTTACAACTCAGCTGGGACACCGCTGAGGAAACTTGAAAAATGGCAGCGTTTACACAGTCAACGTCCTCAGAGGTAACGGAGTTTAAGTCCGAGAAATCAAGATCTGTTGCTGCAGATCTCTCTGGAGCCTGAGGCTCGGACCTGACAGATCCCCTCTCGCAACACTCACAGTGAATGAGTGCTGCAGTAGTCTTACGAGAACGGCTGGGGCAGTTTATAATGAAGTGCCCTGACTTACCACAATAGAAACATAGATTCTCCTTAAAACGATGTTCCTTGCGTGCATCACTAACCCGTCGTTGTAAAGAGTCTACCTGCATGGGTTCAGGTTCAGGTTCCCGTGTAATCCTACTCAAAGGTTCCTTAGCTGGAGAGGAAGGTAGGAAAAGGTTAGTACGATTGCTTTCGAACCATCTCTCTTGCCTGCGTTCAGTCAGACGAGTATCAATACGGATGCAGTAGTTAATAAAGTCACCTAACGCAGTGGGAGGGTCGGCACGAGCAAGTTCATCCTTAATCAGTGGAGATAACCCCTTTCGAAAAATAGATTTTTTGGCGGAACTGTCCCAGGTGGTATCAAGGGCCCATCTCCTGAAATCCAAGGCATATTCAGCTACCGAGTGCTTACCTTGGCGCAAAGCTAACATGGCTGCTTCAGCTGTTGCACCTCGATTGGGGTCATCAAACACCTGCCCCATGGCTGAAATAAAATCATCAAGGTGATTCAAACAATCATCCTCAGTCTCAATCAGAGGGTTTGCCCACATTAAAGCCTTGTTGGTAAGCAACATAATTATAGTAAGCACCTTAGATCGTTCAGTGGGAAATTGTGAAGCATGTGCAGAAAAAAAAAGATTGCATTGATTAATAAATCCCCTGAATTTCTCACGTTCACCGCCAAAACGAAAAGGGGGCAACTTGGGAATCCCAGCACTCGGGGCTACGGCAGGAGCCTGGACTCGCCCCTCTAGAACCTCAATCCTGGCTCGCAAATCCTGGGTAGTCTGTCCAACCACTTGCAAATTGTGATTATTGAGGTCCTGTAGATTTGTAAAACGGGTCTTTATATTCTGCAAATCTGCAAGGATATTATCAGTCACTCCGCAAAGTTCCTTTATGCGGGCCTCCATTTTCCAGATCTTTTAAGACAGGATTACTGGAAGAAGAGGAGAGAAAAAAAACAATAGTGTTCACCTGTGGCAACACTGCAGAGAGAAAAAAAAAATTAAGGGAACTGCTCACCTGGAATGGTTGTGAGAAGTCACAACCACTATCATCACAGAAAGTTTCAACCAGACATCTGATATCCAGAGTTACAGCAGACAAAAAAGAGAAAAGAAAGGAGAAAAAAAAAAAAAAAAACAATAGTGTTTACCTGTGGTAACACTGCAAAAAGAAAAAACTTAAGGGAATTGCTCACCTGGAATGGTTGTGAGAAGTCACAACCACTGTCATCACAGAAAGTACAACCGGACGTCTGATATCCACAGTACAGCAGACACAGCCTTCCAGACCCAGCAGACACTAACGTTTTGGCTTCAGAATCTTGTAATGTATGTAGTACAGTTCATATAGCGTCTTGTGCTTGGGTGCGATGAAAACACAGGAGTCACAGGTTTGATATAGAAAAGTCCTGTATTACTTCATACAAGTTGGCAGAAATAGTCACACAGTTTGCAGACACAGAAACAGGAGACACAGCAGGCCAGAGTAATCCAAGCTCAGCAATCACTCTCCAATACAGATTCAGGATCTTCTTCTCTGTTACCGTAAATCCATGCAAACGTGGGTCTTTCAAAGAGCAGGGTTCAGAGTCCACAAGTGCTTCAGAGTTCCTCAGTAGGAATAGCTGGAGTACAAGGTCCAAGGCTTACAGGAGTCAAGTCACAGGTTCACTGCAGGCTAGATTCTGAAGCACTGATTGCTCAGCTGTGGCTGCTTAAGAAGCAAAGGAGAGAATCAGGGCGGGAACATGCAAGCTGGAAACTCCATTTTGACTGAGGGCAAGATAGCTGCAGCAAGACAGAAAGTAAAATGGCTGACGAACAAACTGAGTTTCAGGAATATATACATAGAACCTTACACCAGCCTTCCAGAAAATAGCTTCTGCATATAAATTGAAGAGAAATGGTGACAGGATCCAGCCTTGTCTGACTCCTCGCTCTACTTTGATCCATGCCGCGTCGCCGTGTTCCGTTTGGACTGTTGCCTCTTAGTCTATGTAAAGGTTCCTAAGGAGGCTGATCAGATGGTTCGACACATCCATATCCTTCATAGTATTCCAAATTTTCTGGTGATCAACACAATCGAAGGTTTTTGATGAAGTCCATGAAGCAAAACTAGATTTCTTTATGTATTTTTTGGCCTTTTCCATTATCCATCTAATGTTAGCAATCACATCTCTTGTTCCTCTGCTTTTTCTGAATCCTGCGTGTTCCTCCGGCAGCTCTTTGTCAAAGTAAGGCTGTAGGATCTTTGTAGGATCTCCAGTAGTATTTTTCTGGCATGAGGTATGAGCTACTCCCCTGCTTTATTGATGTTCCCCCAAAACCTGTCTTCAGATCTGGATTAGAAAAGTGCGTCCCTTCCTGGCAGCTAGGACAGAAGAATCATGTTTTATGCAGAGAACGATCAGAACAAAGCGGCCATTATACGGTCAGCTCCAGAAAATCTTGACCTCTCGTGAGCTCGGATGGCTCCGTTCTGCATGGACCAAATAGTACAGATGCCAGAAACTGAAAAAGTTGCCTTGTAAGAAATGTTCTGGTCTAAATATTAGGCAAATCTCGAATCTTCTTGTTGGTGGCTGCATCTAAGCTAGATGACAACCAATATGTTATTACTTGGCTTTTCCCCCAAACCCTTCTATAGGTCCCTAGGCCTATCAATGTGGTCATTTCTATATATCAGGCTGGTTGTCAATCAATATGATGTCTCACCGAGGTTGTCATCTGCTGGAAAAACTTGGCAGCTCTCCCAGGAGTCACTGAAGACTCTCGAAACAACCTGAAAAGCACGGCTAGAAAATGGACACCCAGGGGAACATGGACAAGCAGAGGGGGCATGGCACACGGATCAGAAACTATTCACTCCCGGATATCAAACTTCAAAAGTTGGAACTATTACGTTCACATTAGTCGGATACCTGACCTGCAATTTCCATGGCAGAAGTCCGAGCAGATACTTGGATTTTTGTGGGATTTGCATCTTATAGACGGTCGGCCGAACCCATTGGTGGTTAAGGGGGTCTTCATTTATCTACAATATATAGCTATATAAGAAAGCTGCAGCTGTGTGAGAGGGACTAGTACGAACACATTGGTGTCTATAAGTATCAGACAAGGCTTTAGCCCTCCAGCTGTGGTCGAACTACTACTCTCATCATGGGAGTGCTGGAGATAGGGTCTGCATTCTGGAAAAGTCAGATTTCTGCAGTACCTGGCACATGCCAGAATACAGATCCAAATTCTGCCCAGATGCTGAACAAGCAGGTTGTGCTGGGAAAACCTTGTTTTACTGATGCATTAGGCACAGACATAAATTACAAAATTCTCTCCGCCTGCAGCCACCACCAGGGGGAGCTACCTGCATGCAATACTATAACAGCAATGAGCTCCTCTTATGTACACAGTTGGGGATCTTAAAGGGGTTGTCCACCTTCAAGGAACATTTTTTTTTTTTAAATAAATGCATGTATTTAGAAGTAAAAATCATTTCTGCAATCGGGCTTCATTAAATATTTTGCACCACTTGGATTTTACAAGCTCTTTGTTTCCTTGCACACTCAACTTTGATGTGGTCTGTGGTTATAAATAAGCAGAGAGGAGCTCAGAAAAAGAAGGATAAAAGAGTTACTAACTCTTCTGTTAGGCCATCAGGACGAGCTTACTGACGGATTCTCAGACTGCAGACTTGTGCGTCCGCACAGTGCGCACAGTGCACGTTGTCAGCATCAACCAGCATCGGGAGGTCATGTGACCACAAGCATGCGATATCGATATATAAGTGTATTTTAATGAGGCCGCGCATGTCTTGCCAGAATGTGGCTGAAATGAGGCATATCGTATACTTGGGGTCATATGACTGCTCGGCTCACTGTTGGCACTGGAGAATCCTGACAGCATACACTGTGCGCGCTGTGAGGATTCACAAATCTACAGTCACATAGATTGACTGAAGAATTTGGGCCAAATCCTTTAACTCATTTTGCAACACCAAGGATACTGAACGAAAATTGCAATAAATTTTTAATGAAACCCAAGCCCAAAAATGATTTTTAGCCCAAATACTGTCATTTCAAAAAAACGCTATTTACCTGAAAATGTGGGGTAATCTGCAAGGTCAATAGCGTTAAAATATTGACGGGCCGCCATATTAAAACTGCAGCTACTGGGAAAAAAATGAACTTATTTTCTCACAGGAGCCGCTGGCTTTCAGTCATAGAGGCGGGCACTGAATGGCTGCAGTCACTGCTCACAACACTACTCACTATACTGTGACCACACGCCTCGATTGACAGCAGACTCTAGAGCACAGCTATCGATCAAAGTGCCAGAGAGTGTTTACAGCTGCAGCTCATTGTGATACTGAGCGGTGACTGCAGCCACTCTGGACTGAAAGCAGGTGGCTCCTGTGAGAAAATAAGTTAATTTTCTCCTTTAAGCCGCATTTTCAGTACCACATTCAAAGTGAAAATGAGCCTTGTCTGTCGACTTCTCCTGTCATTGGTGGCAGCCTGTCTTTGCCAGGTTTCCTCCTCCCTGCCATCCTGGGCTCCTCTGATGCTTACTACGCCCAGCGACCATCCTAGTAAGTGCCTATGGCACCCAGGGTGCAGGTAGCAGAAGTGAAGACCAGCTGACATGGAGAACCAGGACTGGATGTTAATAGTTTCTCATCTCTCATCAGCAGTTTTTTTTTTGGTGGGGGGAGGTCTGTTTGCTGAGACCCTCATGAGTTATGGAAAGGAAGCAGCATCTGTTCTCAGGGGAGGCTGGATGGGCTTAGTTAAAGATGGGCTCATGGACTTTGTATTAGGTGTGTCTTCAGCTTCGGCAATTGATTGAGATTAGAGCGCCACTCTTCTCCAGTGGTTGTGTCTGGTATTGCACTTCTATCAATTTCCTAATTGAAAAGACTAGTTCAGACCTACTAAAGAACTGACTTTGTACAATGTTGCACAATATTCACCCCCCCCCACCACAAGCCTTAGGTGCTTATCTAAAAAGTTTTCAAAAAGTCTAAAAAGTCTTTGTTTTGCGTGTAACTTGCTGAAGGCCGTCTCACCGCCCACTGTACTTGATATTGTTTAGTACGTAAGCAACAAAGTTACATTCCAGCTCGGCCATTGTTGACATTTCAACACGAAAATTTCCGGGGTAAGAGGAGACTTCACCACTCAGAATTCGGTGAAAACACAAAACAAAACAATTCCTTTAAAAGATCAGTAATTAAGATGCATGTGAAGCTCAGAAGTATCTTCCCTTCCTAGTACAGACCTTGCTATGGTGTCTTTCCGACATGTTACATCAATGAAGTTCTTAATGGAAAAATTTGAACATCCAAAAATTTAAAAAATCAACTTTTGTATCTCTATCACCACCCAGTGGTCAGAAGCGGTTCTGCATCCATTTTTGCAGCGTTTTGATTTTTTGAAAAGTGTAAATTTTGATTCTGTTCCAGCCATGTGTAAGATTTGTAATATATTTAGATCCTTTCGGTATAGATAAATCGTAATTTGCCCATCGTCTGCTATGGGCCCATACTGCACCTCCTAACTCAAAAATAGTACTGAAGATGCGCGGTATGGAGCGATGGTGCTCAGTCAATAGACAATACATTAAAATGAATCCAACAATAGAAGAAGAGGCGAAACTCACCCAGAATGTCTTCTTAATACTTTCAAAGACGGCAGTTTATGACAGGTAACGCTAATTGCAAAAAAATGGGAATGGGCGTTTCGCTGTGACTTGCATTTTGTGAGGCCAGAGGAAGCACAAGTTAGAGCGAAACAGGCTCGCCTATCAAGGAGATATTCAGGGTGAGTGGCGCCTCTAGCCTTCTATTGTTGGATTCATGGGTCATGTACCCTAAAGATTGTGTGTCTGCTGCAGGATTAGACAGCTGTCTTATGTGTGTGGGATCTGCTGACATCATCATCCATCTGATGTTGTACAGTCATTAGGCAAAGGTCATTGTGAAGGGAGGAGAAGGTGAGCTGTGACACCAGCTAGTGTGAATGGTGGATCCTGTGTTATCTACTATATATAGAGGTGTTATCAATCATTGTACAGGAGGAGGAGGTGAGCTGTGACATCATCTATTGTGAATGGTGGATCCTGTGTTATCTACTGTATATAGAGGTGTTATCAGTCATTGTACAGGAGGAGGTGAGCTGTGACATCACTATTGTGAATGGTGGATCCTGTGTTATCTACTGTATATAGAGGTGTTATCAGTCATTGTACAGGAGAAGGAGGTGAGCTGTGACATCACCTATTGTGAATGGTGGATCCTGTGTTATCTACTGTATATAGAGATATTATCAGTCATTGTACAGGAGGAGGAGGTGAGCTGTGACACCAGCTAGTGTGAATGGTGGATCCTGTGTTATCAACTATATATAGAGGTGTTATCAGTCATTGTACAGGAGGAGGAGGTGAGCTGTGACATCATCTATTGTGAATGGTGGATCCTGTGTTATCTACTGTATATAGAGGTGTTATCAGTCATTGTACAGGAGAAGGAGGTGAGCTGTGACATCATCTATTGTGAATGGTGGATACTGTGTTATCTACTGTATATAGAGGTGTTATCAGTCATTGTACAGGAGGAGGAGGTGAGCTGTGACATCACCTATTGTGAATGGTGGATCCTGTGTTATCTACTGTATATAGAGGTGTTATCAGTCATTGTACAGGAGGAGGAGGTGAGCTGTGATATCATCTATTGTGAATGGTGGATCCTGTGTTATCTACTATATATAGAGGTGTTATCAGTCATTGTACAGGAGGAGGAGGTGAGCTGTGACATCTAGTGTGAATGGTGGATCATGTGTTATCTACTGTATATAGAGGTGTTATCAGTCATTATACAGGAGGAGGAGGTGAGCTGTGACATCACCTATTGTGAATGGTGGATCCTGTGTTATCTACTGTATATAGAGGTGTTATCAGTCATTGTACAGGAGGAGGAGGTGAGCTGTGATACACCTATTGTGAATGGTGGATCCTGTGTTATCTACTGTATATAGAGGTGTTATCAGTCATTATACAGGAGGAGGAGGTGAGCTGTGACATCACCTATTGTGAATGGTGGATCCTGTGTTATCTACTGTATATAGAGGTCTTATCAGTCATTGTACAGGAGGAGGAGGTGAGCTGTGATATCACCTATTGTGAATGGTGGATCCTGTGTTATCTACTGTATATAGAGGTGTTATCAGTCATTGTACAGGAGGAGGAGGTGAGCTGTGACATCACCTATTGTGAATGGTGGATCCTGTGTTATCTACTGTATATAGAGGTGTTATCAGTCATTGTACAGGAGGAGGAGGTGAGCTGTGACATCACTATTGTGAATGGTGGATCCTGTGTTATCTACTGTATATAGAGGTGTTATCAGTCATTGTACAGGAGGAGGAGGTGAGCTGTGACATCACCTATTGTGAATGGTGGATCCTGTGTTATCTACTGTATATAGAGATGTTATCAGTCATTGTACAGGAGGAGGAGGTGAGCTGTGATATCACCTATTGTGAATGGTGGATCCTGTGTTATCTACTGTATATAGAGGTGTTATCAGTCATTGTACAGGAGGAGGAGGTGAGCTGTGATAT
>JARQOD010000004.1:13657661-13692702 GCA_033576555.1 Oophaga sylvatica
TAAAGGAGCACCGTTTGAATTTTTCAACGCAAAATTAGCTGGAATCATTTGTGGACGCTATGTTGCATTTGGAGAGCCCTTGATGTGCCTAAACAGTGGAAACCTCCCACAATTTATGCCATTTTGGAGACTAGACCCCTCAAGGAACACCGGGTGCTTCATAAAAGTTTATAATGTAGAGTTGTAAAAAAAAAAATGAAAAATTTTCCCGCAAAAATGTTTTTCTTTAGCCCCAAGTATTGAATTTTCACAAGGGTATCAGGAGAAAATGCACCATAAAATTTGCTGTGCAATTTCTCCTGAGTACGCCGATACCCAATATATGGAGGAAAACTACTGTTTGGTGGCATTGGAGGGCACAGAAGGAAAGGATCGGCATTTTGACTTTTTGAACCCAAAATTTGCTGGAATCAGTAGCGGATGCCATGTTGCGTTTGGAGAGCCCCTGATTTGCCTAAACAGTGGAAATGCCCCACAAGTGACCCCATTTTGGATACTAGACCCCTCAAAAGATGTATCTAAATGTGTTGAACCCCAAGTGCTTCACAAAAGTTTATAACCTTGAGCTGTGAAAATAAAAAAAAATCACATTTTCCCCCAAAATGTTTTTTTTTATAACATTGAGCTGTGAAAATAAAAAATCACATTTTCCCCCAAAAATGTTTTTTATCTTAAATTTTTTTATTTTCACAAAGGCACTATACAACTTGCTGTGCCATTTCTCCTGAGTACGCTGATACCCAATATGTGGAGGAAAACTACTGTTTGGGTGCATGGCAGGGCTCGAAAGGGAAGGCCCCTGATGTGCCTAAACAGTGGAAACCCCCCACAAGTGAACCCATTTTGGAAACTAGAACCCACAAGGAACTTATCTAGATGTGTGGTGAAAACCCTGAACCCTGCTTCACAGAAGTTTATATTGTAGAGTCGTGAAAATAAAAAGTCACATTTCCCCACAAATTTTTATTTTAGCCTCAATTTTTTTATTTTCCCAAGGGTATCAGGAGTAATTGGAACCCAAAATGTTTTGTGCAATTTGTCATGAGTACATCGATACCCCATACAGTATGTGGTCAAAAACTACTTATGAGGCATAATGCTAAGCTCAGAAGGGAAAAGGTTACTAAGAAAAAAATGGACCTCATTTTGTTGTAAAAATTTCTCCTGAGTGCACTAATAACCTACATGAACTACTTTTCAGACACAGTTCAGAATGGAAGAAGCTCCATGGTATAGTGCAGATTTTACTGTTACAGTTTGCTGGTGCCATGACCCCTGAGAACCCCTTGAGGTGCCAGAACAGCAGAACCTCCAATTAGTGACCCCATTTTACAAACCACTTCTAGAGGTGCAGTGATCTTATTGGCACCACAGGTGTGTCACAGAATTTTATACCATTGGCCAGTGAAGAAAAAATAATTACATTTTTAGCACCAAAATTTTTTTATCCCCAGATTTTATATTTTCACAAGAGTAAACGGGTAAAAATGCACCAAAATTTGTCCCACAATTTCTGCTGAATGTAGAAATACTCCATATGTGGCTGTACAGTAATGCTCAACCACACCGCGAGACTTGGGAGGAATGGGGCGCTATTTGCCTACTGTCAGGCCTATTTTCCTAAAATAGTTTGCAGACTCTATACATAGAGCCCCTAAGTGCTAGAAGAGCAGAATCCCCCCTCATGTGACCCTATTTAGGAAATTATACCCCTGTGGGAATTTTTCTATAGGTGTAGTGATGATTTGACTCTATGCATGTTTTCCAGAAACAGGCAGCAGTGCATGTTGCTGATTGAAAATTGCAAACTGCCGCTGTAATGACCAGTATGTTGTAGTGACCAGTATGCTGTAGTGACCAGTATGTTGTAGTGACCAGTACGCTGTAGTGACCAGTACGTTGTAGTGACCAGTATGCTGAAGTGACCAGTACGTTGTAGTGACCAGTAAGTTCTAGTGACCAGTTTGTTGTAGTGACCAGTAGGCTGTGCCCAGCTTATGCTTCTGCAGACAGGGACCTGTAAATTAGGCAAGCTCTCATTGCTATAGAAATGAAAAACATGTACATGCTAAATGTGGTTTAGGCACACTGGGGGCTCAGAAGGGAGGGGGGCATTTGGATTCTGGAGAACACAATTTGCTGAGTTTCTTTTGGGGTGTGAGGAGCCATTTAGCTTTTTAGAGTCTTTGTACTACCAGTAACATGGAACACCCTATATTTCCGTTAACAGATGACAGACCGGAGTGAGGACTTGCTTTTTTTGTGGATTGAGTTGAAGCTTTTATTGGGAACATTTACATAACATTTATGATCACATTTATCCTGTGCTCTACGCTGAGCACTTACTTTGGAGTTTCCATCTAAATCTCTGAGTGACGTGACAGATGAAATCCCTGAGGGATCCATTCAGTATAATGAGGCAGCAGAGTTACTTTGGACTCCGTCTGGCCTCTGTTCAGTGTTGTCTTTCTTTTCAGAAGTGCACAAAACTGTTGCCGATGGCACTTTTATACAATCCTAAAAAGATGGACACCGCCAGATCAAAGGTCAGAAATTGTCCACAGTGCCTCCATCGGCCTCATTATAGGGAATCTTCCACCGGTGGTTCTGTCTGAATCATTAGTTTACATGAAAACTATTTTATAGAAAAAATAATTATGTTTTCATCACTTTATTCTGAGAGCTATAACTTTTTTATTTTTCCGCTGATGAAGCTGGATGGCAGCTTGTGTTTTGCAGGACTAGGTGACGTTTTCAGAAATAACATTTTTATTTACATCCGTCTTTTTGATCGCGTTTTATTCCACTTTTTATTCAGCGATATGATGTAAAAGTATTGTTTTTTTCCTCATTTTGTATTTCTTTTTTTACGTTGTTCACTGAAGTGGTTAACTAGTGGGAAAGTTTTGTAGGTTGGGTCATTCCGGATGCGGCGATATCAAACGTGCTGTCACGGGTGTGTCGCGGCGGAGATCGTCGCGATTGCACACCCTGACTTCGCACAGCTGAGTTTCTGGTGCTGGGTGTTTTTCGGCACTGAGGGAGTTAATTCTTTCTCTCTCGGTGCTGGACTGACCAGCCTCGCCCAGCTGCGTTTGATGTTTTGTTAATTAGCTTCCTTCATATACCTGCTGGTCTGCTGGGGAAGTTGCCGGTGAAAGCATTCATTCAGACCAGCAGAGCGGATCGTTTCTGAGAAGACTTAAGCTAAGAGTGCCTGTTGTGGTTTTTCCTCTCCTCGCTTATTGTTTATCTCCTTTACCTTTTGTGTTCCTCTGTAGTGGAAGTTTTGTATGCAAGACAGTGTTTTCTTTACCCCTTGTCTGTTTCGTTTGTCTAAGACTGTGTGTAAGCTGTGACCTGCCCATTTCCTGTGGTGGTAATCAGGGTCCTTCTCAGGACTAGATTACAGTGGTCAGGGATCTACAGGAGACAGGGTTACGCTGGTGGCCTGGACCTCTGTACCATTAACAGTACCTCCAGGTAGAGGGACTAGTCAGGACCCCAGTTCAGGGTCAGCATAGACCCCGGTCCACCTCTATCCTGAGACAGCGGGACACGTACACAGTATAGACCCACAATTCATAGGATATTATGTCAGGTAAGACATTGCTGGCAGATACTATGTATACATGTTGATATTTTCTATTATATGTAATATAGAATGTTGTCACATTAGATATAGGTTACTATCATTGAATATATCTGTTATACGTCGTGACACGTGCACCTGTTTTGCTTATTTCTTAGTTCATAAAATATTAAGATTATATATTTTTTAAATTATATTTTTGTGATTGTTTTAACATATTTTTACAATTTTTTTTACCTTTTTTACTTAGTCCCTCTACGGACTTTCACTTTTTTCTCTCTGATGGCAATGCAAGCTCCTGGCAGTGAGTGCGGGGTGTCAGCTGTGATATCAGCTGAACACTCGGCGGCGATCGTGTGACCACAGGAGCACAAAATCGCAATGACGTATCCATATGTTCAGGATTGGTCAGTACTTAACAACCTGGACGTATGGATACGTCCAAGGTCTTGAAGGGGTTAAAAAAATTAAAGTAAAAACCATTTTAGGAAACTCTCCTTCTTTGGTGAATTTTTGGAGGAATTTATGAGATTTTGAAGGGTTTTGTAAGAGTTTTTTTTTAACCTGAGGTTTTCTGTGCAGCCTTTTGATTGTACACTATAGAAAATAATAAATCAGGTATCTGCCCCTGTAAAATTACCGGGTCAAATTTAAGAATAAATATATAGATATGCACGCAGACGCTACCTACGCATGCGCTGCGGGCCGTGGGTGCCGTGGTGGGCTGAATGCGTCGCAATGGGGATGGGGAGCGATGACCTCGGTCCTCCTTTCCATTCCCTGCGGCGCATCTCGCCTGTCTACGTCGCCCATGTTCCGCATCATGCGGGACTGAGCGCCGATTCGTGCACCAATTTTACACAGAGGTATTTAAACCCCCATTTCCTTGGACAGACCACGCCTCCTGACGAAGCCGAGTGCGGTGAAACGCGCGTCGGGGCTGTCTTTTACTTCCCTCCCTGCCGGCATCAAATGCTCTCTGTCCAATATGGCACAAGGTAATAGCTAATACACGTGTTTCATTATGCTTCATGGCTATGGTTTGCTCCAGCACTGCATTTAGCCTTTGAGCCTATATACATGATCGATTGTTCATGCCTGCACACTATTTATTGATTTATATTGTAGGTGATATCTAATTATTTCTCTTTAACAGAGGGGCTTTGCTCTGCTGGAGCGTTATACGATTAATCATTTTTGCCTGCATATAGTCTGATGACTTTTCTGTCTGTAGCGTCACTTATCGGTGTTTCTGCTATAACATATATATCAGTGCAGACAATATATCAGCTTAATATTACCGATATCTGTATACCTATATTCAATTGAATAACCTTAACAAAGTGACTTCATTCCACTGGAGTATTATATGATGATCAGTAATTTTTTGCCTGCATATAGTTTAGCGTATTTTTGTCCTCAGCGTTATTTAGTGGTGATTTCACCATAATATAGACATATTGCAGACATAATATTAGCATAGCAAATATTGATGTTCATATATCTATATTGAGGTCATCTTTGTTAATTAATATGTGATTATACTACAGCATTTTCCATATGGGCAAGGATACAATAAATACTGTTGATTTATCACCATGTCTGCATAGTTGCTGGTGAGGAGGGTATAGTTTTGTGTTTTCCTTCTCATTTCCTGTCTATTTTTCCACCTTTTGACAGTTGATTAGCTGCGTTTTAACATCTTGTTCTCACTTTAAATTTTGTCCATTAGTCTCACAATATTGTATATATATTACTTCAATAAAATTGATAAATTGATTTGTTAAATATACCTCTCATTGTGATATTTTATCTATATATTTATTCTTAAATTTGACCCCGGTAATTTTACAGGGGCAGATACCTGATTTATTATTTTCTTTAGTTCGGTTGTATATTTGGCTAGAGGTATGTCCCGATTAGCCACGGTGACAATGTTTTAGGTTTTGATTGTACACTGCCTAGTCTAGTTTTCTGTTATTAGAACACGATGTAATCGTCCGGTAAGGATTTTTCTGAAGGAATAGAGGAAACACCGGATGTCACTGCAAGTGGCAAAACAATTAACTTAATTGGACACAGGTAGCAGGAAACAATTGAATCATGGAAGTGAAATATGTGAATGTTTTTTTTTTCATAAATGCTAAGTGTAATGGAGCTGTGATCCTGGTAGCCAGGCAGTTCCTAAAAGGGCTTACATAAACAGGCTTTGCCCAAGCCACTATGTTTAGCAAGTCCCAAGGTGGTGTAAGGTGGCGGCTAGACAGGTTGTGGACGGGAGATATGTGTTAACGAGGCGTTTAGCCTCAGTGATATAAAGCCTGACAAAACAGGCTAGTGCTGAGAGGGTGTTTTTTTAAAGAAGTGGTCCACTACAATTTATCAATTTAAACCTTTTAAATAAGTATTTTTGTAAATACTTTCTGCTGCCATATGTGCCTGTGCGTGGCGCTATAGCTGCTTCCTCAGTCCCGATCATGTGACCCTCGGCTGCAGCCACCGCTGATCTCACATCAATTCTGGACTCCCTTGCATCAACAAGATGTGACTCAGTCACAAGCACTACCCCTGATTGATTACCTCTTTAATGGTCCCAGATTTTGGGTCCGGGTTTTAGGAACAGCCAAAAGAGCTGGGTGGGACTAACCGTTCCCTGATTTCCACTTCCAGCGTTTGAAAGGCTTTTTTTTGTGTCTGCGAGTGAGAAGTGAAATACCTCTTGGTGTTGATCTCCCTGACAGGGGTTGAGTGAGAACTTGACATTTAAAGGTTTTGTTTTTCCTTATCTTGATTTGAAGACTGTTTGATTTTCTTTTGTGTTGGAGATTTATCGACTGTAATATATCTACCTGTTTTGCACCAAGCAACTTTATACCTGTGCCTCATACCCATCCAACACCCGGGAACCTCCACCGATCAGCTGAAGTACCCCAGCTCAGTACACCACGTAGTGACCATTCTTGGGTACTGCAGCTCTGTTTCTATTGAAATGAACGGGAACCAAGCTGAAATACCTGAGAACGTCTACAAATCGGAAGGCTGGGCTCCATATACTGTGTATATCCAGACTGTGACTCTTCACCAGGGCAGCACCGACCAGATGACTATTGAGAGTGACGTGCAGCCATTTTATAACTTCAGCTTTTCTAGACTGGCAAAAGCAGGGGATGGTGGGTTGCGGGGGAGTTTGCAAAGATATTTCGATGCCCTATTGTAACTCTAATGATCACAACTTTAATGAAAGCTATGAATATGCTGAAGATTTGGAACTTTGCTTTAGGAAAAAAAATAAGCTTAGACCATTTAAGAGGGTTTTAAGGAACAAATATTGATGGCCTATACTTGAGATACAGCACTTATGTTTTCTCTGCCAAATTTCTATAATGTTGTCTGAAAATTTAGTAAAAAGCCTTACAGACTCTTTCCATTGTACTTATTATTACGAGAATTGAAAGGTCGGCACTAAATAGAAGAGTGGAATATTTATCTTGTATTTCTGCCAAGTGCGAGGTGCAAGTTGCCTCCTGTACCGAGCCGATGGTGAGGATCAGGTCCGATGAAAGTCAATAAAGTAAATGTTAGCTGTGTACACGGAGCATATACAGAGGTGTTATGTAATTGCCTGACTCACGTAGGAGTGATAAGTCGCACCACAATTAAGCTTTTCCATTTTACAGCAGTGGTAAGATTCAGCAAGAAAAGTATCATCAAGAAGCAAAAAAACTCATACTTGCCAAATCCCTCTGATTCCGGACTACCACAAAAGTCAGAAAATTTCCAGTACCCCATCAAATCTGCATGAAACCTCCCAAAAGCCAGGTTTCTTCATACTGTTAGGTGAGAAATGGGGCATGGTGAAGCAGTGAAAGGGCATCTGTTACGACTCTGTTGTCAGGTGTCCTGGGACCAGGGGCTGCTTCCTTGTCCCTAATTCTAGGTATGCCCTAGCTTGCCCTACTCCCTGGATTACTTCTGATGGTGAAGATGCCGGGGCCACATACCTTACCTAAGCTCCTGAATCCGCCCTCAGTCTGTCCCCTCCCCCCACCCAGGGAAGAGGGGAGTAGTAGTGTACCATAATACACCAACCAGACTAACAAGGTAATGCGAACAGGGGTAACGAAAAATACCAAACATACATATATACTCACACAGACAACAGAGGAATGCACCGGGGAGTGGAGGATGGGGTTAAACCAAAAGTGGGAGAAGAAAGGGAATTATCACATACTCAAAACGTCGCAACTGTCACAGATAAATCCACCAAACGCCTTCTCCAATAACAACCACCAACAACCTCCAGCCATGCAGCATAAACTAGCCCTGACAATGAGTGCTAGCCCGGGCCCAGATTATATAGGAGATGGGAGTGGCTAACAGTACACAGCTGAGACCTTTAATGCAGGAAAGCTTCCAGGGGCTCTCAACTGAGCAGATTAACCTCTGCACTGCTAAAATAAATTTACCCTGTTCCATAAGAAGGTGAACTGCTTATAATCAGTGTGGAAGTAGGAGAAATCAGATGCTGCCATCTTCTGTCTACTCTCTTTTCATGGTAAACCCCTTACAGCATCTAGGGGCATGGCCCTGCGGATGTTGGAGGGTACAACAGCTGCAAGCTTACGGTATTTTAGGGTGGGACTATCTTCAGCTTAGAGCAGATGGCGGTGTGAATTTTTAGAGATTATTTAGTCTGTACTGTATGGCATCTCACATCATGTCTTCTGATGATTTTGCTGAAAACTGAAATCTGCAACAGCGGACACTTATAGTGTTAAAAATGTAAAGTATGTAAAAGTATTAAAAGTATGACTAGATTTGGATTCAACACCCCAGTCATCATTTGACCAAAGTGCATGAGTCCATCAACCAGATCCAGACAGCCTCATCCAGATGGATCTGTAATATTACTCCTGTACAATCGTACTTGCCAATTTATGACAGTAGGCATCCGGGAGTCAGTCACACCTGGCAAAGCGGGAGTAAGAATTTTTAGCCATAGTCATGCTCCTTTAGAGGTGACAGCCCCTCAATGCTCCAACTCCGAGGCCAACGAAAACTGATGTACAGGAGGTTTTGGTGCCACTTGGGGAGATTTGCCAACTTTTTCTCTGGTCTGCGAGGTCTTCCATTTCCACGAAAGTAATCAAGTATGGATACAATAGAAGACTCAACTGCTCTATTAGTCATGGGCATGTGCATGCAAGACCATGCAGCTGATATGAGACACTTGGAGAAAAGGTGGCGCAGCTCTGGATAGTCTCATCCTCTTGGTGGTAAAAGCCTATTAAGGACCTGCTGAGGGTCTCAATTACCGATTTTGCATTGGGGCTCAGGAGCTTCCATCTACGCTTCTCTTGAGTTTTGGATTTACACCTAGGATGGAGGTCTGAGACACATCAGAATTTTGTAACGTTTTTCAGCTCAGATGTTCCACTGCGATCTTGAATGAAGACCTTTACCAAACATCATGGACTTCTATAAAGTTTTTATTTTTTACTAGGTTCTCCTATTATTGGATAATATCCACTGAAATCAACTACTGTCCATGCAATCCATGGACATGTTGAGTGCTCCAGAGTGAGACACTCTCTTTGTAGTAAATTTGGGTCCTGAGCATGGGAATCCATCTCAACCGTAAATAACTATTGCAAATTGAGACAGTTCCTTTAAGGGGGATTTTTCTTTCCAAAGACCTGGTTTATTCTCCATTCTGTCTCATTTGATATCTTCTATATGACATCCATTTATTTGTTTTTGTATATCTGTTGTATTGGCTGACGTCCCAGAAGTAATAAATTAGAAGTCTCTTCTGATATCCGCAACCGGCCAGAGAGCATCCGCTTATAACCTTGTCATTTTTCATGACCGGTGAATTTTGACTTCAGTAAATAATGGTGACATTTCTGGATGTACTTTATACTGATCCGTGTCACCCCCTGGTTTCCTGGCTTCCTCTTCATGTGACTTCTGTAGCGAATTATTGGCCACTGATCAGCGGCAACCTTCACGTTCTGGCCAAGCCAGAATAAGAATTTTATCTACTGGCTTGGATGGAAGGTGGGCACTCAACCAATCAGTTACTGTTGATTGGCTGCAGTGTTTTTGTGATATCCCTTGCTGAAAAAAACCTGTGGTGGGACACAGATGGCGGAATGGCAATGGCCCACTTAGTGAATGTTTTTTTATCCCCTATCTGGTCCATTTAAGTGTATTGGATAACCCCTTTAAATTCAATGAGAGATGTGATGAGCTCTCTCTTGTGGTGACTGCGGCAACCATATTTTTGCAATTTGCACACCAACATCATTACCCTTGCATGTTAGTTAATATAGAATTATAGGGATTGTAAAAGAAAACCCATGAACATTCCACCTAAACCACCATGTAGAATATCCACCTAGACCACCATGTATATTATTCCACCTAGACCACCATGTAGATCATTCCACCTAGACCACCATGTAGAACAGTCCACCTAGACCACCATGTAGATCATTCCACCTAGACCATCATGTAGATCATTCCACCTAGACCACCATGTAGAACATTCCACCTAGACCACCATGTAGAATATCCACCTAGACCACCATGTAGATTATTCCACCTAGACCACCATGTAGATCATTCCACCTAGACCACCATGTAGATCATTCCACCTAGACCACCATGTAGATCATTCCACCTAGACCACCATGTAGATTATTCCACCTAGACCACCATGTAGATCATTCCACCTAGACCACCATGTAGATCATTCCACCTAGACCACCATGTAGAACATTCCACCTAGACCACCATGTAGATCATTCCACCTAGACCATCATGTAGATCATTCCACCTAGACCACCATGTAGATCATTCCACCTAGACCACTATGTAGAACATTCCATCTAGACCACCGTGTAGAACATTCCACCTAGACCACAATGTAGAACATTCCTCCTAGACCACCATGAAAAATATTCCACTTAGACCACCATGTAGATCATTCCACCTAGATCACCATGTAAAATATTCCACTTAGACCACCATGTAGATCATTCCACCTAGATCACCATGAAAAATATTCCACCTAGACCACCATGTAGATTGTTCCACCTAGACCACCATGTAGAATATCCACCTAGACCACCATGTAAATCATTCCACCTAGACCACCAAGTAAAATGTATATCATACTTGCCAATCTTTTAAAATAGCTGAGTGGGAGTTTCTGGAGTCAGGAAATGTTTTATTTTTGCAGTGCCACAAGTCCTTTTAGAGCCCTTTTCCATGACCCTTTCCCACCCTCGGATGTTGCCTCTATCTGATAATAAACGATAATGACACTACGCACAAGTCAACAACCCTTTCTGGGAGGTTTTTGGAGGGTTCACTAGCACCCATGAGATTTTACAACTCTTTTGGTACTATAGGTGGTCCTCCCTTTTTTTCTGGGACTCTTCTAGATGTTCTAGAGAATAACGAAGAATGATGTAAATATAATTGCCAATAATCCTGATTCTACCAGGGTAGGTGAACAAACCAGATCACAAAAGGAGCAAGGCTTATACAAAAGACACATGCCCAAAAGTCAATACTTTGGGGCCATTTTTGGCCATATAATGGGCATGCCAATGGGTGGGCCAATTTTTAGCTGCCATTTTCTAAAGTATGCTAGACCACCACATATACTACCAATCCCGAATCATTTTACAATATTAAAAAAATACTATTAAAAAATCCTAAAGGCACCCCAGCTGAACATCCCCCCCAAATTTTAGCGGGATCCGTTGATCTTCTAATGTGTTGGGGTCTCCAGACTCCCTACCAACAGATTATGTTGTTGGAGGGAAGGAATTGGCCATTGTCTATCATGGGCCATTTTTTTTTGTTCGATGGTGAGATAAGCCTCTCTCAGAAAGAACACAGGAGCGCTCGGCCGAGCCACTCCTTTCGAAACCCCTCACAAGAAATCTTCCATTTGCCATTGTATGATGTGATGTAATAATATTATTGGCAAATCCCACAGTAATCCAAAAACCTCACTGCTTTATTAGTGTTGAAACGTATTGTATCCCACAGAGCTAAAAGCCTTTCTTCATCACTTATGTAAGACAATATTTCATAGTAGAAAAGGAACCGATAAAAGTCAATGTGTGATTTTAATTATTAAAAAGCAATAAATAAACTAAAATAAAGTCCCTGTAAATCATATTATAGTCCACCTTTATTTGATCTGGACAAACAACGGGACATAATAAAATAGAGGCTGATATGGCTATTAAAATTAAACATTTATATAGAATTGAAAAAAGTGAAAAAAAACAGACATTGGTATTCAGTAGTGTAACAATTTATACTATTGGTTACCTTTGGTTAATACAATTTAATTCTGCAATCTTCATTTCTTCATTTGTTTTCAGATTCTGAAATATGCAGTTTGCTGTCTGATCCACATTACAGATTTTTTTTTCTTGTGGGAGTGTTTCTGTAATATAGGTTGGGTATGAGCTCACTGTATATCCAGTGGGCCTCTGTCTTATATATACCAGCACATTTTCTTTACTGCACCCATTTCCTCTTTTCTCCTTTTCAATAGCTTTTCTTTTTCTCCGCCCTCTCTATGACCTTAGATACTTTATCCCCTCTCCATGCTATGACAACCTCTCCCTCCTTCTATCTCTAATACTGAGAGAGGGGAAGATGCGAGTAGAGAGCCATCAGGAGTAGCTCTGTCATAATAGTAACTGTTACGCACCTGTCCCGCATCTGTGCTTTGCTCCCCTCTCCCCGGTTTTCTGAACTCTATTGTGTTCCTTCTCAAGCTTTGCAGATGGCCCGGGATGATCCCTTGTGATCTTCTGAATGGGCCTACATACACCTGCATCTTGGTAATAAGATTTTTGAGTGCTCCGGAGTACTGAGTGTCTGCAGCCTTCAGGACCCCTGCTACCTGTTTCCGGTCTCCTGTCCACCTGCAGTTTCCAGGACTTCTACTACCTGTCCCCAGTCTCTTGTCCGCCTGCGGTCTCGAGTACCTTTACTACTTGTTCCCGTTCTCTTTCCCACCTGCGGTCTCCAGGAAGTCTGCTACCTGTTCCTGGTCTCCTGTCCGCCTGTGGTTTCCAGGACGTCTGCTACGGTCTCCCGTACTTTTGCTAACTATCTTCTGTGTGCCTCACCTGCCATGTACCCACCTAGACCTTGGACATGGAGCATCCACCTCACCAGGACCTCTGCTACCTGCTCCCAGTCTCCTGTCTACCTGTGGTTTCCAGGACCTCTGCTACCTGTTCCCAGTCTCCTGTACGCCTGCGGTCTCCAGGCCATCAGCTACCTGTTCCTGGTCTCCTGTCTGCCTGCGGTCTCCAGGACCTCTATTGCCTTCTACCCCGTCTCCTATCCACCTGCGGTCTCCAGGATATCTTTTACCTTTTCCTGGTCTCCTCTCTGCCTGTAGTTTCTGGGATCTGTGCTACTTTCTTCCCAGTCTCCTATCTGCCTGCGGTTTCCAGGACCTCTGCTACCTGTTGCCAGTCTCCTGTCTGCTTGTGGTCTCCAGGATCTCTTATTACCTTCTTCCCAGTCTCCCATCCACCTACGGTCTCCCATACCTTTGCTACGCATTTCCTGTGTGCCTCACCTGCCTGCTGCACCGAAGCCCGTGGCCCTGTACCCACCCAGACCTTGGGCTTGGAGGATCCACCTCACCAGGAGAGCCTAATACTAACATTTCAGCAAAGCACTCATGTAGATAAAGTAGTTCGAAAATGATAGAACATTTTTAATGACTATTTAGAAAGTTGCTCCATGTTGCAGTTAGAAAGTAAATAAAAAATTGAAAATTTGTGCAATGGTCTACATAGCCTATAAATGATCATGAAATGGTAGCTATAGGATTGCAGGGATAGAAATTGCTCCATGGACCTGGTACCTGAAGAGTCCCGAATGTACTATAGACAAGCTTGTATTTGGCACAGCACATGGTAGGTTGGAGGCTTGATCCAACTTCTTCTGCTCTTGAGCATCCACTTCAAAGTTTGATGTGCTGCATATTGTCAAGAGATTGCCGATCTACTGTTGTAAGACACGTATATGTGTTTTAGTCCTCATACGTATGACTATATTATGGCTCTTTTGTTATTCTGACCTCTCTCTTTGCCAACTCATTTTTCCCACCAAAACTGAGGCTTACCGAATGTTTTGTAAGCTGTTGGGCCCAGGGGTGCAGCTATCGGCTGGTGTAATGGTAGTCTGGACCATGTAAGAAGATACCATGGTAGCTGGGGTGGAGCAAATTACAATGGCATATGGTAGGTGGTGGACCACTTAAAGTTGTCGGAATGGGTCTAGGAGCTTCACGTTATACCTCTGTTGTGCCTAAATATCCCAGGGATCAAAAGTTTCAGAGATAGTCCAAACACCACCTCATGTAAATCGTTGTACAACCTGCGGAGGTCTTGACCAGGTTTTTTGGTATGTAGGGAGAAATAATGGGTTGAGATCTAAAATGTTACCGTTCCTTGGAGGCTTAAGTCCTAACAAGTAATGGAAAATCTCGTTCAGCAAATTCTCGGTTGACGAAAACATTTTTTTTCTATTTTCAAAATGTTCTCATAGCAGCGTATTAGCCAGAGAGCATTTACTTGGAAATCACGGGCCGTTATCACACGGAGCTAAAAGCTTATCTTCATTACTAATGTAAGACACAATTGGGTGCTAATTACTCTGCATTAGATGGATTGAAAAGACCGAGGCCAGCAGAACACGGTGAAAATTTTTCAGAAGACGAAAGAAAGAATCAATATCATCTTCATTTGACTGGAAAGGGATTACAGTCTTGTTTCCATAAATATTAATGTTATCTGGTTTGAGGTCCAATTCATATGTGGAATTAGCACTTGGATAAATTATTTATCTGTTACTAATCCTGACTTATACTTCAGAGCTGCATTCATAATTCTGACGATTTCACAGCTGAAATCCACCATCCCCCAATTCCATGCTGACTTAAAGCAGTTGTCCACTACTCGGACAAGCCCTTCTTAAACAATTAAAGAGGGATTGCCCAAGTTGAGGACAACCTCTTTAATTTCTACCCAGAACTGCACCGTTGTCCCCAAACACTTGTTTCCTGATAATTGACAGCATGCCAATCACCCCACAAATGAGAAAAATTTTATTTTTTTCATGTGAATGGTGATTTTTAAACGTTTTTAAACATCGTTGTTCTTGGCAGCACATTATTCTGTGCTGCCGAGAGTAATGATTTTTCTATGCGGATAGACTATAAGCGATTGTTCTATGCCTAGTGGAAGCACAGATCATGCAATGTAAACAAGCTCTTACTTTAATTCTGAAGGATGACACCAGAGAGATCACGCAGAAACCCTCCGCTGCCACCACATGTGACAAATCCACACCTCGCCACTCCGACTGATGTCACTAATACGTCAGCAAGTATGGTCTCCTCACTTGCACTAACGTGACGTTCCACACCCTCTGGGGACACGTAAGGTCACCTTGGCGCAGTTTTGCACACACAACCCCTGTCCACATGGATCCATGGAGGCGGGTCCAGGGAGTGAGAGAATGTGGCCCACACAGTCACTGACGGACGTGAATCATACTCGCTCACAACCCTGACAAGCTGAGAGGCCCCTTTCTCTAGCACCAGTGAAACAGAGCGCTGCCAGCTCGGTAGTACTGCCACAAGTTCCTCATTAGATAAAATCCCGGTCCATTAATGGGATTATATCGGGACAGAAACCAGCCCCGGTAGCATGGGAAGTTAAACTGAGAACACAGACGTGTGGATTCATGGATTGAGATAAAAGAGCAGCCCAAGGTTAAATTATATATTTAATCGCCTTAAGGGCACACTAGACAAAAAACTACATACACAATGGTTATACATATACAATGGTCAGATATGCAAATAAAATAGTGGTAGGACAAAAGATATAAGCAGAATATATGTCAATTACTGGATGATGTTATGTCATGGGCACTGGGCCACAAGGGGCATGCACTGCCAGCTGTCTCCTTGGTCCCTTCTCAGCACGTTACTCGACAAAGCCCCCATTTCAGAAGTGGCTTTACACTCGTGTTTATCCCCTTTGGCTCACTCCCCTCCTGCCCCCTGGGCTGAACCTAAATCCCCTCCCCTTGCCTCTGCAGTTAAAGCCTCAAAACCTATGTAAGATCATAACTCCTTTCTGGATCGTCCTAGGGCGGCGGTTCTGGGATCCAACATAAGGAGCATGATCCTTTTGCTTACAAGACTACACTTACATATAGTGAAGTGGAGGCCACATCTCAGGAATGGTGAGGAGCAGGAACAAAATAAAAACATTGCCGGATTCAGGAGAACAGCGACATTTACACTGGGTAAATGTTTATGGCAAGTGACAAGTCCAATCCTAAGCACTTATTAACCCCTTGATGACAAGCGCCATTCATGTATGGCGCATGTCGGGTCTCCCCTTTGATGTGGGCTCAGGGTCTTGAGGAAGAACGCTGTGTTGCATTTGAAACGCATCGCCATGTTTCTTGCTCTCTGATTTTGCCTGAATGTCATGGATTTTTAAAATGTTTGAATAAATTTCAAACTTTTTAACAATCCTCACTAGAAGCTGGAATACTCCTTTCTTCCACTTCCCTACATTTGTCAGAACGTCATTCTGTGAATACTGAACTGCAGGATATGGTGAGCTGGCAAATTTTGCCGCACTATGTCGGGAAATGTTTATGCTAGAGGTGTTTTGCATTAAGTCTATATCTGAAGATTTGGAATCCTTAATGAAATTTGCTAAATTGTTAGGGTCAATCTGTGCCGGCTCCACCGTGAACAAAACACAAGTCATTGTCGTGGATGTTGAAGTTACAATGACTGGTTGCTCGGAATAAGAATGAGTCATTGACACTTCCTCTATAATGGCACATATTTCCTGAGAGATCTCTTCAAAAGAAAAGTACAAAGTCAAGATGGAGGCAGCTGGGAATTTGTATCTACGTGTAAACGATCTTTCATCTGCTGTTTTTCAGAACCATAAAGAAGCCCAATCTAAAGAGCCAAGGCTACATCTTAAGCGTCTACAGGAAGCATGGCGCTAACGTGTCCCTTGCTAAAATGTGACAAAAAAAACAAGAGACGATGGCGGAGTCCTAGAAGTTGTCGTGAAGAGAGATGTCTATCTGAGACAGATGCTTTCCATGGAAAATACTTCTGAGGCATTCATGGAAGAAACTGGAAGAAAAATCTTGTTCTTGATTTTTTTTGTTTTTAACCATAAAAGTGAAAATATCTTATTGTTAACAGAATGTATGAATAGCTTTGAATAACCTTTTGCAGGTCAGAAAGTGTACCAAAATTAATTTCAAAGGACCTGAATTGCAACACTAAACACAACCAATGAGCAATTGTGGTGCTCTTTCTGGAAAAAAAGAAGTCACCTTTTTCTAAATATGGACAACCCTTTTAACAAGTGTACTGACAGAGAAGAAGTCTTTCATTTTCCTGAGAGTATCAATCTTTTCCGTAGGTTGAGTCTGGTACTTTAGCTCAGCCCCATTCACATAAATTGGATGAGCTACAACACCAGACCCGACCCATTGACCGAAAATAAACCGCATCTTATATTTCCTGATCAGTTGAGTAGTAAAAAAGAACTGAACAAAAAAATTAACTTGAGAACAGACAATCGATAGGTGTGTTAGTAAACTTTATGGTAAAATAAGGCAAAAAATTTGAGCTGCACCATCTCACTATAAGTATCCAGCATTATGTTAACCATGAGGACTCTGGAGAGGAAGTAAATGAAGGAGGAAAAGTAAGGGAAGTCAAGTAAAGGAAAGGCAATCAGGTTTAGTCTGGGATAATCTTCAAACTAGACATCAGATAAGACAACCTCTACTGGTTCCTCGAGATAAGACTTTGCTCAGCGTTTTCATTAGATAGTCGGCCAAGGATCCCATAACAGCCCTTATGGTACAGATGGCATTGGTAGCCACCGGTGATGAATTATATTCTTGCTATAGGCAAGTTTACATCTACTCCTGTAAACATTAGGCTTTTTTCTGGGTAAAAGTTTGGGTGTGGGGGGGTTAAACCCAAGGAACGTTTTGTAAATCTCTGCTTTATTAGTACATTTTTCAATACCAATCAATCCCCTTTCAAATATCCTATTAGTACATAAAGTGTAAAAATAGGGAATCCCTCATTTAGAAGCTCTATCAACTAGCCCGTGAGGAGAGTGCCTTCTCTCTGGAGGACCTGGCATTTCCATGTATTACATGGGTACACGAGTAGCTTACTGGGTTTATTGCACACCTTGTAATACTTCATTTTTCCTGTGGGAGTGCTGCAGGGGAATGAAACACTTCCTAACTCACACCTGCTCCTCCATTGAGGATCCATATAAACCCTAAAACTGTTTGCCTGCCTCTATATATATAAATGGCACAATATCCTCAGTATATAACGGCGGAATATTTTTATAGGTTTCTAGAGAATAAATCTTTTCTTTAAAAAAAATGTATCTGATACTTGAATTGTTTTCGGCTCTTTTATCTGAGAGAAGCGCACTATACAAAGTTCACTGGAGGCCAGATATGCAATAAATCCTCCTCCTTGGGTAATTGGATTTGGGCTGTATCTTCTGGAACACTTTCTTCCTAATAATTAAATCTCTCCGAATCGTAAGATCTTGGTTGTTGTGCGTTATAGTAGTAAATGGACAAGGAAAGCGTGTAATAGACTCAGCAATGTCTGTGATCTAAGATCTAAGATGTCTGATGAATTATGGATGAAGGCATGAAACGCATGATATACTAAATATACTGGGGACCAGAAAGTACTTGTATAACAACCGACTCTCCCAAAAAATTAAGTTAATTCCTAATTTTCTCTACGGATACAGCTATCTATGCTTCCATATTTTTTCATTTTATCAATTCTGGAGTGCTGCCATTTTTGCTTCCAGAAGTTTTCATACAGTCTCCTAGATGTTGGACATTCAATAGGCAAAAGAGACCTTTTAGTAGATTAGGTGACTGCCCAGCTCCTCCTTCTTCTTTCACAAGGTGACCGCTCAGCTCCTCCTTCTTTTTTCACAAGGTGACCGCTCAGCTCCTCCTTCTTCTTTCACAAGGTGACTGCTCAGCTCCTCCTTCTTTGACAAGGTGACCACTCAGCTCCTCCTTCTTTTTTCACAAGGTGACCGCTCAGCTCCTCCTTCTTCTTTCACAAGGTGACTCAGCTCCTTCTTCTTTCACAAGGTGACCGCTCTGCTCCTCCTTCTTCTTTCACAAGGTGACCGCTCACCTCCTCCTTCTTCTTTCACAAGGTGACCGCTCACCTCCTCCTTCTTCTTTCACAAGGTGACCGCTCAGCTCCTCCTTCTTTCACAAGGTGACCGCTCAGCTCCTCCTTCTTTTTTCACAAGGTGACCGCTCAGCTCCTTCTTCTTTCACAAGGTGACCGCTCACCTCCTCCTTCTTCTTTCACAAGGTGACCGCTCAGCTCCTCCTTCTTTCACAAGGTGACCGCTCAGCTCCTCCTTCTTTCACAAGGTGACTGCTCAGCTCCTTCTCCTTCTTTCACAAGGTGACTGCTCAGCTCCTCCTTCTTTCACAGGATGACCGCTCATCTCCTCCTTTTTCTTTCACAAGGTGACCGCTCAGCTCCTCCTTCTTTCACAAGGTGACCGCTCATCTCCTTCTTCTTTCACAAGGTGACCGCTTAGCTCCTTCTTTTTCTTTCACAAGGTGACCACTCAGTTACTCCTTCTTCTTTCACAAGGTGACCGCTCAGCTCCTCCTTCTTTCACAAGGTGACCGCTCAGCTCCTCCTCCTTCTTTCACAAGGTGACTGCTCAGCTCCTTCTTCTTTCACAAGGTGACTGCTCATCTCCTCCTTCTTCTTTCACAAGGTGACCGCTCAGCTCCTCCTTCTTTCACAAGGTGACCGCTCAGCTCCTCCTTTTTCTTTCACAAGGTGACCGCTCAGCTCCTCCTTCTTTCACAAGGTGACCGCTCAGCTTCTCCTTCTTTCACAAGGTGACTGCTCAGCTCCTCCTTCTTTCGCAAGGTGACTGCTCAGCTTCTCCTCCTTCTTTCACAAGGTGACTGCTCAGCTCCTCCTTTTTTCACAAGGTGACCGCTCATCTCCTTTTTCTTTCACAAGGTGACCGCTCAGCTCCTCCTTCTTCTTTCACAAGGTGACGCTCAGCTCCTCCTTCTTTCACAAGGTGACCGCTCAGCTCCTTCTTCTTTCACAATGCCTATGCATATGTCAATGAGCATGTATCTATCACTCTTCCATTGCAGTAAATTAGCCATGTTCTCCAAGATTTTATTTAAAAAAATTCCTTGGTTGAAAACCAAGGCCAAAGAACAACAAGTAAATAAAGTCTAAAATAAATGATTTATATGAATATACAGTCATGGTCGAAAGAGTTGTCACCCTTGAAATTGTTCCAGAAAATGAAATATTTCTCCCTGAAAATTATTGCAATTACACATGTTTTGTTATACACATGTTTATTTCCTTTGTGTGTGTGTATTGGAACAACACAAAAAAACAGGGAAAAAGACTAATTTGACATAATTTCAAAAATTGTTGGCACCTTTCTAAAATTGTGGCTAAACAACTTTTGTTTCAAGCATGTGATGCTTGTTCAAACTCACCTGTGACAAGTAACAGGTGAGGGCAATATGAAAATCACACCTGAAACCAGATAAAAAGGGGAGAAGTTGACTTAATCTTTGCACAGTGTTTCTGTATGTTCCACACTAAGCATGGAGAACAGAAAGAGGATAAGAGAACTGTCTGAGGACTTTCGAACCAAAATTGTTGAACAATATCAACAACAAAAATATATCAGAAATCTCAAGGCTACAAGTCCTTTTCCAGATATTTTGATGTTCATTTGTCCAAGGTGCATAACATGATCAAGAAGTTTACAACCCATGGCCTTGTAGCTAATCTTCCTGGATGTGGATGGCAAAGAAACATTGATGAAAGGTTGCAATGCTTTATAGTACAGATGGAGGAAAAGCAGCCCCAATCAAGTCCCAATGAAATTAAAGCTGTCTTGCAGGCTCAGGGTGCATCGTTGTCAGTGCAAACTATCCGTTGACATTTTAATGAAATGGAACGCTATGGCTAGACTGCAGTTTCTGAGTATGTACGTGAGTAAGCCATAATCCTTCCTGGAAAGCATCTTGTGGAAAGATAAGACAAATGTAGAGCTTTTTTGTAAAGCACATCATTCTACTGTTTACTGAAAATGAAATGAAGCCACAAAGAAAAGAACACAGTGCCTACAGTAAAATAAGGTGGAGGTTCTAAGATGTTTTGGGGTTTTTTGCTGCCTGTGACACTGGATGCTTTGACTGTGAGCAAGGCAGCATGAAATCTGAAGATTACCAAAGGATTTTGGGTCGCAATGTAGGTCCCAGTGTCAGAAATCTGAGTTTGCGTCTTAGGTCTTGGGTCTTCCAGCAGGACAATGATCCCAATCATACTTCAAGAAGCCCCCAGAAATAGATGGAGACTTCTGAAGTGGCCAGCTATGAGTCCGGATCTAAATCCCATTGAACACCTGTGGAGAGATCTTAAAATTGCTGTTGGGAGAAGACACCCTTCAAATATGAGAGACCTGGAGCAGTTTGCAAAAGAAGAGTGCTCCAAAATTCCAGTTGAGGTGTAAGACGCTTGCTGATCGTTATAGGAAGCAATTGATTGCAGTTATTCCAAAGGGCGTGCAACCAAATATTAAGTTGAGGGTGCCAAAAATTTTGTCAGGCCCATTTTAGGGGTTTTGTGTGAAATTATGTCCAATTTGCTTTCTTTTCTTGTTCCAATACACACAAAGGAAATAAACATGTGTATAACAAAACGTGTGTAATTGCAATAATTTTCTGGGAGAAATACTTTATTTTCTAGAACAATTTCAAGGGTGTCAACACTTTCAGCCATGAATATATAAATATAAATATATATAATATATATATATATATATATATACAATGTGGAAAATAAGTATTTGATACACTGCCGCCTCTGCAAGTTTTCCCACCTACAAAACATGGAGAGGTCTGTAATTTTTATAGTAGGTACACTTCACCTGTGAGAGACAGAATCTAAAAATAAAATCCAGAAAATCACATTGTAAGATTTTTACATAATTTTTAATAATTTGCATTTTATTGCATGAAATAAGTATTTGATACAATAGAAACACAGAACTTAATATTTGATACAGAAACCTTTATTTGCAATTAGAGGTCAGACGCTTCCTTAGTTCTTGACCAAGTTTGCACACACTGCAGCAGGGATTTTGGCCCCCTCCTCCATACAGATCTTCTCCAGATCTTTCAGGTTTCGGGGCTGTCGCTGGGAAACATTGAGTTTCAGCTCCCTCCAAAGATTTTCTAGTGTGTTCAGGTCTGGAGACTGGCTAGGCCACTCCAGGACCTTGAAATGCTTCTTAGAGATCCACTCCTTAGTTACTCTGGCTGTGTATTTCAGGTTATTGTCATGATTGAGGGAAGGAGGTTGTTGGCCATAATCTCATGACACATGACTCCATCCATCCTTCCTTCAATACGGCACAGTCGTTCTGTCCCTTTGCAGAACAGCACCCCCAAAGTATGATGTTTCCCCCACCATGCTCCATGGTTGGAACGGTGTTCTTGTGGTTGTACACATCTCTCTTCTTCCTCCAAACACAGAGAGAGAGAAGATGATACCAAAAAGTTCTATTTTGGTCTCATTTGACCACATGACCTTCTCCCATGCCTCCTCTGGATCATCCAGATGGCCATTGGCGAACTTCAAACGGGCCTGGACATGTGCTGGCGTGAGCAGGGGGACCTTGCATGTCCTGCAGAATTTTAAGTGAAGTGTACCTATGATAAAAATTACAGACCTCTCCATTCTTTGTAGGTGGGAAAACTTGCAAAATCGGCAGTGAATCAAATACTTATTTTCCCCACTGTATGTACGTATATACAGGGTGGGTCATTTATATGGATACACCTAAATAAAATGGGAATGGTTGGTGATATCAACTTCCTGTTTGTGGCACATTAGTATATGGAAGGGGGAAGACTTTTCAAGATGGGTGGTGACCATGGCGGCCATTTTGAATTCGGCCATTTTGGATCCAACTTTATTTTTTCCAATGGGAAGAGGGTCATGTGACACATCAAACTTATTGAGAATTTCACAAGAAAAACAATGGTATGCTTAGTTTTTAACGTAACTTTATTCTTTCATGAGTTATTTACAAGTTTATGACCACTTATAAAATGTGTTCAAAGTGCTGCCCATTGTGTTGGATTGTCAATGCAACCCTCTTCTCCCACTCTTGACACAGTGATAGCAACACCGCAGAAGAAAGGCTAGCACAGGCTTCCAGTATCCGTTGTTTCAGACGCCGCACATCTCGTATTTGAAGGCAATTGTCTATGCTGTGAAGATGAGCCAGACTTGTGCAAACCTATCAGAAACTTCCTAACACGTGACATCATCATATGGACAGTTCGGAATTGTTTAGAGGCATAGTAATCTTAGTGTGTGGAAAGTTTTGACTTTGCAGTAAGTAATAAAAATGCCTTAAAACATTCTCTCTCTCATTATTCTGGTATCTGGCAAATATTAATAATTCTGGTAATCCTAATTGACCTAAAACGGGAAAGGTTTATTCTGATTTCACGTCCGATATTGAGAAAAACCTGCAGATGTGTCTTTTTATATAGTGGATGGAAACTTCTGGTTTCAACTGTATATCTGCTTTCTAATTCCAAAACATAAGTCATTCATACTTAGGTATTTTTTTTAAATTTATGTTTGATTTTTTATATCATTTTAACACATTCCGAACATTCTCTTGTCTCGTCCTTTATGTAATTCTTTTTTTTTTGTTGGCTCATCAGTATTACTAATGAATTCTCCCATAAAACCTCTCAACGTCTAATCAGTCACGAACCGTTTTCGTATTTTTTTTTTTCTAAAGTTGTTTCCTCCCATTGTTCTCGTCTGGTCATTAAAGCCAACTGATTCTTCGTGATAGGAGTTTTACACCATTGTGTCTACATTCTGACGGATGTAGCACTCACCGTTTATCTTTCCTCTAAACGAACAAAAGTTCCTGCCTTAAGTATACATAAGATGTCAAACTTCTAGGAGGCTCTAGATCGGTCCAGACGTGAAGGTGTCCGGGAGCAATGAGCTGCTAAACATCGGATCCTCCAAGTTTTTGGGGAATTTTTAACATCTCAAACACTTTAAGGTAAGTGAAATTTTCAGCATTTTCCTGGAATTGCCTTCTATCCAAAAATGTTCTCAACTTTTCTTTTTTTTTAATGTAAAACCTAAATTCACTTAAAATCAAATTGATCTTTAGATCTAAAGATGGAATGCAGATATTTTATGTCCCCTTTGATAAAACTGATTAATAGGTACTATCCCTCCAATCAAATATTTTTGAAAATTTTTTTTTTTTTTTGCTTTTTTTTTGTATGGCCCTTTTTAGCTTAGAAGAATTCAGATCAGTGAATGTCAAAAAGAAAGTTCAGATTTTTTTTTACCTATATTTTCTATTGTATAGTTAGTCCTCTTATAATGCTGCATAGAGGGGCACAAAAATGTAAAAATACTTTAGAAATAGCTACAGGATGCCTTCATCGAAGACATTGAAAAACATTCAAGATAGAAGATTATTGCTGAATTCACACAAGTTTTTATTATTTCATTTTTTGCTATTTTTTTTAAAATAACCTATTATTATTATCAATGAAAAAAATTACTTTTATATAGGTTATTTCTACTTATTTTACTATTTTTTAATACCATTTTGGACTTTTTTCTACAAGTTGTTTATTGCACGATTCAATTTGAAGCATTTTATTTATTATTTCTTACTTTCGTAAGTGCATATTTAGTGCACATTTTTCCTCATTTTCAGATTTTTTTTTTTTAACGCCATGACATATATTGGAGACATATATAAAAAAATAAAATAATAATGTCATTATTATTATTGTTGACGAGACATTTCTGTTATTTATGACCGTCAGTTTATTTTATGCTTTTCTTTTTTGCATTGTGTTAACATTTAATACATGTTTTGAACAGATGCATTCCCTGCCATTCATAGTCTTGTTGGCCAACGTGATTCCTCCAGGTAGGTTCAGTATATTAATATATAATTTATATTATTAGTATTATTTATTTTATTAGTGTTTATTATTATTATTATTATATTAGTATTATTTATTATTTGTACTATTTATTTTTTGTTATTGCTATTATTCATTATTACTGTTATTTTTATTATTATTGTTCATTACTAGCATTATTATTGTTCTTATTTATTATTGCTATTTATTTATGTTATTGTTTATTATTAATAATTATTACTATTATTTTTATTCTTATTAATCATTATTATTTATTATTAATAGCAATTATTATTTTTTATTATTAGTATCTTCACTGTTCATCATCATCACTGTTATTATTATTATTATTTATTATTATTTTTTTATTATTATTCGTTATTATTTATTTTTAATGTTCATTATTTATTATTAATGTTCAGTATTATTAGTATCATTACCGTTCATCGTTATTAGTCATTATAATAAAAAATTATATTTAAAGACTAATTTTTTTTTCCTAAATTTTTAAGTACATTTTCAGAGATAATTTTTTGAAAAAAGAAATTCCAAAAGTTAACAACAAAATTGATTGTAATCTGTAAAATAATCATCATCAGAAATATGGTAGAAAATGTTAAAAAAGTTGCCTAAAAATATACCCATGAACATTAGTTTAAAAAATGTATTGATCTAAAAGTATTATTGGTGATGATAACTTTTTTTTTTTTTTAAAAAGGAAACTCTTTGGATGTATTTGGTAAACCGGACCGGTCGTCGCTGTCGCAGTGCAGCCTTTTTGGAAAAAATCACATCCGAACATTTGATGGAACGTTCTATGATTTTATGGGAGACTGTAGTTACATGTTGGCTGGAGACTGTCACAAGCGTTCATTCTCACTACTAGGTGAGTATATATATATATATATATATATATATACTCATTTGTGTTATTACTAAGGTTTTTTGTCTTAAGTATGGGTGCAAGCAGGGCAAAAATGGTGACCCCTCAGTTTTAATACTTGGGGTTGACACTTCTACTGGCGCTATTTTCATCATATTGAAACACGCAGTATTGGCCACAAACTTTTCCGTTTTCAAAGTCCATAGCACAGCATGTTCTGATGTCCGCTGTTCTCTGCCCTGAGCTATCCCTTTCCTCTCTGGCATCTCTGGCCCCTGGGATACTCCGTCCGGCTCGGCAGCTTCCATCAGTCCTATCCAACTCCCTTATACTATTCCCCATCCGACTTCTTCTCCTAGGAAGACATTGAGGCACGCTTCCCAGTACCTAAGCTGGACCGTAGGTCCCAAACATTCCAGGATTGTCCGTTTTGAGCTTATGGCTGATGTTCTCTTGCTACTGAACAGCCCGTGCTCCTCATGCCCTCATACATCCAAATACTGCTCTCTCTCCATCTAATCTCTTACTCTCCCTACACTAACCAGGTGTTCCTCTTGTTAACTGGCCCTACACCTCCCACACTGGGCTGTTCCTGAACACTAACTGTTTATATCCTAAACCTATCTACTTTCTGACCTTATTGTGCCCACCACTGCACTCATTCCTGTCTTATAGCTAAATCTTAACCTATGTCCTATGTACTAATCTTATCCTTTCCCTATATCTAATACATTTATCAGAACACACTGAGACATCCACATATTATAGCAATATATTAACCCAGCACCTTGGTGCCTATAAGGTTCTATGTAATATAAAACACTTTTTCGTATACACAGGCTATAACCGTTGTTCTAATCAAGGCAGAAGGACATGACTGTCCCCGTCACCCTCTTACAATGGTCTGTTAGTATACTGTATATGGTATATATTGTAGCAGAGCCTGGCAGGGCCGGGTCACATCCTAGCTCTGCAGGTCTTGATTAGAAGAACCGGACACGTTTGAACTAAGCTGTATGTAAATAATAAGTACACCCGGACAATGGTACAATGATGTATTATTATCTTCTCAGTGGACTACAGACATGGTAAAAAGAACAGCGTATCCCTGTACCTGGGAGAATATTATGACATTCATATGTTTTTGGATGGACAGCGACTGAAGGAGAGAAAACGTAAGTATCAGCATGAAACGACAGTGGTTACCCGGCTCTCTATAAATGTGTCGCTGACCGCGTAGATGAGCCTTTGGCCCCTTATACTTATTGTTGATGCTGCTGGTAACCCCAAGGAGTGGAACGTTCTGTGCTCAGCGACAGTGATTTGTTACGATGGAGTCCGGTCTCCTGCTTCTTCCGCAGCATCGCTCTGCCGTACGCCGCAAATGGGATATACCTGGAGAACGAGGCCGGATACTACAAGCTCTCCAGTGAGGAGCATGGAGTGACGCTGAAGATCGACGTCAGTGGGAACCTGCAGCTCATACTGTCTAATCAGCACTTTAACCGCACGTGCGGACTGTGCGGGAACTTCAACCAGTTGGCGGAAGATGATTTTATGGCTCAAGAAGGTAAAATAAAAATCCTACTTAACTTATACGGGAAGCGTCTCCACATCCGCCTAAAATAATTTTGAATTCTTTAGTCCTTTCGTTTGATCTTTCAGATGTTTCTTTCTATAAGAAACATACAGAGTGATGCCTCTCTTATCATTTTGGAATAATATCCATTGTCTACCTGTTATCTATCTATCTATATATTATCTATCTATCCTCTGTAGGCGCTAAGATGTAAGCAAACATTGAATATATGACATATGGATGCATTACTGCTATATAGAATATACTTATAAAATGTAGGTACTTAGGTACAATTTGTTTGTTTGCATACATCTTAGCGCTTACAGAGTGCTACTGTATGCTTTTGCTTGTGTAATAATCTATCTATATATACCATAAAATGAAAGTACTTAGCTAACAAATTGGTCAATTCATGAGAGCCCCTCAGTCAAGACAAGGTGATCTTTCTCTGTTTGGACCCTAAGCCTAATATTTATCAGACATGACTCTCCCGGGTTAAAATCTACAAATGTAAAGAGGAATAGAATTAGCGCTTATGGCGCTTTGTATATTTTGCAGTCATGGCATTTGCTTTATTCTCTTCGAAGGTGCTGGTCAGTCTTTTGCTTTTTTGTAGTAGACTGTTGGAGGTGGTGACAACCTACATATTTGTCTGAACTCCTTTTATCAGCCAAAAACTGTTTTCGTTTACTGGTGGATTCTACCTTTCCTTCAAATCTGCAACTTTTAACCCGGGCGAGGCATCTTTGATAAATATTAGTTTTAAGGTCCCATCTAATAATATAGGTACTCCTTGTTGTGGCTGGTGGGCTCTCATAAATTGGCCAATTTGTACCCTAAATATCTTTATTTTTACAAGTATCTATCTTTATCCATTATTTATCTATCTACCTATCTTTCTCCTAGTCTGTCCCATCTTATGATTTTTTTCTCTGAGATGACAAGAACGTTTAATTTCAATGAGATACAGGAAAGACAGAGCAGACAGAGGTGGAAAGATTAGGACGCTCTAGAGGACTACTTCCTGCAAGATTTTACTTTCTAACCGGGTTCATTGACTGTAGAATGAGTGTCACACAGGGATGTTAGACCTTGAGGCACATCTAAGGCAGGTGCAGAAGAAGCAGTCACACTCGTCATGGTGTCTCTGCCATATTAGAATACACCAGGGCCATAAAGACAACACACAGAAGTGTCCTCTATACCAGTGTTCCCCAACTCTGGTGCTCAAGATCATGTTTTTCGGGTTTCCTTAGTATTGCTCAGTCAGGTGATTATCTGAGCAACACCAAGGAAATCCTGAAAACTTGATCTTTTGGAGGCTCTTGAGGACCAGAGTTGGGGAACACTGGTCTAGTGCCTCTTTTGTCACGAGACTCAAAGCTTGTATGATCTGTCCTGCCAGTTCTGTTTATACGGCACTATGATGGTACTAAGGAAATCCAAAAAACATGATTTGTTGGTGGCTCTTGAGGACCAGAGTTGGGCAACACTGGTCTAGAGGATGCATCTGTGTGTTGTCTTTATGGCCCTGGTGTCTTCTGATGTAGCAGAGACACCATGACGTGTGTGACTGGTTTTTCTTTTTAGAATTTTTTTGGGAACAAAACCCTTCCCAAAATTGCTTCAAATGCTCTTGGAAACCTCTTCCAATTAAGTTCAGATGACGTACTTTGGGTTACGAGCACACAATGACTTTTTCAGGTGGATTCTGCCCGGAATTCACCTGAAGAAGCACGGCTAAACCTCTGCAAAAAATTTACATAATGCACAGCAATGTCAAAACGACTTTCCTGCCCCTATGTTTCTTCCTATGTTTTGTCTTTTAACTACTTTTGGGTTTGGAAACCCTGAAGCAGTTAAAAAAAAGTGGCATGCTCATTCATGGGTGGCTTTTTTTCTTGGAAGCTGCCCTCTCTCTAGTATAGTACAAAGTAGAGACTTCAGCAAAGTGACCGCTGGCGTTTTCTGAATTGTTTCCACCTTGAAAAAACTCAGCGGTTCCACAAGCGTCTTCAAGAAGCCGCGTACACGTAGCCTTTAATTTTTTTTTCTGAAGAGGTTTTCAATAAGGCCTGGAGGGAAAAAAAGTAAATGCTCCCAATGGATTCTGCTCCAAACCAGGCACTGTCTAATCAAATGGCGGCAAAGAACACATCAGGAAAAAAAATCTCTTCCAAAAATCTATAAAACCTCTCCAGAAAAAACCTCCCCCCCAAAAAAAGAACTTTTACCGAAGCAATTTAGACTTAAAAAATGTGTAATTTTTGAATATCCCCCAAAACTGTGTGTGAATATAGTCTTACGGCCCAAAGAGGGACGCTCCTCTTGGTGAATTTTGGTGCCACCAATCCACGTCACAGTCCCACAAACCTCAAAGCTCCACATTATTTTACAAAAAGTGTGACACGGCTCGGTGGGCCTGGCTTTTCCGGCAAAATCGGGTGTAACGGGGTCCTTTTTGTTTTCTACAGGATTCCAGTAACTGAAAATATATAATAGGTACAGAAGGGCTTCAAAACCAAAATCATAGAACCATGCCCTATAGGCAATCCTTTATTGATAAAATACCTCAATGGGTAGCACCCAAACACAACCGTGATATAAAAAAACAAAAACAAAGTGTATTCCTAACTTAAAAGCTATGGGGATAGCCTAGAGTCCCTGATGTAGGTCTGGGCTGTCACCTGCCTAACAGCGGAGGTTGGCACCCTAGGGGGAAGCGTTGTGGCGCCCCCGCTCCACGATGGCTGACCCTAGGGTCCCTGTTAGGCCCTTACACCTTAGGGGATACCTCTACCCAGATAGTAGGGAGACCCCTAACATTAATACAGAGACCAGCTAACATTAAAGGTGACCCTAAGTCCCCAAAGTATTAAAAACAGTTCACAACACACGGGGTGGTAGGAAGTATAATGGAGATTGGCACAGATCTGCTGTACAGCACTGCTAGTATACAGCAGCCTCCTTTTATGAACAGGAGTTATGATAAAACTGCCTTCTTGTGCCACAGCTTAATGAAAGTGAATGTGAACACCCAGTACCCTCCAACTACGTTACTTAACTCGATCCCATCCGGAAATATCCAAGTAATATATTCAACTCTATGTACAAATTGTAATTTTTGATATTTTTCACGCAGGTATTTTGGCTGAAAAAAGTTACGAATTTGCCAATTCCTGGGCCCTGCATGGTGGTGATAAGAGATGTAAAAGAATTTATCCTCCCAGTAACACCTGCAATATTTCATCCGATGCTGTGGAGAAGGTATGCCACCATTACCCTATAGTGATGTTATATATACATAAGCAGAGGTATAACTATAGGGGGTGCATAGGTCCCAAATATATAGGGGGCCTGTGGGGGCAAAAAGGTAGTCCACCCTTCACTGGAGTAAGTAGTGCACATGTTTTTTGTCTAGTCTAGATATTTGTGATGCCTCCGAGGGCCTCAAAAAGTCGCACAATTTGGGCAAAAATTACATATGACCAAAGTCATGATTATCCGTTATGTAGTTATATCAATTCCTCCAGTAGGTCTACCTACCTAGATATATTTTCACAACAGCTTACGAAAAGTAACCCTCCGTTTTTAGACTCTGTCCTCCAATTGCCATTAGATCCGTCGTGCTGTAGTTCCAGTGCTCTTGGTTGATTATGCGCAGGGAAGTCTGTCTCAGCTGGGTTCCTGCACAGTAGTCGGTCAGTATGATTTAATCTTGTGCTAACTACATCAGTATAGCTGCATGTGGGATTTTATATCACCGATCTGTTAGCTGGTTTCCAGCAGAGACCAACAGTCCTGCAGTCTGCACAGTGGAGTATTACACAGCTGACACAAGCAGGGTTGAGCTGAATTTGATGCCTGTCGCTGACCTATAATTGATGCATAACTTCAAATGCCCCTTTGTTGATGCATATGGCAGAGGATTATCTTCTGCCATATGCATCAACAAAGCAGCTTTGGCTGTTTTGCATTATTTATCTATGAGAAGCAGGCAATCACTCATCTGATGCTTGTTTGAGCTGACACTGCAGAGGCTTAGATGATTGATGCCTGCTCTTTATTGATAAATAATGCAAAACAGCTGTGTTGATGCATATGGCAGAAGATAATCCTCTGCCACGCGCATCAACAAAGAGGCATTTGCAGTTATGCATCATTTAAATATCTGTCAGCAGCAGGCATCAAATGCAACTCAGCCGTGCTTGTGTCAACTGTGCAATGCTCCATTGTGCAAACTGCAGGACTGTTGATCTCCGCTGTAAACCAGCTAACAGACCAATGATGCAAGAACATACATTCAGCTATGTCGATGTATATGGAGAAGATAAAATGGGTCAGACAGAGGTTTGTACAGGACCATACATTGTACAGAAGAATATTTTGTATTCTAAACATAGATTAGCTTTATGTTGTGCCATGTAGGAGAAGGATGTGATGCTTGGAGTGGAATAGAGCTGGGGTGACAGAGGTTTCAGATCTACCACAGCTCTTCAGTCTCATTTGCATATCAAGTTAATCACTGATTTCTCAGTAATGGAGGGTCAGACTGGCCATGTTAAAGTATTGCTGGACTTGACTTTGAAAGACCTACAAGCGTATATAAATAGTATGGGTTGTGATATCCTTCTGACAGATTCCCTTTAATATATGGTTGACAAATAGGAAGGGATTATGTCACTCTAAAAGAGGGGGCATAAAAAAAACCTTATTTCATTTCTCATGTAAGACCGACCACACGGCCCCCAAATATTTGTGACAATATTTTATACAAATCTTTTAGCCTCTTCTTGTGGTTATGTAAGTCTTGAGATCATGCTTTATGGCAGGCTGTAAAGTCACACTTTCCCTATTAATCTGGTATATGAAAGGGGGAAAAGATAGACTCTATTTCATGTCTCGTTGTGTCAAGCATCCGGTTAGCCCCACATATAGTTTTGGCAATAGTGGATAGATATCCTTTGGTCACTTCTTGCAATTATGAAGGTCTAAATGTCATGCTTTATGGCAGGCTGCAAAGTCAAACATTTTCTATTACTTTGGTCTATGAGAAAATACGACAAGTAGGAACTTTGGATAATTATCTCTTGGTAACGTGTCCTACATTTCAATGCTGGTGAGAATTTACGGTTTCTTGCTTCGTAAGTCTATTTTTGCCCTTGTTTTAGACAAGTGCTCAGATTTTCAGCTCATAAATACGTTTTCTGTGTTATGAATGCCCTGCGGCCGAAGTCATCTCCATTTCACAAAACTTGGAGTAAAGTATCTCGATTCACTTTCTGTAAATAAAACTCTTTGTTTCTTAGCATCACTTCCAGGAATGCAGATTCCTCCGCCCTCCCCGTCGCCCCCTTAACACTCAGCCTTTCTGCTGCCGACGAATACGAACAATAAGGACGGTTGATTTTTTTTTTTTCTTCTTTTTAGCAGTTTTGTTTTTCTTTTCGACCCACTCTGAAGGAATAGTTCTTGCATAGTGTTATGAATCTATTTCGGGATTGGAGCAGATAGGATGTGCTGATGATGTCCTGATGTATGCTTCCCCACCCAGACCACGATCTATTGAAAACAATCTCTATATATTTGTTGAAACTGATGCATATAGGGGCTTAAAAACACCCGATCCCGCCAATAAAATTCTTAAATCATCCATCACTCATTTTATTGATCAATGTGTAATACCACTTTCCTCCTATAGTGGCCACTGTTGGGAATGTGTACAGTATGTCCGATCCAAGCCGATCACTAGGGTTTCTGTAATCAGATTAAAGGAGTTGTTCAGTATAGAAAAACTAATGATGTATGTCAAATTCTGAATTAAAGAAATTATCCAGGACTGATATATCAAAGCACAATCTACAGAATAGGTCATCAATATCGGATTGGTGAAGATCCAACATCCAGCTCCTTCACTGATCAGCTGTGATCAGCTGTAATGGTCTGATGTAAACAGTGTAAAGAGCTGGAACAGCACAGCTCCATACACTGTGTAGTGGCTGTTCGCAAGTACTGCAGCTCAGTTCCTATTGAAGTGAATGGGAGCTGATCTGCAGTTCCGGGACTGACCACTATGGAGCTGTGATGCTCTAGTTCCATACACCATTAACATTAACAGCTGATCGGTACCAGTGCTGTCTGTTGGATCTACACTGATCTGATACTGATGATGTATCTTTAAGGATAGATACTGGAAAAACCCAAATAGATGGAACTTTTGTGTTCAGGACCCTTGACTGTTGACAACAGCAGGGAGTGGGTTCAAAGAGTGTCTCTAGGTCTGAAGGACCAGTCTTGTCATCCAAATTTATAAAAGGTTGCAACCCAGGATAGTCCTGATGATGGATAAGCAGCCCCCAATCAAGTTCCAAAGAAATTGAAGCTGTCCTGCAGGCTCAGGTGCTTTAGTGTCAGCACAAACTATCCGTAGACATTTGAATTAAATTAAACGCTATGGCAGGAGACTCAGGAGGATGCCACTTCTGACACAGACATAAAGAAGCTAGACAGCAGTTTGCCAAAATGTGTATGTGAGTAAGCCAAATCCTTCTGGGAAAGCGTCTTGTGGACAGATAAGACCAAGATAGAGCTTTTTGGTAAAGCAATCATTTACTTTATTGAAAGAGGCCTACAAAAAAAAGAGCACAGTACCTACAGTCAAATATGGTGGAGGTTTAAGTTGTTTTGGGGTTGTTTTTGTCACGCTGTCTAATGATATGTATACAATGTCAGTAAACTATTAATTACAGGAACAACACTCTATACAACAACTAGTATAGCAACATCAGCATGTAAGTATAGAATAGATTTACCTGACACGATATCTGCTGAACTCAGGGTTAATCTTTAGGACTTGATGAGCTGAAACAGGAAAGAGGTGGACCGGGGTCAACCTGACCCTAAAATGGGGGCCTAACTAATCCCCTACCTTGGAGGTACTGATAATGGTTTTAGAGGTCCAAGTCTCCAACCTAACCCCGTCTCCCATCAGTCCCTGAACCCTGTAATCAGTCCCAAGAAGGATCTGACTACCACCAAAGGGATATGGGCTGATCTCAGCTAAAAACACAGATTGACATTAAGACAGACAGGGTAACACTCGCTTGCATACACACTCAAAACACCCAAAAAGGAACATAAATGGTTGGGAAATAAACTCTAACCAAGTTTGAGCTTAGAACAATAAGGAGCTCAAAAACTAAAGTCTATACAGATTCATTCTATCTGTGGTCTGCATGAAGGTTTCACTGGCAACTCCCCAAGCAGACAACCAGGAATTTAAAGAAAACCAATCAACAAATAATCAATTGCAGCCGGGAGAAACTGCACCCCGTCCCGCACCGAGCACAGACAGAATTAACTCCCTAGCTGCCAAACACAAAGAAACAGCAGATCAGCTGTGAGAAGTCAAAATGTGCAACCGCGACGATCCCTTAGTGGCAATGCACACATGACAGTTTTGCTGTCTCTGGTGAAAGTTGTTTTGACAGTGTTCAAGGCATAATGAAATCTGAAGATTACCAAGGATTTTGGACTCAATATAGTGCCCAGGTCAGAAAAATGGGTTTGTGTCCTAGGTCATGGGTATTTCAGGAGGACAATGACCCCAAACATACTTCAAGAGCCCCCAGAAATGAATGGAAACAAAGCATGGAGAGTTCTGAAGTGGCCGCAATCAGTCCGGATCTAAATCCCATGGAAACCTGTGGAAAGATAGAAGGCGTCTTCACATATGAGAGACCTGGGGCAGTTTTTCAAATGAAGAGTGGTCCAAATTGCGTGAGAGGTATAGAAGTTGTAGATGGTTACATGA
>JARQOD010000004.1:13692802-13736923 GCA_033576555.1 Oophaga sylvatica
CAACCTAACGCCCAATTTGGTAATTTGTTACCATCTCTTCAGGCCTTTAAAAAGGGAAAAACCCTGAGGCCCTTCAACCTAAATTTCCTAACCCAAAAAAATTTTAATTTTTTCCTCACCTTCTCCCCCAAAAAGGGTCTGAAAAAAAATTTTTTTAACCGTTCTGGGGAATTTTTAATATTTTTTTTAGTAAAAAAAGATAAAATTTAAAGGGTGTTCACTTTTTTTTTAAATTTTTTTTTTAATTTTTTTTTTACCTGCATTCTTTTTTTTCTCCAAGTCAAAAAAACAAAAAAAAAGCACAAAAAAAATGTTAGAAGTTCACCAGGGTTTGGGGGTGAAATGGGGGGTAAACTTTTTTTTCCTTTCATAACAAACTTGAATTTTTTTCCCTGCTTTTTCATCAACCCCCGCACTGTGGAAAATAAGTACTGTAAAAATAAAAAAAAAAAACGGGGAAAAAAAAAGGAAATAATAATACTAAAGACAACAAATAATAATAAAAATAATGAAAAATAATAATAATAAGAAAATATAAAAAAAAATAATAAAAATTGAAATATTTTTATATAATAAAAAATATATATTGGGGTGGGTTTTATTTTATATTATATAATATTTTTTTAAAAATTTTTTTATATAATTTTAAAAAAAATTTCTCAGAGAATAAAAAATAAATAGCAATTTTCGATACGGTATAAATGTTTATATATTTTGAAGAATATGTTGTATTGTACATTTCCAAATTTGAAACAAATAATATTTTAAAATTTTATTAAAAATTTTAATATATCAGAATTGAACAGATAATAGTATTCTTTTAAATTTTTTTACTTCTGTTATTATTTTTTTATTTTAGCAGTTTATTTTTATTTTGTATTTTACGTTATTTATTATTTATATTTTTTTATTTTAAATTTTTATATTATTATTTTTTTATTGTATTATTACTTATTGCAGTTATAATAATTTAGCAATAAAAAACGTAGAATGGTAAGAAAGGGAAAAAACGCACGGCTAAACTTTTCTCAACCCCAAAAACAGTTATTATGTAAAATAATAATTACATAAAATAATTATCAAAAATATTTTATTTCATTTTGATTTGTTTTTTACCATAGAAAAACTATTATTATTGCTAATTACTGTAATTACCATTATTATTATTAAATTATAATTATTTATTTTTATTTAAATTTTTATTTTATAATTTTCTGCCTCCTTTTTTTTTTGTCACCGCTATTTTTACAGATAAGATTCTCACCTGTTTTTCCGTTCTCCTCATGTTTAGGTCCGCCATAATAACAGGGTGTATATTTCCTAATAAGTGTTCTTTGCAGACATGCTGGAAGGATTATGCTCCGGGGGAGACAGTGAACCAAGATTGTAACACATGGTAAATATATGGAACTGATTAGATGCCGCAAAACATTAAATATTGGGAGACAATTTTTTAAAACTGTCCTTGTGGCCATGGTAGCCAATCACAGCGCAGTTTTCAAATTACTAGAGCAGTTTAAAAAAATAAAAGCCGCACTGTGATTGGTTGTTATGAGCAACCAAGACAGTTTTGACAGTCCTACCCTCCTTTTCAATTTCACGAGAAGACCCCCTTGCTCTCAACATACAATTGAGAGTTTGGTCTGGTCTCAGGGCCATAATAAGGCTGTTGTACCCCTATTTCACCTAAGGAACCCATGTTTTTTTTAAAACCCTGAGTTCGTGCTCTCTTCTTCCAAGTGAATGGCGGAGCACCACATAAGAAAGTGACAACAACGATGTGATCCACCACAACCCTCACACAGAGGAGAGAAGGGTTCCCAACAAACGTTTCCACCAGAACGTCACAGCCGGGAATCTGGCTAGGTGACATTCCCTCCCGAAGCCTGGGTAGAGCCCGATTTTGGGGAGGTCTTGCTCCTAGCAACCACCTGTGGGACTAAGAACTCAATCTTAAACGTTTCTATCCTGAAGGAGAACAAGGAGTTGTGGAAACCTGATGACCACACATTTCGGCTCGGGATCCCATACTCTTCCTGATCTCCTAATCATAGCCACCTAATGAAGAGCTGGCCATGTCTGTGGAAAGCGATTTTTGACAAAGTCTACGGGGAGTCTAAGGCCCATGTTACATAATCTGTTTGTTCTCAAGATCAAGTAGACTTTGGTCAGGTCTCAGGATCTTATTAAGCGTGTTGGTTGGAATCCTTATTTTATCACAGGGACACATTTTTTTCCTAATAGCTGGAGATTGTGCCCTTATACTGAAGAGTTGTCCAGGTGTGTGGATGGACCTTTTTGCTGATATCTATGCAAAATGTATATTATATGGTCATGTGAATGGATGGACCTTTCTTTTAAAGTCTATGTGAGTTGGCCATGTGTGTGGTTGGACCTTTTTTCATGATATCTATGGGAAGGCTATATCAGTTGGCCATGTGTGCTGATGGACCTTTCTTTTGAAGTCTATGTCAGTTGGCCAAGTGTGTGGATGGTCCCTTCTTTTGAAGTCTATGTGAGTTGGCCAAGTGCGTGGATGGACCCTTCTTTTGATGTCTATATGAGTTGGCCATGTGTGGAACAACCTTTTTGCTGATGTCTATTCGAAGTCTATGCGAATGGACTTTTCTCTTGAACGCTATGTGAGTTGTTCATGGGTGTGGATGAACCTTTTGCCATGATATCTATTGGAAGTCTATGTGAGTTGGTCATTTGTGAGGATGAACCTTTCTTTTGAAGTCTATGTGAGTTGGTCATATGTGTGAATAGACCTTTTTTGCTGAAGTCTATTGGAAGTCTAAGCGAGTAGGCCATGTGTGTGGATGGTCCCTTCTTTTGAAGTCTACGTGAGTTGGCCATGTGTGTAGAACCACCTTTTTTCTGAAGTCTATTAGAAGTCTATGTGAATAGGCCGTATGTGTGGATGGACCTTTCTGTTTGAACTGCATTTGGAATTATGGAGACAGCAGATCCAAAGACCATAGACTTCAAAAGAGAGTCATTCGCATAGTTGGCCATCTCATCAAAGCTGGAAAAGGCCATCAATCAATGATCAGAAAAGCCCTGTCTTGTCTATAATGTCTGGACTGTTAGCGGACATGGCCACGAAGACTGAGAACCACTCCTTCTGTATATTACACCTTATCTTATAATTCATGAACCAACATCTTTTGAAGGTCAAAATAAAGGTGACCATTCATGTAAGGTTATAGGGGGTCCAAACTGATGTAAGCCAAAACAACTGATTCCTGGGTTAAGCAACGTCATCAACTTTGTGCAGAAATTTTTCCTTGTAGTTGTGAGTCCGTGAAACATCTTTACATGAAGGAATGTTCACAGAAAATTACCAGGGAGATCTTGTTGTCCTTCCTTCTGATTTTGGCTGTGGACTATGCTGCTATAATGGAGGGAAAACATATTTCCATTCTGATCCCTTTAACACTAAATCAAGCATTAATTTGGAAATGTGTCAGGGTATAATGGCCTAAAAATTACTCAGGGACACATATTATGTTTCAGAATCATCCTAAATTGGTCACATGGATTAATAATGCATTTTACTATATGTACCCCATAAATTGCAGAATTATAAGCCTGTGTGTTCTACGGGCTAGTTTTTAAAGAAATTGTTTTACATGAACGTCACTAAAACAGCTGTTGTTTTGATATGTTCTGGATTTCTATAAACAAATGCATATATAATGTCTATCTATCTATCTATCTATCTATTATCTATCTATCTATCTATCTATCTATCTATTATCTATCTATCTATCTATCTATCTATCTATTATCTATCTATCTATCTATCTATCTATCTATCTATCTATCTATCTATCTATCTATCTATCTATCTATCTATTATCTATCTATTATCTATCTATTATCTGTCTATTTATCTATTATCTATCTATCTATCTATCTATCTATCTATCTATCTATCTATCCATCGATCTTAGAGATGAGCATGGACACCGAACACGGACTTCACCAGGAAGTCTGTGTTACATGGAGTGCATGACAGTGCTGCAAACACTGCTTCTGATCGGCGGTAAAATCATTACCGACGGTCAGACAGCCACAGTTCCCATGCTGTCAAAAGACAGCGTGAGCCCGCAGCTGTGCTCAGAAGTAAAAAGTTTACCTCCGGTCACTAGCGTAGGCTGATGGGACACTGCCGCTGATAACAGCGAGAGCAGGCGGTAGCTGATGGGAGTATTCATCAGCCGGCGCCTACACTCTAAATAAATAATTTAAAAAAAAAACGGCGTGGGTTTCCCTGTATTTTTGTTAACCAGCCGGGCAAAACTCACAGCTGGGGGCTGCAACCCTCATCTGTCAGCTTCAGCAAGGCTGGTTATCAATAATAGAAGGGTCACCACGCTGTATTTTTTAATGGGGTCCCCTCCATTTTTGACAACCAGCCTTACTAAAGCAGACGGCTGGGGGCTGGTATTCTCAGGCTGGTAAGGGCCCCCCAGCCTAAAAATAGCAGCCCGCAACCTTACAGAAAAGGCACATCTATTAGATGCGCCAATTCTGGTGCTTTGCCCAGCTCTTCCCACTTGTCCTGCAGTGGTGGCAGGTGAGGTAATAATTGTGGGGCTTATGTAACGTTTGTATTGTCCGGTGACATCATGCCCACAGCTTAGTAATGGAGAGGTGTCTATAAGACACTTATCCCTAACTAATCCTATAGTTACATGGTAAATAAAGACACAGCCAGAATAAAGAAAACAAAACAGTTTTTCATTTTTATTTAAAAATAACAAACATAGTTATACTCACCTAATGCCTAATTCCACTGAATCCCTCGTCTCCTGTAATAAAACAAAAATAAAAATAACAATATCCCTCACCTGTCCGTCGTTCTGTCCCACGCCATAATTTAAATCTGGGGATACAATAGTTTTCAACCTGGATGATACCAAGATGCGAACGTCCAGGCTGAGAACCACTGATGAATGAGCTGCTGCGAGCACAACCTCAGCGACTAGCGGTGACCTCATCGAGCATACTACTGGTCACTGAGGCTGCGTTCCCAGCCAGGCTGACCTGCGGTGACCTCCCTCCAGGAGAATTTCACTGTGATGAATTTGAACTGCGGTGAACTCACCTCTGCACCATGAGACTTTTTCTCACAGTGCTAAGGTCACCGCAGTTCATTGGTCTGGCTGGGAACTAATTAAATAATTAAAAAAGCAGAATGGGGACCCTTCTATTCTTGATAACCAGCCTTGCTGAAGCTGACAGCTGAGGGTTGCAGCCCTCAGCTGTCAGTTTAGCCTGGCTGGTTATCAAAAATACAGGGGACTCCACGCCATTTATTTTTTATTTTTTTCGTCAGCTGATGAATACTCCCATCAGCCACCGCCTGCTCTCAATTGTTATTAGTAGCAGTAGGCATAGGCTGATGTGAGCAGTAGACCCATCTGCTGACGCCAGTGACCGGAGGTAAACTTTTTATCTCCAGTCACAGTTGCGTGCTCACACTGTCATTTGACAGCCGTGGCTCTCTGACTAGCGGTAATGATTTTACCGCCGATCACAAGCAGTGTTTGCCACGTTGTCACATGCACATGACAGCGTGACATATGCTGGATGTTTGGCCCCCCCCCCCCATTCAATTGAATGGAGTCCGGGTTCGGGTCCGGGTACTCTTCTGGTACAAATGCTCCAAAATAAATGCAGCTAATTGAACCAGAATTCTTTTTTTCAGTGAATGTCGTGGTAGAACATGGGAATGTACAAAAAATGTTTGTGATGGCACCTGCTCAGCCATCGGAGTGTCACACTTCTTCACATTTGATGGGATGGTTTACAACTTCCCTGGAGACTGCCAGTATGTATTAGTTCAGGTAAGACTAGTTCAGGCAAAGTATAGCTGTTTTTTCAATAGAACCTGTAGCAGAATGTCTGTGTCTGCCTCTAGTTCCTCACTCTACCTTCTCCATAGAATCTTATAAGCACCAACTGTCATATCCTATCTCAGTAATGTGAAAATATGTTTTAACTACATGTAGATTTTACCCATGTATTGAGAATGAACGTTCAGTCCTGAAGGTTCTGAGAAAGTAGACGATTTCTCTAATAAGACATATTACTAAGCTCCTTATTTCCATGTGTTCTATTGATTTATAATATATAAAATAAAATGACGGTTACACTTTAAAGGGAATCATTTTTTTTTCACCTAATCTGAGACCACCATAATGTAAAGACAGAGACTCTGATTGCAGCGATGTGTCTCTTACTGGGCTGCTTCCTGTACTTTTGATAACATCACTGTTTTATTAGTAGTAGGTCTTATATTTCCTGGTGTGGAGTGAAGGTGTTGGTTGTTGGTAGAGGCCTTTGGAGTGTTGATCTGTGACTGTTGCTTGGAGTTGTTGCAATCCTTCATCCTCTCCTATTGTGTTTACCCACCTTTTCTTCCCGGAGTTCCCATCTGTTGTCTGTGAGCGCATATTTGTATTATTGGTATTTTCCTTTATTCCTGTACGTCTTCCCTTGTTTCCCTGGTTTGTGTATATTCATACACTATTTCTCCCCACTTTCCTGGGTGGGGCAGGGGGACAGATATAGGGCTGATTCAGGAGTTCAGCAAGGTATGTGGCCTCAGCGTCTTCACCATCAGAAGTAATCCGGAGAACAGAGATAACTAGGGCACCCCTAGTGTTAGGGACAGCGAAGGAGCCTCTGGCCCTGGGTAATCTGACAACAGAGTTGTGATAAGAACATTATCAGTAGAGGACTAGTGTACCTGCTGCTATCTAGTCTTCCATATTCTTGAGCTCTGTATAACCCCACCCCCACCACTGATTGACAGATTTCTGCCTATGCACAGTACACAAAAAAAAGCTGCCAATCAGTGGTGTGGGTGGGGTTACTAGCAGGCCAGTAAGTGATGTATCACTGGAATTTCTGCCACTACATCATGTTGCTCTCAGATTAGGAAGCAAAAACCTGGAAGCAAATTCCCTTTAAGACATAGCATTACACCAATGTGTTAAGAATGCATCATTACCCGTAGAATGTAAGTCCACAAGGACAGGGTCCTCTCCCCTCTGTACCAGTCTGTCATTGTAAATTTGTTTACTGTAAACGATATCTATAACTTTGTATGTAACCCCTTCTCATGTACAGCACCATGGAATTAATGGCGCTATATAAATAAATAATAATAATAATTACACTCTTATTTAATAAAAGGTTTTCTTATAGGATTTCTGTGGGGGTGAACCAGGAAGTTTCCGTATCCTTGTAGGTAATGTTGGTTGTGGATTCACTGGAGACAGATGTTCCAAGAAGATCACAATTCTCTTTAGAAATGGAGAAATCGAGTTAGAAAATGAGCAGGTTTGTACAAAGAAGTAGACTGAAATCACAGAAATTACTCATAATTAGCCCATCTCAATACAAAAATGTTAATGTCTTACATAATATCATAACACAATAAAAAATAATACAATTGCAGCATGCCTATAACAGCGCACCGTGTGGTTAGGCATGGTATTACAAGTAATAATTTATAAGGAACAGTCCCTGCTAAAGGACCAGAATAAGACCTCTTCTGTTGTCATATCAATCATCTCACAGCATGAGATGATGAGATGCCTCAACACTATCCTTAAAAAGGGTTGTCCAGTGTAACTAACACTTTTTTATAACAGGTTCCCTACTAAGTGATGTAGTCATGTCTGCATTATCCCCAGAACCCCGATCCAGTGTTATCCACAGCACCCTCATAATTTTCAACTTCAGCTTTCCTATAATGTTAGCCCCACTAAAAGTGTCTGTCCCAGTGCCCCTCTAAGTGATATCCCCTTTGCCACCCTAAATGTCATCCAAGTACCCCCCTCAAAAGTGTCAGCCCCATTTTCATCTAAATGTCAGCCCTAGTGACCCCCTAAATTTGAACCCCATTGCTTCCCTAAAGTGTCAGCCTCACTTCCACCCTAAATGTTAGCCCCAGTTCCCCCTAAAGTTTGAGGTCCAGTACCCCCTCTAGTGTAAGCCATAGTGCCCCTCTAGTACAAGACCCAGTGACCTCTCTAGTGTAAGCCACAGTGTCCCTTCTAGTATAACATGCAGTGCCCACTCTAGTGCAAGTCCAAGACCACTCTATTGTAAGTCACAATGTCCCTCACTATCAGTGTACCACAGTTTCCTCTCTAGTGTAAACCACCGTGTCCCCCCTAGTTGTCAGCCCTAATAACTTCTCCAGTATAAGCCATGGTGTCCCCCTTAGTTGTCAGCCCTAATAACTCCTCCAGTATAAGCCATAGTGTCCCTCCTAGTTGTCAGCCCTAATAACTCCTCTAGTATAAGCCATGGTGTCCCCCTTAGTTGTCAGTCCTAATAACTCCTCTAGTATAAGCCATGGTGTCCCCCCTAGTTGTCAGCCCTAATAACTTCTCCAGTATAAGCCATGGTGTCCCCCTTAGTTGTCAGCCCTAATAACTCCTCCAGTATAAGCCATAGTGTCCCTCCTAGTTGTCAGCCCTAATAACTCCTCTAGTATAAGCCATGGTGTCCCCCTTAGTTGTCAGTCCTAATAACTCCTCTAGTATAAGCCATGGTGTCCCTCCTAGTTGTCAGTCCTAATAACCCCGCTAGTATAAGCCATGGTGTCCCCCCTAGTTGTCAGCCCTAATATCTCCTCCAGTATAAGCCATAGTGTCCCCCCTAGTTGTCACCCCTAATAACTCCTCCAGTATAAGCCATGGTGTCCCCCTTAGTTGTCAGCCCTTATAACTCCTCTAGTATAAGCCATGGTGTCCCCCCTAGTTGTCAGTCCTAATAAGTTCTCTAGTATAAGTCACAGTGTAACACCTAAATGTCAGCCTCAATACCCCTCTAGTGATATCCCCAGTTCCCTTCCCTACGTGTTCCCCTTGGGTGTTAACCTCAGTGTTCTACAGCCCGACACCTCTCCTCCCATGCACTTTCTCCTCCATAACGCATCCCTTACCCCTCCACCATACAGCCTTGTTCTTCCACACCTTGTCCACCCACCTCCATCAGGAGTCAGGACTCCTTTCTTTATTTCCTGAAACTTTGTACTGACGCTTGGTGGGTTGACTGTGATGGGAAGGGAGTCAATGGAAGGGCAAACATGGATCCCTGAAACATTATGTTACCGACCATTTTGGTAGTACCACCTCTGCCAGCATATTCTGAGTCTCACAATCCTTCGAGTTTGGTTACAAGAAGTATCTCTTCGCCAGGAGAACCTTTCGTGTCCTACATTACATGGACAATCAGAGATTTTAATGGACATTGTGTCATGCTTCATTTCCCCTTTGGTGGCTCTCCAGGGAGTTAAAACATTTATTGCCGTATTTCCCCATAGATTACATCAGATTTGCTGAACTCACGTGGACCAGTTTTGGCGCGTCCACACACCAAAATTGTGAATTTGGCTCCTGTACACATTAATAATAAAACTTACTGCTTGATTCGGATAAATGACCTCATGAAGATCAGGAATCGGAAGGTGTCGAATGACAATTTTGGTGCTCATAGGACCCATACAGTTAATATGAGAATGAGCATGTGTCCTGGCTGATATGGGTCCTGTTCACACCTGTCAATGACTTTGATATGATGCACAGGTGTGCATGAAATGGCCATTGACCCCAACACCTGCTTATTCTCCATACTCAAATTTTTGGCATTTAGAAGTTAATAAACCATTGGATCCAATACTGAGTGTTGGATGGTTTCCTGCTTTTTGTGACTTACGCTGTAGTTTATGAACTTTGTGTATAATCCCTCGAGCGCCTCTCGTTAGGATCTCTTAGCTTGCTCCATTTTTCGAGAAATGACTTCAACAATTATTTTTCGGAGTGTGTACATATCGAGACCTTTTTGCACATGTTCTTTGTAGGTAACATGTCCGTAGATTTGAGGCTCCTCACAAGATGCCTTAACCATAACTGGTGGCACCACCATTACCACCCATTTAGACCAGATTCTTCTGTATTCTATATACCGATGTGTTCATCCTGACCTTTCCATTTTAGCTTGAGATATGCCAAGATCAGTGGCATAAGATGACCAACTTCTGAAAAAAACGGGATTTTCAGATACTTTGTCAGAAGATGTTTGTACTATATGTGGAGGCCATCAAGTGTTTGTGACAAATATTTCTGCCTACCAAGGACTTTTTCAGCATGTCAAGTTATGAGGAACCTGCAGCAGGTTCTTCTACCCCAAACTAATGACATGTAAGCAAAGTCACTGTGAAAGAGATCTTTTCTACTCTCATCGTAGAAAAGAGATTTTCCATTTTTTTTTAGAAATCCCTTGCACAATTTTTCTGGTAATGACCTTCAAGAACAGAGGCATTGGTGCTGCTCTTCTTTCTTTCCTGCCTCCCTCTTTTTTTGTCCGCCCTGCCACCGGCCTTTGATCAGTGACTGACAGGTCACTCTTATTTGAGTCATGTGCCTCTCCTGCCCCAAATCTCATGCACACTCCATTATACCCTGGGATCAATAGTCTGGCTTTCAAAGTCATGAGCACCTTATTGTGCATTCATCGCCTCAGGGAATGACGTCACAAGCGGGAGATCTCAGGCAAAGGATTCAAGTTACTTAGACAAGAGTGACTTATCAGTCAATATCTGGACACTATCGTCAAAGCGGAGATATAACGAGAGAGGAAGGAGCGCTGTAAGTGCAGTTCCCCTCTGCACTTACGGCTCATTAGCATTAAAATTATTCAAGGGATTTCTAAAAATTGGATAATCACTTTTCCAACAACAAAAGTATGAATTCATTAAGAAAAACCTGTTGACGGGTTCCCGTTAATGGACTGAATTTTCTACACGGAGAAGTTGACATTCTTTACGAAATTTGTGGACTCTATAGTTGAGTGAGTTGGTCCGAGACAAACTGAATTCACCTTGAAAAATGGCGACGGACCCCAAGTTGGTTGAATCATTTTCTATGGTCCAGTCCGGCCTCTTTCAGTCCGTTGAGGTCTCTTCTTTGGCAGCTGGCATCTTCAGTACAGCAAATCAAGGAGACTAGGCGTGACATATTTGTCGTGTCTCATTCGGCGACGCCATGATGATGAAAGGGCTAGTTTGTGCCAGAGGCGCTAAAGGAAGAGGCAACATCGGTCAAAAGACGATGACTGGACCATCAACAACGATGTTGCACCTGATTACTATTATTCCATTCCCTCAAGGGGCTTTGGACCACCCTTGTCTTCATGGTTTGGATTCTAGCAGTTGGATCATAAGTTAATGGTGGACTGGCGATGAATGTTGTTTATGGGACAATCCCTTTCAATTCAAGGTCTGGTAAGGAATATCAAGACCTTTTCCCCCTTCCATACATGAGTTCAAGATAATGTGGAAGAGATATAAGTCATGTTGGGTGGCAGGAGCCAGGAACAAATGTCTGATGAGCCGTACATTAATTTCACCATATTTCGTCTTCTTCAGGTCTATGTTCGGAAACCTCTGAACAGTGAGATTGGCTTCAACATACAAGAGTCTGGTAACTACTTTATTTTGACACTTGGAAGTGAAATATCCATTACATGGGACAAAGGGAAGAGAATCTACGTCACCTTGAAGGGAACCTTGAGGGTAATTTGCCTTTAATTATTATTATTTTTTTCTATTACGGTATATTACTTTTTCCTTCAAAAAAAGTGTAGGAAACAACATTGACTTAAATAAAAGCAATCAGTAATCTTTGCTAAGACTACCCTTAGTATGCTAATTTACGTGAATGATACCTACAGGGTAATCTACAGGCTGTACAAAGTCTCAGGTTTAGGTGATAGAGCTGAAAAATGAGCGCAATGTCTTTCACTTTCAGAGTAAACAATTTTGGCCTGCGCATGTTTCAGTCCTGATTAGAGATTAATGAATCAATTCAAAGCAAATCAAATTCATGTCAAATTTGAGGAAATCCGCTTGATCGGAAAAACTGGTACAATTTAATATTCGATTTGCCAAAAAAAGCCGGCTCACATTTTAAAAAACAGAAGATCACATTAGCCAGAGAAGGCTCAGTTTTGGCCAAGTGGTCTTCCCCATAATTAAGAATAGCAAAACCAATCAGGAGGAACTATCACAGCCAGTATAAAAGCAGAAGCAGAAAATGCAGCAGCCATTTTGCGATACATCTGGATAGTGAAAGGACGTCATAGCTCACAGCTTAGCAAAAGAGGAGAGGAAGCCATAAAACACTGAATAAACATTACAGCTAGTGTGTGTTTGTTACAAGACAGCAGTGAAGATCAGCTACCAGTAGCCATATATGTTAAGGTCAGCCGGACATTGTTAAGAGAGTGAATGTGCTAAAGAGCTTCAATCCAGTTCTAGAGGACCTCAGAGTGTTACACATGACTTTTCGGGGCAATTGGAGGCTGACCAGAACATATAGACAGTCCGGATACACCCAACAGTAACTTAAGATTTTACTTAAAAGAACATTTTGCGGAGCTATGATTGACTGATGAATCTAACATTAGAATAACCTTTCCAGGTCACAAATTGATTTTAAAATTAAAGTGATGAAAATGAAAGCCAAGATGTCGTTCCTAAAATATACTGTATGTTCACAAAAACCCCAAATTTCTCCTAGCAGAATAAATTATTTAAAGACATATTTTTGTTTTACTATACCTGGCATCCTTCTGGACAGGACAATCTGGACAATCATTGTCTGTCAGCCAATCAGAATTATTGAAAACATTTTTGAAGATGTTGATTGGCTGAGAGAAAATGACTCGCAGCAGCTCTCATTGCTCCTCCTAAATTTTTTTTTCACTTTTTCACTTATTGTAAATGGTGGATCCTGTGTTAACTACTGTATATAGAGGTGTCATCAGTCATTGTACAGGAGGAGGAGGAGGTGAGCTGTGACATCACCTATTGTGAATGGTGGATCCTGTGTTATCTACTGTATAGAGAGGTGTTATCAGTCATTGTACAGGAGGAGGAGGTGGTGAGCTGTGACATCACCTATTGTGAATGGTGGACCCTGTGTTATCTACTGTATATAGAGGTGTTATCAGTCATTGTACAGGAGGAGGAGGTGAGCTGTGACATCATCTATTGTGAATGGTGGATCCGGTGTTATCTACTGTATATAGAGGTGTTATCAGTCATTGTACAGGAGGAGGAGGTGAGCTGTGACATCACCTATTGTGAATGGTGGATCCTGTGTTATCTACTGTATATAGAGGTGTTATCAGTCATTGTACAGGGGGAGGAGGTGAGCTGTGACATCACCTATTGTGAATGGTGGATCCTGTGTTATCTACTGTATATAGAGGTGTTATCAGTCATTGTACAGGAGGAGGTGAGCTGTGATATCACCTATTGTGAATGGTGGATCCTGTGTTATCTACTGTATATAGAGGTGTTATCAGTCATTGTACAGGAGGAGGAGGTGAACTGTGACATCACCTATTGTGAATGGTGGATCCTGTGTTAACTACTGTATATAGAGGTGTTATCAGTCACTGCACAGGAGGAGGTGAGCTGTGATATCACCTATTGTGAATGGTGGATCCTGTGTTATCTACTGTATATAGAGGTGTTATCAGTCATTGTACAGGAGGAGGAGGTGAGCTGTGACATCACCTATTGTGAATGGTGGATCCTGTGTTATCTACTGTATATAGAGGTGTTATCAGTCATTGTACAGTAGGGGAGAAGGTGAGCTGTGACATCACCTATTGTGAATGGTGGATCCTGTGTTATCTACTGTATATAGAGGTGTCATCAGTCATTGTACAGGAGGAGGAGGTGAGCTGTGACATCTCCTATTGTGAATGGTGGATCCTGTGTTATCTACTGTATATAGAGGTGTTATCAGTCATTGTACAGGAGGAGGAGGTGAGCTGTGAGATCACCTATTGTGAATGGTGGATCCTGTGTTATCTACTGTATATAGAGGTGTTATCAGTCATTGTACAGGAGGAGGAGGTGAGCTGTGACATCTCCTATTGTGAATGGTGGATCCTGTGTTATCTACTGTATATAGAGGTGTTATCAGTCATTGTACAGGAGGAGGTGAGCTGTGATATCACCTATTGTGAATGGTGGATCCTGTGTTATCTACTGTATATAGAGGTGTTATCAGTCATTGTACAGGAGGAGGAGGTGAACTGTGACATCACCTATTGTGAATGGTGGATCCTGTGTTAACTACTGTATATAGAGGTGTTATCAGTCACTGCACAGGAGGAGGTGAGCTGTGATATCACCTATTGTGAATGGTGGATCCTGTGTTATCTACTGTATATAGAGGTGTTATCAGTCATTGTACAGGAGGAGGAGGTGAGCTGTGACATCACCTATTGTGAATGGTGGATCCTGTGTTATCTACTGTATATAGAGGTGTTATCAGTCATTGTACAGTAGGGGAGAAGGTGAGCTGTGACATCACCTATTGTGAATGGTGGATCCTGTGTTATCTACTGTATATAGAGGTGTCATCAGTCATTGTACAGGAGGAGGAGGTGAGCTGTGACATCTCCTATTGTGAATGGTGGATCCTGTGTTATCTACTGTATATAGAGGTGTTATCAGTCATTGTACAGGAGGAGGAGGTGAGCTGTGAGATCACCTATTGTGAATGGTGGATCCTGTGTTATCTACTGTATATAGAGGTGTTATCAGTCATTGTACAGGAGGAGGAGGTGAGCTGTGACATCTCCTATTGTGAATGGTGGATCCTGTGTTATCTACTGTATATAGAGGTGTTATCAGTCATTGTACAGGAGGAGGAGGTGAGCTGTGACATCACCTATTGTGAATGGTGGATCCTGTGTTATCTACTGTATATAGAGGTGTTATCAGTCACTGTACAGGAGGAGGAGGTGAGCTGTGACATCACCTATTGTGAATGGTGGATCCTGTGTTATCTACAGTATATAGAGGTGTTATCAGTCATTGTACAGGAGGAGGAGGAGAGCTGTGACATCACCTATTGTGAATGGTGGATCCTGTGTTATCTACTGTATATAGAGGTGTTATCAGTCATTGTACAGGAGGAGGAGGTGAGCTGTGACATCACCTATTGTGAATGGTGGATCCTGTGTTATCTACTGTATATAGAGGTGTTATCAGTCATTGTACAGGAGGAGGAGGTGAGCTGTGACATCACCTATTGTGAATGGTGGATCCTGTGTTAACTACTGTATATAGAGGTGTTATCAGTCATTGCACAGGAGGAGGTGAGCTGTGATATCACCTATTGTGAATGGTGGATCCTGTGTTATCTACTGTATATAGAGGTGTTATCAGTCATTGTACAGTAGGGGAGAAGGTGAGCTGTGACATCACCTATTGTGAATGGTGGATCCTGTGTTATCTACTGTATATAGAGGTGTTATCAGTCACTGTACAGGAGGAGGAGGTGAGCTGTGACATCACCTATTGTGAATGGTGGATCCTGTGTTATCTACTGTATATAGAGGTGTTATCAGTCATTGTACAGGAGGAGGAGGTGAGCTGTGACATCACCTATTGTGAATGGTGGATACTGTGTTCTCTACTGTATATAGAGGTGTTATCAGTCATTGTACAGTAGGGGAGAAGGTGAGCTGTGACATCACCTATTGTGAATGGTGGATCCTGTGTTATCTACTGTATATAGAGGTGTCATCAGTCATTGTACAGGAGGAGGAGGTGAGCTGTGACATCTCCTATTGTGAATGGTGGATCCTGTGTTATCTACTGTATATAGAGGTGTTATCAGTCATTGTACAGGAGGAGGAGGTGAGCTGTGACATCACCTATTGTGAATGGTGGATCCTGTGTTATCTACTGTATATAGAGGTGTTATCAGTCATTGTACAGGAGGAGGAGGTGAGCTGTGACATCTCCTATTGTGAATGGTGGATCCTGTTATGTTACGGTAGCTGAGGAGTGCAGGTAAAAAAGGAAATACACCAGAGCAGTTGGAATCTATGAGATTGCAGTACCCTGACTAACCACCGCAACTAGAGGCAGCCGTGGAGCGTTCCTACGTTGGTCCTAGACGCCTCGTCACAGCCTGAGAAACTAACTACACCTAAAGATAGAAATAGGAAAGCTATCTGCCCCGGAGCAGAACCCCAAAGATAATAGAAAGCCCCCAAACATGTAATGGCGGTTAGACAAGAGGAAATACTGACACAGAAAGAAAATAGTATGAGCAAACGCTGGGGCCCAAACTATCTAAATAGAAAAGGATAGGAAGGGTACTTACTGCAATCTCAGAAAACCCTGAAAAACACCAACTCTACTAATTTCAAAATCGCCTGAGATCACACGACCTCTACCACCTAAATTAGTTCTCTGGTGTAACAAAAACAGCAGCCACTGAAAAAACTGGAAAAAGCAAAAGTACAAAACACAGTGGCTGGACTAAACCGAGAGGGCAAAAGCCCCAGGAGGGGACCCCGAAGGCCCCCACAGAAGTGCAGGACAAAACGCAAAAATATAGCAAAAACACAAAACAAGAAATTGTCTTATCTGATAGCAGGAGATGCAGACACGACACAGCAGGCTACAAGGGAAACTGGAAAGAAGGATTCAGACCAGAACAATTGATCACTGGCAACCCTGATGGGAAAATGACTCCCTTATAAAAGACCAATCAGTAACACCTGATTGCCAGTCCTCACAATCCTCACTAGTACCGCTTGTAACCACCAGAGGGAGCCTCTGCTCAGAACTCATCTCAAACCCATTCACAACAGTACCCCCCCCTTGAGGAGGGGTCACCGAACCCTCATTTGAGCAACCAGGTCGGTCAGGATGAGTTCTATGATACGCACGGATAAGTCTCCTAGCATGGATGTCCGAAGCAAACACCCAAGAATTGTCTTCCTGACCATAACCTCTCCATTTAACCAAATACTGGAGTCTTCGTCTAGAAAAACGAGAATCCAATATTTTCTCAACCACATACTCCAGATTGCCCTCAACCAAAACAGGGTCAGGAGGCACAGCAGCAGGAACCACTGGCTCAACAAACCTCTTCAACAAGGACTTGTGGAACACGTTATGGATCTTAAATGTCCCTGGAAGAAGCAAATGAAAAGAAACAGGATTAATAATCTCCATGATCTTATAAGGTCCAATGAACCTAGGCTTAAATTTAGGAGATGCTACTCTCATAGGAATATTCTTTGAGGACAACCAGACCAAGTCCCCCACTTTAAACCGAGGACCATCAGTCCTATGCCGGTCAGCAAACCGCTGGGCCTTCTCCTGAGAGAGGGACAACCTCTCCACTACCTGGTCCCAAATCTGCTGCATACGCTCAACAACAGAGTCAACACCTGGACAGACAGAAGCCTCCGTCTGTCCCGAAGAAAATCGAGGGTGAAACCCAGAATTACAGAAAAACGGAGACATCAAAGTGGCAGAGCTAGCCCTATTATTAAGAGCAAACTCAGCCAAAGGCAAAAAAGAGACCCAGTCATCCTGATCAGCAGACACAAAGCATCTTAGATAAGTCTCCAATGTCTGGTTTGTTCTCTCAGTTTGACCATTGGTCTGAGGATGAAATGCCGAGGAGAAAGACAATTGAACACCCAGTTTAGAACAAAAAGTCCTCCAAAATCTGGAAACAAACTGGACTCCTCTGTCAGACACAATGTTCTCAGGAATGCCGTGTAAACGAACCACGTGCTGAAGGAACAACGGCACCAATTCAGAGGAGGAAGGCAACTTAGGTAATGGCACAAGATGTATCATTTGGAAAACCTATCACAAATTACCCAGATGGTGGTCATTCTCTGAGAAACAGGAAAGCTATCTGCCCCGGAGCAGAACCCCAAAGATAATAGAAAGCCCCCAAACATGTAATGGCGTTAGACAAGAGGAAATACTGACACAGAAAGAAAATAGTATGAGCAAACGCTGGGGCCCAAACTATCTAAATAGAAAAGGATAGGAAGGGTACTTACTGCAATCTCAGAAAACCCTGAAAAACACCAACTCTACTAATTTCAAAATCGCCTGAGATCACACGACCTCTACCACCTAAATTAGTTCTCTGGTGTAACAAAAACAGCAGCCACTGAAAAAACTGGAAAAAGCAAAAGTACAAAACACAGTGGCTGGACTAAACCGAGAGGGCAAAAGCCCCAGGAGGGGACCCCGAAGGCCCCCACAGAAGTGCAGGACAAAACGCAAAAATATAGCAAAAACACAAAACAAGAAATTGTCTTATCTGATAGCAGGAGATGCAGACACGACACAGCAGGCTACAAGGGAAACTGGAAAGAAGGATTCAGACCAGAACAATTGATCACCGGCAACCCTGATGGGAAAATGACTCCCTTATAAAAGACCAATCAGTAACACCTGATTCCCAGTCCTCACAATCCTCACTAGTACCGCTTGTAACCACCAGAGGGAGCCTCTGCTCAGAACTCATCTCAAACCCATTCACAACAGTAGACAAGAGGAAATACTGACACAGAAAGAAAATAGTATGAGCAAACGCTGGGCCCAAACTATCTAAATAGAAAAGGATAGGAAGGGTACTTACTGCAATCTCAGAAAACCCTGAAAAACACCAACTCTACTAATTTCAAAATCGCCTGAGATAACACGACCTCTACCACCTAAATTAGTTCTCTGGTGTAACAAAAACAGCAGCCACTGAAAAAACTGGAAAAAGCAAAAGTACAAAACACAGTGGCTGGACTAAACCGAGAGGGCAAAAGCCCCAGGAGGGGACCCCGAAGGCCCCCACAGAAGTGCAGGACAAAACGCAAAAATATAGCAAAAACACAAAACAAGAAATTACTGTTATGTTACGGTAGCTGAGGAGTGCAGGTAAAAAAGGAAATACACCAGAGCAGTTGGAATCTATGAGATTGCAGTACCCTGACTAACCACCGCAACTAGAGGCAGCCGTGGAGCGTTCCTACGTTGGTCCTAGACGCCTCGTCACAGCCTGAGAAACTAACTACACCTAAAGATAGAAATAGGAAAGCTATCTGCCCCGGAGCAGAACCCCAAAGATAATAGAAAGCCCCCAAACATGTAATGGCGGTTAGACAAGAGGAAATACTGACACAGAAAGAAAATAGTATGAGCAAACGCTGGGGCCCAAACTATCTAAATAGAAAAGGATAGGAAGGGTACTTACTGCAATCTCAGAAAACCCTGAAAAACACCAACTCTACTAATTTCAAAATCGCCTGAGATCACACGACCTCTACCACCTAAATTAGTTCTCTGGTGTAACAAAAACAGCAGCCACTGAAAAAACTGGAAAAAGCAAAAGTACAAAACACAGTGGCTGGACTAAACCGAGAGGGCAAAAGCCCCAGGAGGGGACCCCGAAGGCCCCCACAGAAGTGCAGGACAAAACGCAAAAATATAGCAAAAACACAAAACAAGAAATTGTCTTATCTGATAGCAGAGATGCAGACACGACACAGCAGGCTACAAGGGAAACTGGAAAGAAGGATTCAGACCAGAACAATTGATCACCGGCAACCCTGATGGGAAAATGACTCCCTTATAAAAGACCAATCAGTAACACCTGATTCCCAGTCCTCACAATCCTCACTAGTACCGCTTGTAACCACCAGAGGGAGCCTCTGCTCAGAACTCATCTCAAACCCATTCACAACAGGATCCTGTGTTATCTACTGTATATAGAGGTGTTATCAGTCATTGTACAGGAGGAGGAGGTGAGCTGTGACATCACCTATTGTGAATGGTGGATCCTGTGTTATCTACTGTATATAGAGGTGTTATCAGTCACTGTACAGGAGGAGGAGGTGAACTGTGACATCACCTATTGTGAATGGTGGATCCTGTGTTATCTACAGTATATAGAGGTGTTATCAGTCATTGTACAGGAGGAGGAGGTGAACTGTGACATCACCTATTGTGAATGGTGGATCCTGTGTTATCTACTGTATATAGAGGTGTTATCAGTCATTGTACAGGAGGAGGAGGTGAGCTGTGACATCACCTATTGTGAATGGTGGATCCTGTGTTAACTACTGTATATAGAGGTGTTATCAGTCATTGCACAGGAGGAGGTGAGCTGTGATATCACCTATTGTGAATGGTGGATCCTGTGTTATCTACTGTATATAGAGGTGTCATCAGTCATTGTACAGGAGGAGGAGGTGAGCTGTGATATCACCTATTGTGAATGGTAGATCCTGTGTTATCTACTGTATATAGAGGTGTTATCAGTCACTGTACAGGAGGAGGAGGTGAACTGTGACATCACCTATTGTGAATGGTGGATCCTGTGTTATCTACTGTATATAGAGGTGTTATCAGTCATTGTACAGGAGGAGGAGGTGAGCTGTGACATCTCCTATTGTGAATGGTGGATCCTGTGTTATCTACTGTATATAGAGGTGTTATCAGTCATTGTACAGGAGGAGGAGGTGAGCTGTGACATCACCTATTGTGAATGGTGGATCCTGTGTTATCTACTGTATATAGAGGTGTTATCAGTCACTGTACAGGAGGAGGAGGTGAACTGTGACATCACCTATTGTGAATGGTGGATCCTGTGTTATCTACAGTATATAGAGGTGTTATCAGTCATTGTACAGGAGGAGGAGGTGAACTGTGACATCACCTATTGTGAATGGTGGATCCTGTGTTATCTACTGTATATAGAGGTGTTATCAGTCATTGTACAGGAGGAGGAGGTGAGCTGTGACATCACCTATTGTGAATGGTGGATCCTGTGTTAACTACTGTATATAGAGGTGTTATCAGTCATTGCACAGGAGGAGGTGAGCTGTGATATCACCTATTGTGAATGGTGGATCCTGTGTTATCTACTGTATATAGAGGTGTCATCAGTCATTGTACAGGAGGAGGAGGTGAGCTGTGACATCACCTATTGTGAATGGTAGATCCTTTGTTATCTACTGTATATAGAGGTGTTATCAGTCATTGTACAGTAGGGGAGAAGGTGAGCTGTGACATCACCTATTGTGAATGGTGGATCCTGTGTTATCTACTGTATATAGAGGTGTTATCAGTCACTGTACAGGAGGAGGAGGTGAGCTGTGACATCACCTATTGTGAATGGTGGATCCTGTGTTATCTACTGTATATAGAGATGTTATCAGTCATTGTACAGGAGGAGGAGGTGAGCTGTGATATCACCTATTGTGAATGGTGGATCCTGTGTTATCTACTGTATATAGAGGTGTTATCAGTCATTGTACAGGAGGAGGAGGTGAGCTGTGACATCACCTATTGTGAATGGTGGATCCTGTGTTATCTACTGTATATAGAGGTGTTATCTGTCATTGTACAGGAGGAGGAGGTGAGCTGTGACGTCATCTATTGTGAATGGTGGATCCTGTGTTATCTACTGTATATAGAGGTGTTATCAGTCATTGTACAGGAGGAGGAGGTGAGCTGTGACATCACCTATTGTGAATGGTGGATCCTGTGTTATCTACTGTATATAGAGGTGTTATCAGTCTTTGTACAGGAGGAGGAGGTGAGCTGTGACATCACCTATTGTGAATGGTGGATCCTGTGTTATCTACTGTATATAGAGGTGTTATCAGTCATTGTACAGGAGGAGGAGGAGGTGAGCTGTGACATCTCCTATTGTGAATGGTGGATCCTGCGTTATCTACTGTATAAGAGGTGTTATCAGTCATTGTACAGGAGGAGGAGGTGAGCTGTGACATCACCTATTGTGAATAGTGGATCATGTGTTGTCAGCTGTGTATAGAGGTGTATGTGTTTAACAAAGGCCAAGTAGCCATTTTGTCTTTTAAATTATTTATTAAATAAATGTTTTTTTTAAGTAGATGTAATAAGAAAACCTGATTTAATCAATGGGTCTTTTTCTGACCATAGCTCCCCTTTATGTCGAATATAAAATATCTTTTTTTCTACATTTCCTAATTTTAATCAGATTTTTATTTTCTGTTTTTGAGATCCCATCTTGGCTCGTTGTGTTTGGCTGCATAAGATCATTTGAAGTGTGATCGGTGTGTGATCTAGGTGTTCTGTCCTGTTGGATTTTGCCTTCCTCCTTCGGTGCGCTCTCGTCTTTGTTAAGGTGTTAAACCTCCAGTGTCAGCCAATGTGCTACAGTGATTGACAGGTGACCTCTGCGATATCTGCACCAGACGTGACCCGCGAAACACACACTATAGCTGTAATTTCTGACTAAACTCTTATTTATTACTGTTGACTTCTCTCCTTTCTTTCACTTGAAACATTTGACTTTAGAACATTATTATTACGTCTGTTTTCAATTTGACATCATCCTAAACACAGTGGTGTACCCCCATCACCCCTTCGTCCTTAATGTCCCTGATATATTTGCCCACTGGACTGAATATAGTAAATTTAGGTGAAATATGGGAATATTTTTTTTCACTTTTCAAAGTCCACCCAAATCAGGAATCCCCAACCAGTGGCTCATGAGCTATATGTGGCTTGCGAGACCGTGATGTATGGCTTGAGAACGTATGCTCAGACCAGTGTTATTCTCATCTATATTTGTGCCCACAGGGGGCAATTATTAATTGTTAGGAGGCACTTAGGACACTAAAGACTATATTACTTGATGCAGTGTAACGTGGCATGGGGTGGTAGCCGTGGACGAGTCACTCATCTTTCACGCCCCAGCTGTCACACACAGTGTGGGAAGACTAAGTGCAACACGATGGTTTGAGGGGAATGAAGTCCAAACGCTAGGGAATAGGGGAGTGGAGACCCCTAGGCAGATCTAATAGCACCCTGCCTACCTCACCATCCTTATATTGGTTCCACACCAATCGCCGAGCAGGAAACCTAAGCCATAGAGCTAAGCCATGAATAGGGAAGGGGAGGATGAGCACTGGTCAGTCCCACTGTACACTAAAGACAAGAAGGGAGACAAGCAAGGGGGAGAAACTTAACTTGAGCAGACTCCAGAGAGGTAACACCAAAAGTCATCCAAGAGCACCAGGAGGAAGTAAGCAGACTGCTATAACTCCAAGCCTCCTTCACAAAGAAAAATGTGAGTATCACCAGCGACTCCCTGAAGCAGACTGAGAGTCTATAAACACCCAGATACAGGTGTGTCAATTAGAGCCAGAGGGAGGTTGCCACTGGGTCCAAAAGTCGGAAGGATTAAGAAGGCATCTGCAATGCCAAACGCAGAGACCTTCTGCATCTCACACACCCGTGACACCAGCACGCTACACGAAGACCGGGGTCCTGTCTTAGTGTGTGGGCTTCATCTATGAGTGACTTATGCCTTTGCAGGCTGTATGTTACTGATGACTTTTCTTGGCCAGGACCAGATTTTGAGGACTGCAATGAAGGAGGCCACCTGTCAAAAATAAACTTTTTACTGAACGATAATTTGGTGGGGTTTATGTACAAAAGATAGCGGGTACACGACTTAATGAACATTTCCTTCAACACACGGAGCATTTTCACCCGCAGTCTCAGTTCCTTTCTCTTAAGTCACTTGGTTTCTTTCTCCACTGGTTCACCTTCCTTCACCACACCCAGCACAGTACTACAGTCCAGTAAGTGAGAGTCCTTTTCTCAACCTGCGGTTCCGCATCCTCTTTCTTCCTAAGGGAACTAGTTTGACAATATGGCCGGCACTTAGCTTCTTAGCTTGCTGACGCCTTGGAACTCCCGCCCAGAGTATTACGGTCCCTGTTCCGTCCAGGCCCGGTACCTCTGAGTTATAAACTTGGGGCCATAAGCCAGGCGTCCTGTCCGAGGAACCATCTCCGGTGCATCACTTCTGTATTTATGCCACTTTTACTCATTCTGCTCAGAACCACGCGATCCACTGCCTCGGTCTCCACTCAAAAAAATAAAGAAAAACCCTAAAAGTTCAAATCACCCCTCTTGTCCCCACTGAAAATAAAAATATATAAAAAAATAAAAAAAATACACAAATGTGGTATCACTGCATTTAGAAAAGTCTGATCTATCAAACAAGAAGAACAATTAACCTGATTGGTAAACACCATAAATGGAAAAAATGAAAGATTTGCAAAATTACATTATTTTGGTCGCCTCAATTCCACAAAAAATACTGTAAGAAGAGATCAAAAAGTCACATCTATCCCAAAATGGTACTAATAGAAACGTCGTCTCGCCCCGCAAAAAAAAGCTATCACACAGCTCCATCGAGCAAAAAATAAAAATGTTACGAGACTCAGAAAATGGCGACACAACTCCCCAAATTTTTTTTTTCCCAATTTCTGATTTTTTTTTCCCATCGTTAAAACAATTAAAAAATTGGACATGTTTGGTATCGCTGTAATCGTATTGATGAGGAGAATCATACTGCATGGTTATTTTTACCACAAAGTATACACCGCAAAACAATTCCCAAAAAAGCAATGTCGGAATTGTGTTTTTTTTTTCACAAATTCACCCAATTGGAATTTTTTTTCCCATTTTTGAGTACACTCAAAATGGTGTCATTCAAATGTACAACTCGTCCCGCAAAAAAAACGAACCCTTGTATGTCTATGTGGAGAGAAAAAGAAGAGAGTTATGGCTCTGGGAAGAAAGGGAGGAAAAACACAAAATTGGAAATTGACCGTGTTGTGAAGGGGTAAGAATTGTAAACTTCAGGAAGAAAATAAATGTTTAGTAGCAAAAAATTTACCAAAATTTTATATATATATATATGTATATATATATATATATAATGTTATGTTTTTGTTATTTTCTTTTTTCTCTTTTTAACATTTATGAATTTACAAATTTTTAAAGAAAAATTAATAAAAAAAATAGAAACTAAATATTAAAAAAAATATATATACATATGTACATACATATATATGTATATATATGGATATATATATATTTTAATATTTAGTTTCTATTTTTTTAATTAATTTTTCTTAAAAAATTTGTAAATTCATAAATGTTAAAAAAAGAAAAAATAACAAACTCAGTGTCAAGTTTGTGATAGGCTGAGGAAGCATGCCAGTCCTCAATAATCATAAAAAAACACTCACTCCATTATATCTACGGTATATATTATGATGGTTTAACTAATTTTGAAAAATATCTATTTTTCTCCTAATTTTTTTCCTCCCAGAACAAAGTCTGTGGTTTATGTGGGAACTTTGATGGAATTCAAAACAACGATTTGATGAGTAGTAATAATCAGGTGGAAAATAACCCGAGTAACTTTGGAAATTCTTGGAAAGTGAAGCCTTCCTGTGCTGATGTTGCAGTGGTGAGTATAATGAACGCATTATAACAATTTCGAAAGCAGTTCATCAAGATATTAGATCTGGTTTCATTTTTTTTGGTTAATTTCTGAAAAATATACTTATTATTTTCGATTTTATGGTATAATATTTTACATTACTTTTATATTTTAAAATAAAAAAAATACAAATACATTATTGTAAATGAATGAATTCAATTAAAATTAATTTTGTAAATAGGTGTAATACATTTTTGTGTAATTGATCTTGGACATATTTTACTGTTCCATCATTGAAGATTTTTTTAAATCTTTTTTTTTGTGCACCATTTCTTTTAGAACATATTTAATATATTCAAGAATTACAAAGAATGTAGTAAGTGAATAATATGTTTAATCGCTTAAAGGGAATATGTCAACAGGTTTTTGTATCTCCATCTGACAGCGGCATGATGTAGGGGAAGAGACCCTGATTCCAGCGATGTGTCACTTAATTTACTGCTTGCTGTAATTTTAATAAAGTCTCTGTTTTCTCTTCTGCAGATCTAGCAGTTCTCTGAATGCTGAGACCTGCATATCCCCACCCACACTACCGATTGGCAGCTTTCTCTGTATAACCCCGCCCTCCACCACAGATTGGTAGATTTGTCTGTATAACCCCGCCCTCCTCCACTGATTGGTAGATTTTTCTGTATGACCCCAACCTCCACCACTGATTGGCATCTTTCTGTGCATAGGTGGAAAGTTGCCAATCAGTGGTGGGGGTGTGTTTGTATTACATTGCAGCAGGTTTACTAGTCCTGTAGAGATAATCTCCTGCTGATAAAACAGTGATTGTATCAAAACTACAGCAAGTAGCACAGTGTTGTGTTTAGGTAGCTGAGGAGTAAAAGCAAAAACAGTAATACACCAGAGAGGCTGGAACCTATTGGATTGCAGTAACCTGAACTAACCACACAACTAGAGGTAGCCATGGAGCGTTCCTACGTTGATCCTAGACACCTCGTCACAGCCTGAGAGATAACTACACCTAAAGGCAGAAAGAGGAAAGCTATCTGCCCCGGAGCAGATCCCAAAGAAAATAGGAAGCCCCCAAACATGTAATGGCGGTTAGACAAGAAGAAGCACGGACACAGACAGAAAATAGAATGAGCAAACGTTGGGGCCCAATCTGTCTAGACAGAAAAGTACAGGAAAGAATTCTGACTGCAATCCAACAAAAACCCTAACAAAAATACCAACACGTCTGATTGCAAAAACACCTGAGATCACACGATCTCTACCACCTAAATCAGATCTCTGGTGTAACAAAACTAAGCCGCAGCCACAGAAAAAACAGGAAAAAGCAAATGAACAAATAATAGTGGCTTCAGATAAACTGAGAGGAGCACAGGCCCCCAGGAGGGGACCCGACTGACCTCCACAGAAGTGCAGGGAACTATGCAAAAAGCAAGCACAAAAATAAAAGCAGAAAATATCTTATCTGAAAGCAGAAGATGCAGGCAAGACTCAGCAAACTTCCAAATGAACCAGGAACCACAATTGAGACAAGAACAATTGATCACCGGCGACCATCATGGGAGGGAACCTCCCTTATATCAGTCCAGTCCGTGATCCCAGATTGCCATTCCTCGCTGTGAGGTTCAGTACTGTCTGCAACCACCAGAGGGAGCCTCTGCTCAGAAACCCTCTCCAGCACATTCATAACAGCCCAGTAAGTGACACTACGCTGCCTCTGCTCTCACATTAGTTGGCAGAAAGCTGGTGACAGATTCCCTTTAATGCTACATGAAGATTAAATCAGTTATGGAGCACCTGAAGTGTGTGGAGCAGCTCAGGAACTGGGCCCGCACCACACAGGGCAAATGCTGGCCGCGTTATACAGCTGACATCTGCTTCTAACATGTTGTGTAAAACCTTAAATGTCACTGTCAATCACTGACAGCGGCACTTCACCCACTCAATCCTGCCTGGGTGGGTGTTTTAGGTGTCCACCAGTCATTTGTCTACATGAATACACGGTGCCCATGGGTTGTTATCGCAGGTGGGAGCCTGTTAGACTCCTCCGTCTTTAACATGATGGTATTCTTGTGTAGCACAACCACAGGCTAGACCGTCAAACCTGCTGATAAAAATTTGATAAAAAGTGATCAAAATGTTATCTGTACCCCAAAATGTTATCAATAAAACAGCTGCTTAGATAGAAAAATTAAAAGGTTTCCAATCTCAAAATATGACGACACAATTCAATTTTTTTTTACAAAATTTCAATTATTTTTCACCACTTAATTAAAAAAAATTAAAAAAAACAAAATACAAAGTCCTGACTTGGAGAACCCTATCAACAAATCAACGTCAAAACTGATTATTGCCACCGTTTTACTTTACCATACATTTTTGACCTGTTTTTCATTCTTTCAAAGCTACACCCGGTAACACCAAAAATAAGCCATCGTATGGACCTGTCGGCTGAAAAATGAAAAAGTTGTAGATAGTCTCATATAACAAGTAATTTACCTTTCTCATTTTTTTTTTAGATCACGGCCATTACGAACATGCCGCTGTGTCAAGGCAATGCCCTGAAACAAGCTGCGGTGGAAAACGCCTGCGATATTTTATGGGATGACATCTTTAAAGATTGCCATAAATTGGTAAAGTGTTTTTTTACCTGTTGGAGATATCAGTTTTTCTTGGATAAATTGTTGATTCTACCGGGAAAGTTAGAACAGATACTGAAGTGCCATTTAGACTTTGGGTCCTGTGTTCTCACATGGCCCAGAGGCTTCACATAATTTTTTTCCCCCACAGGTGGACCCAATACACTACCATGATGTCTGCACTTATGACACGTGTATCTGTGAATCCATCGGGGACTGTGCGTGCTTCTGTGACTCCATCGCAGCGTATGCTCATGCTTGTGCTCAGGAAGGAGTTCACGTGCAATGGAGGTCGTCTCCTTTTGTCGTAAGTAAAAGTAAAAAAAATCTCATATATTATCAACTCTTGGCTCTAGAGGTATCAAAGATTTACATATACACTTTATGGAAAAAAGTATGTGCCCCCTACACATTCCACCTGCAGGAGTTTTTCTGGCCTTTCAGTCTACATCCAGATATAACAGCTCCAGCTCTTCTGGGAGGGGTTTCTACAGGATTTTGGAGGCGTCTGTAGGAATTTTTCCCCCTTCATCCTGAAGAGCATTTGTGAGGTCAGACACTGATGGTGGGGAGAAGCCGGATTCATAATCTACATTATAAATGTTGGATAGGGCTGATGTCCTGGCTCTGTGAAGCCGGTCATGTTCTTCCCTCCAAACACCCCGACTGCGGACCTTATGGATCTCGTGCACTAGGTAAAGTCATGGGGATCAGGAAAGAGTCTTCTTCAAACTGTTCCCCAAAGATGGAGGCTTCAATTTTCCACAATGTCTTGTGCTGAAGCATTAAGATTTACCATCATTAGAACTAAGGGCCCAATGCCGACCCCTGATAACAAACCCATAGCATTACACTTCTCCACCAAACTGTACAGTGGCACAATGCAGTCAGGGGGTAACGTTCTCTTGGAATCACCAAACCTAGATAGAGAAGTGCGATCCATCACTGCACAGATCAAATCCCTTCCAGAGTCCAGTGGTGGCAGCTTTACACTACCCCATCCAACGCTCAGCATTGAGCTTGGTGATGTACGGCTGCACACAGCTACTCTACCATGAAGCTCCCAGAGGGGCGCAGTGTTTGTGCTGATGTTAATACCAGAGGAGGTCTGGACTCTGCAGTTATGGAGTCAGCAGATCATTGGCGACTTTTCTACCCTCCGCTCCTCAACACGCGCCCCCCACTCTGTAATGTTACGGGGTCTCCACTTTGTGGCTTAGTTGCTGCAGTTTCTTCCATTTTTCAGTAATATTACAGGTGATGGAGGAAGATTTAGGAGCGAAGAGATGTCCTGAACTTCTTACCCCAGTGGCTCCTATTACAGGGCCGCGCAGGTATCAGTGAGATCTTTACCACCGACTATTCTGTCACATGTTAGTAAAGGTAGACGGCATGGGGTGGGTGGATGTTATACACTGGTGACGTGGGGCTGGAGGTTATACACTAGGGAAGAGGGGATGAAGATTATACACTGGGGTGAGGGAACAGATGTTTTACACTGGGGGCCGATAAGCCAGATGTTATACACCAGGAACGAGGGGCTGAATCATGTTATACACCGGGAGTGAGGAGCCGGATGTTATACACCGGGGAGTGAGGAGCTGCATATTATACACCGGGAGTGAGGAGCCGGATGTTATACACTGGGGAGTGAGGAGCCGGATGTTATACACCGGGAGTGAGGGGCCGGATGTTATACACTGGGAGTGAGGAGCTGGATGTTATACACTGGGAAGTGAAGAGCCGTATGTTATACACCGGGAGTGAGGAGCTGGATGTTATACACCGGGGAGTGAGGAGCCGGATGTTATACAGCGGGAGTGAGGGGCGGATGTTATACACCGGGAGTGAGGAGCCGGATGTTATACACCGGGAGTGAGGAGCTGGATGTTATACACCGGGAGTGAGGAGCTGGATGTTATACACCGGGGAGTGAGGGGCGGATGTTATACACCGGGAAGTGAGGAGCCGTATGTTATACACCGGGAGTGAGGAGCTGGATGTTATACACCGGGAGTGAGGGGCGGATGTTATACACCGGGAGTGAGGAACTGGATGTTATACACCGGGAGTGAGGAGCCGGATGTTATACACCGGGAGTGAGGAGCTGGATGTTATACACCGGGAGTGAGGAGCTGGATGTTATATACCGGGGATCGGGAGCCGGATGTTATACACGGGAGTGAGGGCGGATTTATACACCGGGAGTGAGGGCTGGATGTTATACAACGGGAGTGAGGGCTGGATGTTATACACCGGGAGTGAGGAGCCGGATGTTATACACCGGGAGTGAGGGCAGGATGTTATACACTGGGAGTGAGGAGCGGATATTATACACCGGGAGTGAGGGGGATGTTATACACGGGAGTGAGGAGCTGGATGTTATACACCGGGAGTGAGGGGGGATGTTATACACGGGAGTGAGGAGCCGGATATTATACACCGGAGTGAGGGCGGATGTTATACACCGGGAGTGAGGGGCGGATGTTATACACGGGAGTGAGGGCCCTGGATGTTATACACCGGGAGTGAGGGGCCGGATGTTATACACCGGGAGTGAGGAGCCGGATATTATACACCGGGAGTGAGGGGCCGGATGTTATACACACCGGGAGTGAGGGGCTGGATGTTATACACCGGGAGTGAGGGGCCGGATGTTATACATCGGGTAGTGAGGAGCCGGATGTTATACACCGGGAGTGAGGAGCTGGATGTTATACACCGGGGAGTGAGGAGCCGGATGTTATACACCGGGGAGTGAGGAGCCGGATGTTATACACCGGGGAGTGAGGAGCCGGATGTTATACATCGGGGGCAATGAGACTGAATGAGAAACTTCAATTCAGTGATTAAGACGTGTCCAAGTCCAAATACTTATGTTAATTCGGTACATATATGACATTTATTCAGGAATCTCTATACATATCTGATGCCTCTTATTGCTAACATTAGGTTGTGTTTTCTGAATATAGCACAGAGTTGTGAAGAGAAGAATGTGAAGGAGCTGAACTATGTGTGTGAATGGAGATATAACAGTTGTGCACCAGCTTGTCCAGTGACCTGCCAACACCCCGAACACACAAATTGCCCCCTTAAATGTGTGGAAGGCTGCCATGCCCACTGCCCTCCTGGTAAGTTCTCTGTTGATATATGCCTTTAAAATATTACAAGAACACTTTGGTGACGGATTAGCCACCATCACAGATAAAGGAGGAACCTCGTGGGCAGGACAATGTGTATTAGCTGTACTGAGGACCTCTAGTGGCTAGTAGGTGTAATGTTTGTAATAAATTTCATGGTATTAATTTACCCTTGTATGAATGTACGGCTATATAGTTCCTCGCATGGATGTGTTGATACGGCCCAGGTTCTTGTATCAGCATGATATAAATCAACTACTATTTAAAGGGTAGATATTCATTTTCTAAATCCACTGACTTGCTGAACACACAGATGGAAGAAAAGAAATGGAGACGGCCAAGTGCAGCATTTAGTTATCAGCCAACTCTATTAGTCCTTTAGAGAGTAGATAGAGCAGCGCGCATGCACAACCTGTGCTCCTTTCACACAGTAGACCAGGGACCCCAGTCCTGGTGATTGCTGGGGTCTATGGTAGTTTTGCCAGTACTGAATTATCTACCTTGTGAATATGTGGTAATGATAAGTTTTGATTTTGGTGCATCCCTTTTAATGTTGAGAACATAGATGAGCATCTAAAGTGCCAGAAATGAGGTGTTAAAAGGCTTTTCCAATAGTAAAACTGTATAGATCTCCCTGTAGATGTGTTGAAGGTGTTTTCTAAGGATATAATAAAATGGACCCTGCCACATAATTCAAACGGCATCCCATCCTGGTTACATATCAGAATGTGCTGCAATCTGAAGGAACACAACTCCGGGGAACTATGCCTCAACTGACAGAGGAGCTGGGTAGTCAGCACACACTAGTGAGGTGCTGGCAAAGAGCTGTGACAACAGAAGAAATAAATATTCTCAGCTGACTGAGCACAAAGGCTTTTCTTCTCCACCCACAGTCATTCATGTGCAGCCAGCTGAGAAGATTTATTTCTTCTCCTGTGACAGCCCTTTTTCGACACCTCACCACAGTGCATGCTTACCATACAGCTCCTCTATCAGTTGAGACGCAGATCTGGGGAGTTGTGTATCTTCAGAGTGCAGTCCATACTGGCGTGTGACTATGATGGGCTGCTGTTTGAATTACAGTATGTAACAAGGAAATTATTGCATTCTTGGACATCCCCTTTAAAAAATGTAAAGAATATTAATAATTTTATTTTTTTTATTTCATAAGTCAATAGTACACATGAAAAGAAAACAACTTTGTAATATATCTTATCATATAAATCTTCTTCTTTCTCCTCCTAGCTTGATCTTTCACTCTCAATTCAAAGGTAAATTCTGTTTTCAGTGAAGACAGATTTTTCCATTACTGAGATAGGAGATGACAGTTGCTGTTTTTAATATTCTATGGAGAGGGATGAGCTATAGGCAGAAACAGACATTCTGCTGCAAGTTCTCCTGAAATAACAGTGACAGTTCTTCATAGAACTTTATAAGCACCAACTGTCATCAAAGACATTCTGCTGCAAGTGTTCTTGAAATGACAATGACAGTTCTCCATAGAAGTTTATAAGCACCAACTGTCATTTATGGTAAATGTTACATTTGAATCCTGATGATTGTTATTGTGTCATGTAGGTAAAATCCTGAATGAGGTGACTGTATCATGTATTGATGTGCAAGACTGCCCTGTGTGTGTGGTTGAAGGACGCCGCATCCCGCATGGAAAACACATTTTATTGAACCAAGATGATCCTGCACTCTGCCAGCAATGGTATTATCGCGATTAGCATGTACCTTATTCTAGTTACCATCATTCTATATTTATTTTTTTAAAAAATGACATTAACTTTTGATTAATTTTTTTGGGCAGTCGTTGCCAGACCTCATTGCACCCCACTCCTTCCCAGCTCTGCTTACCTTAGTAGAGTTGGCTGAAAGTGGCGTGAAAATGGCTAAAGTTGGAAATTCTCATACAATACTGTACCATCAGAATCCTTTGATTTCCAACTTAGCCATGTGAAAGATTTTGCTCATGGATTCAAATATATGCAACTTGCCTATAGAAATCTAGCGTCATCTATTGGAATTAGCCATCCTAAAAGTCAATATCGACCCTTTAAAGAGCCTTACCACATGACTTAGGATAAAAACCAAACCAGGAACTCAGTTTGCAGACACGGTGTTTCTGGTGTGTTGCCCCTCTTCAGTGCAAAGCATGAGATCTGATTTGGTTTGTCCTTGTGGAGAGGGACAGGATATAGTAAGTGGTATTGAATTATGTCTCTTCTAGTGATGAGCGAGTATACTCGTTGCTCGGGTTTTCCAGAGCACGCTCGGGTGATCTCCGAGTATTTGGAAGTGCTCGGAGATTTACTTTCTGTTGCCGCAGCTGCATGATTTATGGCTGCTGGACAGCTTGAATACATGTGAGGAATGCCTGTTTGTTAAGGAATCCCCACATGTATTCAGGCTGTAAATAGCCGCAAATCATGCAGCTACGGCAACAGAAACGAAATCTCCGAGCACTTCCAAATACTCAGAGATCACCCAAGCGTGCTTGGGAAAACCCGAGCAACGAGTATACTCGCTCATCACTAGTCTCTTCCAATCGGTTATATTCTATACTATGAATGTATTGGTTGTAGGCTACAACATGAAGATACACTATGGCAACACAAAGAGCCTCAGCCCTGTATAAATCTAAAGCATGTGAGATAAATGTCAGCTACATGCTTAGACAGTATAATTTTGTAATTGGGAGGATCGATTTCCAAGACTCTGGTCCATCAGCCAGGTCAGTAGTCTCTAGCCACTGGACAGAAGGCTCATGAATTCCTTACTTCTGGCTTTTGATTAGCCTGGCTGACGCAAAATCATCATGGTGGCATTACGCACAGATGAAGTCATGCCAGCCTGGGTTATCGAAAGCCCATTAGGTAAAAAAATTCATGAGTCTCCCAACCAGCTATCAAAGACTACTGACCTGGCAGATGGACCGGAGTCCCGCAAATCGTTTCGCCCAACTTTAGCAGGCAGCTATCTCTTGTGTTCTTGAGTTTTCAATGGAGAGAGAAGAAAATCATTACTAGACTCCTCTGTCAATGGCTTATCTCAGCCTGATCCTTCTCTTCCCCCAAATCATGTGTTGGGAAAGTTGGAAAGTCTCCTTGTTCTGTGCATTAGAGGGTTCTTCGTAGAAGGGTCAACTGACGATAAGTTGATGGTGGGATGTCCTACACTCATCAGTTGTGGGACCCCAGAAGCAAGCAATCAATTTTCCTTCACTGTCACCATAGTGAAAATAAAGATTTGCACAGTTCTCGATGAAATGTTTGAACTGTTTGTAGAATGTAAGGACATGTTGGGTAAAACCTACTGAGCACAATGTTTTATGGGTTTCTTTTCTCTTTCAAGCCATTGTGAAGAACAAAGTTTACAGTGCAGTCCTTGTGCGGTACATACAACTCCACCACCAACAAGTTCACCAGAACTTCCTCCAGGAGAACCAACCCCAGAACCCACACCATTTGAGGAATACGAGGGCACAGTTGCACCCGGGATATATAACTGTGAGAAAGCCATGGATTTGGTCTTCCTGGTCGACGGTTCCTCAAAACTTCCAAAAACCGGTTTTGAAACCGTAAAAGATTTTATTGTCAGTATTATGGAAAAAATACGTATCTCACAAAAAAGAATCAGAATTTGCGTTGTCCAGTACAATTCTACGCACACGCCTAAATTAATCAGCCTCAATGAGAGACGTAAACTCTCAGACCTGGTTGCCAAAGTGAAAAATATGAAATACATGGGAACTCCAACATCTTCTGCCGCTGAGGCCATTAAATTTACAAATTCGTATGTGTTTGATCTGGCCAAGAGGGACAATGCCCCAAGAATGATCTTATTACTGACAGCCTCCAAAAGTTCGAAGAGCTTGATGAGTATAAAACCTGGAATAAAAAAGCGTAAAATCACTCTGATTCCAGTCGGTATAGGTCCTTATGTTGATATGGGTGACATCGACTTCATTAAAAAGCAATCAGTAATGAACAAGCCATTCATTGTGCCCAACGTTGAAGATTTGATGGCTCGCAAGGATGAAATAATTGACTATTTATGTGGCTTAGTACCGGAACCAACAAGCAGTGTGATAATACCTTCTAAAACTCCAACAGAGCCACCAAGAGAGATTATCACCACCACGGCAGAGCCTTCCATACAGCCCCCCATGACTACACCAGCTCACAACCCCGTAATACCTGATAGAGAACTTACGATTGCGTTTGAAAGTTCTATGAACATTGAGAAGATTAAGATCTTCCTCGAAGATTTGATTCAAAGAATGGATATCGGAGAAGAAACCATACATATCACCATCATTCAGTATTCTTACACTGTCACTGTTGAATACACCTTCACGGGAAAATTGCGGAAACAGGAGATTATTAAACAGATCAGACAGATTGAATACAGAGGCGGAAATGCCACCAACACTGGAGAAGCTCTTCGATATATCAGTCAACACACGTTGAAGAAAGACATTCCAAGTAGTCACCCAAGTCCTCACTTAGTGTATATGATACAGGAAAATCCACCTACTGATGTCATAAGAAAAGAAGAAAACATAAATGTATTTCCTATATCAGTTGGCCCAAATGCCCCCATAAAAGAGCTGGATATTTTTGGGCATCAAAGAGTTTTTGAAGGTTATGACCAATTGTCAATTGTAACAGAAGAGATTCTCACAGGCTGCTGTTCTAGAATTGATCAGCCGACACACATCCCCATAGGTAGGCATATGTTATATATTTTTGTTTTTTGTTGTTTCAGTGCATTATTATATGGTATGGAGCATTTCTCCAGAAGATATCTCTTCTCTTTATGTCTTAATTTGGCATATTAATGTCATAGAAGAGGGGGATTCACTGCTTGAGATTCCCTGGAGACACCAACTAAAAGTAACTCCCACTTTGGTGGACCTGGCCCGCCTATGTTTTACATGGTTGGAAATTTTATTTGAATGATTGTTCACTATTTTAATGCTTCTTCATGATAAAAAGATTGGTTCAAATTCATTAGGCGTACTAATAATTAGGCTATTTCATATTAATAATTAGTTCACACTTTATAAATGTTGACTTTTTTTGTGTCTTGCTTTTTTTTTCTTTCCCTTACAAGTACCCTGCATAAAAGAGATGGACGTCATATTCATACTGGACAGTGGATCGAATGTCAAATACTCAGAATTTGAGAATATGAAAACATTTGTGAAAAATTTTATTAAAAAGGCTCACATTGGTAAGAATGAAAATTTATATACTGTATTGCTATATATCTATTATCTATCTATTATCTATTTATCTATTATCTGTCTACCTATCTATAAACTATATCTATCTATTATCTATTATCATCTATCTATCCTATCATCTATCTATTATCTATCTTTATCTATCTATCATCTATCTATTATCTATCTATTATCTATCTGTTATCTATCTATTATCTATCATCTATCTATTATCTATTATTATCTATTATCTATCTATTATCTAATCTATTATCTATCTTTATCTATCTATCTATTATCTATCATCTATCTATCTATCTATCTATCTATCTATCTATCTATTATCTATCTTATCTATCTATCTATTATCTATCATCTATCTATCTATCTATCTATTATCTATCTATCTATCTATCTATCTATCTATTATCTATCTATTATCTATCTGTTATCTATCTATCTATTATCTATCTATCTATCTATCTATCTATCTATCTATCTATCTATCTATCTATCTATCTATCTATTATGTATTATCTATCTATTATCTATCTGTTTCTTATTCAAATAAAGCAGTTTGCTCTATCTTTTATTTAAAGGACATGATGCAACTCAAGTGGCTGTCCTTCAGTATGGATGGATACCTAACTTGGACATTACATGGACAGAGCCCCAAGATAAGAAAAATCTTATTAAAGCAGTTGACGGCATGCAAAAACTTGGAGAAGGGTTGGGCAGAATTGGTAAACAATCTATAATTTTCTGAGATGTTTTTGCATATGTTCATATATATACACATACAGATCAGAAATTCCCCACTGGATCAGGCTTAGTAGGCATATCATTAGGTACCCATTGCGGTACCCTACATATTTTAGACTTTTTTTTGTCTAAAAGACATATTCAGTGGAAATTTAAGTTATATTTTTACGTGTATAATATGTATAATCTCGGCCTAAAAAAAAGTTCTACCCTACTAGCCATATTCACATTAGTTTTTGAGCCACCGTTACCCATACAGTCATTGAAATTAACTTTAAATTGAACTACAGTATAAACAATTAGAAGCTGTCATGTTTAGTTCTTGCTTTGCTTACATACTAGCCCACATTGGCTATGGAAAGCAAATTGGCTACCCCATCCTTGCCATGTATAGAAAAGTTTTAGTACTCCCATTTTTATCTGTTCACATGTGATTTGTTATGGCAATGAATTCTAAATAAAACATTATATTTTTCTTTTTATTACAGGAGATGCATTACATTTTGCTGTCCGAACCACCGTGTCAGATGTACATGGAGCAAGACCGCTTGCTTCTAAGATTGCAGTCATCATTGTAACTGACAAGTCCTCAGATCAAGTGGATTACGCAGCCACCTTTGCAGCAGCAAACTGTAATATTACCTTGATTATGTCATTTGAGGATTTTAAGGGATTGTCCTGCTGGACGGAAATCATTTTAATATAAAGGAATCAGTTATTTACTTAATATTTCTTATGCTTAAGGGCGCACTGTGAGCACCATATGCATATATGTCGTATTTATGACTTACAAATTGTAGGTTGTATTGAAAAAATGGGCACTAAGTGATACTTACATTGAACTATGTGGCTGGTCACTGCTATCTTCAGCAGTATTTCAAAGGGTTTTGAAATTTGGAGCCATGGCAAGTAGTTTCTTTTTAGGAACAGGTTATCCAGACTCCTCAGGGGTGGGACTTTATTATGATTAGCCAATAGCTCTAAAGGGTTGACAAGCAATTGTGCCTTTTTTGGAAGTCAAGTGGCCAGCCTTGTTATATATGTTTTTTACAAAAAATTGATTATACACCTTACATATTAGTTCATGCATCTTATGCTTTTGGCTACTGACTTGTGAGGAGCACACTGTTACGTGTTGTACATTGAAACCCACCACATGTGCTGTTATAACATGCTCGTCTTTCGTATTTCAGCGGTATCAGTTTTTCCAATCGGTGTTGGTTCCAGGTATGATGATGATGAACTGGTCAAACTTGCTGGGCCATCTGGTAACCACAAGATCACAAAAGTGCAACTTTTTGATGATTTGCCAACTCTGCTGTTTTACGGGACGACTTCATCAACAAACTCTGCATTGGTGAATAGTGAAAACTTATTCATTATCAATAAATGCGTAAATATTAAAGGGAATGTGTAATCAGAATGGTGGACCCTGTATTATGTACTATATAGAGAGGTGTTATTAGTCATTGTACAGGAGGAGGAGGTGAGCTGTGACATCAGTGAATGGTAAATCCTGTGTTATCTACTGTATATAGAGGTGTTATCAGTCATTGTACAGTAGGAGGTGAGCTGTGACATCACCTATTGTAAATGGTGGATCCTGTGTTATCTACTGTATATAGAGGTGTTATCAGTCATTGTACAGGAGAGGAGGTGAGCTGTGACATCACCTATTGTGAATGGTGGATCCTGTGTTATCTACTGTATATAGAGGTGTTATCAGTCATTGTACAGGAGGAGGAGGTGAGCTGTGATATCACCTATTGTGAATGGTGGATCCTGTGTTATCTACTGTATATAGAGGTGTTATCAGTCATTGTACAGGAGGAGGAGGTGAGCTGTGATATCATCTATTGTGAATGGTGGATCCTGTGTTATCTACTGTATATAGAGAGGTGTTATTAGTCATTGTACAGGAGGAGGAGGTGAGCTGTGACATCACCTATTGTGAATGGTGGATCCTGTGTTATCTACTGTATATAGAGGTGTTATCAGTCATTGTACAGGAGGAGGAGGTGAGCTGTGATATCATCTATTGTGAATGGTGGATCCTGTGTTATCTACTGTATATAGAGAGGTGTTATTAGTCATTGTACAGGAGGAGGAGGTGAGCTGTGACATCAGTGAATGGTAATCCTGTGTTATCTACTGTATATAGAGGTGTTATCAGTCATTGTACAGGAGGAGGAGGTGAGCTGTGACATCACCTATTGTGAATGGTGGATCCTGTGTTATCTACTGTATATAGAGGTGTTATCAGTCATTGTACAGGAGGAGGAGGTGAGCTGTGATATCATCTATTGTGAATGGTGGATCCTGTGTTATCTACTGATATAAGAGGTGTTATTAGTCATTGTACAGGAGGAGGAGGTGAGCTGTGACATCAGTGAATGGTAATCCTGTGTTATCTACTGTATATAGAGGTGTTATCAGTCATTGTACAGTAGGAGGTGAGCTGTGACATCACTATTGTGAATGGTGGATCCTGTGTTATCTACTGTATATAGAGGTGTTATCAGTCATTGTACAGGAGGAGGAGGAGGTGAGCTGTGACATCACCTATTGTAAATGGTGGATCCTGTGTTATCTACTGTATATAGAGGTGTTATCAGTCATTGTACAGGAGGAGGAGGTGAGCTGTGACATCACCTATTGTGAATGGTGGATCCTGTGTTATCTACTGTATATAGAGGTGTTATCAGTCATTGTACAGGAGGAGGAGGTGAGCTGTGACATCACCTATTGTGAATGGTGGATCCTGTGTTATCTACTGTATATAGAGGTGTTATCAGTCATTGTACAGGAGGAGGAGGTGCGCTGTGATATCATCTATTGTGAATGGTGGATCCTGTGTTATCTACTGTATATAGAGAGGTGTTATTAGTCATTGTACAGGAGGAGGAGGTGAGCTGTGACATCAGTGAATGGTAAATCCTGTGTTATCTACTGTATATAGAGGTGTTATCAGTCATTGTACAGGAGGAGGTGAGCTGTGACATCACCTATTGTGAATGGTGGATCCTGTGTTATCTACTGTATATAGAGGTGTTATCAGTCATTGTACAGGAGGAGGAGGTGAGCTGTGATATCATCTATTGTGAATGGGGATCCTGTGTTATCTACTGTATATAGAGGTGTTATCAGTCATTGTACAGGAGGAGGAGGTGAGCTGTGATATCATCTATTGTGAATGGTGGATCCTGTGTTATCTACTGTATATAGAGGTGTTATCAGTCATTGTACAGGAGGAGGAGGTGAGCTGTGATATCATCTATTGTGAATGGTGGATCCTGTGTTATCTACTGTATATAGAGGTGTTATCAGTCATTGTACAGGAGGAGGAGGCGAGCTGTGACATCACCTATTGTGAATGGTGGATCCTGTGTTATCTACTGTATATAGAGGTGTTATCAGTCATTGTACAGGAGGAGGAGGTGAGCTGTGACATCATCTATTGTGAATGGTGGATCCTGTGTTATCTACTGTATATAAAGGTGTTATCAGTCATTGTACAGGAGGAGGAGGAGGTGAGCTGTGACATCATCTATTGTGAATGGTGGATCCTGTGTTATCTACTGTATATAGAGGTGTTATCAGTCATTGTACAGGGGAGGTGAGCTGTGACATCACCTATAGTGAATGGTGGATCCTGTGTTATCTACTGTATATAGAGGTGTTATCAGTCATTGTACAGGAGGAGGAGGTGAGCTGTGACATCATCTATTGTGAATGGTGGATCCTGTGTTATCTACTATATATAAAGGTGTTATCAGTCATTGCACAGGAGGGAGGAGGTGAGCTGTGACATCATCTATTGTGAATGGTGGATCCTGTGTTATCTACTGTATATAGAGGTGTTATCAGTCATTGTACAGGGGAGGTGAGCTGTGACATCACCTATAGTGAATGGTGGATCCTGTGTTATCTACTGTATATAGAGGTGTTATCAGTCATTGTACAGGGGAGGAGGTGAGCTGTGATATCACCTATTGTGAATGGTGGATCCTGTGTTATCTACTGTATATAGAGGTGTTATCAGTCATTGTACAGGAGGAGAGGAGGTGAGCTGTGACATCATCTATTGTGAATGGTGGATCCTGTGTTATCTACTATATATAAAGGTGTTATCAGTCATTGTACAGGAGAGGAGGAGGTGAGCTGTGACATCATCTATTGTGAATGGTGGATCCTGTGTTATCTACTGTATATAGAGGTGTTATCAGTCATTGTACAGGAGGAGGAGGTGAGCTGTGATATCACCTATTGTGAATGGTGGATCCTGTGTTATCTACTGTATATAGAGGTGTTATCAGTCATTGTGCAGGAGGAGGAGGTGAGCTGTGACATCACCTATAGTGAATGGTGGATCCTGTGTTATCTACTGTATATAGAGGTGTTATCAGTCATTGTACAGGAGGAGGTGAGCTGTGATATCACCTATTGTGAATGGTGGATCCTGTGTTATCTACTGTATATAGAGGTGTTATCAGTCATTGTGCAGGAGGAGGAGGTGAGCTGTGACATCACCTATTGTGAATGGTGGATCCTGTGTTATCTACTATATATAGAGGTGTTATCAGTCATTGTACAGGAGGAGGAGGTGAGCTGTGACATCATCTATTGTGAATGGTGGATCCTGTGTTATCTACTGTATATAGAGGAGTTATCAGTCATTGTACAGGAGGAGGAGGTGAGCTGTGACATCACCTATTGTGAATGGTGGATCCTGTGTTATCTACTTATATAGAGGTGTTATCAGTCATTGTACAGGAGGAGGTGAGCTGTGACATCATCTATTGTGAATGGTGGATCCTGTGTTATCTTCTGTATATAGAGGTGTCATCAGTCATTGCTATCCTGTATGTAATGAAAATGAGACTATTGAGAAGTCTTCTATAAAGAATAGTAAATGTGAGTCTAACATGAGGCGCAGTGTGAAAATTTAAGGATTTCAGTTTTTTTGTGTAGATAGGTCATTTTCTGAGGACTTGTTACCTTTAAACCATGGAAGCAATTGTCTGATTGGTATAATGTCATAAGAAAAGAGGAAAACAAATATATTTCCTTTGTTAGTTGGTTTTAATACTATAGCGCATCCTGGCTATTATCCAGTTTAGGGCCTCCCATTAAATATATTTATGTATTTTTTTTATTTTGACTGTCGTTTTCCAGTTTATTTCTAAAGCTGATCAATCATTCACATTTCCTGGTTAATTCTTTCTTTTAGAACATATTAAAGTTTGCATCGATGAGGATGGAAATCCAAGAAAGGTATTTATGGTTATCGCAGCTGCTGGGTACACATGAATTGGCCAATTTATGCGCTAAGTATTCTCATTTTTTTCCTATTTTCTAGAGCAGTAATGCAATTAAAATTTCAGATACTTCATGTTTTCGTGCTATAGCGCTACAGAGTGCAACTTTATTTGTTAGCTAAAAATTTTACCTAACCAGAACTAGTTTTGGCTGGATGATACTTGCACTTATCAAAGGGAATCCGACCTTCAGCAGAATTTTTGTTATGTAATCTGACAGCAGTATGATGTAGAGGCAGAGACCCTGATTCCAGTGATGTATCACTTAGTTTACAGGATGCAGCAGTTGTGATACAATCACAGTTTTCTCTGCTGCAGATCCAGCAGAGCTCGGAATGCTGAGCTGTGTATAACCCCGCCCACATCACTGATTGGCCACTGTATTGCCAATCAGTGCTGGAGGTGTGGTTGGACTAGGAGGCACCAGACACCTAGTCCTGTAGTGATAATCTCCTGCTGATAAAACACTGATTGTATTGCAGCAGAAAAATACAGCAGAGTAAGTGATTCATCTCTGAAATCAGGTCTCTGCCCTTACACCATGCTACTCTCAGTTTACTTAAAAAAATACCTGCTGACAGATTCTCTTTAAGGAGACCAGTTGAGCATGGAGTCTCAGTGGCCATGCTCCATGCTCCTCTATCTATGACCAAGGTTATTTGCCACATCAAGGCTCTCAAAGAGTCAAAAATGTATTTTGTATGATAGTTAATTCCTACAGATGGCACCAATGGGGTTTCTTTCCTCTGGGAGAGAACTAATTTGCATGTATTTTTCCCATAGTGCTTTGGCAATAAAATCTTACACAATTGGTCTCCAATGAAAGCCAGTGATCACCCAAAACTAGTGGAGGTTAACTTCACATTTTAGGGTGGGCGTCTCCAGTAGGTGTCATGAGCATGAATTACATATAAAATTTACATTCGTACTTAAGGCGACAGATGATGAAATATTCGCTCAATGTGGTGACACATGGTGCTCCTTGTACTGCTGTAAAAGTGGGAATGAAATCGCTGGGCTCAACCTTGACTTAGAAATCTGTAGGCAGCGTCTAAAAGGATCTATTGAAACAAAATATTTTAGACTAGATTAGAGAGGTAAATATTCTATTCAGACATGTCTTAGAGGGACACAATACCGAACAAGATAAACTATTTACTTCTCACATTCCCACTGATGATTCATATGTATGGGGTCACGTTTGTAACTTTTTCCAACTTTCTAGCAAAGTCCAGGGGTTACATTTAAAATGGCCGACTCCATCATAAGGCACCGAAACAAAGGGAAATAGTAACTGGACCTTTATGTTGAAAAACTACATCTTTTTTACTCCCACAAAATTACTCAAGAGTGATGACCACTAGGTGTCTCCGTCTGTTTTCTTCCAAGTATAATCTGCTGAGTCACCTAGAGAGATTACTGGAAGTGTAGGGCGGGCCTTTGTCTTTCTATAGGAAGTAGAGAGGTGGGTCTTTGTCTCTACAGGAAGTAGGGGCTGGTCTTTGCCTCTCTACAGCCAGTGGGGGTGTGTCTTTGTCGCTACAGGAAGTGGGAACAGTTCACTGTTTCTCTTCTCCTGCTCTCCTGTCTGTCAAACTGCATGCATGTATAATAGAGAGAAGGGCTTTCAGTTCAGGGCAGGCTAGTCATTGGTCAACAGCATGGCCATTGCATCTCTACAGGAAGTTTGGGTTTGTCTTTGTCTCTACAGGAAGTGGAGGATCTTTGTCTTTCTGTAGGAAGTAGAGGGGTGGTCTTTGTGTCTACAGGAAGTGCCATTGGGTCTTTGTCTTTCTACAGGTAGTAGGAGCTGGTATTTGCCTCTCTATAGAAAGTGGG